>JAIFHY010000031.1:0-600000 GCA_022264835.1 Melampsora americana | reverse complement strand
TTAATGATTGTCACATGTAGGTTGGGAATTTATAGGGAGTAAAGTTTCTTCATCAGTTATAAATTCTTGATCCTCATTACCAATGTCAGAGTTCATTGGTTGGAGGATGTTGCCAATCTCACCTGACTCAGAAGACCCTGCAAATGTCAAACAACTCGTACTTAAAAAATGCTTTCCGCTGGAAATCGCAGAGGGAAATGTGCAGTTTCTTGAACAGGAGCTGGGGGAATGATGGGCCCCCAGGAGATATGTGGGCTTTCTGATCTGTTCACAGTAATACCTTCATCTGATGACCTGATCACATTTTATACTGTAGATTGTATGGTCAAAGAACACTGAATTACCATACTGCCCATGATTTATGCAGGAAAATATGTTATCTGGCCCATGATTTCAAAATACAAAAGGCAACATGTACATCCCGCTTTGGGTTTCACCATTTTGGATCCAGCTCACTGTACTGAGTTGCACAGGTTTATCAGCAGGTGAATACAATCAAACGTCTAGATCAAGCAATAAGGGAGGCTGGATGTGGACCTGACTGATATTCATAAAGATTGGATAGGATCTTTACAGAGAGCAAGGAGCAGGAGAGATTCGTGGAGAAATGAGTTTCTCTCTCACATATAATGTGACCTGATCCCAGTTCTGACTATACCAACACAGACTATGGGTCACTGCAAAAGAACATATGTAAAATGTAATGAAATTCGTTTCATTGATCTCAAGGGATTTTAACTCCAAAGAAAACCCAATATCTATTTGGAATGCTTTTGAAAACAAACAATCAAAGTCTTGCAATATTTGTCTTTGAGCTACTTCACGTCATCTGAAGAGCCTTAGCTTAAGAGCTATGCAGCCTCATCTCACTGATGAAGAGAAAGATAGATATTTGCTCTTGGATCTGTTCCATACAAGGTGTAGGCAACAAAACACAGTTATTCAAAGTATTCACAATCAACATCAAGCCTCTATTTAGTATGACATTGCTTGAAACCTTTTCAAAGCAGTCAGTATTGCACAGGCACAGAGACAGTATTTAACTTGGTATTATCACTCCAGACAAAGAAGCTGAAAAGATCCTCAAATACAATTAAGGTGGTGAGGAGAATGCTGGCTCTAAACTTATGGCTCATTTCATGCCAATTGAGGTATCAGCGTGGTTAAATCAATATACTCTTGGAGACCTTCTTGCAATGATTGGTACAGAAGTTACTAAGATGTGGTCCCCAAATACAATCTGGGCAAGTGATGAACACAATATACTCAAACCGCTTGGATCTTGTATATGTGGATTCATTGATGCATGTGAAAGATGACCCTCAACAAATCAAAATATGTTTTTTTCAGACGTCAAAGCCTGTGGTTGCTTTCCTTGAAGAACTTTGACTGATCACGGTATCAAAATCTAGGATATTGTACCTGGTCAGCTGACACTATCACACATCTTGTGCAATTTCACTTTGGAGAAAGCAGAAGCAATGTACATCTTTACCCCATCACCACATGATCAGAAAATTGAGGTTTTATGGTCACAACTGATGAAGGCCAAGAATATCTGAATCTGTAAGAGGATCAAAAAAGCTACTGATGGAGGGCAGTACAGCCTTGGAGATTGAATTCAGCAGTAAGTCGCTCTCCTCAATTAGAGTTGATTCACTTGACTACTGATATGCTTTAACAATCAGAGCCATCTTGTAGCATTGATGTAATAGCGCTTCTTTAGCACATTCTGCCGACACTGCCCTTGCAGCTGGTGTACCTGCTGATGTGTGATAGTTCTCCTCAGAGCATTATGATGGGACACAGGCACTGACACCTTTACCTGACAAAGTTATTCACAAGATGATTGAAAAGTTTCATCCTGAGCATGAAGATCTTTCTTTGTATCTCCAAAATAATTTGATGATTTACTGAATGCAAACATCCATGAGTTAGGCTGGACCATGAACAATCTCAAAATCAACTGTTTCTCAATTTCATTTGAAGAGTCACAAGATGGACTTGGATCTTGACAAACTAGAATCAGGAGGAGATCCTCATAAGCTTTCTCCACGGGTATAGCCCTTGACAAGGAGGATGAGGAAGTCATAGAAGTGGATGTCATTCTTGTTGATGATTTCTTTTCTTTGATGGTAGCAATATAGATGTAGAATGAGACACCAAGTCTGTTAATTTGGTTAAAAGCTTGAATGAGATAATCATGATCAATCAAACTATCACATTATGATCATTATCAAAGCCACTGAATCAATTGGGACTGAATCATCTCAACCAGTTATGTGCATGATTTGGAGTATGTGAAATACTTCTGTATCCTGAACTGCTAGAAAATTACTGGTCAAGACCATATTTTGACGCTCAAGACTTACAGGTTCATCTTTTATCATTCACTGTGTAGACCAACATTTGTCATCAGATGGTTTTTATAGATACTGTTTTGACTCTTGCTTTGTTGTTTAGTGCATCTTCTTTTTCACACAGCTTGTCAAACATGAATTTTGTGATTGACACTTATTTCAAGATGTGGGCGTCTTGAATGAATGCTGTAGTTGGAATTGATTTTGAAGTATTTTGACTGTTACAATCCTTTTCCACGTTCAGTGATAGTCCTAGACTATTTGTTGACATTCTCTTTATCTTTGAGGTTATCAATTGTCTCACTTCACTACAGGTGGGCCAGATAAAATGATATCTTTTGGATTCCTCATAGCATTTGATAAATGAATATTACAAATATTTCAATTGGACAACCTCCTCCATAGCGGACTTTTCGTCTCATCTTTTAACATCTGAAGTCTACAAAGCAACAAGGAGGTTAAGATGTGTTTTGACATGATGATGCAAATTGAGTCATTGTTGCATCTTCCGGACTAATGAGTCAAGTAGCATTGACATAGCCATGTTTTGAGACATTGATATAATTTACCTGTGTTGTGATGTATGTGGCTAAATTATGCAAAGGTGAAACCAGAATGATCATCATCAGCATGGAGCATGTTGGAAAACTCATCACATGTCACAAGAAAGGTTGACCCAAAGACTTGTCTATATGGAGCTTTATAAGATAAAACTGATGACTGGGATGATGTACAACTTTTAGCCATTAGTTTGCAATTGTATTTAAACGCTCCAATAGAAGGACAGGGAGGCTGTTCACTTAAAGACAACGATTGATGTTTGGGAGACACACCTATTGGTGTAGGTATAGTCCATCTGGGCAACCAGACAAGCAGTTGGTGAATTGATATCATAGGGACCTAGATTATAAGATACATCAGCAACTCAAAAATGAACTACAATTGAATGAAAAACTGGGCACCTGGAAATGTTTTCCTCAAGTATCTGCCACCAAACCCTACCACAAACATCTAGCCAGGGCTCATATGTTTCAAACCTTTAGCTGCCCCATTACCATAGCAGCAATGCCAGGCTGTGGCGTGTTGACACAAGGTTATGATTCAGTTGTTAAAGTTTTCAAAATTCTTAGTACAATCAGGTGTAAGTTCTTGCTTCAACTTTCAATGATTCAATTGCTTTCCTCTATATTCTTGCTTGTTGAATTGGACCACCTTCAGGAGCTTAGCTCCATGTTTGTTCATAACAACTAAAGGAGCCTGCCCACCATGCTCAACCATGCTCAGTTTGGTAGACAAAGGTAGCGTCTTTAGGAAGGTCAAAACAATCCCAGATGTTCTGTTTAATTTGAGCTTTCCCTGGAAAACCTTTGCTGGCATATTCTGTGATTCTTTGGTAAAAACTGTAAAACAATAATGTGTGTGAGCGCCAAAAGTAGTGTAGAAAGCAAGATATGTATGCAGTGACAGTTTATGTGACTCTGGGGGAAGGGCCGCAACCCAAGGCTGTCAGCAGGATTCCACATTGATCAGCCATGGTTGCGATTTCTGTTTACATCTCTTGGGACAGTGCTGGCCTTGGACTTTGAAGATAGCACCTTCAAGACGCTACAGTTTGCTATAGTGATTGGTGAATCAGTTGCGTGATGTGTTGATATGGTAGAGGGAAGCTCGCCAGAAGAGACAATCTACTTTTATCACCAAGTAAGGTGGTACTCCGCAATTGAGCGTTGTAATTTTGGTCCCATGTCAGTGATACCCTTAAGGATTTGGGGTAACATCATTTCTCCATGTGTATCTATTGCTTCTTGAGCTTACCATTTGAAATGACTTGCAGGATTTTGTTATATTTCCTTCATAAGTGTTCAGACTTGAGGGTCTGCATTTGAATCTTTATTATGACAGTCTGCAGGTAGATCTGCATCCCCAATCTTGCTGTCAGCCTCATCAAGAAGGGAATCCTACATATTGTCTAAATCATTAGCTGGCATTTTTTGGTTGATGTAGTAACTAAAGTCAGATGAAAATCTTACTATGATCGGTTCTCAAGTGAATGAAGATATGGTTTGTTTTTTGGCCTCGTGAGTAGTTGAGTAGGCTTGCACTGAGCCAGAATGCTTACAATGATTTCCTGATAAAACTTTGTCTGTTTACATTGGGTCAGTTTCAACCCCAAAAATGTTACTCCTTTGAAATCATGACTTACTCATATGCTTTTGATGGCTCTCCAACTGACATTCTCACTAGATAGTCTGCTGCAAATATTATCAGTAGTAGTGGTGATGCTATCACTGGTGTGTTTTTCAAGCTCAATAAACCGTAATTTTATTGAGCATATCATTTCAATCTGATGGGCCTGATTGTTTGGCTGCTGCTACACTACCGGGCAGCCTTTGAGCAAAAAAGGGCTGCCACGGTGTGGTGAAAGTCTGCATGAGTTTCACTATGACCTGATTTGGGTCTCAGGTGGCTATCGGCCACGTGATAGCTGTGCAAGGTCCAACTGGATTAATACAATGTTGCAGCGGGCAGCGATAGGACTGCGCTGCCATCACATTGCAAAACGTGGTGACCAGAGCCGTCGTTTGCCGTGTGATTGTCACATCGGCTCTGGCTAGAATGAGATCACCTGAGGACAATGAGGTCCTCAGGTGAGCATGGGAAATTTGGAATGTTCCATGGTCCAGACTTCAGACACATTGGTTGTGTGTATTGATGAAATTTGAATCGCATCATCCATTTGAATTGATTGATTTGAATAGTGCATTTGTAATGATGAAAAACAATAGAATGGAATCAATTAATGTGATCCGTTTGGTCTGATCAATTTCTATCTGTGAACTGGTTTGTTGAAACATCTCAGGATTGACTGATTGGCACATTTGTTTAAGGACCCTTTTGATCTAATGGGAGTTTGACTGAAATGTTCTTGCATCCAGCACCTGGTGTTCATTTTTTTGTCCCACATTTTCCATTGCTTTTGACACTCAATATTTAAATTTCTATTTCCTTCAGATAGACTCATTGCCACTTGATTTCAACCTTCATTATCATTTCTTTTAAACATCAATTATCAACTTTCCAAGCATTGTCTCAAACCACCTTACTTGCTTCACAATCAATATTGGATTCATTTTTTCTTCAGATTATAGACTCATCACTACTTGATACCAACCTCTATGATTGTCTCTCGTCTTTCAATAATCAAACATCAATCATTGCTTGGCTACTTAGAGAGCATTCAAGGTTTCTTAATTGCTTCATCCTTTGTTTTAACCTGTGTCACTTGCAAAACCTCCTGCTTCGAACCTTGAGCTCATCTCAACGCATAAGCCTGAAACTAGAGGTTGAGCAGGTGTCACAGAATTAAAACAATGGATGAAGCAGGTAAGAAACCTAAACATAAGTCTCCTCCTTTTTTTAACCTGTGTCACTTGCAAAACTTCCTGCTTTGAACCCTGAGCTCATATCAATGCAGAACCCTAAAACTAGAGGTTGAGCAGGTGTCACAGAATTAAGCAAATGGCTAAAGTGATTAAGAAACCTAATTATAAGTCTCCTAGTACCATTTGTTCCTGCAAAAATTGCACTAAACAAAAGAATCTTGAGCGTAAGAATCGCCCTGCACCCAACAACCGACGTACTAAGATTGCTGAACTTACCAAGCGCTATGGACTGCCACCTGAAACGAAATTCTTGTTCTTCAAGAAAGGAAAACAAAAATCACCCTATTGGATTCACTTTGGGACTGTTGTCTGTCTTGATGCCGATACTTCTCAGTTATTAGCAGTTGTACGATTTGTTGAGCCAACTTGTGAAAATGTGGCTTTGTTTGATAAATACAATCATGCAATTTCACCTGTGTATAAACATGCTATAGCAAGGGGACTTGTCAAGATCAATGGTGCTGCAAAGAAAGTTGAAGCCATTCGACAAAAGTATGGAAAGATGTATGCTGCTGGATTCAGAGCTGGATTTGACACGGTTGTAAAAGGAGGTTAGTTTCTCAATCAATCCTAATTTTTTTTGACAAAATCTTGATTCCAATCTTTTACTGTTCCAGCTACGTACTCCTTCAATGCATCCACCAGCGCTAAGCTTTGGAAAATGCAAGAAGATCTTACCCGTCAAGGCAATCTTCCCGCCATTGAAGATTTCTCTGCAGAACACTTTTCTGGTCTTTCAACTTACGCCTTCAAATCCAATGCTGAAATTGCTGCACGGACTGGGGCTCCTTCCTGGACTGGAAAATCATTATACGTCTCACCTAACGCACAAGTCTTTGCTTTCAACATTGCAGTCACCTTAGATGAGTTTGTCAATGCGCCTCATACTGACAATGATATCACTCAGTATGCTTTTGGTTTCTTCACTTGTATCAATTGTAAAACCGGAAAACTCTACTCACTCAAAGATCAAAAGTATCAAGGCAATTGTATTGGTGGTCAATTTCATCTGGACGACTACAACATTGAGATTGATTATGATGCATGTGATGGTGTGGTTGAAGCACTATGGGCCAGCCACATTGATCACCACACTTCTGTGGCAGAGACCTACAATGACAAAGGTGTTAGAGTTGTCCCTGAAAAAGGAAACATCACCCGATTTGGATGTGCTTGCCAGATCAGTGAATGCTTGGTGGAAAGAATCAGTCAAGTGAATGACTTACGTGGTGACATGAATGATGAGGAATGGGCTAAGTTTTGTGGAACTCTTTTGACTGGCTATCCAGAGGAGGCCCATAAGAAAATGACTAAATTAGCTGAGAAACATGGGATCAATGACCTTAGTTTGGTGTTTTCTTCATGAAATGTTATTTTTCCAGCACTGCTTCTTTTCCTATCTCTTTTCAATTTCTACTCTATGTCTTGCTGATTATTTCAGTGATCAATCAAACTTACTTGGGAAATCCCACTCTATCAATTCTTTGGGCCTTACTTTTCACCCTCCCAATATACTTTTCTGGCCCATTTGCTTACATTGCAAAGCATTTCAAAACAAAAAAATCAAAATCACACCTGATAATGTTTGTGAATGACAAATAAAGTTAGATGTGGTGCATTATGATTAAGGTGTCATTGATTAAGGACCGTGGGAGTCCAATCAATCAAAAACGGTTGTTCTTGAATAAGTTGATATAACCAAGATCTTCTCATTTTCATCATCCAGATTTGAACAAACTCACCATCAATATCATACAAATTGTGCTCAAAGAAAATTGACATCTTCTTTATCAAGTCCTTTGAGCATGACTTCAGATGGAAATCCGAACAAATGTAAGCTAACGTCTGTGATCTATGCATCGTAATGAAGCTTATCTTTTTATCTATTGGTAGATTTTGATAAACTACCTGGAAGCAATAAATTTCAATGTCGGCTTTGTAAGGGTCGAGGTACTACAGATATTGTCACTCATTCAAATGGCAAACTTCATAAAGCAAAAGTAAAAGTGGCCAAAGAAGCTCAGATACAACGGAACATTTGAGTAGCTGGTTTGACTGCTGATGATCGTAGGATGGTGGCCAACGATGATGGATGGAGGGCGCTTGCTGATGACATTTACGTACCTGATGCAGGACCAGCAATGGAGATCGATGAGGCTGATAAAGTTAATATGGCATCTTGACTTCAGGCTTTACGAGATCAGGCAGCAAGTCCTACTGAAATTGGTTCTGAGGAAGAAGATGTCAGACCCTCCAACTGGCAAAATTTCCTTCCACATCCAGATGATGACGACCACGACAGCATTAATAGTGAAGATGAACAGGATGAAATAGAGGCGATACCTCTTTGTTTGGAGAATGATGATAGTGATGAAGTCAACAAATGGTATCCTGTTGAAAAGAAAGAGGTAAACAACTCAATTAATTCAATTACACCACTTTGTATTATGATACTGACTCTTCAATTGTTAGCATTTTATGGGTCTGTTGTTAATGGGTACAGTGAGAAGGCCAACATCCCAAGAGGACTATGACAGGATTCAATTAATAGTAAAGATAGGTGATCTTACTATACCCCACTGGGCATCAGTTCGTAGAATTCAACAAGATCTTCGGAAACGCTTGGGACTCAATGTTGTAAAGACTATAAGCCCCCTTGGCCATCCATGCTTCAGCTTGGATATTCAAGAGATTGTGGCCCAGGTGGGTGGTCATCATTTTTTTCTATCCTCAACTTTGACAATAGATAAATCAATTGATTCCTAAATTATCCCTTATGCACAGGAGCTAGCTAATCCTTTAGTAAGACCACACTTGATGTGTATTCCTGAGTCTGCTACGGGTACTGTGAATTGACTATCACAATCATGGAAGTGGAGAGTGGGATTGTCAAAGAAGCTTAGGGTGCAGATGATTGAATCTAATAATAGTCATTACTATATATACGAGCCAGCTGCACCCATCTTTTTCTTTCAGAATGAGAGAGGAATCATGGCAAAGTGTTTAAAAATACATAGCTCAAAAGATAAAGATACTGGTGATATAATAATGCAAATGGTAGTTGAACCCAAATTTGAATCTGATCAATACAGAACTGTCAAAGTGAAGGATTTCAGGAGGTGTTATACTGAGATATTGTTGGAAGATGGTCAATTCTTGATGGATTGTGGGGTTTTGAAAAGTGGTGGTAAGAGTTTGCTTAAATCTTTCTCATTTAATGATAATTGTGGACTGAACGTGTGACTGTTCCTTTGTAGGGGGTATTTCAGGTGAAGCGTATAAAGTGGTTGATCTGCCAAATCCCTGGCAAAAATGGGCTGATGGGAAGCTCATACAACATGTTCCAATTACCTTGTATTCCGATGATACATCTGGATATGTGTCAAAGAAATGGAACAAGCACATGTCATTTTATTGCACATTGTCAGGTCTACCTCCCAAACTTACAAACCAAGAATTTAATATGCATTTCAATTACACCTCAAACACAGCATTGGCAGTTGAATTAGGAGAGTATTTGATAGACCAGATCAAGTGAGTTTATTGGAAGCGCAAGTATGAGGCACGCAAGGAGTGCGCGTTAGTCCATACCTGCGCCGTGAAATGGGAATTACAGCCTTTCGTTTGATGCCTCCGGAAGGGGACGATAGACGTGAATCCACCTCTAGATAAGGAATAAGTAAGCCCAAATAGGAACTCATTAATTATACCTTTAAGAGTCCGAGAGCAGCAAACGAAAGAATAGAAAGTTATAAGACGGAAGAGAGGAGGAAGTCCTTTATCCCCCCCGTCAACCGTAACTTTCCTAATAATCCCAATAATCCTAGTTTCCTTAAATTCCTCCTAGTCTATCTGGTTTGGTACCTCTCCAAACCAATCTCATTTCCTTTAATTTTTATTATATTGCATCATCTTCGTCAGACTCTTCGCAGCAGATCAATACTACCTATCATTCGTAGAATTATAACAGTCTGATTAACTATCCTTAGTGGAATTATAACAGTTTAATCTAAACGATTTCCTCTCAGACCAACCCACGCACAAGTCAACATGACTGCGTCTAGTAAAACCCGAATTCCAAAGACAAACGCTCCACAAAGCAAGTCAACTTCAGGCACTCCAATGTCACCCGGAGAAGCCATTAATGAAGAAGGAGAAAATGGGTACATAGAAGGAATGCTGATTGGCTCCTCTGCAACAACTCGTCCTGCGACATCGAGTCAAACACCAAGTGGTGCTGGTTAGTAACATTTCCACACTAGAGGCGGAAATCCTTTTCCCCTCCTTCCGCTCCAACTCACCTTGTCATTAGGTGTTAAAGATCATTGCTGATCCAGACCTGCACTCGAACACAGACCTGATAGAGGACCCAGCACCTAATGCTGAAGAGGCAATCGACCTGACTAGAAAGGACCAGGGGAGTCCAAAGAAATCTACCACTAGGGCGTCAACTAACACCCGTAGCCCCACGAAGGCGAGTACACTCGACAAAACCGGCCACGGCGGTTCTTCGGCGACAAGCCAGTACTTGAGCGTCCTGTCTAGCGTCCCCTTGGTTAACCAAGGTGTGTAGCGTCTCTTGTCGCCATCATAGGCAGGAAGTTAAGACCGTGACCTGACGGACTCTTACTATGAGGATAGCCTCTCCCAACCCTGCTTCAAATCAGAAGGCTACCGACGCGTCGTCCATGATTGACTTAAATGACAAGAAAGCGGTGTGGGAAATGGCGATGTCCCTGGCGGTTGCTGGCAAAGAGAGCGAGGCAGCAATGTACTTTAAGATACATGAGAGGATTTCCCTCACCTCCGAACCTCCGTCAACGGCCGTAGTTCCTGCTAAACGCCGTCCAGATGGGTTGACGCCTACTTCATCGTCCTCATCGACTGAACCCAAATCTCTAGACGGAATCACACTCCCAGCAGGAGCTGTGATAGAGGGTGGCATTGTGTTCATCCCAGGAGCAATCACGGAACACACTGATACAGGCCTACCAGCTTTCTTCCAGAAGAACATCCGCGAATTGTCGGGATTGTTACCTTTAACGGTGTTTAGCAAGAGCTGGCAAAACGACGCAAACGCTTACCATCATGAGAAGAAATTCAAAAATGAAGAGTCGTCCGGTGTTGTGGCTGCTTGGAGAGGTTATCCTTACCCTCACAAAATGACTCAATCTTACGCAGAATGGGATGTCAATTTCTCCAATTTTGTTTACGCCTTACGGAAAGTTTACCATTTAGAAAGGATGGCCACTTGCGCAGAAGCCCACCGTGCGAATGTCGCGTTCATACATAGTCAATATAATTGGATGACTGCTTTCCGTTACGATATTGCCATCCGCCTGAATTTCTTTTCTCATAAAGTAACGGTAGATGGAATATTGTCCGCAATCGATATCTCCCAACGGCAAGACGACATCGCAAACATGTGTTATGCAGACGTACGAAGATGCGACGAGGGACATTTCAAAGATAACCCTTACGCAGAGGGTAATAGCAGATTTGGTTTTGATTGGAACACCGGTCTTCCGAGAGTGCGAGGCGGTTCCAACAACAATCAGCCCGCACCTTCTGACAACCATTCTCGAATTTCAACCAATCGTAATGGAAATAGTCGTAACTTTAGACGAAATAACAACTACCATCACCACAATAGTGATGCTACCAACAACAACCATCATAACGGTTACGCAGACCATTCGAACAACTCACACAATCCACATGAGCATGGTAACAAGAGTAATTATGCTGGGAGGAATTACGACCCCAACTACAAAGCAAAGAAGGCGGCAGCAGCAGCAGCCCCCAAACCAGCCCCTAATATTGCGTAGGTCCAGATCTTTACTTTCTGATCGCATATCATCTCAATTGTCTACTTCCCTAACACACATTCTTTAAAGAAGTTTTGTCTTATCCTATCCTTAAACCTTACATGCATAAGAGGGTCTCTCTGTGAATCCATTATGAATTTTTTTTCGGGCTATCAATTTCTCCTTTTTATACTTTGTATGTACTAATCATGTTCCCTCGTTCACACGTGATCAGTAATGATACACTTCTTGCCAACTGTTCTGAAAATATTTCAAAGAATGACGGAACGAGAGAGAGAGGGCAAGATAAGCTGGCAATCTCTCAAACTTACGTAGGACGAACAAGTGCGAAGGGTGAAGCTACCCAACAACTCAGAGACACTTTGCAGCCACAAACAGTTCAACCTCTACCTCCTAACTGGCCAGTCAGTGTTAAATGCGAAATGAATATCAAAGCTTGGACGACAGCATTAGAGAAAGCAAATTTGAAAAAGAAATATAGTGATGTTTTGGAAGGATTCAAAATTGGATTCGACCAAGGAGTGCCAAATCACAGGATAGGTGACAGACCCTTTTACACTCCATCGAATCACACCTCAATAAAATTAACTGAAGATAAGATCCGACAGTCCATATCCAAAGAGATAAAAGCGGGTCGCATGTTTGGCCCATATACGAGGAAACAAGTCAATTCAGTGTTCCCTTTCTTCAGAACAAGCCCGATGGGAGCAGTTGTCAACGGCGACGGAACCCTGAGGCCAATAAACGATTTATCATTCCCACGGAGAGACCCTGACATACCATCAGTTAACTCTTTCGTTGATCCCAAGAAATTCACCATCACGTGGGATGACTTCAATAGAGTTGCGGAATTCTTCCGACTATCGAAAGATAAATGGCTCCTAGCCATTTTCGATTGGGAGAAGGCATATCGTCAGATCCCTACCTTAATGAAACAATGGCCTTTTCTCATGATTTTAGATCTTGATAATAATATACTATTAGATACTCGAATAACATTTGGCGGAGTCGCGGGATGCGGTTCGTTCGGAAGACCAGCAGATGCTTGGAAAGAAATTATGATGTCCGAATTTGACATACATAAGATCTTTCGTTGGGTCGATGACAACCTTTTTGTTAAACGACTTGATTCGTCAACAAGCATGGACGACATAGTCACCAGATCTACTGAGCTAGGCGTCGTCACCCACTTAGAGAAGGTTACGAAATTTAGCTATGAACAGAAGTTTATCGGCTTCATATGGAATGGATTTGAAAAGACAGTACGCCTCCCTCAGGAGAAATTAGGTGATCGAATAAAACAAGTAGAGCTATTACTCAGAGAAGATACTCGTTTGAATTTTGATGAGGTAGAGATACTGGTAGGAAGGTTAACACATGTTTCATACATCCTACCTCAACTTAAATGCTATCTCAATAGTTTGTATAGATGGATGCATGCATGGCAATTCCCACATGCAAGACAGCGGACTCCTCCGGATGTATATGAGGATTTATCATACTGGTCAGAAACGTTGAAAACCTTCAACAACACACGTTTAATACCTTTAACCCAACCAAGAGAGATTGGCTGGGTAGGAGACGCATCAACATCATTTGGGATCGCAGTACTGATAGGGAACCATTGGTGTCAATGTAGACTTAAAGAAGGATGGGAACAATCAGGCTCCACCACAAGGAACATTGCTTGGTTGGAAACCGTTGCGATTAGGCTCGGATTGCTAATGATTATAGAGTTAAATATAAAGCCAGGCCAAAATCTCATTGTCTGGACTGACAACACTACGTCAGAGAGTACTCTAAAGAAGAGGAAAAGCAAAGATCAACAAGTAAATGAAGAATGGAAGGTCATACAATCCATTCTGGTAGAAAAAGACTTGAATCTAGATCCCAGAAGAGTCACCTCAGAGAACAACCTAGCTGATAAGCTCTCTAGAGGCGTAAACCATGGACATGAAAGAGCAATCCGGGTAAGCTTTCCAGTCCCTCTAGACTTATCAGTTGCATTAGAAGAAGCCCCTGATGTGATAGGGAAGTAAAACAAATCTTATGTAATCTGTTAGCATCTCCTGTCGAGACTGCTACTTTCACTAGTCGTGCTCCTGAGTTATAGATGTCATTACAACTTCCCATGACCTGGTCGTAATATAATGTCTCTACAAGTTCAAAATAATATAAGAAATACTTTCAAACTTGAGAACCCTCTTTAGAGAACCCCTTTTGAGAGAGCCCTACGACCACCCTTCTTCTCCAACAAACAAATCTCTGTCACGTCGACATGAGCTACGCAGATACCCTACCTAACCTTGACGCTTTCTGCTCAGGTGTACCAAACTTCTCACCATCGAAGACTCAACAGCACCTCTTGAGAGGCTGGCGCCCTAATACTTTAGCTGGATACAATAGCGCGGTCAAGAAGTTTCTTCGATATCTCGAGGCGAAGGGGCGATCAGACTTCTGTCTACCGGCAACCTCTGATGACATATACGAATTTTGCACTTGGGCTGGCCGAACAGAGCTGGAACCACTGAGCTCCGACGTCTCTGCCCCAACCCTGAACAAGTACCTATTTGGCTTACAGGCGTGGCACTTATTCCATGACAAACCTTACCCAAAAGTGACGTTGGACCGGGTTAAGGTCTTCCTAAGAGCATCAGCACAAGCGGATGCGCTCATAACTCAAAGGCCAAAGAAGTCACCAGTCATGCTGCGACATTGACTGGCGTTATACAACGGACTCGATAAGGGGTCTCCACAGGAGTTGGCAATACTCGACTGTGCCTTGTGCGCCTTCTGGGGCATGGCGAGGTTAGCCGAGTTAACCTACACGAACAAAGAAGGAACCCCTTCTTTGCTGAATTCAGTTCTTGCGAGCGATGCGATACGACCACGGTCCGGCCTTTCACATATCATCCTGAATGTGAGGGGTGCCAAGACTGCAGAAGCAGGGGCGACACAACAGATCCTCTTGAACGCCCAACCCAACCGATTGTGTCCCGTGCAAGCCGTTTTGAGACGCGTATCCACTACCACTGACCCTTCGGACGCCTTGTTCGCTTACAATAATGAGAAGGGCAAACGAATAAATCTCACACGCTCCACGGTCGTCAACCGCTGCCAACAGATTTGGCGCTCGAACGGCTGGGATACGATCTCTGGTCACTCCGTCAGAGTAGGCGGAGCGTCCTTTAGGGCAGCTTTTGGAGTCCCACATGACGACATCAAACGGCTGGGGAGATGGACATCCAGCTGTTACTTGCTCTACATTCGCGATTATTCTGTTGAGGATCTGGCAGAATCTCAGGCCTTGTTGAACGTCCTGAATCGCGACTGACCTATGAGACGAACTTCTTGGATGGTTTTACAACAGGTTAGGGTCGCTCTCAGGCTTAGGCTTTTACGAAACCCGAAGTTCTAGGGTGTATCGCTAACCCACCTGTTATTCCTCTCAGCCATCGCGTAGTGCTCGTCTAGGTGTCCTGTCACCCTTCCCTCAATTAACGTATCACGGCTTTTTAAGCCAACCCCTTATCGTCAGTATAGGCTTGTCTTGCGGTGTAAATTACGTTTATGTAGGGAAAGGTGCCCTTCACCCACACACTCATACATCTATGAGCGTACACTTAGTATGATATATGAGTAAGGAGGGGTAATGCAATTAAGCCATACAAACTACTTAAGCTGCCAGATTAAAAAAAAAAAAAATTCCAAAGTACAAATCGAGTACTTTGGAACAATAATCCCTTATATCTAAAAATTAAGACAAGCTGAGAATGGATATTTGATTACAATGATCAAAAACAGTAGACAGATAATAACAAATTCAAAATCTTAGTGAATCCAACAACAAAGGCTTTGAGGCTTATGATATCAGCTCAGACTCCAAAGTCCTGGTCATGCTTGTGGTACTGTGTCATCTGGGTGATTCCCCAATGCATGCCGAGATAACTAATACAGTAAACCCAACAATAACTTTAAACCCCTCCCGAGTGTGCAGTCTTAAAGTTGATGAAATGGAAGATAAGAAATCTGAAGAATTCCTTGAAGGTTTTATGGCTGTGGACCAACATGGTCAATCTGTAAGTTCATAGTACATATATCATAAAAGGTGGTTATTGACTAAAATGTGTACCAATGATAAATCAATACCAAAGTCACATTGTCTCACACGGGATTGGAAGAAAACTGCAGACAGGACAAAGGAACTATGGAGGTCAGTTTACAAGTTTGGACAGAAATCTCGAATCAAAAACTTGCAAAGGAATGGGGAATACGAGATAGTTTAAATGCTGAGTTTATCAAAAGGATTGGTGAAATGCATTCTGATGACTCCCCTCTTGAAGAAATATATGAATCCTGGTTAAAAATAGGGGATGAAATGAGTGATAGGCTATTTAACCCCTTTCTAAGATTAAATGGTGCATGCTGATATGATTATAAGACTTTAAATCAATAGTTAGATAGTACTGATCAATTTGGCAAAAAATAGGTTTTGATGGACACGTGGACACCCCAGTTGAGACTCTTTATGTCATACCCCTGGGTATCTTGAAATACTTCAAGCGTGAAGCTATGGAATAAATACCAAAATCTGAAGATGAGAAAATTAGGGGACGATGACAATCTTTTGATTGTAATGGGCTGAGTGTTCCACCTATCCAGCCTAACACAATGATCACATATTACAAGAGCTTGGTTGGTAAGGAATTACAAGCTGTCATCCAAGCAGCTCCATTTGTTCTATTTGAATTTCTTACTCCAGAGAAGCGGAAGCTCTGGACTTTGCTTTGTCATCTTTGTTCGTATGCACTGCAGACCAAGATTACAGATGTTCACAAGTATGAAGAAAACCTTGCAAAGATTGTCAGCCGATTTTTATTGAAATTGATATCAAGCAATGCTCGATGGTCAAACAAACCAAAGTTTCATATGCTACTACACCTTGTTGAATCAATTTGCCAATTTGGTCCTTCAAGTCTATGTGCAACCGAGAAATTTGAAAGCTTCAATGGTGCAGTTTGAATGGCTTCAGTTCATTCAAACCAACAAAGCCCAAGCAGAGACATAGCTATCACATTCAGTAACTTGAGGCTTTTGTGATTGATACTCTCAGGTTCAAAATTCAAGGATAGCCGATACAACTCAATGAGGAGAGCTGGATCTGAAGTACTAAAGTTTTTTGAAGAAAACCCAGTCATTCAGCAGATGCTTGGGTGGGATCAAGATTTGAATAAAGCCCCCCAATTAATTACGCATTGTAAGTTTCATGGAATCTAGATCATATTACTCAAAGGACTGCTAACTTACAAAATACATTCATTTTTTAAAAACATGATCTCATGTTTTAACAAACAAAGTCGCCAAGTTGCTTGCAAATGATTCATTGGTGACAGTCCCAGATGTTTTGAAAAATCTGAGCAATCAAGTTGAATGGGGAAAAATTGATTTCATCAAGTTATCCAATGAACAGAAAGTGAAGGTTGGATGCTTTGTGGCTGTGAGTTTACAAATCCACTGGTTTATGAAAACTGAACATCTAATTTTTTCATTCCAATTCAGATAGAAGACCCTAATGAACAAGGAAAGATTGGATATGTGAGCCAAGTTTTGGGTGATCGCAAAGGAGGACAGCATTGATGTTATACAGAATTGACTGTCTGTAACTTGACCACCCAACTGATACCTTTTTATGGGATGCGTGGATTGGTTAAGACAAGCAGGGAAGTGTGGGTCAAGGGAAATGTGGGTTTTTCCATCTGAGTTTGAGAAAGACCAAGGAAAAAGCTGATACTTTAGTGCATGAACAGGCAATCTCATGTGTGTTGAATGTGCAACACGCATGTGCTGAAGCAGGATCTCCAGTCACATGTTCAAAGCCCAGAATCATTGAGCAAACAGTGACCTCAAGTGGTCTGCCAATGACGTCTCATAAAGAAGATAACATGTATATCCTCAATTCTGCTTCTTTGTATTCACCTACAGTACATCGTGAATTGGCAGGGATTAGTATCACTGAGGTATCTCTGGAAGAATGGAAGGCAGGCATAGCAAAAGGGTTAAATGTTTGGAGAGCTGAAGGTAAGAAGGGGAAAAAAAATGCAAGTTTGGCCGAGTGAATAATTATGAGGCATTTTGTTCTCAATTTTTTTTTGTTAAGATACAATGTTTTTATTGTGATCAATGTATTATCAGCTGAAGTTTCAATAGCCTCTTGATTCATGAGGGTTGTTGATGGAGATAGTTTTTTTTTGAAAAATATTGGTTGAGAATGGCAAAGTCAAAGATCTGACAAACACATTGATCATGTGGTCTGTGAACCACTCAAATTAATGCTTGTGACAGCCATGATTGTTTTGATGTGATATAAGTCAGGATTCTGACTCCCATTCACAAACTCACCTCTTTACCATAACCACCAATTTGACCATGCCTCCAGCTTGTTTTGTTCTCCCATTTTGACAGTCAAATATTCCCTCAAGCACTTTTGACTGACTTTCCCTCTTATCCTCTGAATTTGATCTTTGATATCTTGCTCAATTTATCTTGTCTCGATCTCTCTAGCCTCCACTTCACAAGCACGCAAAACTGGCTCTACTCCATATCCAAAGTCAAATCCAGGCAGAAATGAGCAAGAGTCTTACACAGGAGGCAAGTATTTTGTTTCTACTTTTGTTTTATACTTGATCCACTTTTGTTCATTTGGTTTTACCTTTCAGCTGGATCGTTTGATAATGAAGGTAATGGTGATGATCAAAATGACCATGGTTCAAACTCAAATGAACTTGATCCTGCTGCTGGACTATTTAAGGACCCTGCTGATTCTAACCAAGGATCCCCATCTCATGATGATATGACTGCTTTTGAGAGTATAATGGCTACCCTACCTGTTGATCTTAGCGAAATGGTGAATGACATTATCAGTGTAAGTAGCCTGTTTTACGCCTTTTTCTCTTATCCACTGAATGATTGAATTGTTCAACTTTGTTTGTATTACATAGTCTACTGCACCTCCTGACTACTTTTCTGTGAGCTTTGCCATGATGGCTAGGCTAGAGGACCTGATTTGTAAACAGACAGAAACCCATGTGGAAAATGTCAACGCAAGCTGGGTTCCTGCAGATTGTTTCAAGGTAATGGTACCATCCTCTCTCTATCTTGGTTGATCACTTTACAATCTCAACATAACATACATCTCACCTACTCTTTTCCAATCATTGTATAGGTGTACTGTCATAATCTCTGTGCTCAATTGTTCATTGATCCCAGTATAGACTCATTGGCTTGTCTTCTTACGGATGGTCCCAAAGGTCAAAACAACTGCCTTGAGCGCCAAGTATTGGTACATGTTCCAAAAATTGTCTGTGTTATCTGTTGACCACAAACTGAAACTTGTACCTCTTTCAGTCTGATCTTCTTAGCAAAAATGCCAATGGTATCCGAGACGTGCTTCCTCAAGAATATGCTGGTGAGGATGGATCAAAGGGGGGTGCTGGAGTATCAGCTGCTCTTAAAGAGATTGAAAGAAATGGCCAAAGTACTTTTAGAAAACAAGTATGTCAACTCTTTTTCCTCATGTGTTGTTTTTCATTTATCTCTCCATTTGGAAGGCTTAACTTGTTTTATTCTCATTAAGCTCCTCCACAATGTGTTGCCTAACAAATCAGTCCTGGCAAGTGCTCCTCCCTTGAACCTCATCGATTTTTGCGGCTATGTAAATCAACTTATCCTTTACACTCTCAAGTTTTTTGTGATGAATTTTTTACTCACCACTCTGATTTTCACTTGTTTATAGATGATCCACAAAACCTATCCTAACAAGAAACACTGCAGTCCTAGTGCACTTTTCAAAAATTTAAAGCCTTAACATGTCATGCGATTGGCCTTTCTGGTAAGGATCCTCCCCTCTTGTATTCTTTATTTGTCACTCACTGCATCATTGTTGCTTTCCATCATCTAGCGCTTGGCCTCTGTTGCCATCTATGCACATCCCCCTCAGGATCACAAAGTTTGTCAATGGCAAATAATTGATCAGAAGCTCATTGCTATGAAAGAGGAACACTCAGTTGAATTTGCAGAAGCGTAAGTACTTCTTTATTCCTTGCCTTGTTCTTGTTGCAATACTAGTCAATTCACTTAGTTTTGCTGGTTTGCTTGGTTCCAGTTTTGGCCAACTGGTTTTGATAAAAGATCATAAGATCTTTGATGGTGTGCGTTTGTATACCCAAATGGAACATTCTCACATTGATGACCTGGTTTTACCAACCGATGGAGAAGTGCTTGTGGAATTTGCTGCACCATCTGTAGTCCCTCAATTCCACAAGAGTTTAGCATGATTGTCTTCATGAATCTCCTCTACATGTATCAATAGCACTACCATACACTGTTTAACCTTTTAGGTGGAATCAAATGAAATATGATGTTCCCTTTCAAGAAAGGCAAATTGTTGGCATACATTGTCCATCATGTTTGACAACACACATGGGTCACTCACTTTGCCTTGAAAATTGAGACATGGCTGTCCACTGTGGATGCCAGATTGCATGTTCAAAGGATTGCCCAGAACATAGAACAGACTGACAATCTGGCTCCTTGCCCAACATACTTTGACCACTTTGCAAGATGCAGTGTAGAGCTTCTATGCTGTGTAGCGTAGACTGAGCCGCAGAGCAGATGAGATTAACTCAATGACAAGTGTAAATCTTGAGTGTGGTGAAGCTACCCTCAATGTTGAATATAAAAAGAAGAGAGAACTGTACTACAAACCAGGAGAACACCCCCTACTGATCAGGGAGGTACACGGATTAATTAGTTTTCAATTTCCCCTACTACATACCCCTCATTATCTTGCAAATGAAATTGGATCCGACCACTGATCCAATTGAATCAAGACCATCAACCCAAAACACTCAAACAGATTCATCAATAAATTAAAGAATGAAAATCAAAATTGACCAACTGGTCTCCTACAAAAGAAGAGAAGCTAGCCAATGCTTGGCTCCACATTGGCCAGCAAGGTGAGCTTGGATCAAATCAGATGGGCAAGACCTTTTTCAAGCAAGTCACTGTGTATCTCAACAACATCTCACCATTGAAAGACCAAGAAGATGGTTCAGTACAAATAAGGTAAACATCAATTCATTGATTGTATCAATACAATACAATCATTCTGATGTTTGTCTTACCATTTCTATCAGGTTCCCTTTATTTAAATTAATCTTTTTAGTTGAAACTTGATAAGTAAGTCTTTTCTTTTGTGTATTGCAAACCCTGAGTAATTCATAATTGAATACGTACTATTTCTGAGAAATTACGAGCTAAACTGACAAACATAGCTTTCTTTTAATTGCAGGGTGTTGACATTTATGTGGTGGGGGGCGGATGATACCACTACTCCTGAGTATGTCAGTGAAAATGAGCACAAACTCTGTCAGGGAGAACAACATGATAACATTGAGATTCCTGCCTTCAAAAAGACACGCATCAAGCAGAGCTCACCATCATGGACATTGGGCCACAATTCATTGCAGGTGTGTATCAAAACCCGGCAGGTACCTGGATAAACATTGACACCTTGATTCTTTGAAAACCGTTGTAGAACTCCTACGTAGTGTAGCGTAGGCCAGCTGGAGAGGGGAAGGGATGCCACTTGAGAGAGATGGCAAGACTTTGGTGCAATTAAGCTTCCCTTGACCTTTATTTTATCGCAGTTTGAAAAGAACGAGGAGCAATTCTAACAATCTCTATCTTTACAAATTTCCCCGTAACAATATTCTGATAATTTCAAAAGATCCACAAGGTTTGTCAGATTCCAATGATACCACTCACAACTCTACACAAGGTTGTGGTGCGAAGTTGTGTTGATTTCAATGCTTACAAGGTTATGTAACACCTGTAACAGTTCCTGGGAGGAACTGTTTCCAGGACAATGACTCAACCCGGCCTCAACTTGAACCAAGGGGCGGGTTTGGTGATTTTTAATTTTAACCAACTGTTGAGTGATTTTTGACAAAGCTCAGCAGAACCAACAGAAGATACAAAACACACAGCACAACTTCAAATAATGAGGACCATGCTTGTGCAGCATGGTGTGAGACGTGTTTGACAAGACTTCAATAAACCCTTCCAGCCAAATGAGAACTCATTTGTGTGGGACTTGGCTGTGAAAATCTTTTTTTGACTGGTTGAGGGTGAGTACTCTGGATTAAGCCTGGAGTTGGTACCAAGAGAACTTACTTGTTGAGGCCAAGTTTGAACTGTACAAAAAGAAGGCCAGTGGATTTCGCCCTATATCCTCTCCATCTTGCTGCCAACATCAATTCCTCACTGTGGCATTGTTTACAGGCATCAACAAGAGCAGTGTATCTAAGATACAAAAAGGACTGTGACTTAATTTGTCTATCTGCAGAGTTGTTGACCACACTAACTTCAGAAGCCAAAGATAAACTTCACATACAGCGGGGCAGTAGTCACAGCAAGTGGAAGGTTGACCTCCAGGAGACCTGAGTAATTAAATTGAATAACAATAAACTCGTAGATACTGACATTGTCCTCAATGGATACTCTTAACTTGAATACAACATGATATGTTCTTGGATGGAACAAAGGTAGCTAAACCGCGCCAAGTGCCAGTAAATTGTGTATCAATACATGACCAATGAGAGATGAAAGTAAACCTTGTGAAGTTCATGAGTGATCAATCTCAAACAGCAATAAAGGACTTTTGCCCTACTGTCAGACCCAGTTTCCTAAGCTTTAGTCTCAAAAACAAGGGTCCAATGGCTTTCATCCTTCCTTACTTCATATCTCCTCCTTTCCAGATCCTCCGGTTACACATCTACAGCTGTATCTACATTCAAAGACTGCTCAGCTCAGACACAGACCAAGCCTTCTTCCACTGATTTGAAGAAGGATCATATGTCAATGTTTAATTCACTCAGCACGGAACATGGAGGTAGCAGGATTACAAATGACGGGATTTCAATATGAGTTGAAATACACAATAGACACAAGGATAGACATATGAGAAGATTGAAGCAAGAACAGAAAATCCAGAGGAGAATTGTTTTACCTCAACCATTTATATATCTATAGCTGTTCAGTGATTTGTACAAGTCCTCTTTTTTGTCTTTGAAAAAGATGCTATCTTCAGAATAGATGATATATATGGTTTCTCTTTTTGTTTCACTTTATTATCTTGATAGGCGAACCCTTCTTGCCTTATAATCCTCATTTACAATATGGGAAATTGCAATGGTATATAAAGCAGTCTGAAAAACAAAAATATCAAGAGATTTGAGGGTCACAACATCATGATCAACATTATCAATTTGAAAATCAATTCATCTTAAATTGATATGTATGATCATTATATAGTTGTACTTATAAGTGATTTTGTCTTAATTGTAAGATATTAAAGTTTTCAACAAGAGTGATTGGATGTGAGCTGATCAATAGGATTTTGCAGTGAGCAGGTGAAAAAATAATTTAGACCATATAAGTGTAGAAAACACCTAGATCATAAATCTATATCAATAATTTCATATTTCTCAGTGAAATTTTTCCTTTATGGATTAAAATTCAAACATGTTCTTGGCTCAATGAGTAACCCAATACTTCTCATTGGGGAGGAGGACTTTTCCACCCAGATGATTACACCGGATTATCTGGTGTAAATCAGCTTTGGTGGAAAATTCAAACTCAGGCGGGGATACTTGTATTTTTCCGCCAATTTTGTTTTTTTGAGAGGTGGAAGAAAATCTGGTGCAGAAAATTAGGTGTCAAAATCTTGCAGCCAGGTTCCATCTAAGTTTTTCCACCCAATTTTTGACACCAGATTAAGAGGTGTAAAAAAAGGCAGTGTAAAAATGGAAATGACCTGCTCAAAGTGCATCTTGACACCAAACCTTTGACACATTAATCTGGTGTAATCCAAAAAGGTGGAACAGTTCAAATGTGATAGGTGCATTTGCATTTTTCCACCACCACAAAACAACAAGGGCTCTGAAAACACCAAGGGAACCCACTCAATCCACGCAATGACCATTCTATATATTACACAATTACAATTATGACAATGATCAAAAAATGAAAGTAAAAGTAAAGAAAAGAAAACACCACACCACATGTTGTAGAACTCCTACGCAGTGCAGCGTAGGCTGAGCCAGAGAGAGGACAAGTACAACCAAAGAGGAAGGAAGTACACCAAATGCAGTTACATTGCCCTCAACCTTTAGAAATCGGAGCCAATCAAAGAAAAACATAAAGCAGGGTCCTGTAGCCAGCGTTTGTCCTCATTCTGCAACTAGCTCTCAAAAGCCCTTCTCAGCTGGCTTTGGTTTGAGATCAGTAACAGCAGGTCCTGCCACAGCATCTGTTCAACCATCAAACTTCAATAAATTTATTTCAGTCAAATTTGTCTACCATATGCATTCAGAAATTGAACACAACATTGCTGCTTATAATTTAGGACTTGATTACAACAACCCTTCATGGTCATCACAATTAGCATCCAACGCCTTCACTTGCTTTGCAAAAAAAGCTTCCAAAAGGTTTCCTACAACAGACAAAATGGAAGAAGGCATTCCTGTGATTCCCTGCTGCAATGAACAATGGGTCATCTTAGGTCAATATATGACCAAAGGGGAACCTACTAGCTTCAGCAAGGCAAGCCACCTTCAAGAATCTATTGACAAGCCAGAGAGACAGGGATATAACACCGCTGGTCTTTTTGTGCTGTTTGATGCAAATGAGTATCTACACCTCATGAGTGAGAAAGGGGACAATGCTTCTGGAAGTGAAAATCAATCTCACCATTCTATTTTGGAAGATAGATTGGAGTTTTCTGATGGAGGTCAAGAAGTTCAAACTCCTGTTCCTAAATCCAAACGGCCTTGGTCAAACACCTGTGACTGTATACCAGATATCAAGTCAATCTTTTCTGCTGGTGAGCTACGTTGTGTTCATGCCTTGTATACTTGCTATTCAATCTGTCGCTAACATTGATGTTGATCTTTGTAGAATATTCAGATCTAACCATGACCCCTGCTCAATCAAACCATGAGTTAAAATATAAGTTTTGTCATTAGATTGACTCATCCTCCTTCTTACAAATCTCTGCATTCTTTTATCAATAGAAATAGCTATTCACAATAAGGAGACCTCAGATTCTATCAAAGAGCCTCCAAAATGCAAATTATGACCCGTCTGACTCGGTTTATTGGCTATGTATGTTTGGAGAATCTCAAAGGTTGATATTGCTGTTTCAATGGAAGGTCATTGGTAGTTCTAAAGCTCCAAAAGATTTGAGAGATATTTGTCTTTCCATCTGTGTAAATTTCTAGTCTCCTTACAATTACTAAGCAGAGAAACCTCAATTGCAATTACAGATGGCTCTCAATCTCACCTTTCAAACCCTTCAAACATGTACCGAAGATTCAGCACTGTTCTTTTGTCATGAAAGATGCTTTGAAACAGAAGAAGAATTCTTGAAACCAAATGGTTTTGCTTTAACCCGTTTGATTATGCACATCAAGTAATGCATGCATTGGCCCACTCAAGTTTACAGTTTCAATAGAGGAAGGTGTAGAGAACGACCCAGCAGAAGCACTAATAAAGCAATTTAAGGCGTCAAAATGCCTTCCACTTTGTGAGCTCCTAGCAGCTTTTAAGGCTGTGTAGATGAAGGTGGCTAAGGCAAGGTTATCTTGAGGAGAAACCCAAAAAATGTGTGGTTTAATGTAGTGTGAAAGCTGGATCACCTATTGAATTTGTGAGAGCAAAGTGTGATCAAACAAATTTAAAAGGATAGACAACAAACAAATACCAAGTTTACATCTAAATTGAAGAGTCTTGAATTACTTTTTTATTATTCTTACTTTGGTCACTTTGTGATGATTCACAAATCTTGTTCAAGTTGTTTTGGGTCTCTTGTGCATAACACTTAACCACCTTTTTCATATGCTTCTTACTCAGCCTCAGTTTTGCCTTCTTTCCATTTCAACTGCTTTCCTTTTTTAATCAATTGATTTTAAATCATTTAATCCAAATAACTCTAACAAATCTTCTTTTTAATACTTTTCAACCCAACTTTCCTTTTCTTGATATGACAGATAAGTTTTTTGAGTTCAACATAATTTACTTATGTTCTTCTTTTTTTGATCTTTGGTTTAAGCTCTATGACCTCATTCTGCATCATTGTGTCTATCTGAATTTGATCTCCTCAATTTCAAAACCTCACCTTCCTTGCTTCTAAAACATTCCTAAATCAAATTACAACTTCTTCATCAAAGATTCATTCTAGTAGCCTCAAAACACATTGACCCTCTCTTCCTCCCAATCTTCATCATCATCAGCCTATTCCCTGTAGCTACCATTCATCAAACTTTGTATGACTCGAACCACACCATCTTTCGAATTGTAAATATGATATCTGCCAAGACTTTACTATGTAAAATACTTCATCAGACATTCTACCTTAGATCATTGTACAAATTTGTTTTGACACCTTTGACGATCCAAAATTTCTTTGGCTTTTGATAATTTCATTGCTTGACCTGGTAGTACAATTGTATAAGAGAAATAGATTGGAGTAGATCAGAACCTACCAAGCCCAACAGGATCTGTGTTGATACAATGGCAGGACACGGGTGTGGATGCTGATGATGGCCAGTGTGGATTTGGTTTACCTTGGGTTTGAAAGCAAACAATGCCTGAAGAATGCCTCTCCAACAGAGATCTCGCTTTGCCTGTTAACATAATTCACTTATGTTCTTCTTTTTTAAAAGTTACTGATTGATTGATCCTAGATCCAATTGATAAAATTTTGACTTTTATTAGATTTCTTTTAATTTTCAATACCCAGACTAATAAGTAAGTAACCAAATAAGTAACGGACTTGTATCTATTGCTTTTGATTTAGCCCTACCATAACACAACATGTCACAAGTTTGTCATGTGACCAAACCTAACTTTCTGAGTGAAAGAGATATAGGATCCGGCCTTGATCCCAGATTTTGGTTGCGTGTCAGAACATATTCCAACCACAAAGTCATCCCAGTTATTGATCTACTTCCTCACAACATTGTCGTAGCTTTTTCAACAAAAAGTTGGAAGGGTCAAATCTATCCAACCCTGCACTTGCACAATATCTTTTCAGATAGAAGCTGATTGGGTTGTTGCATGGTTGGCCTCTGAGCTACAAACCAGCACCACATATGGTAATCTGTGATTTGATAAAGTGCGTAGTGATTGGTTCCATCTTGAGTGATATATTAGGTGATTAATGTTTTTCTTTTTTCTATAATACGCGGTGGAACAGGGAGCTGATGAACCATGTTTGTGTCTTGGTATGGTAAAGCAGATTATGCTCTGTTTATACACCCAATTGACCGTCTTGAACATACTTTGTTGGACCTCTAATCACACAATACCACATCACTGTGAGGGGATCTATAAAGTCATTTTTTGTATATTGGTCATTTGATCATTTGGTAAGTCTTCCAATTCTTTCTAATCATCTTGTATAACTCATGTAAGATGACACTTCTTGCTTTTGTTATGATACATCAAATTGTTTTCCTTTGCCTGGATTGTGGTTTAAACAAACCTGGATGAACCCCAGTTTGCTTGATATTGTTCCACCTCCCATCCCTTGCTCTCCTTTGATTACCAGTTGATATCAATCATCAGTTTGCCCTATACTTTGGCCTGTGACTTGGTAAACCTCATCTTTTGAATGTTCATCATTGACTCACAAGGTAATGAGATGATGCTGCTTCTGTAGAGTAGTTCAGTATATCTCACTTTTTGTCCTCATCAGGATCATTGGTTTGATTGAACTCAAAACAACTTCCTATCCTACAATATTCTATTGTGTACAGGTTATTCATAGAGAGGTTTCACTTATCATTGGTCTAACATTTACTGCACCTTTGTTGTTTGGTAAGTCTATAATTAGTTTTGATTGATGTTCATTGATTTAAAGTAGTAATATTGTCTTGGAGTCACTCATACTATGACTTTTCTTGTTGTACATGATATTTGGTCTTGATTTTTATAGGATCACTGTTGTTCAGTCTTCTTTCCTGTCACCTCATTCTCCTGGACTATAATGCTGATATCAACTTCTTTACTGTTATTAGCGTGTAATAGCAGCGTTTGGTTGGGTGCTAGGCTTGTCTTCCAATTTGTGATAATCATCTTGACTCTTTTCATCATAGAAACTGACTTGACATATGGTATTTGTTATGTATCCGCAAGCTTTGGGGAAAGTTGCAATTTGAGTATTTTGGATTGAGATCCTAAGTGTGGAAGCGGTCAAGATTGTGGAGTCCTTCCTACCAGTGAGATTTGATTGAGTCTTTAATCATAGTCAGAGACTAGTGGAGCTATGCGGATGTATGTTGGTATCTCAACCATCTCCCTGTTTGTTGATTTGCATCATCTTGCTATAGTTGTATCCAAGTGCAGGATGGGTTGTCAACAAAATTGGTTGGAGAAACTTGCTTCTGGTGTACCGGTTGAAATTACAGCTCAAAAACCTCACCAAGCTATGTGAAGTACCAGGCCCATTAGAAGAAACCAAGTGGATTAGGTAGGCCATTGTATTGCTATCACAAGAAGAGAAATGAATTACGAGAACAACTGGAAAAGGAATTACGGTTACCACCAAACACCAAGTTTTTTTTCCACAGGAAAACCAATGATGAAGATCAGATTGACAAGGATGAGCTTATCAAAATTTTTCATGGTATTGTAGCTGTTATTGAGAGGATTTGTCAGTGGTGTTAGTAGTTAGATGTACTCTCTTCTCTTTGATGGACAGGATCTTAGAAAAAAGTTTGATAATGCTGTATAAACCACATATACTCATGCCTGTGCTTGTGACATGAGCCTGATCAATGAGGCACATAAAGAGGACGCTGATGACAATGAGCATACTGTGTGTGGCTGTATGGCATGCTGAGAATGGCGGGGAGGGTCTGATTTATGATGATTAATTGGTTAGTACCTTTCCTCCAACTATTCAAGAATTGTTGTAGAGGCCTATTTTAATCTTATTGAATTATAGGAGCTTATGCTGTCAGTGCGTCTACTGGAGAGCAGGAAGATCAACTGCTCACTGATCTTGAACAAATGACGAGGCTTCATATAATCTGAGACTTCTTGGCAGCACGGTTTTCTACACTCTCCTTTTCTATTTTCAAAACAAATCTTGTACTTGCCTTGGTTGTGAATGTGCCCAGTTTTGATCACGTAAAGTGGCAGGACACCCCAAATGGGCAAGTGTTTGCACCAAATTTAATTGTAACCTGGAATGGCTGTTCAAATTGACCACATACCAACAAGGACCATACATGCTACGCTTGGGGTATGTGGGGCTTGATTGATTGTGCCACTGGCAAGCCAATCAAAGCCAAAGTGAGGTGCACGCTTTGTGGTCAAATGCTATGGAGTGAAAGTGGGGCTTAGTCAATGTGATGGGTTGTATGAGATGTTATGGGATGTCACGGTGAGTAATGTTTTCTAGATATTTATCCTACTTTGAGCAGCATTTGTATTAAACCTTTCAACATAGGTCCCACACTACAAAACAACCTCAATTTCTAGAAATGCAAAGGGTAAGATGATAGAGCATACAGATTGTGCGGTTACAATGTATGGCTCATTGTGTCAGATTTTGGAGTCTTTGGTAAATAGAATCAAATAACTGGAGAAGGAAGAAATTGTATGGAGATGAGAACAGTTTTAAGATGGAAAGAATTAACTTGAAAAAGAAGGATCATGGAAAAAAGGACGTATGATGCAGCTGATTGTGAAGTTGAAAGTATCATTTGTTGGAGTTTGATTCCGCCAAGTATGATAGGAAACAAAATATATAACTATTCCTGACTCCCCTACATGATGACCCCAGCCTCTTCTTTGCTACTTCACAATGAATTTCCTAACTTGAGACATCAGTGACCAGCGTGGCGCCCGCCGTTAAATTGCTAGCCAACCTTATATTACTGAGGTGGTTTATGATTGTTCATTATTTTAAATTTTAGATATCTTCCAAAATTGATTTTCTTTTCAATATGGTTCTTTATATAATTTTTAAATGATAAAATTTAACTACAAAGACGTTGTGGAAATCAGAATGGTCTGCTTTAATTTTAGTTTTAATTTTTTCAATTATTTGATATTTCATTTTGAATAATCATTTTATTTATTTATTTATCATTATTTTATTTATTTTCCAATTTATGTATTAGTCTATTAGTTTTTCATTTTATATTTTCATTTTATATTTACTCTACACTATATTTTTTATAACTTTATTATTATTATTTTTAATTATATTTATAACTTATCTCATTTATTTATTTATTTTTATTTTTTACTTTATGATATTTAATTATTTTAAAATTTATTATCAATATAATTTATTTTTAATATATTAATATTTAATATATTTCTCTATTCTTTAAGTTAATTTTTCATTTTTTGTAATTTTATTAATTCAATTTTTTTTTTATTTATTATATATATTTTTTTTTTTTTATGGATTATGTGTTATGTGGTAATGAAGGAATTGGAGCAAAAAGTCGAAATTATGGGGTTAAAGGGTTAAACATGGGTGATTAATTTATTTATGGTTTTGAGAAGTGATACAGGAAATTATGGGTTTTCTGCTATGGGTTTGAATAAGGCTAAATTTTGAAAATTGAAGACTCTGAATAATTGGGGCAGTGGTAAACTGAAATAAGCTTTGGGGTAGAAGATAAGGGAACAATATACTTCAAGGGTACCACAACAAAGTTCAGCACTAACAACATTGAAAATTATAATTCATATTGACATGTTGCAATTTTTGACATTATGAAATTCGAAAATTACATTCCACAACTGAGAAATTTGAAGTTCTGATCATGAAACCTTGAATTAAGGGTACCACAACACTTTTGCAGAGTAGATGTTGGTTGGGGTAGATTCTACTGGCGCCTTTTCAACTCAAAATTAACTTTAATCATCAGATCAATTGTCATTAGTGGTAATACAAGTGGTAAACTGGGTAAATTACAATTTTGAATTTTTCCTTCAATTTTCATTTGCTTTTTAAAGGTACAACCATCAGAGTTAGAGTTTAGCTTTGCTGAGCAAAGTTGTAGAGGGAAGATTCTCTTTCTTTCTGTCTCTTCAGAATTTTCATATTACCTCTTATTTCATTTTAATTTGAGCTTGAAGGGTAAATGGGCGGAATTTCAGATTTTGTGGTAAACAGCCAAGTTTTAGTGGGAATTGTGTGCTTAAATATTTGTTAATTATTAGAGCGCGTTCACTTAGGAACAAATTTGTGAAATCGCATTCAGGAACAGGACTTTTCTACATGTAGAAAAGTCTTTTTCCTTGAAAAGTGTTGAAAATCACGTTTTGTGAAAAAAGAGTGAAACAAGAGAAAAGAGAGAAGGTAAAGTGTTTGCTTTGATGAGACATAAGAACGGTTTCAAACGATTTCCAGCTTGTTGACCGTCTGGAAATCCAGATTACCATCCTCATCATGTCATCCACTTCAGAATCATCCTCTGATTCATCTGTGATTGAGTGATTGAGTGATCGAGTAATTGATTGATTGGTTGATCGAGTCGCGGACAGTCGAGTGATTGGTTGAATGAGTCGAGGACAGTGGAGTGAAGGTGAGTGAAGGTGAGTGAAGGTGAGGTTGTGTACTGTAGATTGACTTCCGTATGGTAGACGGGGACTTGTTGAAATTTGGGGAAAGGAAGGTTATGAGAAAATCATCACAGGAATGTGATTTCTAGAGGGAAAATGTGCTAATAGCAAATTCTTGGAAAGTGATGAAAAAAAGACTTTTTAGAAGCATTTTTCAATTTTGAAAATGCTTGTATTTAAGAAATTGAACGCATTTCACTGAAAGCGATTTCTTGACATTCAAGAAAGCGCTTTTTCACAAAAAAGCGCTTAAGTGAACGCGGTATTAATGTGTGTGCAGTGAATGTGTTTATCAAATTTAATTTGGGGATTGATTGATGAGAACTTTGTGTAAAAGCTAGTGGAAGTGGAATTTTGAGTTTGAGGGTGGATTTTTGTGATCTTTCTTTCTTTGTGTGCTCTTATTTTTTTATATATATACTTGGTATCATTTGTAGGGACTTTTTTCCCCTTTTTAATTAGCAAACATTATTATTAGAATAGTAGAATAAGCTTGTATCTTTTTATTATTATTATTCAGGTTAAACAACTAGTGAGAGTTGGAATTTTCATAATACTAGACCCTTATTTCTCTTTTAATAATTTCCTGTTGAGTTTGGTTCATATTTGCTCATTGGTATTGGTGCCTGAGTGCGCCTAGAAAGTGTTATTTGTGAAATTATTGTCCTCTTTTAGCCTGGTTTTTATTAATCAAAAGACTTGTAGGTCTTAAATTTAATTCATAGTAATCAAAGTCCCTTATTGGGAAGGGCATTTCTCTGTTTGAAGTCTTTCATTCAACACTCAAGACTTATTATTGTTCTTTTGTGGTTGTTTTGTCTTTGTTGTCTTCTTACTTCCCCTCCTCAGCTCTGCTTTCAGCCAGTTCTGAAAGAGTTCTACAACGTTCTGCTTACCAAACTAAAAAAATACACCGTTTGCACCTTGTTTGAGTTTTGCACATGGGCAGAAACCAATCAGTGTGAAAAGCTGTGTTTAATGTGATTGGGTAGGTGAGATATACCCATCAATGATCTGGTAAAAAGATCCCAGGAATTGAGAACAGATGAGAGTGCCAAAACTATTAAGCAATTACTTAGGATCAAGTTTTTATCTAAATGATCATGAAACCATTTCAAGTGGTCAATTAAACCTCAAGTTAAAAATCAAAAATTCAACTTTTGTATATAATTTTCATGACCAAATTGGAAGAGGGCTAGAAAATCATGAGGCTCAAGTGAATAAGGGAGAATGAGAAACCAGTAAACACAAGCTACCATCACTCCCAAGCCGTTCCATCTGCTCAATCACTTTTTAATACATACCGTTTATCCCATCTGCCTATCATCATCTCCACTCCCTTCAAGGTTTTCTTCTTCTTAATAATTTTCATTGTAATCACTATGATCCCAACCAAATCTTTCCCAAAGCTTTTCATATAACATAGTATTTTCAAACTCATCTGATTGATCATTTCCATCCTGTATTTCATCATCTGAGATATCATCATCATAGTTTTCTGCTGCTTCAAACTAATCCAAATCTAAATCCATCTGACTCAAGACTTCATGCATTTGTTTGGATAAAATCTAGACATTGTTCAAGTTGAGATCATCTGTAGACCATTTGGATAAAATCTAGACGTTGTTTAAGTTGAGATCATCTGTAGACCACCCTAGGTCAGATATCAAGTTGTTGAGCAAAGTGTGGAAGGGTTTTGGTGATACAACAAATAGATCATGACAATCAGCACAAAACTTATCAAGCATCCCTTGAATGAGGTCATTGGGTACAGGATTAAGCCCTTGCTTGCCACCATAAGCTTTGGGGGCAAAATAAGAGGCCTTGGCTGGTGTAGAACTCTTTCAGAACAGGCTGAAAGCAGAGCCAAGAAGGGGAATAATGAAGTGTAAATCAACAAACACACAACAAGAAGAACAATACATCTTGGAATGGTGAGTGGAAAGACTTGAAACACAGAAAAGAAATGCACTTCGTAAACAGAACCTTTGATTACTATGAATTAAATTTAAGACCTTCAAGTCTTTGGATTAATAAAAGCCAGGCTGAATAAGGACAATAAAATCAAAAATAACACTTTCCAGGAGCACTAAGGTACCAAAAACAGTGAGAAAACGAGTACCCACTCAACCAGGAATTAAATAAAAGGAAAATAAGGGTCTAACTATTATAAAAGTGCAACTTTCACTAGTTGTTACCTGACTGATATTGATAAAAGATACAAGCTTGTTCTCATATTCTAATGATAATTTTTACTAAATATCAAGGGGACAAAACCCCCTACAAAAGATATCAATGTATATACAAAAAAATGAGGCACACAAAGAAAGCAATGTGACAAAATTAACCCCCAAACTTGAAATTCCAACTTCAACCAACAATTCACCAATATCCTCCTTATTAAACTCAAAAGAAATTCAGAAACAAACTTAGAGCACACAAATTAATCATTGAGAAACTTCAAAGCACTCAAAACAACCTAAAACCTAGCGTTGTGGTAATCAAATCTCAGTCCAGGCCTTTTTAATTAGAGATTATTATTATCCATTTTTTTTATTCAATCATTTCTACTTGAGTCAAGCTCTCAATTACTCACAAGGCTCATTTTTTTCAGCTCAACAACTTATTTTGATAAAACAAGTAAATCTTAACAGCTAACATATACATTAACAAGTTTAAAAGCAAGAAACAAAAGTTGACTAACAAAGGAAATAATATTACTTCAAAAGATAATCAAATCAACTTAGAATTACATTAAACTACAAACAAAAGTGATAATTAAACTATTGATCAAGTTTACAGAGACAAATCAGCAAAAGGAATAAAGGAATAAGAATGAGAGACATCATCAGCAAAGAAACAAAATCAGAATTGAAAGAAGATCAATTTTTTTTTAGTTAACACAAAAAGAATTAATTAGAGTTGAAATGAAGCACTTACAGTAGTAAATAAAGAATGGATCAAGGGTGATGGATATGATTGATCTGAAATCTAGAATCAAATAGGAAGAAGAGAAGAAGTTGTTAGCTTTGAACCAAGATCAAGAAAGTGTAAATCCAAAAAGAAGGTACTCACTTGAAGTTTATAAAACCAAAATTGAAAATTCCAATCAGGAGACTTACATGAGATCGAACTGAATCTAAATTTATGTGGGAATTCAAAGAACACAATTAAGATAGCTTTAGAACAACAAACAGACTAGTAAAGAAGAATAACCTTACCTAAAGACAAACATCAAGATCAATGGGGATGAACTAAAAGAAAGAAGTGAAAGCAACTGAAACAAGATGATGAGACCAAGCTGATGAGTTTGATGAGAAGAAGTTGTTCAGAATGGGTTGATGAAGGTGATGGAGGTGATATGGCTTGAAAATTGAGAAGATTGAGGGGTGCGAAGCTGGAAGTCCTAGAGTTGGATCTGGATTGGTTGGATCTCAAAGCAATCAATCAACAACAGCTTTGGTTTTGGTGTTTCAAGTGGAAACACTGAATGGATAAAGTCTTCAAGATCAAAAAGTATAAGAAGGATTGGGTGCAAAAATCAAACCTAAAGGGAGTACAGAAACCTAGAAGCGAAGTGGAGAAGGAAGAGATGGAATCAGATTCATGAGAAGAAGCAAAACATATAGATAGAAAGACAAGAAGAAACTTACTCAAAGGTCAAATTTAAAACCTCAAAATCGAAATCATGGGATCCTATCAAAAGGAAAGGGAAGCATTGAATTAGTACAGAGCAGAACAGATGAGAAAGATGATCAGAAGAACAATCTAGAAGAAAGAACAGAGAAAGGAATGACTTACATACAAGAATCCAAAAATCAAAATTGAATTGATACAAAATGAATCAATTGGATCGAAGAAGAAAAAAAAGAGAGAGATTGAAGTGGAAGCTTTGCAATCGATCGGAGCGGTCGGATCTAAACCTATCAAACATCAGATAAGAATAAGGTCAAACAAAACAAAAACAAAATTAAACTAAACTAAGAAAAGACAAATCAGAACAAAGATGAGTTAGTACAGAAACAATTAAACAAGATAAGTGAACAGAGAAGACAGGAAGAAAGAGGAAGGGACTTACATAAAGAAGAAGGAATCAAAATCGAATAAAATGTAAAGATGGATTGGTTGGAACAAAAGGAAAGTGATGGATGAAGAAGTTGGGGAAGAGGTGATAGGACCAATCGGAGATGTCGGATCGAAATCTATCAATCACCGGATGCTAAAAAATAAGTAAATGAAACAAATAGAAGGAAAACAATTAGAACAAATAAAACCAATCAGTGAAAGAATCAAGAGAGAGATCGAAAGGAAAGAAGAGACCAACTTACCTAACAATTAAAAGAATCAAATGGGTTGGAAAGTGCGGAAATCCAAAATCGAATCAATAGGACTGTGTAATGAATTAAAAATTGGGAGAATTAGAGGAAAGTGGAGGCTGAGATATAAACATAGAGAATCAGTAAATGAAGGAAGAGATCAGAGAAAAGTAAAAGAAAGACAAACGTACGTAAATGCATGGAAACCAAATCAAATCACCGGAAAATTGCCAAGATCATGCAGTCCCGATTGGAATGGAAGGAATCAAAAGGGAATCAACAAGCAGGCCAAAATGTGGTTGAGATCAGGGAGGAATATAAAAGGGAGATCTGTCCGGGAGTCTCAGTTAGGGAGGGCGCGTAAAAGTGTTTTTTTTTGAATCTGTGTTAGAGTTAGTTGAGTAGTAGATGAAGTCAACCTAAAGAGTAAAAGAAAAGATTTTTTGTTAGTTAGCTTATTTTAAAAGAGTAGAAAAGAAAGAAGAGGAAGAGACGTACTTAGCTTAAAGTGTTAGAACCATCATAGTAGTTGATATTGTTGTAGTAAAAAACTTGTGAGCGTAGAGAAAGTTGAGTGTAGAAAGGGAAATTTGCTGAGCTTGGTCAGGAAAAGGTTGACGGGACGTAAATTTTCAGTCAAGTGGATATCATCAAGATCACCAGTCCGCCTCTGGATTCAAGTCGAGGCCGGGTCAAGTCCGGGTTCTAAAAATTATTTTGGACCTGTAACGTGTTACACAAGCAGTCAAAGCTGTGTTTACATCAAAATTATACATAACTTTGTGTAACAACCTCGTGTAGGGTTGTACATAGTAGCGGCAGACTCTGTGCAGTGCTGCGGGAGCAACTGTGCAGGTCTCATCAAGTTTCGGGGAACCTTAAAAGGACAAAGGAGGGAAATTGGAGTTGTCTCATCAAATTTCAAAGGTTGAGGGCAGCTAAAACAGCGCTCATAGTTTCACCCGCTCTTACAAGTGGTGATTCTTCCCCTCTCCGGCTCAGCCTACGCTTGACTGCGTAGGAGTTCTACAGCGTTTTACCACAAACATCAGAAAATCCGCCAATTTACCCTGAATATGAAATAAAGTAAGATTGAGGGTCCATACAAAAATTCTGAAGAGACAGAAAGCCAAAGAATGTTCCGCTCTAAAACTTTTCTCATCAAAGCTAAACTCAAACTCCAGCAGATCTACCCTTGAAAAGCAAATGAAAATTGGAGCAAGCATTCGAAATTGTGATATACCCAGTTTACCACCTTGATTTACCACTGATATGATAAAAAAATTGAATTGAATGATTATCTACCTCAGTAGAAAACACCCCAACCCATTATTCCCTGAAAAACTGCTGTGGTATCCTCTATTCAATGTTCCAAAGCCAAAACCTCAAATTTCTTAGCTGTTGATAGTGATTTTTGAAATTTCAAAGATCTAAATTGAACAAAGAAAAATAAAAATGAAATGAAATATAATATCAAAATATAATAAAATGGAAAAACTTTGTGAAAAAATTGTTGATTGTCTTGAATTAAAGCTGATGATGATAATAAATAACAAATAAATAAAAAATAAAAATAAAAAAATAAATAAGAAAAGATAAAATAAGAGTATATATGTTTGTAAAACACATCTACAAAGTTGCAGGTAACTTTATATTACCACAACATGTCTTGTACACCTGAAGTAATTGCCTTCACGTAGGTGTGAATGATATTAACCCTGATGTGATTTCTATCACATCATGGTTGATCTTGAACACCCTCATGTAGTGATGTCAGTCACCTGAATCACTGTGTGATTGATTTTCCCACTGTGGGGATGGTAAGTGACACTGAGGTAAATTTTATGTGATGTTCACCCATACATTGTAGAACTCCTACGCAGTGTAGCGTAGGCTGAGCCGGAGAGGGGATGAAGTACAACCAAAGAGGAAGGAAGTACTACAAATGCAGTTACGCTGCCCTCAACCTTCTTAAATCTCTAAGTTCAGAGCCAAAGTTGACAATTCTAAAACAAATTCTCCTGCTACACACAACCAATCACCTGTAATAATGTTGTCTTCCACTTTCTACTGATAGAATCAGTACCAAACTTGGTCCGAAACAGCTCAACACAAGTCTTCTGACTGTTTGAGTGGTCACCAAATCCTTTAAACACAGTATAAAAATGTCTAAACTAGGGTTAAAGAAAGTTGAAGCCAACACTACACAAGAATTAATGATGTAAGACAGTCCAAAACGTCTTTCGAAATGACCAAAAACTGAGAATTTTTGAGAAAATAGAGTAAAAATAAAAAAGATAGCAAAAAAATTGAAGGACAGCAGGAATAGAAGCTAGTTGAACTTCTATAACCCTAACTTTATATAAAAAAAAATTCTAACGCTCTAAAAAAAAATGACTACTCGAAAAACTCTCAATTTAGAGAAGAAACGCTGAAACCACACTGCAGACCTTTCACAATCACAACTTTCACGGAAACAACTTTCACCACTTCTAAATTTTAAAAAAATAAAAATAAAATAAAAAATTACCCTTATAAGGGTATAACACTTTTAATAGACTTGAAAAAAGCTTATAAAAAAGATTACAAGACTCTTATAAAAAAACTGCTGAGCTCAAAACACACACACAACACACACAAGACAGACACTACACAATAGCACACACACACAGCGGACAAAAAAAACACACACACAGGACACTCGAACACAGAACACACTAAGAGACACACACAACACACACTTGGACAAAAAACACAAAAACACACACTTGGACAGACACTCACAAAAAAGATCCAAAAAACACCCCTCAATCACTCAACACCTCCTCCTTTTATAGCTTTTCTTTCATTCCTTCTCTCTGAGTTGACCTCAAGATGATTTGATCCCATTATTGAACGGATCTGTTCTTTCCTTCAATCACGTAAGTTCCTTTTTTTCATTCTCCGCTCCCTTTTCTATTCTTTTTGATCCGTTTACTGATCATTGATCTAATTGATCCCTTTGATCCTTTCTAATTTATTTTGATGTCTTTTTAGTTTAGATTGATCTTTCTTTGTTCATCTTTAGTTTGGATTGATTGTTTGATTGATCCGTTCAAATTTGAATTTACTTCTTTTTTTGTTGTTATATGTATTTAAATTTTAATTTTAAATTTAATTTCATTTAATTTTTTTTAGTTTCAGTTCCAATCGATCAATCGATTCAATCATTACCTCCACTCTCTGATCCCTTCACCCGATCCAAATTTCAACTTTGGACTCTTCAGTAAGTTCTCTTTCTCTTCTTCTTCTTTTGATTTGATTCCTTTGATTTCTATTGTAAACTAATGGATCATATGTTTAATTTTAAATCTGCCTAATTTTCTATTCAATTTTAGCTTGGTCTAGATCAATCTTTTAAACCAACTCTGACCAATTCCAGTTCCATTAGAATGTGAATTATTTCTCTTAATTTTGATTCTTTCAATTGGATGATACTAACTAAAGATCTCTTTTGTTAGTTTTGATTCCTCTGTTTGATTAGTTGATTTGCTTTTAGACCTTGTGGAACTTTCTAGATTCAATTTTAACATCCAATTGTAAGTTCTTGTCTTTTCATCTTTTTTAAATTCAATTTCATCTTTTGATTGTTTCATGTACTAATTGATAATTTGATCTTTCTCAATCCTTCTTGATTCATTTTAAGTTTGTTTTAGATCGCTCTTAGGTCTTTCTAGCTTTCTGGATCGGTTGATTTCCTTTCTAGCCTTCTGGATTAGTCCTTTTTTTTTATCAATTTCAATTTTTAAACTTGAATCTGTAAGTCTTTCTGGTTTCTACTTGTTCTTTTGATTTGAATTTCTCTTCTTTTGATTCAGTTCATATTACTAATTGACTACCTATTTCTTCTTTCATCTTAATGGTCCATTTTGATTTTCTTCTGTCTAGATTGATTGACCTAAACCAACTCCAATCAATTCCAAATTTCAAATGTAAGTTCATTTCTATCTTGATTCCTTCTATCAATTGTTGTAATGATTTCTTTTTATTTAATTAAGTGAGTTGACTTGTTAATTTGATTCTTTCTAGTTCCTTTGATTTTGTTTTTTTTTCTTCTTCTTGATTTAGGATAAAGTAAAAAAGTAATCATCTCATGATATAAAATCAATAGAGATCATAGGGATTGTTTTTTTTGTAATGTTGATCTTGAATTGAATATACTGGAGAGGTCAATAATGAATGTTAATTAGAAATAAATAAATTAAACTGTATTTGAATTGATTTAAAGAGCTTGAGATGTGAGTTTGTAGAGAAAAAAATATGTTTCTTGAAATGATTTAAGATAAAATATGATTTTTAAAAAGTGATCTGATTGAAGTAAATCATGAGTCAAAAAGGAAAAAAATGAAATGTATATATAAAAAATGAACGGTGAAATATTTTGCTTTCCACAACGTGATTGCTTGAATGTTATTTACCCAAACATGATTGAGAGATTCACCCTAGTGTGAATGATGATTTATTGTAGATAACACTGGGGTAAATATTATTTGATATGTTTCATGTGATTGATAATCTGATACCAGCAATCCCAAAAGATGGTCACCTTGAGGTTATTGGCTTCACATAGGAGTGAATAATCTTCACCTTGATGTGATTTCTATCACATCATGGTTCATGTCACTGCAGTGATTTTTTTTGTAATAGTCATCCATATTTAATTGCTTGAATGTCATTTGCCCAAATGTGATTCTTATCACATCAGGGTGAATGAGATCACTGCGCTGTGATTAGGTGAATTACCCTGGTGTGAATGATAATTGATTGTAGATACCACTGCGGCAAGTATTATGTGATATTTTACATGTGATCAATAATCTGATATCAGTGATACAAGTCATGTATGTATAATTCTGATGTGTAACTTATTATTCATGAGCCATAACAAGAGTCTCAATCTGAAAATAAGTCATTATATGATGGTTCACAAAACCATGTGCATTATTCTCTGATAGCAAGTTGAAAGTTACACCTGGGGGCAAGTGAGCAGTTACAATCAGGTTCCTGGTGAGGGTCCTAAAACATTTTTTTTTCAATTGATTTGACACGTTTATGGAGTGATTTCAGCCAGCGCGGCCCATTTTGATGATAGTCCCAGGGACGTGTTGACACATCCCTGTTGTTTTTCTATAGAAATTGTGTCATTAACATTCCTTTTTGAACATGACATCTCTGGTCCCGTCACCGTTCCTGGAACCCAGGCAGAGGTACAATTGAAATGGATGCAGACCCCTTGATTGTGCGCTTTGGCGGTTCAGGTTTCATAACAACGTTCATTAGATTGTGTTTACAAAGAACCTCATTAGATGTTATATGTAGTGATTTGGAATCTGTTGCATTTCAGGGAAACAAATGTTATCTCTATGTAATAATTATCTTCAGGAGTGAGATGTAATGGAAAGACCTCTTTTTTTTGGTGCAAGAAGAAATTTAATGAGACAAGCTCAGATGCTTTTGTTCTACTTATTTACATTTTGAAGTCTATTGATGATTCAAGAATTCGAATGGAGATGAGATGCTTTTGCTAAATGAAACTAACAGGTTTATATGTCAATCATCACCCCATCATCATAATAAGGATGTTTCATCTGCAATGATCCAATCCTTCAACTCATTGAGACTAAGGATTTTTGTCTCCTTGGTCCGTTCAATCTGTTCAAAGGTTGTTGCACCTGTGAACAGTTTGGTGTCACATTTCTTGATCCATCTGTAAAATCTACAGACAGGAGGATATAATGTCAGTGGAGATCCTAGATTAATCCCTCAAGACAGTTACATACACTTTTTGTTGGTCAAGGGGTAGATTGGGGTAGATCTTGGACCCAAGCAAGGCGCTCATCAACTGGGTCCCACACGTATCAGTTTGCTCTTTCTTTCCCATAGGTGCCTGGCTTGGTTGGATCTCTTGGTTTGAGGTGAAAAAGGTGCCCCAATTTGGTTGATCATATTGGAAGTAGCAGCTGGATCTATTGGCCCCAGTGCTGAATCCTCAAGAATGAGGTCTGGATTTGGTTCACAGATTGGTTGGTGTCATGATTGTGTCCTCCAGCATAGAGCAATAATAGGCCTCATCTTCATAGATGGGCCCATTGCTGAGCTGAGACAAGTTGCCGCAGATTGTTGGGGGTAGTTTGGGTCTGGCTGTTCAAGTCCTGGGGAGGATTGACAATGGTAGTCAATCATAGTTGGATCCTATTGCTCTCCTGGGAAGTAGTTGATCTGAGTTTGGAAGCGTTTGAAGTGTGGGTGTGTTTTCAAAAAGAAATGGAGGAGGAGGAAAGAAACTGGGAACTCAGGGGTTTGGTTCCACGTCGGCCACCAAACCTCAAGAATTTGAAATGTTTGACAGGAGTCAAGTTCATTTGGTCACAGTTCAACAAAAAAACACTTAGCAAGAACTTGACTCAGATGGATTGTTGGGTGAGTCTGTTGGGCATTTCTGCCTTTGCTGAAATCTTCATTTTGTCTTTGTTCATCACAGCTTCAGGATATCAACATTCAACCCGCTTGACTTGCTCTCAAAATATCTAACTTTGAGAGGCTTGATGAGCAGCAGATCCCCTGCAAAATGAGTTTCTTGTCAATCTGTCAGAGCAGGGATTGATTTAGTTCAGAACTTGAACCTAAATCTATGATCACAATCCCTTGAGCTGAGATACTCACCTTCATCCGAGAATGTGAGTGAATAACTTGGATCAGTTTTATTACTATTGATCAAATATAGAAAACAACATAGAAGTTATGAAACACAAGCTACATGAATGATGAAACTTACCTGTCAGAGCAAGGATTGGTTTAGTTCAGAACTTGAACCTAAATCTATGATCACAATCCCTCAAGCTGAGATACTCACCTTCATCCAAGAATGTGAGTGAATAACTTGGATGAAGGGAGAAGAGCTCAAGCCCGCTGCCCTTCCAGGATACAAATAAGTGATACATTGATGAAAATACTTAGGTTTGAATTGGTTACAAACAGTACAAATGTACGACATTGAATAAACATGTAATTGAAATGAAAATGAAATATAACTAATGTAAAATGTCATTAAACGTGAAATGTCTGTCATGTAATGTCTTGATGAAATATCTTTACGTTAACATTTCTCCACTGGTTCTCCCGCTTTCTTGATACCTTTCTGCAGATAAGTACAGATAATCGGGCTAGTGGGAAGGGTAACCACATGGAAGTATCACTGTATCCAGCCCTGGGCCCTGCCAGTCAGACCAGATCTGCCAGCCAACACTCTAGCTGTACTAGAATACACATCAGCATGTGAGTACAAGGCCAGCAATACTTGAAGAGGGGGGCTTTCAGATTGTGGAATAAGAATTATTGGGCCAACAGAGTGATCCAGGTACTTGAACCAAGCATGTAATGAATAACCCAGATTAGCACAAAAGCTTACCCCTAGGGGTCCAAAATTCCACTGTCCACCTGAGTAGTTCTGACCATAAGGAAACACAGAATCAATCACATTTGGGTTCTTGCCATCCCAATGAGGTGCAACATGTATATTATAATCAATATGTTGTCCTGCGAAGCAAATCCAAAGTAAACATTAATACTGGAACCATTGGATTGGTAACTCAAGAACCTCACTTACCATGCATGATCAGGTTGTCTGATCAATCAAGATGTTCTGCAAACATCCGATCAGACTGTTCCTTGACGTAGCTGACCACTTTTTCAGCAATTTCATACGTTTCAGGTTGGACTGACGCATTGACAAACCACAAAACTTTGTAAGCCCACTGCAATTCTTGAATTTTTCTGGCATTATCAAACCTCTTGAAAAGGAAGTCTTTACCCAGGCCCATGACTTGGGGGAGGTGGCAGTCGGATTCAGGCCAGTCTCCACAATCCTTCATCCGGTACGCATGACATTGTAATCCTGATTTCATCTTGGTATATGCCATGGCATTGGCCTTTTTTGATATGTGGTCAGCATGATTCCAACTTTTGTTGTGAGCTCACGACCAATTGAACTTACAGAACCAAGGCTAGAACCAAACAATTCATAAGCAAGGTGACAATGCAGAGCGCCAGGGACAGGTACTGGATAATTGGCAGGGTTTGAGTGGCAAGCAGTAGGTGATATTGAAGTGGTGAACAGCCTATTAACATGGGAACTGACTAGATCTTGGTCAATGGGTCCAATGACAGCAGGAAGTGCATGCAGATGTGCAGAACCTTCAATGCTTTGAGACCATTTTCCTGGTATCTAAACCAATAATGTTTAGTTATCTCAGATGGGCAAAGTTTAAAGATTGAGAATGTGAAGACCTTACCGCAGCTGCCAAAGCGTTGGCATTGGGAGGAAGACCCATTGCAAGGAAAGGCCCAGCTAGATCCACCAAAACAATAGCCTTATCAGATTTTGAAGGGTGAGGTGACTTAGATCGTTCAGCAATGAGGGCCTGTATAAGTATATAAGATTTGGAAATCACAGACAAAAAGGTGGTGGCAATCCAGGTTACAATTCATGGGCAGCAGTAGTTGTTTTGATGTATATAGTACATGTTTTGATGTCCTTTTGGCAACTATTTATGGCAAACAGGGTATTGAAGCCATTCAGGACAATATTGACCAATCCAGGAATGTCTGTTAGTGAGAGATGACTGGTTTCACATAGGAAGTGTGATATTTACAGTTGATCACTCACTGATCAACCGTACATAGCCTGCTGGAGGTGCACACTGCTGTGACACCTCCAGCAGGCTACTACAGCCAATCAGTGACTGATTGACTGTAGTAGGTAGGGTGGGTGGCCAACCTTAGAAGGAAGGCCACCTAGCCTGTTAGGTGGTTGCCACGGTTGATCACTCACTGATTGACCGTGGCTGGAGGTGTCCATTTCTGTGACAGCTCCAGTAGGCTATCTACAGTCAATCAGTGAGTGATCAACCGTAGATAGGTTGCCTAGGTGGTCAACCTCAAAAGGAAGACCACCTAGGCTGCTAGGTGGTTGCCAGTCACTGATCAACCAGGCATAGGCTGCTGTGACACCTACAGCAACCGATCTACGGTTGATCAGTGACTGATCCACTGTGGATAGGCTACTGAGAATATGGTCACAATTATCTTCAAATTTAAGAAGTTGGATGGCAAGCTTAAGATAAGAGAAAAGAAACACAAGCCATATTTCCATCTTCTCCGGAAATCCCACATCTTGCTTTGATATATTTTGTCTACAAAACCAAGCATAAATTGCCTCAAGATTAACATCATTGATTTGCACAGTTTGTTTGACACAAGACCTTTGCATACATATTTTCCCCGCCTTTGAATCTGCCCCACATTATCCCATGCCAGTCAGAACCTTGATATAGTATCTAGCATAAGACTCACTCAATCAAAAGGTATGTCATTCTGCCTCCAGCCCATCTCAATTCCCACTTTTCAAATATACTTTAGAATAAATCAATTCATCCGCCATCATCTGAATATCAATATACTTTGAACTATCTCTCAGATCATTATGAATTCCTTCAATGCATCACCTCAACTGGTTTGCAGTGGTTCTATTCAATTCACTGTTGGACATCCAACCTCAGCCGCAACATAGTTGAGGCATCCATTCTCAACATGGATTCATCTTGTCAAAACTCACGAGGATGAACCGTTCCCTCAGATCAGGATCCTTCTGGACAACGGGAAGACCATAGGCTACTTGCCTGATCATCTCCAACCCTTCTTTCTAGATATTCTTGGTGCTCAAACTGGAGTGTACAAATCATTGGCTGCTGGTGGATGGAAGCCCACCTATCCACCTCATCATCCCCAAAATGTCTTCATCAGCTGCTCATTAACAAAATTTCAGGAATCCGACATGATTAAACACAAAGTGACAATACTGATATTCACCAAGCCATGCCAACAAAAAGATCTGAAGCTGTTATTGGAAAAACACAAAATCACAATCGAAACACCTGAGTCTTACAACCCTAGTGAGCACCATCACCTCAGGCTGGTCCCTCTGGCCAGCAATTTGATGCCCAACTAGAAAGCAGCCTACCCTGCCCTGGTTTCAATTTCTGAAGAAGATTGCGCCAAACTCAAAGCCATTCCTAGTGGATCTGATTTGCAACCAGTTACTCAATGTGGACTTGTCACCTCCCAGCTCAGACCGCATCAGCAGCAGGGCCTTGCCTTTTTGCTTGATCATGAGAATTCTCAAAACCCAGTATACCAAGCTCTATGGCAATCAAAACATAGCAGTGGCTTTAAAATGTGGACAAACTTGCTTTGTGGCAAGGCATTTATAGCCAGTGCACAACAACCTGCTCCACCTGTTCCCTCAAGTCCTGGAGCATCAATCCTAGCTGACAACATGGGCCTTGGAAAATTGATTCAGACTATAGCATTGATTGCACATACTCTAGACAAAGCACAGACCTACAAACTCAATTATCATTACAACAATCCGGCCAGCACATTACTATAGGAATCTCAGATTCCTTAACAATCCAAGCAACAAAACTATATCAGTCAGAATCTAATAAGGATGATTGAATCCGGAGAAAGATGAGGGATGATATAGAGAAGTTGTGAGAAGAAGCTTTCAATAGATGATTATTATTATTATTAAGCAGACAAAACAAATAGAAACCAAATACAAATGTAGTTCATACCTTAACAATCCAAGCAACAAAACTATATCAGTCAGAATCTAATAAGGATGATTGAATCCGGAGAAAGATGAGGGATGATATAGAGAAGTTGTGAGAAGAAGCTTTCAATAGATGATTATTAAGAAAGCTTCTTCTGAATAGGTAGATTGTTAAACTAAATATGGAGAACATTATGTGGTTAGGTTTGTGAACATACAAAAGTTGTGAGTAAAAACATGTACAAATTACATAGTAAATAAGGAAAGAAACATAAGGTATTATGTGGTCGTAGTTTGTTCCAACAGCCCCCCCTGCTCACTACCTTTTGTGTTACCAATACCTAATTGATCATAACTCTGAATTAAATTACTAGCACCCACAGACTTTGTCAGTGTGTCAGCAGGCATTTCTTTTGTTGAAACATGTGATACCGTTATTTTCCCTTCTCGTGTCAATTCTCTAATAAAATGATGCCTGATGTCTATGTGCTTTGACTTATTATTAACTGACGCCTCATTACATAAAAATACAGCACCTTGATTATCATTTGAGAGAGGTAATTTGATTGGAACATTGATGTGTGATTGTTCAGAAAGATGTTCAATAAGTCGACAAAGCCACAATCCATGTTTTGCACAATCACCAATGGCCAGATACTCCGCTTCTGTTGTCGACAGTGTTACTGAGTGTTGACGCCGACTCTTCCACGAAACAAGCGAGCCATGAACGTAGTAAACAAATCCGGTTGTTGACCGTCGTGTGTCTACATCACCGGCATAGTCAGCATCGGCATACCCTTCGACTAGTAAATTTTGAGCCTTGTTGGTACCGAACTGAAGTTTGAATGCGTGTGTTCGTTTGACATAACGAAGAAGATGTTTAACGGCAGCCCAATGAGATTGGTTGTGGCGAGAGTTGAACCTAGCTAGATATCCGACAGCAAAGGCGATATCCGGTCTGGTTTGGACAGAAAGGAAATTGAGCATTCCTACTGCTGCACGATATTGTTCAATTTCTTCAGAATCCTCTTGAGAAGGCGAGGTTAACTTGATATTTTGAGGGAGTGGTGTCTTTACACCATTACAGTTAGACATACCAAATCGCTCCATCATGGCTAATACATAATGTGATTGATCAAGAGTCAGTGTCCGGTTCATCCTATCTCGTGTGATGTGAATCCCAAGGTGTAGAGAAGGGTTTTCGTTCCATCGGAATTTGTAGAAGGATTTGAGGTCGTTGCGAAATTGTTGTAGGAAGGATTTGTCATTGGAAAAAGCCATTCCATCATCGACATGCATAGTAATGTGGATGAATGATGAACCTTTTCGTAATGTGTATAATGAATTATCAACTGGACAGACTTCAAATCCTATACTTCTGAGTTTGTTATCAAGATCATCATTGAATTCTCGATGGGCTTGACAGGTCCCATAGAGCGACTTGTCTAGAACCATGACGTGATTTGGTTTGCTAGGATCTCGAAATCCAGTGATTTGTCGTACATAGACTTTGTGTTTCATAGTGCCATTGAGAAATGCGGTTTCAATATCGAATTGTTCCATCTCAAGGTCATCTTTAGCAGCAAGAGCGTATAGTGTTCGTAGGGTGTCGGTGAGGCCAACGGAAGCATATGTTGAGTCAAAGTCAATACCTTTTATCTGATGATTACCTCCAGCCACCCATCTCGCCTTGTATTTAATGATCCTTGAAAATTCGTCCCTCTTGCGTTTCAGTCGCCACATTCCAGGGAGGATGTTGGCATCAGATGGGGGTTCAACTAGTCGTCCAACAGCATGAAGTTGGAGAGAAGTAAATTCTTCAGTCATGGCAGCTAGCCATTCTTCTCGGTTAGGACCCTTCATTGCTTTTGAGTATGAGGGTTCATCATTTTCAGGACCATCGTCCGCCGAACTAAGAAAACATTGGTTTAGTTCAGCAGTGGTGTGATAACCTACAAGATCACCAAGTCGTTGAATGGGGTTGGCCTGTCGTGCAGATCGGCGGGGAGGGGGTTGTTGTTGTGGTTCCGAGGGCTGGGTTTGGGAATCGTTAGGTATACCCAAATGGTCACGGAGAGCATCAGTATTAGAATGAGAATAACATGGGGTCTCCCATACTTCATCCCACATTGGGTCATTCAGAATAGTCAACTCTTCAGTCGACTGTTTATCCAGATTTCGAAGAGGAAATGAGGTCTCATCAAAAACTACATCATTTGAAATCATAATTCGGGAAGTTTTAGGATCCCACAAGCGGTAGGCGTTGGAGTTTTTCTCATAGCCAACCATTATTGCTTTGATTGATCTCGGAGCTAGTTTAGTGTGATGTCCTGGAGGGATGGTGTAAGCGAGACAACCTATGACACGAAGTCGATTGTAGGGAATGATTGGGTTTTTGACTTTCAAAGCAGTCTTCTGCCAAGCATACTCAGGGCAGTTGTATCGAATTGATTTAGAGGGACATAAGTTTAATAAGTAAGATGTTGCCATTATTACCTCACCCCATAGTCGGACAGGAAGATTTCCATGGATTAATTGCGCACGTAGTCGTTCTGAAGAAGTTCTCATAAAGCGTTCAACAACGGAATTTTGTTGAGGACTTTCGGGAGGTCCCATCTCATGGACAATACCATTGTCACTAAGGTACTTGGAGAAAGCAGTACTGGTAAACTCGCCACCCCTGTCACTTTTGAACACAGCTAAATTATTTGAGGTTTGATTACTTATCATAGTATGAAATTGTTTAAAAGCTTCAAGAGCCTGAGATTTACATTTTAATAGTACCACCCAGTTGCGGCGTGTGGCATCATCTATAATAACCATAGTATAAAGAAAACCGCCAATACTCGCAGTAGGAAACGGACCGGCAAGATCACAGTGAACACGATAAAAAGGGATAGAAGTCCTAGGAAGACTACCTGAATGACTACTCCTCGTTTGTTTCCCCAATGTGCAGGCTTCGCAAGTCGTCGGTGCATTCGGACTAAGTCGTAGGACATCCTCCATGATGTTTGAGGTACTCCTGTTGTTCAAGTGGCCAAAACGCAGATGCCACAGATCAGCATCATTGGGCTTGGGCGATACGACAGATAACGCACGTGGTTCAGAGAAGTGGTAGAATCTCCAGAATCCTCCAGGTCCAGCATCCTTGTAGGCAGGAATGATTTTCGAGTTATTAGAGAAATACATATTCAAATCGCCTTTGTTGGTGCCATAGTGTGGATCAACAATCTTGAAACCAGACTCGTAGAGCTCAGTAACTGATATTAGGTTGGCTGGTAGATCGGGACAGTATAGTACGTTGGGGATGCTGACAAGGGATGGTGCTCCACTTAAATCGAACGCATGGAGTTTCGCAGTTCCCATCTTGTTGGCAACAATACGCGAAGACTTGTTAGCATTTGCCACATTGATCCAGACTGGTTCAACCTCTCGTATTTCATCTAGAAGCAATTCGTCTCCAAACATATGGCGATTGCAGGCAGTATCAGCCAGAGTCGCCTTATGAGTTGAAGAGGGAGCTGGAAAATTCGGTGACATTGTCATAGAAACAGTAGTAGTGTTATATGAGGTGGCGAATTGACATTCAGCAGATGTCTCTTGTGTAGGGACAGTTGCAGGAGTAGGAGTAACCGGGTTGTCGGATGTCGTTTGGGCATTGTAACCGATGACTCCGGCCGCAGCGAGTTGGTTGAAACGGCGAATCTTCTCTTGATCAGAGATGGAGCCGGCTGGTTGCAGATTGTTAGAGCTTGCATTCGAATGTGCTCCTGCACGACGCCTTTGCTTTGAGCATACACCATTGGTGTGCTTGAAACCCCAGTGTTCACGAAGCACACACGGAGCGTTCGGGGATTTATCAGACCGAGGGGTTATGATTCGTGAATTAGAGCTAGAGGCTGTCTTAGCTGACACAGCCATCGCAATTGGGCTATCATCGACGAAGCTGAGAGTTGATTTCGTTCGTAGGCGAGAAACAACCTTTGATGTAGTTAAGGTTTTGAGTTCTCCAAACATTTGATCACGAATTGTGTCAAATTGATCGCCAGGAAAGCTTAAGAGTAAGAACACAGCTAGGAGCTTGTCACTGATCTTCAAGGCTTCGTCAGTGGCGGTAGCCTCTGCGAGCTTGGTATGGAGGTCATTGATGTTGTCAAGAAATGAAGATATGGTATCAGAACCAGTGAATCGGATAGTAGCGACCTTCGCGATAAGGGATGCAACCTCTAGTCCATCGTCTTGTGAAGCCTGTTCAACCAGGAGTTCATAAGCTTTCTTTGGATCCTCGATGCCACGTATAGCCGGAAGACGTGTGGGAACGACTGTAGCTCGGATGACTTCCAGTACAATGGCTCGCTCAGATTCAAGCTGTTCGACTTTATCGAAATCCTTCTGATCGCCTTCGGAGAGAGATATGTCTTGAGACACATACTTCCAAAGTTTACGACCTTTGAGGTAGGTTTTTAGGCCAAGTTGCCAATCAACCTTGTTATTGTCGTTGAGTTTGGGAATCTGAGCGATGAGAAATGATGAATGAGAAGGAACGGTGGTGGCGTTTGGGGAAGTGGACATTTCGGGCTGTTAAAAATTTTGACAGGTTCCGAAACAGTTGGTTTGGTATTGACAGTTGGATCGACAATTGAGTTTGGGTATAGTATTGGTATTTCAGACTGACTGCGGTCTGGGATAGTTGTCGGATCGAACTTAAGGTAGTGTTGGATGTGGGGTAGACACTATAGTTTGATAACTGAACTGAATCGTGTTGATTTCTCCGGATGATTATTGAAGTTTATCGAATTCGGTTCAGGTTAATCATGAGACACTAGAATACTAGTAGCCTTTTGAATTAGTATTTCAAGTTTAGATGAACGGATTCTCGTGCCAAGAGATCGTGTCTAGAACTTTAATCTACTTTTGTTGGTGATTGATCGGTAAGTAAGGCGCGGAGCCTGGGCTCATAACCTATAGGAATCTCAGATTCCTTAACAATCCAAGCAACAAAACTATATCAGTCAGAATCTAATAAGGATGATTGAATCCGGAGAAAGATGAGGGATGATATAGAGAAGTTGTGAGAAGAAGCTTTCAATAGATGATTATTATTATTATTAAGCAGACAAAACAAATAGAAACCAAATACAAATGTAGTTCATACCTTAACAATCCAAGCAACAAAACTATATCAGTCAGAATCTAATAAGGATGATTGAATCCGGAGAAAGATGAGGGATGATATAGAGAAGTTGTGAGAAGAAGCTTTCAATAGATGATTATTAAGAAAGCTTCTTCTGAATAGGTAGATTGTTAAACTAAATATGGAGAACATTATGTGGTTAGGTTTGTGAACATACAAAAGTTGTGAGTAAAAACATGTACAAATTACATAGTAAATAAGGAAAGAAACATAAGGTATTATGTGGTCGTAGTTTGTTCCAACAATTACGTGGTTCACACACAACTCTTCTGATTTGTCTGAAGAGGCTCATGGAGAACTGGGAAAACATAGTGAGATTACATACAAGCCAAGGCGGACTGAAGGTTATGCGTTGGCATGATTCAAAAAGAGAGAAGCTACCAAAAGAAGATTGGTACTCAGCAGATATTATAATTACAACTCTAGACGCTTCAGAATGATACTGCAGCAAGTCTTACGTATAAAACAAAGTGGTGCCAGATAGTAATTGATGAGGCACAGTAAGTACATCTTTCTAGTAGTGGTCAGTCCAAATGGTGACACAAGAGCTGAGTCCAACATTTGTCAGTATCATTTGTAATGAAACTTTCTCCCATCAGTGTGTCACTGGTTTAAAAGCTGTCAACCGATTGTGTCTAACTGGAACACCACTCCACAACAAACTCGGTCCTTCCACAGGGATCTGGTCTGGGATACTCATATCTCACTACCAGTGCAGCGGGAAGATCTAGCCCGTTTTTATCAACTTTTAAGATACATATTGCTCAGGCAGACAAAAGACAGTCACATATTTGATTTACCACCAATCAATCATATGACAATTGTTTTAGATATGCAGCAAAGTCCTCACAAAGTTTACCAAGCTCACTATCAAAGGTTTCTACAAGAATTTGGAGTTGAGAGAACAAAAGAATTCAAAGGAGGCAAATATTTCAAACAGTTAACAAATCTCCAAATGGCCTGCAACCACCCCCTTTTGTATCAAACGGTTCACAAGGATGTTCCAGACAAACTCCAACCAATCAATGATATGGAGCAAAAACTTGGCATCAAGATGCCTGACAACCGGGTACACCACTGCAAGCTGAGGGATGCAGTCATGACTGACTGGCAACTTAGCAACAAGCTTGGATACTTGGTTCACCAGCTTTTGCAAAAAAAAAAAAAGGTGGTGGTAAAAGTGTAATATACACTCAGTGGAAGTCCTTCATGGAATGGTGAGTGAAATCTATCTCTCTTTCCTTCCCTAAAATAGATGGGTGCACTGGCTGATTTCACTTACCCACAGGATACTTGTTGCATTTGATCTCTCTTCTCTTAGGTGCTGTCAGCTTCATGGGGACATGTCTACTTTTGAAAGAACTTTCCAACTCAACAACTTCACCAACAATCCAGACATTGACGCTTTTGTAGTTTCAATAGAAGTAGGTGGTGTTGGATTGAATATGTCTTGTGCTGATGAGGTTTATCTGATGGTGAAATGTCTCCTGACTTGCTTTCTGGTGCAAGCTGACTCAGTTGGGTGGTTTAGTAAACACAGCAAGTAGTGCAACAGGCAATAGACCGCCTGCACCGGATTGGACAAACCAAGCCAGTCAGAGTGTACCATGTGGTCACTGGACAGTCAATTGAACAACATCTTTACAATGTGAGCCTATCCTTCAAAGCTTTCTGGGGGTAAATGATGTGAAAATGTATTTAAGACCTTATAATACCCAGGTCCAGAAAAGAAAGGCCCAACTGGCTAGATGAGTGATTACATTCACAGTACCTTCAGACCAATTGGAGTAGGCTTCAGCGCTCAGAGTGGAGGATTTGCCTAGAGATCATGTAGAAGTTTACGGCAATCCCAACATTTGTTACAAGATGTGATTCCATAACTGAATGTTCTATTGTTGTCTCAACTGTTTTTGCTCTCCTTGAAACACAACCTGTCAAACTGCTTCTTACCTGTTGTTTTTCTCTCACAACTATACATACATGTTGCTCCTGTGGTTAATGGTCTTATGTTCAGCTCATAATGAGTAGTATGTTTCTGAATTACCTTCAATACATGTAGAAATGCTAGCCATCTGATTGAATTAGTGTAATCCTAAGACCAAAGAAGAGAACAACAAAAGGGAAGAGAAACATTCAGATAGCATGATTGAAATCTGCTACAGTTGGAGCCAAAGGAGTATCCGTCCAATCATGATCTCTCAATCTTTTCAACACAATGTTCATCACATCCCAGAAATTGGAAGTAGTCAAGTCATTGTAATCAAAACCTAAATCTGACATGACACCATCAACAACAGACAAAAACCACTCAGGTGTCCTAGTCCACAATCTGTCTTGGTCAGGATAATCCTCTTCAATAATTTGATCAACTGCACTCTCAGGGACTTTGATCATCAAATCAGTATCGCCAAACTCCTCATATGGGTTGTCAAAGCAATAGTCAGCACTACATCCAGTTGGCAACCTACAGTGGTTGTCTTTGCGCTTTGGATAATTGTTGATGAACTCTGCATAGGTGTCAAGAGCTTTTTGAATTGCGGGAAGGTAGAGTTGAAGGAACAGCAGCCTTTTGATACAGGGGACACACCACATGTTAGTACAGAGAGAGAGCAACATGCACAACGGAGAATGAGCATTACCTTTCAAGCTCATCATCTTTATCATAAAGCCCATTTGCAATCCGCTGATGGATATCAACCTTCAAGTGGCCTGTAACATGCAACCACAAACAACAAAAGTAGTAGGGTACGGGGTGGGCACAACAAATCATCGAATCAAATATTCAACATTCAAATCAATCAAGCTGAATAATTGGATAACTACTTAAAACATTTTTTCTTTTCTTCTTTTTCTCATATATTCACTTCACGTCATCAAAAAAAAGTAGGGTAGGGGCAGTCATAAACAACTTAACAAAATTCAAAACTCAAATTAATCAAATGAATCTGAACAACTACTTCAAAATCAAAATTACCTTGTTACGGGGCTTCCTTTCTTCTTTCTTCTTTTTCTTTCTTTCTATTCTTTCTTCCTTTCTTTTTTATATATATTACATTATCAAAACTACGGAATGCGGGGTGAGTCAAAGTGACAATGCAAAGAGTTGAAATTTGAAATTTCAGAATCCGTGGATGCAAAACTGAAAAAAACTGACAAAACTGTGGATTAAACTCAAATACTGGACTTAAACCACCTGTATTTGGGCAAAAACATAGGTTTTTTCCGCTTTTGCCACATTTTGCAACCACAAGTCAAAATTTCACTCGTTCCTTGTCACTTTGACACAAATAATACCATAACATTTCTAAAAAAAAATTTGCAAACACAATTCACAAAAAAAAAACTCAAAACCTTAACCAATCCACAAAACATTATTTGTAAATACCACAAGTCAACCATCAGACATAGCACTTATGTTCTTCCTTGAATCCAACATTGCTCATTCCGTATTACAAGCACTGATCATCAGCCTTTGCTCACTGAACATCACTCAATACCCAGTTTCGCACTGTACTCTGTTGAGAGATACCTTAGTCTCTCATTTATGTGTTTCAGCAGTTGTAATACTTAATTCGAATTAGTAATTAGATATCACACACGCATCCTTTTAAGTTCAAATATAGTTTAAATATTCAATTAAAACCTTAACCCTAATTGCGCCTCCCTTTTAATAACACCACTCCTGGGATGTGTGTACAAACTCTTTTCCTCATCCGTCATTCTACGGAAAGGAAAAGAGTAAGTACTTCACTCAATTCAACATTTCTCATTTCTTCTTCTCATTTCTCTTTTCATTCCTCTCAACATACATTATCAAAATACCAATCAAAATATATACTCTAAATTTTATGTTTCATCTGTTATTTTGCCAACTCTAGTTCAGGAGCTTTGACCTAAAGCGTTGTCCCTTTTCTTTTTATTATAGACTCGACTAAAACCTTCTAGGTTAGCACGTCGAGTAGATTTGACAAGAGGTGAAGTGAGACTCACCTCAGGATTTGTCATTGGGATAACAGAATCTTGTTAGACATGTTTTGTTGCTTTTCATACTCTACTCAAAACTATGGACACCCAACAACCAAAGTGTGTTCAAACAGAACTGCTGCTCCAATTACAAAAGTTGCCAATGAGTAATCTGATGTTTGTGCGCATAAAAACACACTATCATAGCAAGAACTAAATTTTGAGGTACAAAATTCTGCTCTAATCAAGATCACAGATAGACAGTAACGGATTGTTAGAACACATCTGTCCTATCATTTAAAGGCATTTATGTAGAATCAATCTACTGTCTTTGCTTGCATTGTCACTCAACAAACGCATAAGATCTGAAACAGGTAGAAAAGAAATAAGGTAAGTATATATAAGTAGATTATGAAGCATATTTGACTCACAATTCTTGATCTTGATCTTCTTCAGGTCAGGCCTCAATCCAGTTGTCTTGCTCAAATCAGTGATGGTGCGTTCCTCCAATTCAAAGCACAAACTGAGCATGTTGATGTGGTTGATATAGTTGATAATACATATATTGAGAATGCTCAAATTATGTAGAACATTTAGGATTTGTATAATGAGACCGGGGAAATTGTGTTATTTGGAAATAAGTTGCTGGAGAAGGCTTTGTCTGGCTAAACACAAATAGCCGCAAGTGAGAGAGGTGGTGAAGAGTTTATGAAGAAGAACATTGACTTATAGGTCAATTCTATAACAAGTATACCAAAGTTCAGTCTTAGGATGAAGTTTTTTTGACTTTTTGACTTCAAAGAAAAGACCGGTGACAACACAAATTTTCAAAACTGCCATTAGATCTTACAACGGCGCTAAGTCACAATGAGGTACATTGCGGAAACCTCCAGTAGTTACTATTGAGCTTGAACCAACAAAGACCTGTGCATTACGTTACTTGGTCCATTCCTGTGTGCCTGTCAGAGGCTCTTTTGATCCCCAAGACGGTGCAGTGGTTTTGATTGCCAGCTCCCAGTTACTTTTGTAAGCATGCAAGTATAAGGAATATTTCATTTCTGTATGGAAGTTATAAACCCAAGGCAAGGCATTTTTTGATTCCTCATAATATTGTAGTTTACCAAGTTTGTGGCTTGTTCTTGGTTTTGTGCACTAGAGAACTGTGCAGGCACACCCACAACAGAATATCATTTGTAAGTGTACCAGCTACAACAAATGGAACATCTTACAAGTCCAGCAACAAGAATAAGCCAAGACTATACACTGAGAAAAGATATCTCCTCAATTCACTTTACTACCAAAGTCACAATCTACAAAACCTCTCAAACATCTCACAATGGTTCATGTTCCTGAACCAGATTAAAGCATTTCAAATACAAGTAAAAAGCAATGGATTGAAGACAATGCCATGAAACAATGACACACGGAGAATAAAAGGACAATGGTTGGAAAGCAAAAAAAGGCCTTGTGTGAATCTAAAAACAGTAGAACTGCAGCTAATTTTTTTCTCTTCCTTATACTTGGCAGCCTTCTTATACTGGGCCCTCTTGGCAGCATGTTTTTCCTGCTTTGCTTCAGATTTATGTTTTTGCAGCTGTTCACAAATAAAACAAGTGTTGTGTCAAGTCACTTACCCCAAACCAAACTGAGTATCTCACTCTGCACAACAAAGACCTGACAGTGACAGAAATGAGTCAGTTTGTGTTTAATACTTCAGCATAATGACCTGCATAGATAGAGGGAGGAAGGGAAGTTGACAGGACTTGAAAATGTGTGAATCAAGAGGCTAGACTGGTAATCGGGGGTACCCTCAGTCACTTATTCCAACCCCTAACATCACACATCCTCTAGTCACTGGCAGCTTCCCTTACACCTTCCCGCTATCAGTTCAAAACCAAAAGTGGGGGGCTTTGAGACAATGATAAAACACTAACTTCAGTAAATGTTTCAGCCGCCAAAAGATATGACTTGAGGTATTGGTTCCCAGATTTAATCCCTGCACAAACAATCAAACTTCAACAAAACATAGTCAGTCTGGGTGAAATACCTTGGATAATGATGCGCATAGAACAAGGTTGGAAGGAAAGTTGAGAGGAATTGAAGATATGTGAATCAAGAGGCTAGACTGGTAGTTGGGGGTACCCTCAGTCACTTATTCCAAGCCCTCACATCACACACCCTCCATTCACTGGCAGATTCCCTTACAACCTCTCACTGTGGATTCACTATCTTCTGAAGTAGAGGCACTGAGGAAATGATGATAAAAACATACCTGGGATAACTGTTTGAGCAGCGACAAAATTGAAGAGAACTGGGGAATTGGTTTAATGGATTTGCTGCATGATGAGCAAAGAACTTATAGAAATCCAAACAGGTTCAACTTGTGGTTGAAGATAAGAGGCTTGCACATGGAACCACCCTAGGTGCAACTTGTGGTTTGTAAATGGCAGGTGGGTACAGGTAAGCTCGAATTAGTCGGAGGTTGAATTTTTCATGAGACTTTATGTGATGATAGGTGCTGAATGGCTCAGGGGGACAGAGTGGTGTTGCTGTAAGGGATGGGACCTGATGTCATCAGGGAGACGCGAGTAAGGCAACCAGCCACGGTGCTAGAAAGAGCTACTCAGAAAAGAGACAAACCTAGCACAACACAACAACTAGTAAAAGAAATGCAGTAAAAGAAAAAGAACACACAAACCTATGCAAAGTAACAGGAATCAAAATACGCTCAAAAGCAAAGTAATTGGGTAAAGGTTGTAATAACTGGAAGATGTGTAAAAGAGACTATAGTTAGATTCATTGCTGATAGCAAAGTATATGATAAAACCACCTACAGATTCTTTTCAATAAGGGAGAAGAAACGGGTGAAAGGCAATAGCTACTATATGAGCGTAGAGCAAACAATAATGACAACAACTCATTGATTAATGAAGGACAAAAGAAACGCTCAATTCACAAACAGCTTATCCCCAAAAAAACACCATATACCCTCAATTGATCTCTTCACATCTTTCTCATAACTCGTAACACCTTGATTCAGAGATTTCTTTGTAATATCAATTTCATTCATTTTCAATAACCACAGATCTTGATAGTCTAGGAAATTGTGAGTAGCAACAGAGCACCAGAATTCCTTGACCAATAGGACAAAGCAAGACGGACACCCCATTATCTGTCTAGGTGGGCAACCTTAAAAGGAAGACCACCTACAATCTTAGGTGGCTAATCTACAGTTGATCAGTCACTGATCAACTGTGGCGACCACCTGAGAGCCTAGGTGGCCTGCCTTTTAAGGTTAACCACCTAGGTAGCCTATCTACAGTCGATCAGTCACTGATCGACCATAGGTAGGCTGTAGGAGGTGTCACAAGCATTGTGACACCTCCTGCCACAGTCGATTACTCACAAATTGACTGTGGCGACTAGCTAGACTCCTAGGTAGCTTATCTACGTTCGATTGGTGACCAATCGACCGTAGATGAGCTGCGGGAGGTGTCACAAGCATTGTGACACCTCCTGCCATGGTCGATTACTCACCAATCAACCGTGGCGACCACCTAGGAGTCTAGAAAGCTACCTAGACTCCTAGGTAGCCTATCTACGGTCGATTGGTGACCAATCAACCGTAGATGAGCTTTGGGAGGTGACACAAGCCTTGTGACACCTCCTGCCACGGTTGATCAGTCACTGATCAACCCTGGCGACCACCTAAGAGCCTAGGTGGTCTTCCTTTGAAGGTTGACTACCTAGGCCCTCAGGTAGCTGATTGGCCGTAGATCGGCGATGTAGGAGTCTAGGCAGCTACCTAGACTCCTGGGTGGCCGCCAAGGTTGTTAAGTAACTGAACAACCGTGGCAGGAGGTGTCACTCACTTGTGACACCTCCTACAGTTGATCTATGGTCTTTCAGTGACTGGTTAACCGTAGCTTCGGCACCAAATATGTTGTCTCTTCTAATGTTGGTGTTGTACAGTCAATGATGAATGGTCAGTATGGTAGGATTTTGTGACATGGCAGGTAACACCCAAGCTTGGATGTGTTGAGAATGTTGTTCCTCAGTTTCATTATCATCACCTTTTACATATGTAGTGGAGGATGAATCAGGTGTTTTCTTAGGAGGAGGAGACGGGGCAGTCCATTCTAAAAAGCAGAATAATTATGGAAATTGATATGGAAAGAGTGTAACACAAGAAATTAAAAAAAAATATTATTATTGTATAAGAGGAAAGAAAACAAAACAAAGAAAATTGGCTTACCACATACAATCTCAAGTTCATCACATCAATCACATTCAGCACGAGTCCTTAACAGCTGTGAATCCACTATCACCCAGCTACAGTTGACACCAGCAGTGATGCAATTCCAGCAAGAGTGTGGATGACCAGAGTGATGCATTATGACAATTGAAGAGAACAAAGTTGTGTTGAAGAGCTAAAGAAAAGTAGAATTTAAAATTAACAAGTGGCAGAGTAACTGGGACAGTTACGAGTTGGGGGAGGATGTGGTGATCAATCTCTCCCTCTTCTTTCTTCTCTTTATACTCAAAATTTTGCTTTTACACTTGATTGGGGCCTTAGAACATCTATTTGATGTTTTCTTTACTTAAATTCACACAGATCAAGATTTTTTTCGATTTTCTATCTTATTTCATCTTAAAATCAAACAAACGGATCAATCACAACATAAACGAACAAAATCAAATAAATTAAATTAATTGAATTTAAATTCAAAGTTAAGAAATAGTGGAATGAAAAAAAAGAAAGAGGAAAGATCAGATCAAAAGGATGAAAGAGGGAACGGAGAGTGGAGGAAAGGAAAGAACGGATCAAACAAACAGTGCTAAAAGAACTAAAAAAATTAAATAAAATTTAAATTTAAAATCAAAATTTAAAAAAAATTAAATTAAATACATATAAAAAAAAGAAAGAGAAGACTAACCAATCAATCAATCAATTGGTCTAACAAACCTTCAAAATCACAGATGGATCAATCGGATGATTCATCCAAACTAAAAAGACATAAAAAATTAAAAAATACATATATACAAGAAGACAGGGATCAAAAGATCAAATTAGTTCAATGATCAGTAAACAATTGGAAAAGTAAATAGGAGGAATGAAAATGAGATGGAAAAACGGAACTTACACGTTAACAGAAAGTGGATCCGATCAAAGCCAAGATCAAGTCATCTTGAGGATGACTTAAATGGGAGGAAAAAGATATAAAAAGGGGGTCTTTTGGGGAGTGAATGGAAGTTGTGGAGGAGTGTGTTTTTCTTTTTATCATGTGTTTTTGTGTCCAAGTGTCTGTGTTCTGTAGTGTGTTTTTTGTGTCTGTGTTCAAGTGTCCTGAGTGTAAGCTCAGCAAGAGTTTTTTTGGTTATATTTTTTACAAGGGTCTTATATCTTTTTGTAAGCCTTTTGAGTGATTTAAGTGTTATACCCTTATAAGGGTAATTTTTTTTATTTTTTTATTTTTTTTCAAATTTGGAAGTTGTGAAACTTGTGTCCGTGAAAGTTGTGATTGAGAAAGGGCTGCAGTGTAGTTTTCAGCGTTCTTCTCTAAATTAAGAGTTTTTCAAGTAGTTTTTTTGTGAGGGCTAGAATTTTTTTTATATTAGAAGTTCAACTAGCTTCTATTCCTTCTATGCCCCAATTTTTTTTGCTATTTTTTTTTATTTTCACTCTATTATCTCAAAAATTCTCAGTTTTGGTTATTTTGGAAGACGCTTTTGACTGTCTTACATAATCAATTCTTGCGTAGTGTTGGCGTAAACTTTCTTTAACCCTAGTTTAGACATTTTGTTTAGTGTTTAAAGGACTTGGTGACCACTCAAACAGTCAGAAGACTTGTGTTGAGCTGTTTTGGACCAAGTTTGGTACTGATTTTATTAGTAGAAAGTGGAAGGCAACATTATTACAGGTGATTGGTTGTGCGTAGCAGGAGAATTTGTTTTAGAATTGTACTCCTTGGATCTGAACTTAGAGATTTCAAAAGGTCGAGGGCAGTGTAACTGCATTTGTTGTACTTCCTTCTTCTTTGGTTGTACTTCATCCCCTCTCCAGCTCAGCCTACGCTACACTGCGTAGGAGTTCTACACCGGATTGGACAAACCAAGCCAGTCAGAGTGTACCATGTGGTCACTGGACAGTCAATTGAACAACATCTTTACAATGTGAGCCTATCCTTCAAAGCTTTCTGGGGGTAAATGATGTGAAAATGTATTTAAGACCTTATAATACCCAGGTCCAGAAAAGAAAGGCCCAACTGGCTAGATGAGTGATTACATTCACAGTACCTTCAGACCAATTGGAGTAGGCTTCAGCGCTCAGAGTGGAGGATTTGCCTAGAGATCATGTAGAAGTTTACGGCAATCCCAACATTTGTTACAAGATGTGATTCCATAACTGAATGTTCTATTGTTGTCTCAACTGTTTTCGCTCTCCTTGAAACACAACCTGTCAAACTGCTTCTTACCTGTTGTTTTTCTCTCACAACTATACATACATGTTGCTCCTGTGGTTAATGGTCTTATGTTCAGCTCATAATGAGTAGTATGTTTCTGAATTACCTTCAATACATGTAGAAATGCTAGCCATCTGATTGAATTAGTGTAATCCTAAGACCAAAGAAGAGAACAACAAAAGGGAAGAGAAACATTCAGATAGCATGATTGAAATCTGCTACAGTTGGAGCCAAAGGAGTATCCGTCCAATCATGATCTCTCAATCTTTTCAACACAATGTTCATCACATCCCAGAAATTGGAAGTAGTCAAGTCATTGTAATCAAAACCTAAATCTGACATGACACCATCAACAACAGACAAAAACCACTCAGGTGTCCTAGTCCACAATCTGTCTTGGTCAGGATAATCCTCTTCAATAATTTGATCAACTGCACTCTCAGGGACTTTGATCATCAAATCAGTATCGCCAAACTCCTCATATGGGTTGTCAAAGCAATAGTCAGCACTACATCCAGTTGGCAACCTACAGTGGTTGTCTTTGCGCTTTGGATAATTGTTGATGAACTCTGCATAGGTGTCAAGAGCTTTTTGAATTGCGGGAAGGTAGAGTTGAAGGAACAGCAGCCTTTTGATACAGGGGACACACCACATGTTAGTACAGAGAGAGAGCAACATGCACAACTGAGAATATGCATTACCTTTCAAGCTCATCTTCTTGATTATAAAGCCCATTTGCAATCCAGTGATGGATATCATCCTTCAAGTGGCCTGTAACAGCACCACTCATTTTCTCCCAAAAAGATTCTATCTTTTTGTTGTGAGTGGAGGGAACATATCAGTGGTACCTGAAGCCAGGTGGTGGGGTTCCGTAGGTCTTGCCAAGATACATTTGATGACGTAGGTCTCACCAAGATACATTTGATGACTAGCAAAATCAATGGTCTCAGTTCCTCAATCAGTAGTGAGCTTAAAGTATGTGCAAACCTTTGCCTAGACAGGAGTTCCAGTTCTGTTGGTCAAGAAAAGGCTAAAGAAGTATATTCAGCAAAAAAAGATGTGCTAGAACTGACAATCAACAAGTCAGGAAACTCTTCAAAGACCCATACCATATACACACTGGATTTAAGCACTCTGACAAGAAATGCTACACACACAGGAAGAATCACAAATAGTCCGGTTCAATATCAGCTGAGGAAATGGAAAGAAGATATCAAGCCCTAATAGCAAACTTCAACCAGTCCAGGTCCAACATTTCCAACCCACTTCTGCACATGTTGCTGTTGAAGATCCTTCCAAAAATCATTATATTGCTGATTCAGCCTTCATTTCCTTGTCCCACACTACCAACACCACCCAGTTCTCAATCAATTGTGGAGCCAACACCCTCATTGTAAGCCATGCAAACTTTTTTCAAATGTCATACAATACCTATTGTAAAGATATAATTGGGGACAGGTGGACACAAAAAGCAAGTATCAGCCAAACTCCTTGGGATTGCATACATTCTTTGTAAAACTCTTTCAGGCAGAAAGCAGACTATTGCTATTGAAGATGCTGTCTTTCTTTGTATCTGCTATGATCAAAGATGGTGCTGTCTTGTTCAGAAATGAATAAAAATGAATACCCAACAATCCTTTCAAAGTTTCCATAATCTCTGGTCAAGAAAAGGATGGTCTATTCTAGGCACAGGCACATCAAACTCACATTCTATCTGCTACTCCTGCAAATGTCCCTGCTGACATTTGGCTTTGGCAATACAGTCACCTAAACTACGGATTTCTATCTAGGATACTTCATCATACAAAAGTATCAAATGTGAACCATGTTCTTGACCAAACCCCACTGCCTTCTACTTTCTTCTCACTTTCCCAAATACAATACCCCTAACAATTATTTCTGTTCAAAAACAAATCCAAGATGATTACAGAACCAATTGATACTGGTGATACAATTCTTCCATCAAGCCTCACACACCACCAGACAAGACTTCCAGAAAATGATATGTCTTAACTACCTATCATCACTCCAACAATCATGTTGAGAACTGTCAAGGGTAATAATCCACTTCAACCTTTTCTCTTTCCTTCTCATCCATCACCCTCAACCACACAAACTTTGATTGGTAAGATAAACACATAGTCAAATACTCTCCAAAATCAGACCACATCAATCAACTCATCCACCTTTGTATCTGCTCAACAACTAACACTAATATCTACAAACTGTCTGGAATTGTGATTATCTGTTATCCAGAAACAATCATCTCATAGCCCCAAATAACTCCATGAATTCATTTCAAAAGCAACTCATACCTCTGTTGCAATCCATACATGCACCCACAACCACCTCATCAACATCAATTAATACAGAAAATCAAGTACAAATATAAAAAGAAAAAGATTTACAAAATCAGAAATTATTAGACAATCATAATGAATTAGGATTGAAATTAGAAAAATAAAGAGAAATGAAAAATTTAAACAAATCAAACACCAAAAAACTCAAGTCCAAACTAATAAAAGAAAAACAAAGCAATTGAAACAACAAGTTGATTGAGAATCAAAATTAGGAAAAATGAAACAAAACCAAATCAGACATCAAAAAGAATTAGAAGCAAATTTAGAATAAGAAAGGGAAGCACAAACAAACAGAGAACAAAAAAAACAAAAGCAAAAAGAAAGAGAAAGAGACAAGTTTATCAATCAAAATTAAAAGACTAAAAAACAACAGCAATAACAAAATTTGCAATACCAAAGAAAAATAAATCATTCAAAAGAAAAACAGAATGAATATATATATACTGAAAATACAAACTCCCCTGAAATTCCTCAAATTCCCCTTTAACATAAACCAATACCAAATATCATTTCCCATGTCAGGAAAGGCATAAAACCACGACAGTGTCACATCTCTTTTCTTACAAAATCCCCATTACACACACATAAACCGCTTGTAATAATCAATTACATATGGAAATAATAATAACACAACTATGTAACATCATTAAATATCAATCAACACATGAACCATGCCTATATTTCAAGCTTATTCAAGTTCTATTATCATTTCTATTCAAATTCTTTCTTTCTGCATGATATTACAAAGATAAACAAAAAACACATGGATCAAATTGGAAGATGATCATGTATGGATTGTTTATTGATTACCTTTCTAATACATGCGTGAAAACTTAGTTTCAAGATACTAACGTGGATTGAGAACCCAACTTAGTAGCTGATCATCTAAAACTGATCTTCTTGGCACATGGTGGCCGCCAATAAGGTATATCTAGGTTTCACATGCTAAAAGGAAGGGTTGTTGGTAAATATTTCACACAGTGTGGAAATCAATATGTTATTGATCTCATTTTATTCATTTCACTTCCTTTTTTTGGTTTCATTGCATCAATCATTTCAAATTAAATTAAAGAAAATCAAGATCAAAAGTTGAAATTCAAAAATCAATTGATTCAGACATCTAGCAACTTTTGAGATCAATCTAAGCTCAAGTGAAATAGATTAAGAACAAATTAAAAGAGAAAGATAATGAAAGGATAATTAGTCTATGAACAGAGATGAAAGAAGAATGAAAAAACTTACATGAAAATTAGAAGATTGAGATCAATTTTGAGAAGATCAATCTGGAGGACATGAATCTTTGAGACTGACCTAAAAAGCAAACTAGAATCAAATCAAAAAAGAAAGAAGATAGAGAAAAAACAAACTTACATTAGAATCTAAGGAAATCGATCAATTCAGAGTACTAGAGTTTCTTGAGACCGATCTAAAAATCAAATAGAAACAAATTAAATTAGGAAGAAAAGATGAACAAAGAAGTAGTTAGTTTATGAATAGAGACAAAAGAACGAACAAAGTGAAACTGAATGAATGAAAAGAGAAAGAAAAGAAACTTACATTAAAATTAGAATATTGAGATTGAATTAAGGAAGTAGTGATCGGATTGAGTGGGAATCCAAGGGTGTAACTGCTTAGTTTGAAAGAGTGAATGAGGTAGTGATTGATTTTTGAATAAGATGAATTGGTGGTGGTGATTGAGTTTGAGAATATAAGAAGGGAGAGAGTGTCTGTTTTGTATATGTTTTTTTGCTGAGCTTTGTGTTCAAGTGTAGTGTAATAAAAAAAAGTCTTATATTTTTATTTTTAGTGTTACACCCTTATAAGGGTGATAGTCTTATTTTTTTATAAAATCTCAAATTTGAGATTTTGTGCATGTAATCAGTTGACCTGTGAAAGGTCTGTGTGTGAAAGTTTGCAGCAGTAAATTCTGCATTCTAGCTTGAGTTCTCAATATTTTGGTGGTTTTTTTTAGTAGAAAATTAGTAGTTCAAATTTTTTATAGTTAAATTAGCTTTAGAAGTTCATTCAACCTCCTCTATATATATTTTATTATATTTTTTTTAATCTTTTTCAAAAATCTCAGTTGTGTATTTTGCAAGCAATTGGACTGTGACGCATTGTCAATTGTCTGTACTGTGTTGTGATATCCTTTTCTATAGCCCTTTCTTAGACACTTTTTCAGTGTTTAAGGACTTTGGTGACCACTCAGTACAGTCTTTGGACTTGTCTGAGCCTTTTTGGACCAAGTTGGTACTGGTTTTTATCAGTGGAAAGAGTAGAGCAATGCTACTACAGGTGGTGGTGTGTGTAGCGGGAAGCTTTGTTTTGAATTGTATCCCTCTGTTTTTGAACTTTTGAGAATACTATTAGGTTGAGGGCAGCGTAACTGGATTGTTGTACTTTCTTCTCTTAGTTTGTACTTCATCCCCTCTCTGGCTCAGCCTACGCTTCACTGCGTAGGAGTTCTACAACGGGTCAATCAGGGTTTAATGGGATTAAAGATTACACACACTAAATTAGATAATTACATATGCACATCTATTTGATCTTATTAGATGATCTACAGATCACATACTAGTTGTTCACAGGATCTGTTCTCTACAGTGGTCCTGTCTTTTGTAGAATTATCTCATCATTATGGGCGCATATTCTTGTTGTTTGTGGGTATATAAACCCTTGATCTTGTCTCTTATCTTTGTTCTTCATCCTTTACAATAACCAATCAAGTTACAATAGCTTTACCAATCAACTGACCCGTCCATATTGTCCTATAAAAGCCCTTACAAGTTATCTTGAGCCCTTTTACAGTCAGTAGCCATGGATTTGATTATTTTCCGCTATTCTTCCACTTGATTACTATTGTTAGGTGCTGTCCTACATATGCAAAACATATGTAATCAGCTTATAACATTGATTTCATTATTGTTGCGTGTTGGTTTCCTTGCTCAATAAGCATCCTCATTGACATCCCACCCTACCTCTTCTTCTCATGCCTGTGATCAAAAACCTCCTCTATGTTATACAAATCTCACCATCTACACTCCAAAAAGCAGTGCAGACTGTCTGTCTTACACTGAAGCAATGATTGGTAGTGAATGCAAGACCTGAATTAAAGCTATGGAAGATGAACTTAATTCCTGAACATCACACAATGTCGGTGAATTAGTTGATGCCCCTACACATGCTAATTTTATAGGAGGAATGTGGCATCTGAAAAGGAACTGCAACAAACACAGTAACATTATTCAATACAAAGCCAGATGGGTAGCTCTTGGTAATCACCAAATATGAGGCGTAGACTACAATAAAACATATTCATCTGTTGTACACACAGACACCATGAACATCTTATTCTCACTCTGTGCCTCTGAATATTGGGCAATGGAACAATCTGACATATGTACTGCTTTTCTTAATGGAAGAATGAGACTACCTATCTACACACAACAAGTTCAAGGCTTCTATAGTTCCATATCTCCAGAGGAAGGCTGGTTACTCAAGCAATCAATCGATTGGAAAAACAACATGCACATTACAAATTTACTTGGTGTTGGTTTCACCCCATATAAAGACAACAGTTCACTATCCACTTTTTGAAGAAATGACAAAATCATCCGCATGCCCATGTTTGTGGATCACTGTCTGGTATATTCAATATCAAAATTTTTAATCAAATAAACAAGAGCGGCACTTAAAAAACTCTATAAAATTGTATGGACAACTAATCCCACATTACACCTTGGTATCAAAATCATTCAAGACAGAAAGAATTGTAGAATCAACTTGTCTCAAAAACACTACCTAAAGAATGTTCTTGATTGCTTTGACATGACACACTGCAATTTCATTTCCACTCCTGTTCCAACATCTCTTGAACCTTCACCTGGCACAAACAAAGAAATTGAAAGATGGTGCCAATTTATCCTATCTTGGATGTCCCAATTGGGCTCCTATTCATACTTGTCCTGATAGACAATACACTGTATCAACACTAGAGCATGACTCATCAAAATCCATGTAACATCATTGGAAATTTGTAAAAAGCCTTCTACAATATATCCAAGGTGTTGGAACAAAGTATCATATAGATGGTTTTTGTCTTATTGCTTATCTTATACTGCTTATTTCATGTGCCCTCACACTTACATTACATAATAGTTTGTATAGGTATTTTACTCACAACCTTTTGTCTAACATCAAATCTAACCAATAATTGTATTGCCTGTTCTTGTTCATTAACTTTCTCAGATTCAGAAAGCTTTCTTAATCATTATTAATTATTGAAAGCTTTTCTTTACTCACAACCTTATATCATTTTCTATATTCTCTGGATCTCACTTCTCCTCTTGAATACTGGCTGATATACATGTTTTGTGATCTGATAAGAATCTGGAATTTAATTCAAGGAACCTTGGACCGTGGCATCTTATACAAAAAGCATGCCACACTGTCTACCAAATTCCATGCATGTGCTAATGCTGACTATGCAGCTTGTACTGACACTCACAAATCAACAACTGGCTACATCTTCACACTGGCAGATCTCTAGTCAGCTGGAAAAATTTTTGAGAACCAACTGTTGCCCTCTCCACCACCAAAGGAAAAAACATGGCTCTTGGTGATTGTGCAAAACATTGCCTTTGGTTCAGAAGAATGATATCCTTCACGACTCAGAATCCCATTCTTAACTCTCCATTTTTTTTCCTGCTCTTAGGATCTTTGATGACAACAATGGTGCAGTACTCCTGTCTGAAGAATCAGCTACAAGCAGCAGGTTGAAACACATAGATATTTGACACCATTTCATTCAAGATCTCATCTCCTCACATCAAATATCTACTCATATGATTGACACCAAAACAATGCCTGCTGATTATCTCACAAAAAACTCCCAAAAATGAATCCTCAATTTATGTGGATTCTTGATTGGCAATGTGAATACCAAAAAAATCCATCTCATATCTACAAATCTACTTCCAATACTTGTTAAAGTATTGAGCAAGGGGGATGTTGATACATACCATGTATCACAAACAGTCAACACTTTCCTGACATCCTTAGTATACATCTATAATACTTGTATGCTGGGCATGTTGTGTTCAGTGTTGTAAAACTCAAACTTCTAAACTTTTGCCTCAGTTCAGAAACACTTGTATATAATGCATCTGGTTTTGTGTACTCATTTCTATCAATTCTCACATAATAATCAATATTAATAGATTGCATTATATTCTTGTTTGAGACTCTTGGTAGCTCTTTTACAGTCCCTCTCAACTTGTCCTGGTGATATACCATATTCACCTGATCACCACGTATCACAAGATCAAGTCTATATAAACTGTCACATAAGGTGGGGTTTCAATCTGGGTTGGGTGAAGACACCACAATTATAGAAATATGGTGTCACTTTTTACTGATTTGACATAGTGTGTATAAGCAGAAATCATATACTACTTGTGACATAACCTATGTTGAGTTGCAGAATTACAAAACTGACACAGATATACTCCCTGTGTGGGCTTATAACCTTTCAGACTGTCAGGGCAAGATTAGATTCAGTTCAGAAATATAAATTAAAATCTATCAGAGATCCCATGAGTTGAGACTCACCTTCATCCAAGAATAGGGATGAGAGGACAATCCCAACTCAGTGCTCTTCCATGTATAACAAATGCTAAACATGACTAATTAGGTTCAAATTTTTCCTATCCAAAGTTGTTCTGGAACCTTTTCATAAAGGTTTCCAAAAAGGTTTCCATGAGTCCAGAAAAGGAAACTTTGGCTTTGTTCTGGCTTTGTCAGCTTGTGGAAAATAAATTATTTGAATGCCATTTGCCCCTAGGTTCCAAAAAGACTGTAATACAACCCTGTGTTGAGGGATCTTCATTGTGGGAGTTGATGAAAGTCCAAAAAGCCAGAACATATTTGAATTTCTGGGTTTGTGGACAATTTGTTCTGAAATCTTTGGGGAAAAGTTCCAGAACCACTTTTTGTAAATTGAGTACAGTCAATTACATGTCAACATGAAACTACATAATCAAATTAGTATATGAGACATGAAATACATTCAATTGTAAACTTTCATGTATGTGAAATGGATAACCTCTAATTCACTAAAAACAATTTCCATCGTTCTCTGGGAATTTCTTTTGCTCTGAGAACAATCATTGAGCTTTCCCAAATAAACTCTGAGCCATCCATATTATATAATTTGTTGATTGCCCTGGAAGAAGGGATTTTTTTGTCATAATATTGGCACACCAAATCTTAATGAATTGTTGATTTTGTGGATACCAAACTTCTGATTTGCCTGCCTTCAATTCAGGTGATGGTTGGTCATGATATTCATATGAAGTAGTTCTGTAGAATCAATCAAGGTACAAAGGTCATTAGACTTGAGAATAGAGGATCAGTGACATGATCAAGAAAATGAATTTGCTTCCAGTTTACAAAGGTAGTCCCAAAGATCTTGCATCATAAGCATGTCTGAATAGTGGAGCTTCTAAAGTACTGCAGTTTCTCAGGATTGTAATGAGGTCATAACATTTCAAGGTAAAGTTGAAGTAAGGTATTAGAAAAATGAAGTGTATGAAAGAATTTCCACAATATGTCAAATGGGCATTGGTCATACTTCTTGAACTCCTCAAGCTAGATTTATCAAAACTTTGACAAAAGGCAAAGCTGTATTCCAATCAAGAAATTTTTCACCACTCCAAATGTCATATCTGTTAGCCCAGTATCTACACCAAAATCTCTGTGGTTTCCAGTCTTTCTGTAGACTGCAATGTTGACATTGCCTTGAGGACCCTCAAGTGATCTTGCATTGTGTTTCAATTGAGGAGAAACCCATGACAGTGTTATTGAATCAAGATGGCAAGGACAAATACTGTGAATGGCATTGCTTTGGATGTTGGAGGAATTGCTGTGGAGATTTAGGGTGTTTCATGAGGACTGAAACATCATAAACCTGTGCTACATCATCCATTGTTAATAATGGCTCAGGTGTCATTTGATGTGTTGATAGCTCATCATATTTACTCCTTGTATGAGAAAAATAAGTCATCTTTTCAAACAGAAAACAATTCATGTACTGTATCATAATTGAGGGGGGGGAAATGTATAACTTCAAAAATTAATGATCACAAAAACAAATCAATTGTAACTCAAACAAAAAGATGTATGATTCAAAAAAAATACAAAAACAGAAAACCATATATAAAAGTGAGTTTTTATTGTCCAAACCAGAAACACATTGAAAGATTGAGTAAATTAAAGTGAGAATGAATTGATTACAGACATGTCTAAAACAATAGATGATACATTAACATACAAAAAATTAAGATAAAATGATGAAAACAAACTAGTAACTTATCAACTAAAGTGTCCTCAGATCAAAGAAAAAAAAAGTAAAGGGAGAAAAATCAATCAAGTTCCTAATGATTTTTTCAATCCATCTAACCATCTAGAATATAATAATTCGGAAATACTACTTCTAGGTGGATCAATCATTTCGGAATCTTGACTATCTTGTGTAACGATTGTATTAGTTGAAACATTTCTCTTCTTCTCAATGTCTCTTGTTTTTCGAACTATCAAAGGGTCTTTCATATGATGAGGATCCTTTTCATTTTTGATATCAAGGTCGTTAGACTCTTCAGGATGTCGATTCAAAAAGCGAGCTTTTTCACCAAGAGCAAGGTTTGATTGATCGTCATCTGACCGTTTAATAGCTCGCTCGCTTGGTATCGACTTGGACCCAGATATCTCTGCAGCGATAACCGAATTCCTATCAGACGCTCCAAACACCAGTCAGCAGATCTATCCCACATCCTCTGGTTACATCAGGATCAAAGGAAATCCCATACTGACTCTTGAACACCTGTGATCAGATCCAATAAGAGTGTACGACCCACATCAGGGTTTTGATGCACCAGATTGACAAAACCTTCTCTTATCATTTGTAACGAATCAAGAACTTCGCTTGACTTGTTTTGTGGTGGAAAACCCAGAGCTATCTAGACATTTGGAAAAACCCAAGATATTCGCATGGAAACAATGTCGAGATAATTTAGCTACATTTAACCAGTAGAGATGATAAACCAGCCCGAAATTCCATCATACCTTGTCTAGAAGTGGCAATAATACAAGACTAGTAATCATTTCACCAAGATGGCCACTTGAAGATGTACTTTTGATTTCATTGCCTCCGATCAAGGTCGTGTACCGTGAATTGTCATTCGCGCGAGATTGAGAGTGATTAGATTCTTCAAGTCTCATTTGATTCAGTCGAGCATTCAACGATTGCGGCTTGATTGATCGAGTAGGTTTGACGGTATGAGATCTGTGACAAGGCAATCAATATGAAAAGTGGGCTTGATTGTCAATTTGACGAGGGAAAGTGACAACATACCCATCTAATAGGTCTTGACCTGTCTCCCGCGAGCTTTCTTGCAATCCCAGTCTTTGAAGAGTAGCTTGGTTTGTTTTTCGGAAATGGGTAGTAGCTACCGAAGGGGAAGCTGGTGGTGAAGCCCCCGATGAAGTAGAACTTTGACGTCCAAGTAGATGAACAGAGGGTGAAGATGGACTTGGTGTATACCTAGTCTCTGAATCAAGTAAACCGATATCACCATGTCCAGCAGGAACACCAAGTGTAGTACGTAAAGGTGAAGCACTCATTGCTTCGCGTGCTGCTTCTAATTCATCCTCGTCTTCACTATTGTTGTCGTCATCATTATTCTCTGATGAGTGAATCATCTCAGCGTCATTTTCTTCGACTTGTTGAATTTGGTGTTCAACAAGTTCGGTATCAGCATTATTCAAAATGTTCTCAATCACCGTTTCCGGTTTGACTGTGTTTTGATAATCCCATGATGAAGTGATTGTATCATGATCGGCCATTGAATTCGTAGTTTTGAACTCCATAGTCGACTGGCTGGCATCTTTGGTCTTGATCGTTGAATCGTGCTGACTATTAGACCTCTGTGAAGATTTACGAGCCTTCCAAACGCTATGACGTTCTATCAACTCGATCAAACTAGTAGATTCTTTGCCACCAATACCTTGATCAAGATGATGTCCACCTAAAAGTTTTTGACCATTGGCAATGAAACCAGTGAGACTTTTCTTCAAATTCAACGGATGATGACTGCTTGGGGATTGCTTTTTTTTGAGAAAGGGATGATTCAAAAGTTGAAGTGCGGTAGGTCGATGTTGAACGTCCTTCAAAAGACAACAATCAATAAAATCTTTGAAATCTTCAGAATACAATTTAATTCGTTCTGCATCCAGATTATCTTCAAGTGTAGGAGATTTAGCCTTAGGAATCAAGAACAAAACTCTCAAGGGATGATATTCCGCTAGTGGTGGTTGACCCTTGGCTAACTCGATAGCAGTGATTCCTGTAAAAAGATCAAAGAACATGTCACAGTCATCAGCGTCACTGATGATAATAGTCATTCTGAAGAACCAAATTGAACAAACCCAAACTCCAAATATCAGCCTTTTCATCATAACTAGACTGTTTAATAACCTCTGGAGCCATCCAGAAAGGTGTCCCAACAAACGTGTTTCGTCTTGACTTGTTATTACTTAATTGAGTAGCCACTCCAAAATCGGCTAATTTAACTTTCCCTTTAGCGGATACTAAAATATTGGCGGATTTGATATCACGATGAATTTTCTTCTTTGAGTGTAGATATTCAAGACCTAATAAGAGTTCATGAATCACAACTTGAATAGCACTTTCAGGAAATGGTCCAGGTTTTAATAAATCTAAACAAGATCCTCCCGATAAATATTCCATGACTTAATCGATCAATTTGTTACCAATTAGCATCCTTATCTCAAACTTTTTGAATCTAAATGCTTGACTTACCAATCCAAAGTTTGTAACCCTTTACAAAACTACCGTAGTATCGCACAATAAACTCTGAATCACAATCTGATAGATGACTGATCTCTTTTTGGATCCTGAAATGCGACACATTCATGGGTCAGCCATGCTTTAAATTACTAGCCGATCATCTGAAATCATGAAACCACATACTCTGATATATCATCATCACTATTCTCCAAATCAATCTGTTTAACAGCAACAATTTCACCAGTAACCTGATCAAGAGCCTTATAAACCGTTCCAAAGTTTCCATGTCCAAGTTTTTCTAAAAGCTTATACCTTCTACCTAAGTCATTAGAAGGTTGAGTTGAATTAGGTGATGATTGACCAGGAGTTGAATTGGCACGGGATTGCTGAGCTGGGGTACCCATTTGATGAAAGTCGAGTGGTTTGATGAGAAGAATGTTCGTCAGTCACGTGATTCAGTTGGTTTCTCACTCGTTTCAGGTTGAAAGTTTAAGATATTCGATTGAGACTCAAGGGCTGAGTAGCGGATGATAACAAGAGTGGTAGGACCTGATGAAGATTATGGGTTGAGTAAGAGTGAGGATAAAGTACTAATTAGAAGATCCAATTGGGTAGATTTGTCCTGTAGAAGAATTAGAGTAAAATGTCTTTGTGAGTGGTGAGTATTTTGATATTAGACTGAGCGTGGAATAGTTTGATTGAAGAAGTGAATTGGACCCGAATTGGTAAGGAAGGTTTTTGTAACCATCTGAATGAATTAAGAATCAAAAATCGAATTGACTTCATTTATCATCTTTAGCTTTCTCTTCTTCATTTTTCATCATCAGCTTCATTGTACATACCAATCACACCTCATTCATTTCCATTCATCCCCTTGAACAAAACCTTTCTTGTGATGAGATTCAAAGGTTCTGATCAACAAGTTCGATTCATCACAACATATGAATTGGAAGATGAGCTGAAAACTTTCGATCAGTTATCAGCTCACAAAGTAAACATACTTCCATTGAGAAAGAAGTCAAGACGTTGAAAAAAACCTTTGTGCTTGAAAGGATCGTTAAAAAGAGAGTTAAATGGGCAAATGCAATTTCAACTTCAATCACTCTCAAAGCATACAGAACTCGAGTAAGAGAAAACGTTCACGAATGAAGATGAACATTGTCATTTGACAAAGTCAAGTTCTTGCAATATACTTCCACGTTAACCCACTTTACCGGTCACCAAACCAATCAATCTTCAAAATACAAAACTAGACTTGAACCTAAGCCTTATGAGGCAGTACTCTCCTCGATCTCACAAACCCTTTGATGCAGTCAACCTGCTCTTCATCTTTGTTACATCCTGTGGAGTGAATGAAGCTCGTATCTGTGCATATAAGGTAATGTTTGCACGCGGTGATCAACAGCTGGTACAAAATCACAGCGGGCAACAGATTGCAAGTTATTCGCAATGTTCTAGAAGCCCTTATTCTGCCTTCATTTCTCTCAAGCGCGACATGTATGGCTGTGTTTGGAGTTGGAAACTTCATTTAAACAGGGTTACCAAGTCTTTTTGGGTTTGATAATACTTAACCTGCTTTCATTGGTACATAGGATTTGATGCCTCTATTGGCTACATAGCTGCTGTGTATATACATAAATGCGGTATAAAATAGTGATATCAGCGATTCAATAACTTTATGTTTTCTTTTCCTGTCTCCTCCACATCGCGGCGAAGTCTTCAGGATGAGATGCATCTTCGACTGCCTTTCATATTGAACATCCAATATATCAGCCCCATTCTTCCTAGAAAAGACTTTCTCTCGTACCTTGTCATCTCTGATTCGATAAAAACGTGGAAACCTTAATGATAAACCTCGATCTGGATCTATCAGTCCTTGGGCCGCCTTATACACTGGACTCAACGTAATATCTACCAAGATGTTCGATATATGCCAAATGATAGGATTAGTCACCTCATCTTTAGGAATCAGAGGATCATGAAGATGGAAAGAAAAAACTGACCAGCACCTCGGATCTCCCATACTTCACTAGGTAAAAACCAAACATCAGGTGTATGACCACCACTTGATTCAATATAACCCAATTGTTTTTCAGAAGAACATTGAGCAGTTCCTTTCACATAACGAGCACCTAAATCTTTATAGCTAATCAAAAGAAATTGTGATAAAATTTTAGCAAATCATTAAGTTAGCACACCAAGAGAGATCCAATGTAAAGATATAGAGAACAAACAATTGATCATTGAATCCTGATATACATTTACATACCGCCTGGAAACCACCACTCTCAGGGTCGTAAAGGGCCAACAAGACTGGTGACCTACCCAAGAACGTAAGTTTGTAAAGCGTTGTCAGCAAAGGAGGATCGACCAAGCAACAGAAAAACTTTGGATCACCAGAAGCTAGCCTTACGACCTTGACCATGCCATGCTCCAATAGGTACCAAGTCTAAACTATCACCCAGCTCTCCATAATCTTTTTTGACTTTAAGCCAACTGTCTGCTCGTTTATCAGGCTCATAACTCGCCAATAAAGCTTTCTTGCGTGATCGCTTGGTCCCAACCGTTGAATCCAAATTTATTCGGTCGTCCTCCTCTACCATGTCGTCCTCTGCTTCTGATCCTGATACCTCTAGATTATCACCAACGCAATTTTGATCTGTCACCGTGGGATTTGATGAGGTTTGATTATCCAAGATCTTCACCATGATTCCCTCACATTTATTGGCAACAGCTTCCAACATAAATTCACGAACTTCCTGCATCTTGCTAACTGTTGATTCCATCGAATTAACAAGATCGAAACGTGCAATCAGGTTGCATTTAGTAGATTCTTGGGTAACGGTTGGTACAAAAGGCGGGAGATGATCTTTCAACATTGATCTACGCGTTCGAAATGACTCTGACAAGAGAGGCTAGAAATTGTGAAAACAAGTCAGCAAAAATAAGTCAGATACTTGTGAAAGAATCGTATGATAGATTGAGCCACGCTTCTGGATTCAGCCCTACCTGTCCATTTAGATACATCAAGTCAAATGCAAAGATTCCTACTTGGATATCAACATCTTCTATTTTGACGTCTTTTCTACTACGGTTTGCCAAGGATTGGAATGATTTGAGTTGACCTGTTAGTGGATCGATCGCGCATATCTATTTAGAAAGATAGACATCAACACTCCTGCCATCGAATGCTATGGCACAGCAACCACACACCTCCGCATCCAGTATAAATGAACTCAGGCATCCCTGTGGTTTACATGCATCATTTTCTGACTGTCCTTCAATTTTGTCCACTACATCCCCATCGCTTTTGTTTCCTCGCTCAAACAAAACCACTATTAAATCCAGCACATCTGGATACTTATCTGTCATATCCTGTCATGAATTTTGTACAAACGTGGTTTAGAACGTATGTGCAAATTTATACACCTGATCTAGAATATCGTGTGAACTTACTTCAAGATGACGACTGAATAGTCTCACAAAAATATCTTTTTGAGGTCCTACCCATTGTCCACCTCTAATATTGTGATGATGACCATCTTTACCGCGTTTGACATGTATCTGTACGCGTTGTCCATCATATTTCCATCTATAAATCAAGATAAATAAAGGATGGGAAGAATAACGTGATAAATTGGTCAGGATAGGAGACTACACCGCTGAGACTTCTCATAAAACGATAAAGAAAATAAGAAAGGTTTAGTGACTAACTCAGCCACAAATTCTTCATCTACTCTCAGTCTTTGCTCAACATCACTCAAGTCTCGAGTGATCTGTCCAAGCATAGGGGATATTGGAATTCCCACAGCCAAAGGTACCTTTTCAGAAAGAGTTTCCAGACTACCTTCATCAAGCAAAGCTGGCTTGATATGTATACAATTTGAATTGGTCATCATTATTTATTAAAAATATGATTCATTGGTTGAATAACACATACAATGATAGAATCATAATTCGGATGTCGAACATAAACTTCTCTAACGATTCTTTGAGCATGGTTGAGTATTTTCAGAGTCTCCAATCGACCAGGTTTATTGGTTTCTATAGCTTTAGCTTTACCTTTCAAGCTCTTATCAAGTACAGCTTGGATCCCCTTTCTGACATTGGGGGGAACCCAATATATCTTGATGTGATTAGACTGGGACGACGTAGTAGATGATCGGCTGAGACAAAAAGCTTGGGCCAATGATGATGTGACAGTTAGCTTGACTGCACCAATTCGAAGGTTCCGGCACATTATCTGTGCACGGGTTTAGAAAAGTAGCTGGATCAGTCAAAGGACCGCATACAGGGTACACCAAGAAGCACACATTTCTCATGACTCAACTCTAACTAGATATCTAACTTCTTCTCCCTTGGCAGATACTATAAGCTTTTTTACAACTTCGACTTTAGTGTCAACAGAGCCCGGCCCTTTCAATTGAGAAAGATTGTATAGGTCATCAAAGACTGATTGGACGGTAAGCTGTGCGGTACGACTGAATAGCGTTCTAACCGATCTTCGAGTTTCGAATGCAACATCACCCGGATCACCTGTGTAAATTCAAGCCAGGAAGATAGGTAAGGGATGGAATTGAGTTGAAGGGCAAGGTGTCTATCTCTGACCATGTTTGTTCCACAACACCTTCAGCTCTTTGTGTGACACGTCAGAAACAGCTCTGATAGCCTTAGTCAGGATCTGGGATCCAATTCCAAGTTCAATACCCTCGTATGCTGGTCCGAAGTGGCCTGTTATGAGATATACTGTAGGCAAGAGGCTGGATGGGTCATGTTCAATAACTACGCGGAGTAAATTGGTCAAGATAGCTACACAGCGCCGCGTGTGCAAAGTTACAAAACAGCAAAGTCAGAAAGACATATCAAGAGCCTCGTATACATTGTGACATTACATTCTCATGAAACTTTCACTTACTGGTGATGCTTAATCGCGAACGCGTAGCAGAGATCGACACAAAGCCATCTGTAAGAAAGCTATATGGCACCTTTTTGACTGGTGTACACGCGGTAGAATTCGGGGTCAACTTTTTCTTAGGTGACTTGGCTTGTGAAGAATACACTGGCCAATTGGATGTATCGACCTTTGCGGGATCGAATTCAAAGATGTCTAAACAGAGTGAATAAGGTGTTGATGGTTTGGACTGTGAAGATAGACCTGACAGTGGGTTGATTGAAATTGGAGCTTTTGTATCAAGCTTTGGTATTTCAATAGATGATTTCGATAGTGGGACGGCTGAGATTGAAGGGATTGAAACGTTTTGTGAATTCATGTTCAAGTCTTCTCGTCGGTTTTGCTCATAGTAAGCCTGATCATCGTCACCAGCCAAGCTTCGAGCCAACTCGGCATCCTGTTCTAGTTGAGAAAGACCACCTTCTTGAGCCTTTGGTAAACCATCTGAACCATTTGCAGCGCTGATGGATGGTTCGTCTCGTGATGGACTCTGGTCAGGCGACAATCGTGAGGGTTCAGCTCCCGTAGATCGAACAGGCGGCGAGAAGAAACTTGCGATCGTTCGCTGAGAAGCCGACTTTGACTTCTTCGGTGTCCCAGAGGATTGGGTGACACTGGAATCATTAGTTCTTTTGGTTGGCATATGTAATTCGATTAGGATGACACCTGGGCATCAACTGAGATGATCGAAAGATGATTTGTGCAAGTCTCCTCTGAAAATTGAAGAATGACTCTCGCAGGTGAAAACTAAGATGATAGGTACAAATCCAATAACAACCAGAAATTGAAAATGTAATTTTACTCTTCAACGTCCTACTCAAGTTCTGGAGATCTGCCTGATTAGCTCAAGGGCGGGCAGCCTATGTCAGTTGTCTTGTTCGTGTCCCTGTCTCTGCACTTATCCTTGAATTATTTTTAAACTCACTTTGAGCAGAGTTATATCTGGACCCAAGGCCGCCGCCTAATGTACTGTACCACAGCTCTGCAGCCAAGCGGCCAAATGACTTCACTAAACTTTGATACTTGGCCTGCTATACTCTTTCTTTATTTACTGCTCTGAGGTCATACTTCATCTGCACCCACATTCTGAGCAATCACTGCAACTTCTTGGGGCCTCAGCTATCCAGACCCTTGAGACTTTCTTCGCATCTGAATAACATGATCAGAGCCTAAGCTTGTCCATGGAGTTGATCAGGGAAGTGTCTCGCTCTACGTGAAATCTATTCACCAACCCTGTTCTCCAATGGTGTCTCCGATATAGATCGAGCGAAGACGTAATAGTGTACTGCGAAAGCCTGACAACTCTGACGCATATATATGGATCCCGGATTGGTACCGAGGAGTGACTGTGACCCGGCTGCGGATGGTAGGGATTGTATGTAAGAAATTCAGATTCCGATACAGGAAATTTTTTCAAATTTAAAATTCATTCTTCCATTGCGTCTCATCAAACTCTGTAAAAATATCAAAACTCAACTGGCAGTCTATCAAATCTCAATAACTTTTAGCCTGAACCGTCTCCTTTGTTGAAGATGTGTAAGTTTATCTAACGATTTTTCTGATTTTGACATGAGATTTAAATGGCTAATGATTGTCTTATATCCCTTTGCATTGGACTCTTTCATCTGCGTCTGCGTTAAATCAACGTCAAATTGTCTTATCGTAACCAGGTGGCGTAATAGGTTTACTTTTGGGAACTGTCGAGGCCAACGCTGCACCTGATATTTGCGAGGGTCTGAATTTATTGCAGCATCGTGGACAAGACGCATGCGGAGTGGTGACATGTGGACCAAAAGGACGTTTTTATCAATGTAAATCTAACGGGATGGTTCGCGATGTCTTGGACGCTCATAGTGTGGCCAGTCTGATCGGAAGCATGGGCGTCGGACACGTTCGGTATCCTACTGCTGGAAGTACTGCACATGCCGAAGCTCAACCCTTCTATGTCAATTCGCCCTATGGAATTGTTTTGGCTCACGTGAGTTCTTATCGCATCTCTTCTACAACACTCGTCACTCAACTCTATGGCTTATTTCACTCACTTTGAATGAACTTTTATCAGAACGGTAATCTGATCAACACCTCTCATCTCCGATATTATCTTGATCACTACGCACACCGGCATATCAACACCGATTCAGATTCTGAGCTTCTTCTAAATATCCTGGCGGACAATCTTCAAAAAACCGGAAAATTTCGGATAGACGAAGATGATATCTTCAGAGCGATTTCAGGTCTGATGAAGCATTGCCATGGTGCCTATGGTTGTGTGGCTATGCTCGCCGGATTTGGGATCATCGCTTTTCGGGATCCGAACGGTATCCGCCCTCTGGGTTATGGTCGACGGAAAGTAGATTCAGGCTTCAACAACGGACAACCCGAACGATGGGATTATATGATCAGTTCTGAAAGTGTTGCATGCGATGCAAATGGATTTACAGATTGGGTAGATGTCAAACCAGGCGAAGCCATTATCATCACGAGAAAAGGCGTTCACGCCCGTCAAGCTCTTACACCTCGTACTTTGGCTCCTGATATCTTCGAATACGTTTACTTTGCGCGCCCGGATAGCGTCATCGATGGTATCAGTGTTTACCGAAGTAGGATGGCTATGGGTGATGCTTTGGCCCTTGAAGCCAAGAGAATATTGACTGAATGTAATATGTCAGTGGATGTGGTCATTCCAGTACCAGATACCAGTCGTGTAGCTGCCTTGCAATGTGCACAAGCCCTCGGTATACCTTATCGGGAAGGTTTTGTGAAGAATCGTTACGTGGGACGTACATTCATCATGCCTGGACAGCAGCTTCGGTCAGTTAAAGTCGCATTTTTTCCTGGTTTTCCGCCTGGGGTGAGGAGTTTGAGATCGAAGTGAATTAACGCTGCTTTCCCCTTACAGCCGCAAGAATGTCCGGCGCAAACTGAACGCCATGGCTATGGAGTTTGATGGCAAGTCGGTTATGCTCGTTGATGATTCCATCGTGCGAGGGACTACTTCAAAAGAAATCATTCAAATGGCGCGCGATGCCGGTGCCAAAACTGTGATCATGGCCTCCTGCGCACCCCCTATCAGATTTCCAAATGTATTCGGTATCGATATGCCTTCACGTAAAGAGCTTGTGGCTCATAATCGAACAGAAGACGAAGTTGCACACGAAATTGGAGCTGATAAGGTCGTCTTCCAGACACTCGATCATCTCATCAACAGTTGCGGTAAATTCAACAACTCGATCAAAGAATTTGATTGCTCCGTTTTCACTGGTCACTACGTCACTGGTGGGGTCGACGAAGAATATCTTTCAAATCTTGAACAACGGCGAGGAGACGCGAAAGCCTCGTCTCCAGGAAAAGCTAGCTCACAATCACCAGCTGCTTCAACCAAACCTTCTACCCTTCTTCAATCTCAATCTCATGTCAAACCACCTCCAAAATCATCTGATACTGTTGATACCTCAGTAAACACAAACAAACATTCTACCATCGCTCCTCCCGCCGATGCGATTGGTTTGACAAATGAGTCCATCCAAACTATCAGCCATAACGACATGTGTGTGGGACTACCAAACAGCTATCTCCGTCAATCATCAAGTTCTCGTAGTAGTCGAGCAGCCAGTACCAGTGCGGAAGAGCTGCAAAATGGAGTAAACAATGGCACTCATCTTGAGCTGGATGACGACGAGGCAGAAGCATTAGTCAAACCTATGAAAGACAGTCTTCGCATTGATGGTGAAGACAAGGATGGTACCGTCGGTGGGATGGTGAGCGACGATGGCGGACATAATGTAAGCCCTTTACAATTGACTGGACCCAAAACCTAGTCCGACTGACGTGATTTGTACGTCTAGGGCTATATACCAACAACTCCCAGGTGATGACGTGTCGTGCTTTCTTCGAGAGTAGTCTTACGATCTCATAATTCATCCACTCTGCACTCCACCCCCGCGTTAAGGTCTCCGCCAACCCCACCGCAACTTTGTTTGCACACTTTTCTCTCATCAATGATTGCGTGTCCATAGTTCATTTTTGCTCGTATAGATGCCTATTGCTTTCTCATATTTTTTTGCCAAGTAGTGTTCCTATCTTCAATTATTCTAGCTATACCAAATGTCTAAAAACATCCACGATTTTATGTCGTGATTTTCTCTCTTGCCTTCTTTTTTTCTTCAATGTGGTTTTTGCATCTTTCATCTTCCGTCGCAATCGGTTTTGGGTTTCAATTTACATTCAAATATCGCGACATCTCTCGCATTGGGTCTGTTTAGGTACCTTGTTTGGCAACTCAAAATACTATTGTCTTTCTAGTGGCGATATCTTCTTCTCATCAAGCCTTGTGTATGCGTAAGCTCCCGTTGTTCTCCGGGATTGTAGCGTTATAAGTGAGTATGAGCTGGTAGGTCAGAGGTGACACATCTTGATCAGCAATCAGCTCAGATAAGCAATACACCTGTGTACAGCTCTGTACTGTAGCCCTGGGTTTTCCTCCAGCAGCATGAGATTTGTGACCGTGCAGCGTACACTGCAAGCCCAGATGCAAATCTGAAGCATCTATACTCTGAAAGTCCTGCGGTCCTCCGCCCGCACGTCGCTTGAATCAGAAGTTGATAGGTGTCAAGTTCTCAAAGGGGCTCTTGAGCTTATAAGATTGAACCAGAAGGATATTTGCAATGATGAGGGACTCAACCACCTCTAAGGCTTTCAATTAGTGCGTGGACATACGACCTTTCGATGACAACGACATCTGGGGTGAGCTTGGCCTAGGTATAAAAATGTGCAATATACAACTTTGTCTCGGAAGTACTGTCTGAGTTAGTTAAGAATGCAGAGAAAGAAGTCTGCTGTATCGGGATCGTTACTCATTGATCAATGTTCCGTGAGTAACGTGAGCATGGTATGTTCAATTTGGAGTGAGGCAAGTCTGATCTGTTCAAGAGAGGTATTCGCACCTTTCACTGATCATGTTTTACTTTTGTCCGAGATCCAACGATCATGGATTCAGGACAAATGATTCAATTCTAGGCTTGAGCTCACCATTCACGAGGTGTGACCAAAAAAATGATAAAATTGAAATGAATCATCACACCTTGGTAGTGTTTTCAAGCGGCTGAACTCAAGATCAGCCCAAGGGCTATCCAAATGCCAAATGAGATAACAGATTGTTGTAAATTAAGAATGAAAAGAAGAAGATGCAAAATGTGACTTCGAAGCTGATGTTCAGCAGGGGACTTCAGCAATTTCCGGGTGAGAGTTCACGTCCAGAGAAAGTGTCTCAATCACGTTTCGGCATCAGCAAAGTGCAGAATGAAAAGATAATGACAATATGAAACAGTACAGATTGCAATTAATTCAGCGGGTGAGCATCCAACCGTGGACCGTACCCCTGATAGAAGGATCTCCTTCATCTTTTGGGAATGCAAGGCCGGCATTCCTATCTTCAACAACCTTTTTACAAGTCCATCCACGAGTCTGTGCGAGCTCTATAAGCTGATTATCCTCTTTCATAAACTTGGGGCGATGGTGAGAGAAGAAGACAAGAAGACAAGGAGTATGTGAGTCAGTATTTGAAGGCTGACGAAGAAAGCGTTCGCAGGTCAAGAGTAAGGCTTCATGTTGAGAATGATTAAAGACCAGATCTGAAAGAAGGATCAGGTCAAAAAGAGGTGACACTGGATTGGATGATGTTTGAGCATCACACGCATCCAAGATGGGTAGATGACTCAATATATGTGCGGGATTGGCGCCCCACGTATAACCCTGAAAGGATGGAGAACGAATATCAGTCGGCTACGATCTCAAATCATCAAAACGCCTTCTGATGTAGGACATTGGGCGAGCCAATTTAAAGAAATGCTCTCAGCCGAGAACGGGACGCACATCTACAATCATCCGGTCCCTGATCTGCGGGGGTAGGTTCACATCTGCGTTGTGCTTCAGGTTATCAATCAGGTCTGCATCTGGGAAATCCGTAGTAACGACCTGATGACACCAGACAGCAGAAGCAGAAAATGAGTGTGGGTGGGGGCGCAACGCGGTGCGGCTAAGAAATCTTACCAACTCCGCTCCTTCGAATGCGCTTGTCAAACCGGGCAAGCCAGCTCCGGCACCAAGCTCTAGGACAAACTTTCCACGCGCAGTTTCGGCTCCGGGCACGGATCTCAGAAGAGTGTCTGCGTTCTGCTCCAGATATTTTGACATCAGGATAGCAGCTGGATATAGGACGTGGCCTGTTGAAGTGAATGTGATGATAGATTCAAACCGATGATGATTTTTTTTGGATTACAAATATTCCCAAAAAACGTGAGCATCAAAATCCATTGTCAGCAAATTCAACAACCACCCTTAATTCTGCTATTTCTCATTTACCTCTTGACACGGGTTGGCTTGAATTTCCACAACCAGAATTGCCAAGAGATGGAGCAAAACACGGCTGGAAAGCAACTCACCCCACAATGGATGGCCACCGACTAGTCGGATATTCAATTTATCACCATTGGTTCTGACAAAGTCAAGTACTTGAGCTTCTGGGGTAGCGGGTCGAAAATTCGCCGGTTCCTAACAACCCAACAAAAACAACAGAACACGTCAATTCTTATCATCTTCCACGGGAGTGGAGAAGACTACATAAATGACTCCAGATTCACCTCGAAGATGTTAAGATCGTCATCTCCTATCGAGACTTCATCTTGGTCTCCATTCATATTTGATTCCATCTGCACCGTGAACGAGGAAGCTCGATTCCAGGTTTTCCTCATTCACAAGAGTCCACTGCCCACTAACCACGGGGATTAATCTCATGGACATAATCCGACTCGGCCCGTTTCAAATTTTTCCGAAAGAAATCACGTGATAGGAAACGGTACTTTTTGGGTTCTGTGGTTGGCACAACTTCCAGCACAAAACGAAAGGAGAAAGGTCTCAGTGACGATATGAACAACCTTCAGGAAACATTTCGAAAAGCAAGCACAAGCCTTTCCTTCTTTACCAGGAATGGAGTCTTTTCCCACCCTCTGTATTCACCGGAAGCTTCCACGAGCCGGGGATTACCGCAACATGGCTTAACATTCAACTACTTTACTCTCGCCAGGCGCTCATGCCAACATCAACCAAGACTGGGTTCTCGACTTTCATTCTCAACATCATCCCAGCTTCAAGCTGGAACCACAGGATCTTACCAAGAACCATTAGATACATCTACTTGGAAACCAAAGGTTAACAAGAGATGGACACCTATGACCGTTGTACTCGTCTGTGTACCACTCCTAACATTCGGTTTAGGAACTTGGCAAGTTCAAAGATTAAAATGGAAAAGGAGATTGATTGAAGATCTAGAACATAAGATGAGAATCGATCCGATCCCACTTCCCAAAGCGATAAAGTTCAGTGAATCAACTGTTGAACCCCCACGTCAATCTCGGCTTCTAATCCGGCTTTGTTACTTCCTATCAGTCCTGATGTCGTACCTGAATTCGAATATCGTAAAGTTCGACTCGAAGGTAGATTCGATCATTCGAAAGAGATACTCATCGAATCCCGAACGCGAGATGGTGAACTCGGATATCATGTGATCACTCCATTTATCCGGGTGGAGGGGGGTGAACCTATATTGATCAATCGTGGATTTATCAAAAGAGAGTTTAAAGAACAAGCTTCGAGGAAGGCTGGTGTGGTTAGTCCTAGTTGCATAGATATATGGTTTTGTGCGTTGTAAACCTGACCAATTGTGCCAGTCCGGGAATACGACAGAACTGATAGGTATGCTACGAAAGCAAGAATCCAAGTCATTATTCCAACCAGAAAACAAGAAAGAAACCAACCAATGGTACTTTGTTGATATTCTGGAGATCGCGAATCATTTAAACAGTGCCCCAGTTCTTGTTGATGCGATCACAAGTAAGTCTGAATTTATGTCCAAAGACTTCTTCAAAGAATCCATCACCAACTCCTAACGTGTCTTATGGCTTTTGTCTTCGTGGTATCTTCAGATGCCAATAGTGGTGAGCTGAAGCAAATGCTTTCAAAGGGAAATCCAATTGGGCGCTCCCCTCAAATCCAATTAAGGAATATGCATGTCACCTACATCATCACCTGGTAAGCACATCCACGTCCATTCTGATTGTATGGCATTGAGATTGGCAACTGATGCAACAATGATAGGTACGGATTATCTGCTATCACTAGTATTATGGCTTTTAGATTATTGAGAAAACGCTTATCTGGGCGATCGCGATTTGCAGGAGTTCAATAAGCACATCTATCTGTGTTCCGTTGAATCTCTTAGATTATCCAGCTGTATTTTACTAGAACATTTTTCAATCTTGGCTGTGCCTGTTCTTTCCTGAAGAAATTGATGTATGGTGTAAGGCTAGCCACAGTTGAATAACACCCTCAACATCCAGTCTAGGTCTGATGTATATTTTGAGTGATTGTTCAAACTGGCCAGATCAACATGCTTTCCTTGCTGGAGATTTTGCAAGGAGTCAGACCCATTCATGTATATTGCCACATCTCTCAGATAGTATTGAATTAAGCCAAAAATGAAGTTGAAAAACTGACTTCCTCCATACAGTCATCATGAGATTTGGGATATGATAGCTCTGTGTTGTACAAATATTACCCCAGACAATCAGTTGCCTGGAGCAGCAGGCTTGATTACACTGACTCTTCAGTAATAATAAGTGAAGAGGTCCGACAAGAGTAGCTACTGCTAATCAAACCTTTGCAGGGAACAATACAGATCAAGTTCACTTTTGCAAGGATGCAAATCCAATCTCTAAATTATTACAGTCTAATTTGGGAGAAGACTGAAGATATTAAGGTCCAGGCGCAAAATGGGACGTTTCGTCTCTTGTTGCCAGCTTTAGAGTGGATTTAGCATTTGAGATCGGCGCGCAAGTTCGCTTAAGCTCAAGTGAGTGCCATTCAAGTTTGAGTCACGTACCACCGGGTTTCACAAGCTAACCCATCAAAACCCATGGGCCGTTTGGAAGGTTCCATCCCATGACAGTTCGCCCTGATGAGGTTAGGGGTTAGCATCTCGAGCTCGCGATAGCTATCGGTCTGCTACCCATCATCTTAGCCCCTCTAACCTCTCCCCTCCCAATCCTTCACCTTTTCATTCGGCATCACAACTCCATGCAGGCCGAATCGATACTTTTCCACCCCAACGGACTTCCGAGGCATATATACCAATCATTTCCAGGACCTTTCACAGAAAACGGGTCACACTCAAAACCCATACGCTTTCCGCGTAAGTTTGCAACCCAGAGCCCGTGTACAGCATCCCAACCAGAGAGAGGTGCAACATAGACCACTCTCCAAAGGGAAAAAGTGTGAAAATCCATGTCAGACCACCTTGCATAACAACAAAAAATTGAGGTCTAGAAAGGTAACATTCCATTTTTTTGTTGCGTCGTGCCAAGCATACGCAATCAAGAAAGATGTGCGTTTTCAGTCATCTGTAAACCCCTGTATAAGTGACTTGCCTCACTCAAATGATGTGAGGCACAACGATAAGGTTAGTCAAAAGTTGTCTATCGGACGTCGCAGTACGTCTCAAAGTGATAATTTACGCTCTTATGAGACGTAAAGGAGAAAAACCGTTGGAAAACGGGCTACATAGCAATAACAAAATCCCAATTTTTGCGCCTGGTCTCTATTCCCTAAACCCAATCTAGCTACTGTAGAGCACAAATAGATGTTTTGGAGCAAATCCTTTCCAGACAGTGACATGAGACAGGGCCAGAAGACCGTGCTATGTGAGAAACAAACACAGTTTCTGAAAACTTTGACTGAATGACTTGATCCGAGTTCCAAATAATTTCAAAAATCTTATCCAGTCACATCAAGACTCCAGAAAGCTTACCCTGAACCAACCTGTGTGAACCCCTGATCTTGAGAATTTTCATCCCCAAAAATTCAAGGCTTTTGAAGCTTTCATAGTGATTTTGTTGGTAAAATTTGGTTGCAAAACAAAGCCCTGGTCTACAAAGCCGTGTCATGATGCCATTTAGTGCCACCAATGTTGCTCTTATATAATTCCAAAGACAGGATCTCAAAAGTGATATGGGCACATTTGTAAGTGAAATTACTAACATGCCATTTCAATACCAGTTTTTTGGTAACATGACCAGATCCAAGTCACCCAAATTGTACCAAATATGTTAGTAGTTTCAAGGAGGGCTTTTTGGGTTCCTGTCACAATCAATACTTCTGAGAATGGTTAGTGAGGAGTAAAGTATCAGAAGAGGGATTCAGGTGGTTTGTCTAACATTGAATAGGTTTTTCTGCCCAAATGTCTGACTTATAGGCAATACCTGAATCACTCCGCAGTAAATGGTGTGTGTGAAGCAGCGGTGGAGCAGTTTTGGTGGAGGCTACACCCCCCCAAGTTTTAAAGGACCTGCAAACTACAACCTGGGGCTGGATTTTTCCATAGTGGACCAATTGCCCAGCTACAAGTTGGGGCACTGGGTCTTTGCTATGTAGCAAAACATACAATGATGGGTACAGGGTTATGCTACTCACTCACCCCTTCCCTAACTTCTCTATATCACGCGCCACTCAGCCCTTCAGCACTGGACTGTTCACCTTCACATCACCTCCACGTCCAATGGTAATTGACATGTGGACCTCCCGTTAAAGTGGGCTGGCCTATGGTACATTTGATTTCCAATCATATGTATTCATGATCATTATTGTATGGTAAGTACAATCATCTCATCAATCTGCTGAATCTGATCAGATATTGTAATTACTAACACAAACCTTTCTCTTATTCATTGAAATCACTTTATAACAATGGCAATCATCAAAACCCCAACCCTGTCTCAAATATCTCAAAGCAACAGCCTTCAGGTTCCCAGCAACTCTAGGAGTCTTCAACCACCAAGCCCAGCTTGATCTCAGCCAGGCGTTTTGGCTACTCCGAACAATTCCCAAACATCTCTCACTTCACCTTTGAGTTTCCAATGAAAGATCACCTGGGTTCCTTACTGATTGGCTTGCATCACCTTGACCTCTGACTCTTGCAAACAAGAAGGAAAACAACAAAGGTTTATCAGTAGCCCAGGTAAATAAATAGAAGGTCAGTTCAAATCAGCAGGATTTAGCAGCAAGCAAAGCTAAATTTACTTGTTGCTAGCTTTGCCCATCAACCAGTAAACAAGCCAGATCACAATTGGAAATCCCAGGAAGTAGCTCACGTCAAAGTCCTTGACAATGCAAGAAGAAGTCCATCTCAGAAGTAAGATCATCCAATTCCCATAACTCCTGTCTTCTCCAATGGATCAGAATTCCTGATTCAGTATATGTAGGCCTTTGAAGTACCTGACAATGTCAATTTGTCTCAGAATCCAAGACAGACTTCATTGGTTCTAACAACATGCCTGGCTATAATGAGGTTTGAAGTGCTTGTGCGGCAGAACTTCTTGAGTATTTTTGAACCACCCTATTGCAAGCCTTTTCCATCAGACTGTCTCTATCTCCTTTATTTCGAAGTAGTAAAGCTCACAACAAGCAACATCATTCTTATCTAGGGTCTTAGATATAAATGTTGTTGGTGTAAGAAAATGTACATGGGGTCAACTACATTTCACTGGATTCTATGGGGAAACCGCAATGCTAACAAGCATTTGTCTGTGTGTAAAATGTGTAGTAAAGAAATCCAATCAGGTCTGCAAATCCCACTCTCATACGGTCAAAAGCGGGAAAATGAAAAGAAGAATAGTTCAAAATTAACTTCTTTTGTCAGCAGACCAGTATCTGTTGAATATGATCCTGGTTATCTGGATTGTTTGACATGCACACCCGTGGATTTGATTTCAAGACCCCGCTCTTTGAGCCGCTTTCTATTCAATTTATCAAGGGGCTATTGTGTGATCTATGGCTGTACCGCACAGCAGTCTGTGCAACTCTTTGTGTCCTTGCACAACAAGGCTACCAACACCTTGAAGGTAAGTAACATTTCATTTCTATCTTAGAATTCTTTGACTTAAGCTGGCCTTTTCCTCCTTTTGGATTGAATAGGGAACAAAAGGTTAGTATTGTTGCATTCACAATGTTGGGCCAACTAAAAGAAACTACTATGCCTTTGTTGGGGCAACCACAAACTATATTGACAACAATGGGCAATATCAATCAACTGATCTCACACTCAAGATTGTGTGATGGGTTCATCTTGGGGCTCTGCTAGCCAGACCTATTACCCAATTCTTACTTTGATGTGGGCTCCACAAAAAGATAAGTACCATCTATCCTTGCACACCTTCATTTTGGTTTGGTTGTGACACTTTTCATCTCACACCTTAGCTCAGAAAACCAACAGAGGAGGCAACAACATAAACAATGGCCCATTGGCCACTGAACTTGAGTCAATGTTTTCAAGTGCTGAAAGTTCAGGGCAGTGAGATAGCTCATCATATCACATTCAATGCTACGCGCATAAGCTCAACCTCACAGTGGGCCACGGTCTGAAGGACCTGTGTCAAAATATAGGTAATGTGAAACCATCAATACCCCATGGTGCTTCACTTTCAATCTCAGGAATCTAAATAAACAAAGGTGAAGATTCAATTGAGTTCAACACATCCAGAACTGATTCCAAGGATGGAGACAGGTTCCTTGATGTACCTGATGGTGTTGAAGATCAAGAGGAAGATGTAGCATGTGACACAGATGTTGTTGTTTCTGTTGCCCTTGCAAAGGTCAGTACCATTCAAATATTGGAGACAAATCTCACTTACTGACACTGTCTCTTCTCTTATATAGGTTGACACTGTCTCTGGCCAAGTTTGTAGTAGTGCCGCCCAAAGAAACGATTTCAAGACACATGCTGCATGTATGGCATACAAGAGTGGAATGCTCAAACAACCTTGCAAGACTTGATGGAACAGTCATTATGAGCATTGCAAGCTTGCATGTGAGGCACATGGGGTGAGATAGTTCCCTAAACTTGGATTCCTGATCACAAGTTCTCACAGATTATGTTTACAGGTGATCAATGCAATGATAGCAGCCAACTGGAAGGCTTTTTTTAAAGGTGTGAAGTTATCAGCTTTGGAGTGGCATGCAGTTGAGTTGGTCAACCATGTGTTGAAGGTAAATGATTCTCTTCAGTTTTTTTTATTTTTGTAAACTCTTTGAAATATTCATATACAACTAACTAACAAACATGCTTGTATAGTTTTGTAGAAATTTGTTGATGCCACAGCCCACCTAGAGGGTAAAGGCCTTACTGGATGTATTTTTTTAGCTGAATACAAGCGGTTAATTAACAACCTCATACGATACCAAGCTGGAGCATCAATTTTTCTATCTATCACCAATTCAATCAATGTCATGATCAAATGGCTTACCAACTACCAAGAGGAAGTCACAGACTGTGAAGCCATAGTCCTTGCTACAGTCCTCACCCTTGTTTCCAAGGAGAATTCTTCAGCCTTCATTATCCCAATCTCAAAGACTCATCTCATCTACTGATTGAGAACACCTTTGCATCTCTTGTTGAAGAATGCAAGATAAGTGAGCCACCCCCCCCACCTGAAGCGAACAACAAGTCTGCCAAGGACAATGAATATGATTTATTTGAAGCTTTGAGTAGTGGCAATAGCAAAGGTTTGAGTGCAGATCTGGAAGAATACTTAAAAGTTCAATCTCCAATCAAAAAAGATCAAACTCCTCTCAAATGGTGGAAGGTTTGTCTATTTCTTTTTCTCATTATCATGTATAACTGACTTTGCTTTCTGTTGTTTCACAGGAACTTCAACACCGTTTCCCAGTCCTTTCAACACTTGCCCACAATTACTTAGCCATATCAACCACATCATGTGCATGTGAATGCACATCTTCAGCTGCTGCCAACATATGTACCCCATCAAGAGGTAGCATGTTACCCAAGACCATGAAACAAATTGTTGGCTCTCAAGACTGGTCAAAAGAGGGCCATATCCCTGATGGGCATTTGAACCCGCCGTCAAAGCTCTCCAAGCCTATGTGGAATCCGTGGTAAATTCAAAGAAAACTCAATAGGCCCTTTTTATAAATGGTGTCTTGGGATCATTCTCAAATCTCCCTATGTCTTCTATACTTTTTTCCCTGTTTTCCATCACATTTCTATAGACAATATATCTAATCTCTTATATGTTCCAGCCTTATAGGCTGGAACATGTACACATAGATCTCAAATACATTTGATATTGAGCTGGGATAAGTAATAACCTGTGTCAATGGCACAGGAAAGGGAATCCCTACTAGTCTCTTTTCTATTTACAGAAAGGTCTCCATAACTACAACTGGTCGAGTCCATCCTGCAAGGGAAACTAGATTGATATCATTAAATATCAAGAAAGACAAGATTCATGGATAACAAAGCATATCCACAAGTAACCCATTTACTTAAGCAATTTTTCTCCAAGAACCGCATTCTGGAAATCCCAGAATGCTTATAAAAAGACATTTTTCATTGTTTTTCAAGAATGTGATAATATCACATTTTTCAACCAGAAATCACATTCTGTCACATCTCTTTGACCACCACCTTTCAGGACACTCAACTCCCATTTGGACAAGTCCCCGTCCACCGTAAGGAACCCACCAAAATCAAGTCAAGTCTCCTTCTGACGTACAGATCACCTTACCCAGCTCAACCTCCACCATCTCCTCTCAGTCATCTATTTGACCATCTTCTATTTCACAATCTTCCTCATTACAAATGAATTTGAAAGCTTTAAAAGCTTTGAATTTGAAAGCTTTGAATTGGAAAGCTTTGAGTAGATATGAAATATGGATCTATTGGCTTTGGATTGATAAGGTTTGATTTGACAAGATCAAGAGCAATAGAATTGAGAACAATAGCAAAATGGCTCAAAAGGAAATGGCTTGAAGGCAAATGGCTCATGTCATCAGTATTCATTTCAGTGATTGATCAAGAATGATCATCTTGATCAATCACTGAAATCCATCCCTTAATTGTGTCCTAATCCAACACATTTTGACCACTTTTTTTCAAATTATCAAATTTAATCAATTTTTACTTTTTTTGAAAAACACTTTTCTACATGTAGAAAAGTGTTGTAACAAATTCACTTTCCCAGAAATTGTGTTAAGTAAACGCCCCCTAAGTGATGAGATTAGGGCTGTGACCCAACCCCAAGATTTCAGGGCTGGCCCTGGGGCCAAATTCAGCCTTGGGGAAACCCAATGACCTCTCAAAATGGCTCAGGGCCAACCAGGGCTGGCCCTGAATCTTGGGCTTTGGGGCTCAGCACTGGGTGTGCAATGATTGTTGGAGATCCTGTTCTGAGTTTGACTCTCATGGGACATCTTTTCTGGCAGAAAAAGGGTTGGCAGACCTGCTGACCCCGTGGACCAGCGCACCCACAGGGCTCTTGTGGATCTCATCAAGCTAGGTTCCAAGGCCCCGGGGCACATACTATCTGCCTCTCAGAAATTGTCAGGCAGAGTTGGTTGGTTGGGTTTGGGTTCGGGTCACAGCCCTGGATGAGATATGGAAGGATATTGATCCTAAAGAGAATCAAAGAGTGTTCTATACTGAGAAAACCAACATACTATACATATGTAGGCACTTCAAAGCTCTGGTAGGTTACACTTTCAATTCACTCACAGATTCCCAGATACTCACAACATTCATTATCAAAAGGAGCCCGTTGGAATGTGTGCTGGTAAATTGCCTCATCTTTCAGAAAGAAGCTCATACTTGTGACTGAATTGAAACCATAACCTTTCGAAAGTAGCATTCAAATTCGGTGGCTGGGTCAAAATCAACATCTAATGAAACTGGCCGATCTAGGAAAGTGGTCATTAAACATGTGGACGGAAAACAAATGTCCAAGTGTTACACCAGACAGTATCCTAGATGACTATTTGAAGCGTCTTCATACTGAAAGTTGTTCATGAAGTACTCTAAACTTCAATGGCTCAGACGTGGAGGCTCATAGGCAAAGGATTGTTGGCATTCGAGTCAGAAGAAGTACAAGAGTTGATTCATAGAGCATATGCATTTCAACGCCACAATCATCGAACAAGGATACCTATCATGATCAAAGAAGGTCAGGCTAATCATTCAATATAGGAAAGATGTTGCATGAGACCCAGGAACGTACCATCAAAGCGAGATCGGAACCAGGTCATAGTGTCTTCCTTTTTGACTTTGTGTTTGAAACCAACACGAGCAGTAGCATGCTTGCGTCGAGACACTCGGAATCCCGGGCGGCCCATGACAACGTAGAAGTCCATACCGAAGATACTAAGGAGATGATGTACACTCTTGAGCTTCTAACCCAATCTAGATCATTCAAACTTAACTTACCCAATTCCAGGGTCGTACTTGATACCTAAATCAATGTGCTCAGTGATCCCGAAACCAAAGTTACCAGTCTCAGAAAAGTTTCGTTTCCGTAGTTCATACTCCTTCACTTTAAGTCCACGTTCTAAGATTTCCTCAGCCTTAGGACCTCGGATGGTGACATGGCAAGCGATCTTTTCATTCCTTCGAATACCAAATGAACGAACGGTATAACGAGCTTTGGAAGTCACAGGGGTTTGACCGGTGAGCTGTTCTAAAACCTGGTAAAACACGTGGATGACTTCATCAGTCGCAACATAAATAGACCAAATACGCAGGGGGATGTACTTTTGAAGCTCGAGTCAATCGATCTCCAGACTCGCCCACAGAGATATCTGTTTGATACAAGAGTATGAGTGATAAGATAATGTTGTTGTAAGTTTGGTGCTTGGGGACTGACTGATGACGAGCTTTTCGATTTTGAGCTCTCGCATGGGGTTAGTCTTCGTGTCGGCCTAAAAATGTTGATCATTGTCAGGAGGGTGCGTAGGAGATTTGAGAGGTTGGATGGAGGAAGAATTTCTGACTGACCATTTTTCTTGCTGGCGAAGGCCCGGATACGTCGTCTTGCAGTCGATATAGGGAGAGAGGCAATGGCAGGTTCCTCAGTGAGCTCTCGAACCGATACTTTTTATGACTCTCATCAAGTTATGGTTAGGGTTACACCAAAAGCCTCGAAAGCCAAATCAGTGGTCCTCGGGTACAGCGTTAAGTACCCGGCTATCCGGAATGCACTACCCGCCTTGCTTCCAACTTTCTTGAAGCCTTCAAGAAAGTTGGCTTCAAGAAAGGTGGTCAGTTGAAGCCTTTTGGCAGCCAAATCGTCGCCCGAGAGACACTTCCCCTCTTTATATTTAAAGACACAAGTAAATTATGATCTCTTGCGAAGGAAATGTTACGAAAGATCTTAATCTCGTCATCTCTTTTCTTCAGCCTTTCAAAGTATTTCTTTCGATCTGACAAACACAAAGATAGATAGTGCTATATGTGAATCAAAAGCACTTTAAAAGAAATGACCTCAGTGACCCTTGGTGTACCTGAGCCTAATCGAGTTGTAATTTTTCTCTTCACATGAAAATATGATCCAAAATATCTGCACTGATTCAGATAGATCCGATTCACAAGAAGCTACATAACTCACTACAGCTTAGCCGGGCCTTGAAGAGTATTCTAGCGCAGTAACTGAACGAAGGATGGACCTGTTGGATTCATAGAGGTTTGAATACCTATTTGAATCCAAGAAAGAATTGGAGTCAGTTCCCAACTTGTTACCCAACCCGGGTCAATTCCTCAAGGTTGTTGTATGTATATCAGCACTTCTTGACTTAAAGTACTGGAAGTTAAAGACTTGAAAGACTCATCACTCTCATGGATTTCACACAGTATCGACTCGATACTGTGTGAAATCATCCATTAACACAAGTCAACTCAATCTCAATCTCCGCTGAATTGCTGTTGAAGAGATCAGTGCTTCAAAGGAGACGCACAGCGTGGTAAAGTGACAAGTGCAAAAACAAAGCATAAGACACATTGAGACCTCAATGATCTTATTCAGAAATGGGTTGAATTGCATTATTGACCACATCCATCGATCTCTATCAAACTTTAATGAGTTGTATATATTTATATAAAAAAGCTATTCAATAATCCAAAAAAATATTTAACAAGTCATAGAACCTAATGATGATTTTCCAGCAAACACTTTCACTTCTTTTTCAAAAAAAAACAACAAAGCCACAATCGATTCTATCCCATTCACCTCCTTTCTCTTCTTCATAAGATATACGAGAGAACTAAGAAAAAAAACGACCCACATGAACAAGAGTGATAAGAAAACTATCATACATCAATGAATAAAATTATTATTCTTCAAAAATAAACATGCAAAAATGTTAGGTTCAAATTCTACTGGTGATAGCTCTCTATCACTCTCCTAAAATCAATTTCCAAGCTCTCTTTTCATCCTCTTCGTCTTCCATCACGGTCTTCCGACGTGCTCCGTCATGTGCACCATTCACATTCGATGGCTTCCTAGAACGATGTTGAGCCGAAATTGCTGAAAATAAACCTGAAGCGGTCGAAACCCTATGAGACGTTACATCCTTTCGAAATTTGTTCATGATCATCATCACGTCATCCTCATTCTTTTCTCCCGACGCTCGAGTCACTCCACCCCCACTGCCACTACTGCTAGCAATACTGCTCCTAAATTGCCACTGATCAGTAGGAGACCCAGAGATGTCCAAGAACGAATTGTTCACCACTCTTGACATGTCAGGGGTGGCACCATCAAGACGGTTCACCTTGTCGCCATTGGATATAGGATTACCCTCAGTTGCACACGGTTGTTCCCAGATCGAAGACTCGGGGCGATCATAAAGATCGAAAATAGAGGCTGCGTAATCACTTCTTGTGTCATCGTGATCGGGAACAGTCACCGTCAAATTGTTCGAATCCGAAACGTTGACTTCATCTAGATCCTCAGATAATGTCGGGAAGGGAACATGCGGCCGAACAGGATTGGAGGAATCGTCAGGCAATGAGTTCGGTGGTAGGGTGTCTTGCGCAGGTGTATCATCGTCAACAGCTGACTTCTTGCTCGATTTGGAGATTACTCGCGTGTATATCTCAGGTTCTTGCGTCTGAGTAATTTTACAAGGGTCATAAGCAGGTGAACAAGATTTGTCGATTAATACCTCATGATCTGGAGTGGCACGCCCCTTTCCTTTGGCCTTGGCGGAATGATGATCCCACATATCCTTCCCGTCCTCGTTTTCCTCCAGAACATGTCGAGATTTTTCCTTTATCTCGCTTGCATCGGTGCTTTGCTGTAATGGTAGACCTAAATCGTTGAGGAGGCGCTGCACGGAATCTGTTGAAGGACGTTTGTCGGCGGGAAGATCTCCACTCAAATTCTTCGGAGGTTCCAGTGTGCGCTCAGTTGTGGAATGATCACCAGGCGTAGGGTCAAAGTCACCATCAGTCCGCACGGCCCGGAGTTTTGCGCCCATAGTGTTATCCCTGATTGATCCGGACACCTTCATGATCTTCAAGGGCGCAACTGCTTCGATTGCTACAGGTGGGACATCGACCCAATCCGAGCTCAAGTGACTCTGCTTCAGATCTGGAACTTCCTCCTTGACTTCAGCTATCGCCTCTTCGCAAACTGGTTCCCAAGGACATAGGTCAGCGCCTTGAAAAGATGGGACGAGAGGAAGGATCGGCGGAGAAGCTATCCCAGGTTTAGAATGAGTGCGTGAAGTCAAAAGCCAGCGGAGTGAGTGCTTTGGTTTGCCGTCGGGGGGACCAAGAGAATTGCTCTGTGTTTTGTTGGACCTCTCGACTCCGTTCACTCCATCGGTTTCTCTGGAACCAGACCGTTTAAGAGAGCCGCTGTCGGATGACAGAGTATGGAGAAGGGCGGGAGTGACCGTTGCTGGAGCGTTAGGATCATACTGTGAGGTAGTAGAAACCCAATCGCGGCCCATCTGACCCTTCACGGCGGAATGCCTCGATGGTTCCTCGAGATGTGTGCCGACCTCATCACTCGGCTTTTTCTTCTTCAACTTAAGCTTGAAGCTCGATTTAGTAGATCCACGTTTCTGGTCAGCGGTGTCTGCAGAGCTGGCTTGTGCGTTAGCACGAAGGACTAAGGCGGCTTGGTCGAGTTCCAAACTCGCCAAGTTAGCCGACGCTGAGACCAACTGCGGTGCACCAATCTGTGCCCTAATGATGGACTTTTTCTTCTTGATGTCTTTCTTCGCCTTGGCAACAGATTCCTTTTTGACCGCGCCGTCACCTGCCTGAGGCTCGTGTGATTGAGTAGCAGCATATCTCAAGGCGGCATTTGCGGCGACGGCTTGAGCCTCTACATCGCGAAACAGAAGCGTGGTTGGTACCGGCCTATTTGCTCGTCCCGGTTGGGCCCTCTTAGGCCATATCACAGCCGGCGCGGCAGCCTCTGCTTGTGACCTCATCGGCGCCTCAACGTCATCAGCCAAAGGTGGTGGAGGGTCGCCAACTGGCGGTTGAGATTCTTCTTTGACATCTGGGAGAGAGGAGACTTGATGGATTCCTAGGTTCTTATCCATGTCTGTGTTTGCATAATGTCATTATCAGAAAAGGACAGATGAGAGATGGCAAAATGATGACGTACCATTGGAAGATAAATTATGCTGACCTAGCAGATTCTGGTGGCGAGGATTTGGATCCAGCTGCTGCGACAGCACCGGTGTAAGTGGAAATGATTGCGATTCTGGAGTGAATGCTGAAGGGCTTGAAGAGATCAACGGCGGTACGCCAGTGGAGCGTTGGCGCACACTGGCAGGGGGAGACACAGAGGAGATCCTTATGAAGGGGTCTGATGAGGGTGAAAAGCTCTCGGCTGATTGGCTCGCTGACCTCATTCGGTGACATGAACCGATTCCGCGCGAGAGTTTGGTGGTAGAAGCTTGCTTCCGGATCGAAACAGAGCGATCAGGTCGTGCGACATGTGCAGATTGCGATAAAATACGAGCACTACAAAAAGAAGCGGTCGAATTTGACATGCTCCGGCCAAGGGAAGTTTTGGGAGAGGGTGAAGGCTCCGTGGCAGAGGGAACTCGAGATGATCGCTCGGTAGAAGAGGCTGGAGCAGATGCTACCAGAGTTGCTTGTATCGCGATCAGATCGGTATATCGAATGTTCGAGTCGGGAAGCGTCTGATCACGATTGATAGTGTCACAAGGGAGTGTAACGTTGGCGGAGATGCCAGCGTCGGCAGATGCCGTGGCATCTTTCGTCTGTAAACTCCCTTTGCCCGCAAGACCGAGACACATCGAGGTATTGTGTTCATGTTCGGACAAATCGTCATGCGAGCTATGAAAACAAGACGATAAAGCAGTTGATGACCTAGTCGAGGTAAGAGACGATTGACTGAATTGACGCTCGTGAGATGAGGCACCAGAGTATACGCGACCGGATTCAATGGAGGATGTCGGCTCGGGTTTGAAGTCGTCAGAACATCGTAAAGACGAGCGTCTGGTCATGAAACTCGGCGAGCGCGAAGCCGTACTAGGTGTTGTAGAAAGCGCTTTGAAAAGTTCATCATGCACTCTTGATGCGGCTGAATTACTGCCAGGAGCGTTTTTGTCAAGAGAAGTTGATGGTGAGTGGCTGGGGTTTCGAGGAGATTCATTGGATTGGCCTGAAACCGAGCCAGAACCAACATTATCGCTAGTGGACAAAGGGGTGTGCGTCTTGAGAGCGTCTTGAGAGGAGGGCAAATGATCGCCCAGAATGCGATCGAGTGCCATAGAGATACGCTGAAGCCTAACAGGAGTAAGAACAAGGTCTTCTTCGGCTTCGACTTCTAAAGTAGAGCTTGGAGATTGCTCGTCAGCCTTTGGGGTGACTGAGGCACCGACAGGCTCGGTGGAGAGTTGATCAGATTGGAGCTTGTTGGGGCCCAGGGATGAATCAGAGACAGGTTCCTCTTGGATGATTGGCTCTTTCGGTCGTCGAGTTACGCCTCCAGTCGACTTCACCTTCGAAACAGAAGACGCCTTGAATTCTTTTTGTAAATAAGCAGTATCGCGAAGCGAAGATGAGCCGAAGAGGGAGGAACCAGTGGAGCTAGTCTTGATTGGGGATTTGACCGGCGAAAAGTGATCAGTTGACTTGGGTACTGAGATATGTGAATCTGAAGGATCTTCTTGGTATATTGTAGTATGCTTTGTCAATTCTTGCAAAATCAGGTTTTCTTCCGAACGAGTGAGTTGACCCCTTTCACGTTGGTATCTAGGTAGAGGGCAAGGGTAGTGTAAAGAAAGAGTTAAACTTTGGACCACGAGGCTATGAGATCAAGGGGAGGAGCAAAAAGCTAGAGGCAATGTGGAAGTAAGATTTGGACAAACTCGAGGTGTTGTTGGACGGTTCCAATCGGTAAAAATCCGCCAGCGTTATTACGAAGAAGAGTGAACCGACGCGAGAGATCGGGCTGTTTGGATGATTAGGAATGTATTCCAAAAACAAATATCAGATGTTTGTCAGTAAGAGCGTATGAGGAATTACCGAAAGGAGACAAAGGAGGTGATATGAGAGAAAGTTTTCAAAATGGCTCAACAGAAGAAGGTAGAAAATATATCAAAGGGTGATTGGAGTGAATGTGGAGACGATTAAGAATTGAGGGTAAAGCAAAGGAGAGTACGATAGATAAACACCACGCGGTGTGGGTGTCAGTGGCTATCCTTGCTTGTTGAGTAGAAGATGAGGGAGAGAAGGGGTGAGGCGCTGCTGATTGGTGATGAGCAATGGATTGTAGAAGTCTGAATGAGTAAATTCATAAATCATCAAACCGATCGACTGCGCCAGAGTGAAGCTTGAGAATATGTACACGCTGAATTCGAAATAATTAAGATAATCTCTCGTGCAATATGATATGATCAAATAAAGAAGCAAAGTGACCGCAGAGAACGCAGGTTTTCTGCCCAAACAGTAAAATGCTATACAAGGGAAGTGAGAAAGTCATATGTCAAAGCTCTCGATCAAGACTTAAATGAACTGTACGAGCAGCTTCGATATAAATCAAATGAGACGAAACACCCGGTCAAGCTCAGATGAGTTTGAGATCACAGGGGTCAACGATCATTCATCAGCTAAAAGTAAGATAGGCAGAAAGTCGATCGGATGATGAGCATGAATCAGACGAATTGAGAAATTTTGACAAGAAGATGTATAAGGAGAGGTAGTGAGAAAGACAGAATCGAAGCGAGTCAGGGAGATGGGTGGGTTATTAAGAAAATTGAAACGGAAAGGAGTTCAAGTGAAAGGATAGAGATGTACTGACCATTATTCGAAAGTTATCATTGAAAGATAATTCCAAAACGGGTAAAGGAGATTTGGCTTCATGCTCGATGGATGGTTGATTACCTTTTGACTTGTGCTTCGATGATAATAAATATTTCATTTTTATAAAACTTGTAAAAACTGACTTGAACCTGATGAAAGAACCACCACAGATAAAAGATTAGGGATTCTCAAATTGAGAAGGAATTATCACCCAGCTATGTAAGTAAGAGAGTCGAATTATTATTTGAAGACTACAAAGAATTTAGAACTTAGAAGTTCATGAATGATGATGATGATGATGATGATGGTGAATTAAATATTGGTATTCTATCTTTAAACACCCTCGCCAGTAGTAAGTACCGTGTCTCGTCCTTGTTTGGGTGCTTTCCGATATTTTTAACTTGAATGAACGTATCAATCGATTTTGATATTTAAATTTGAAGGGGCTGTAGTTTTTCAAAAGACGATTTAAAATGGAAAATCCAACAATTCAATTCTCTTCATTCACTGAGACTGAGATCGTGTCAAGCGAAGTGAACCAATGAAAAACCACACAGGCTGGGATTGAGAATTTCCAAACTACCACTCCGTAGGTATTCATCCCACACCTTTAAATAGTAAATCAATATGAAATCAATCAAGTATGTATGCGATGAGTCGAGCTGAAGCTTTGGTTATTCAAATCAATGTTCTTTTTGATTTTGATTTCACCGTCCAAGCTGACATAATACAGCTTAAAACAATTGCACACTTAAATCTGTCTGGGTTTTGATCAAGTATCTTAAGTCTAATATCACACACAGTACATCCCAATGATCACAGGAGTTCATGGCGAACGCGCTCGTAAAAGGGGTTTTGATTAAGCTTAGGTAGTATGACGAGAAGCCGAGTCGAGTCTCTTCAACTTTCTCTCTGATTCTGTGAAACGGAACAAGCTGCAAATAAACAGCCACAGACTTACTTTACATAAGTTTGGTTCAAAACATTTGTCAACAAAATGATACAACTCCCGAATCTGAAGAGTCAGCATGGAAAATAAGATGAAACTTTCACAAACCAATAGAGTCAAAGTAAACTCTATCCTAATTTTTGCCCACTGATGTCATAGACGGACTTTCCACGTCAGCAAGGCTTCATCTTGTTTTCTGTGAAGCAGTTCCTCTTCAAGGTGTCACCCGGCACCTATCCGGCGAGCACTGGCCAGTCCGAGCACCGAGCCGACCGGTTTTCGGGCTATCCGATCGGTTTTTTAAAAAAAATCCATTCCGACACTCGGACCGGCTATCCGCTGGGTATCCGGAGCTCTGGTCACAAAGGCCTCCCTACCGGGAGTCAAACCCAGAACAGGGCCTACCCGGGGCCAACAAATCATCTCGGCCCGGGTCATTTTTTGTTGAAGTTGCTTTTTTGTGAATCAGGACTTTTTTTATAGTCCTACCTCCGTCATCACGATGGTCAATCTTCTTTTTCAACTTTTCATTCACCATTCAATCCCCTTTAAATCAAACTTACATCAAGATTCAATATTTTGAGCTTTTCATTCACCACTCAATCCCCTTTAAATCAAACTTACAGGAAGATTCAATATGTCTCAAATCCCAGCAACCAGTACAGACACAGCCTCTCAAGCCAATCACTCCAATCTTGCTGATTCTTCAACTGCAACTTCTTGCCCAAATATCAGCTGGGTGTGGAATTTTTTGGAAAGCTGCCCGACAAAGAGATCAAGGAGTGTATCTTTTCAATGGCAGATGGAAGCAGATGCGGAAAGGAGTTGGCCCATGATAAGAGAGGGAGTACATTGTCCATGAAGAACCACCTCAAAACCAAACATTGTGTGCACAATGGCAAGCTACCTGACCAAGGAAATATCATCAGAGCTTTCAAGAAGGCAAAAACGGGTCATGTGGTAAGTCTTTTCTTCTGTTAAAAGAATGCATTGAAAACTTACAATCACTAACAATCTCCTTGATCTACAATTTGCTAGACTAAACTCAACATCAACGGCCTCAAGCCCAGTATGTGTTATTTCATAGCCAAATGCAATCTCCTTTTTTTGATTGTCAAAAAACAATGATTTCAAAGACTCTCACAACTATGTAGCCCTCACATCATCAGGATGCTTGTCAAACGGACTGCAACCGCTAATCATATGGGCCGACTGTACTATCACTACAAGGAACACATCAAGAAGATTTACCTTGGACCTTGCAAATCAATCAAAATCACTCAAGATGCATGGATGTTGCCAAATAATGTCCCCTTTATGTCTCTCACCAGTCACTTTATCAATCACAACTGAGAACTCATGGATCTTACTCTAGGTATTGCAGAAATCCAAGGTTAGTTTGTTTATGTTCAATCAAATCAACTCAACTTGACTGATGTGATTTTATTTTGTCCAGGTGCACATGATGCAAACAACTTTGCTAGTATCATCATCAGTCATTTGAAGAAGTACAACCTAGCAAGCAAGTTGAGCGCAATGACTGCCAACAACGTCAGTACAAATGTAGCAATTGGTCAAGTCATTGGATTGACAGGAGGAATTGACTTTGATCACACAACCCAGGTACATGGGTGTGTAGCTCATGTAATCAACCTCACTGCCAAAGAAGGGCTCAAGGTTTTTGGTGAAGTAACTGATGACAATGAGACTGCACCAACATCAAACATACACAACCTTGTCAACCCTCCCAATGTGCTTCATGTCAATCTCAAGACTATCTACAACCAATGTCATGGTCTAGTGACTTGGACTTGGCTTAGCCCTCAATGTGCTCAAGCTTTTGCAAACATTGTCAACTCACAACGCAATTTGGAAATTGCAATGGCTGCTGCTGGTGCTACAAAACCTCCTACCAACACCTTGGGTGCTCCTAAACCTCCTACCACTGAGGAGCTTGCTGAACAAGAAGCAGTTGACTACATGTTACAAGATCCAACTATTGACCATATTTAACCAGCTTGGCCAAAGAAACCTACTAACACCGCAACTCAACTGAATGTTGATGTTCCAACAAGAGAGAACTTGTCTTATCATATGTTCCAAAGGCTGCTTTGTCTCAAAGATGCATGTGCTAAGTTCTGCAAGGCTCAAGACTTCAAAAAGTATGCACTGTTACCTATTGAGTGAAATTATTCTTTTGAGATTCCAAGTTTGAACCTTATAATTCATTGGGTCATTTGTTCATTTGGTTTTGGTTTTCCATTTGTTTTTACTGTTTTGCTTTGATCATTTTCATCCCTGTAGCTTCACTCTCATTCAAATTCATCAGCTTTGAACCAAATGTGTTCCAAATATCTTTAAATACACTATTTCAGACATTGACAAAGGATTTCAACCCTTGAGATCCTCACTTGGAGCCTCATTCTTGTAAAAACAATGATACTTGGTAATTTTGTCTGCATTGGTTTTCTAAGACGTTTGACAAGATAGGTACTTATTCAAAACCATCAATTTGTAGGGTGATTGTTCAAATATTGGTCTCATCATAGTTGACTGTACTACATTTGTGAAGTGTGATGATGTTGGGAGTCACCAGAAATAATGTTGGTGTTGACAGTGCCTTTGAATCAAAACACAGAGGAAATAAATCAAGCCACAGAAGCAATAGGCACTCCATGTTGCTCAAGCTTCAGCTTGTTGATATAAGTTTAATGACCTGCTTAAAACTCAGACCAGTTTCTGAATTTTGGTTGGGCTAGTTTTTTTGATAAACATGCGAATCTTGTGCATTGATCTTGGTGCAAAAAGAAACATTGTTGAATGATGTGCTGCACAACTTGAAAAACATACATTTGGGCATTTTTTGATTGTCTCAATCAGAATTTCTTGGCTCAAAGAAGGTGATCTGCCCATGCTTGGAGTGTTTGAATCAAGACTACCAAGAAACATGCTGAATTCTGTGGGTTTTGGTGGAATTTTGATGGTGAAGTGATACAGTTGCAATCTTGATATTCTGGGGTAATTTGACCTTCTTTGGGCGTGGTATTGATTGATCTGTTCAAAATTTAGGTTCTTGCTTCAGTTTGAATACAGGAAAGGCACATATACTAAAAAGAGTCTCCTTGAGGACATCATCAATTTTCATAAGGTGAGTTATGCAGTTCTCTTGTTTATACCACCCACTTTGGCAAAAAAAGTTGCATCAATAGTTTAGTGCAAATTCTACATATTGGTGAGAAAATTTCTCACCGTGTATGTATATGTAATAGTTTGTGAGTTTATGAACGTTCAAAACGTTTGGTAATCAAATATAAAGAGTAGTTATGATCATTAAATGATTGATGATGATAGTCAATCATTTGGTAAACGGGGTCAAAGAAGAGTCAATGGTGTTCAATCATCTCCCTTTTCCTTCTTTCCAATCTTTCAATGTAAATAAAAATAATATCATTCAACCTCAATCCATGAAAATATGGATTATACTGTCAATGTCGATTCAATTTTGAATAAAATGAACTTATTAACTTGAAAAAAATGAAATGAATTTGGCTTGAGGTTAAGATATTCTTGAATGATTGCTTGAAGTCGTTCAAGTTCTTTGGTGATGAGAGAAAAAAAAGTGAAAAAAATGAAAGATTAAGAAAATGATTTTTTTTTGAAGTACAAAAAAAGATCAAGTCAATAGGTGAGCAATGAGAGACGAGAGTGAGTGTGTAGAAATAGATTCAACTCTATAGTCGTTTTCAAGAATGCACACAATTTTTACACATATGTGTAAGAATTTGTATAACACTTTTGTCAGACTTTTGTTTACCAAATGACGATTTTGGGTTTCATATGCAACCCAAAATCAATATGTTTTTTTGGTGGTGTGCAGTCGGTCGCACATGACACACACCTGTTACCAAAGTGGGTGTACAGTATTTACTACACAAGCTATAAGATGAATCATCTCATATTGGAAACCAATTCAAAATATTATTTCAAACAGAAAGCTTGATCTCAAGAATCCCCACTAAATCACTTGGCAGCACACAATCAAAAAACTGTGATGTTGAAGTGAAGCAGAACACATAAGGAAGAATGATTGATTATTCCAAAGAAACACTATCAAGATAAAATTCAATTACCTACATACATTGAAAGTGTAATGAACTCTCTCTCTATGTTGTAGTGGGAGTGAGAGTTGATCAAGGGCAAGGGGCAAATTTGCAACATCATTACTATCCAAAGTAGTTCTTAACTTTGGGATCAGCAAGGATCGCCGCGAAAGCTCAATAGTGAGCAAGTGACATACTTCAGAGTGTTGCTTGCTTACCCTTCTAATTCCATGCTGACCACACCCACTCCAGGTGTGGTCCAAGCCTTCCCCAATTCTACCTATCCATTTTTCCTCCAATCAAGACTGTTGACCCCTTCCTCTCATCCACATGAAACGCTTCCTCTTCCAACCCAACGGCATACCTCTTGCTTGATCTCCTGCCCTGGCCAATTCAACCCTTCTGCTTTTGTGGTGGATTCTGTACAAGGACAAAGAACTTTGTCAAATACTCCAGCTCTCGATTTCCAGTTTCTGTGGTTCTCTCAAATCGGGCTATAGAGGATGGCACCATGGCCCTCGCCATCTATATGGCTTGTTTAGCCACGCCTTCTCGATATTTTGATCTTTCTCAAGTCTTTGGGCGGGATCTTTCGACTATCAGTCAAATCTGTTGTTGGGTGCAAGGTTGGATTTACCGACACTGGCGGTCTTTGTTGCAATGGGATTCACGTTGGTATCCCCCTGAAGTGCTTGAACGTTTGACCGCAAGCTTAGTGGATGTCAAGGATTTCCAAATGGACAACTTTGTGGGGTTCTTAGATGGTTGGTAGCATGCAAACCACTCAATTCAATTTAATGACCATGCTGAGCTTTTGATTGTGCTTTCAGGTACGGTTTGGCGGATTGGAAGACCCGAATTTAACCAGCGAGCTTTCTAAAACGGTCACAAGCGGGTGCACAGCCTGAAATACCAGGCTGTGGTGACATCAGAGTGCGTTCGTTTTGATTGGAGTCCTTCAAACTGTTGGCTGATGCTGTGATCTCTTATATTGCCAGTGGTATAACGGCCGATTTAACAGAAGTGTACATTGGATCTTGCCACGATACAGCCATATTGAGATTTTCAGGCCTAAGTGATCTATTAGAACAAGACGCCAAAGGTTTTGGTGGTTGTCAGATGATGCTCTACGGTGATCAAGGTTACCGGAACTTGGCGGTCTTGCTGACGCCTTATCCTGAAGTTCCCTTGACCCCAGAACAAGCCCAATTCAATCAAGTCATGGCAAGCGCCTGTGTGGCAGTGGAACACAAATTTGGTCGGCTCCTTAATTTTATTAGGATGACTCAATACAAAGGTGAGTGGCCTGTTTGTAGGTAGATTGACAAGGGTATCAACTGTACATGTGTGTAAGACTGATTTGTTCTGCAATTCTCACAATCATTAGATAACTTGAGGTTCTATGTGAATGAACTTGATTCACTCTATCACTGTGCGGTCATCCTCAAGAACCTCTTGATATGCTGTGGTAGAGGGCCATTAGGTGGAGTAGCTGCCCCACCAATGTTACAAGCTTACCTGGGGGGAGAATGTTGGGTACTGATGTGAGAGTGTGAGCCAATGGTGCCCAAGCTCTGGTCTAGAATGTCCAATACTTCTTTTCACTTAATGTTCCCCCTTCTTATTAAAATGTCATTTGTTGAAATTAATGTTGGTTACTCAATTATGTTTCACTGAAATTTTATAATATTATTACGTGTGCATGTTGTATTTCAATCAATACTGACATGGTGACAATGTTTCTATGTGTATTCTTGCAATCACAATATAACATGAACATTTAAAAGGCAGAGTTGTAAGAATGCCTGTCATTAGGAATTATGTACACTTGGATTTCCGAAAATAAAACCAATCAGCCTCTTTGGGCCATAAATGGTTTTGCAAACAAAGCACTCATACTAAAGTGGTTTGTTTTGTGTACTAGGCCCTCTAATCAATGTCAGACTCTTACCCAAGATTCTGAAATGGATTGACTTATATTTTTCAGACTCTGGTGGATGCCCTCAATGACCATTTGAGGTCTTGCATCATGCACTAGTTCAAGGCTGGGATAAGTATTAGAATTTATTTGCACTTTTCGGTGATCTTATTTTCTTAACAATGATGAATATCTGTAGTTGAATAATATATATGTATAAATGTTGAAAACAATTCACTATAATGGCTAACATGTTCAAGTGGAATAAGTACGAGTGGTGGCTACAATTTCAGATTAAAGTACTCTTGTCTTGCCATGTAGAGACATGCCGAGAACGCTTGGGGCCACGTAAGAGCTGATCTTATCAAATGAGGTGAAAAGTAGGTGGAAATAATGATACGTATGTCAGGTTTTGTTTAGTCATGCGACCGATATTCATATGAACATCAAGGCCTACCTGTACATCAAGTTCAGGTGGACTCATGGGTAGGAGGAAGTTGGTCGGCCAGTAACTTGAGTAATGACCCCATGTCTGAGAGGGTACCTTGAACAGCGCTGACTGAATTTTTGAGTTTGCCAATCTGTTTGTCTTTGTTTGCTTGAAATGAGGTTGTAGCCGTCAATTCTTCTTGTTGCAAGACCAGTATCTCACAAGCGGTCTGAGTATCCAGGTCAAGTCAAGGCTGAGATTGCATCAGCTGATGCTCACGCTGGGCATTCTCCAACTCTGCCTGTCTCTCATACTTCTCCAGAGCAACCATTGTCAGCTCATTAGCGCAATCAGCAGCCTGGCTGCTTTTCAAAGTCACATCCACGATGTGGCTCAGTCTATTGTCACCTTGTAGCTTCTTGGTCAAGCCATTCTGAAGCGCCCAGAAGGTTGTTGCAGGCCAATTACCCCCTTCTCCCTCATCCAAACCAATCTCGCCTTCTTCGTCACCTGCTGGTCCCACTTGAGCTGGGGCAGACCTCTGTCTGCCAGCAAATTGGGCTCGCAAGTCATTCGCTCGAGCAACATGGTCCACCGCGGCTTCTTTCACGTCTTTAGCCTTGCGCACCACATTTTTCATCTCCTATATAGATTAGGCAATGCATGTCAGCAATACTACCCAATGTGAATTGGTGCAAACGAGTGATGTCAATCTCACCTCCTCTTGAATGACAAAGGAGCCAATCAGCTCACGCAACTTGCCATCCGTCTCCTGGGTCCCACTGGACCGCTTAGTAACCGCTTTGGTGTGCTTGAGCCATTTCTTGAGGTGTTCATACCGATTGCGCAATGTGGAAGTGTTGCAAACGTTTGACATCTTTTTGAATCGCGCGGCTGTATCCGGGTGATTCTGTATGGCAAATGAGTTAGAGGAGATATTGGTGACCAGTCATAGCAATGTGCACGATGTAATGCAAGACTTGCCTTGATATAGAGTTGACATTGATAGAACTGCTCCACCACGTGTTTCGGGTATGCAAAAGGTTCAAATTCCTTGAGGTGTGATAGCCAGATCACATCTAAAGGGCCGGGTGCGGGCCATGACCACCTTTTGGGCACCAGGACAGGGGCATTTGATGGTTTCTGGGCTGGGACATTTGGGTCGGAGGATTGAGCATACGGTGCAGGCTCTAAGATCAACAACTCGAGGTGTTTGTTGAGCCAAACCATTGTGTTGGACATTGGCCTCTTCATCATTGCTGAGCTCATCCTTGTCTTCATTGCTGGCCAACTCTCTTGAACGACTTACATTTAAGTGAGCTCGCCTTGGAGTTACACCACTACCTTTGCTGTGAACCAAACCAGGCAGGGTTTTTCTGATTCAAGGGTTATCATGAGCTGGCAACCCGGAAGAGTTGGTTGTCACAACTTTGTTCAAACTAGAACTTGCTGATCCTTGGTGACTGAGAGCTAAGCACACAATCCCAGCTTCACCTAGACAAAGGCAATCAGCCTTATGTCACGTTACAATGCCCCAGCGTTTCAAATCAAGACCCACCTGAACAACCAGCACCCACAGTTTCTTCACCCACATTGGTCAAGAGCTGACGCAAACACTCTTCCTCACCAGAGGGAGAGTCAGGCCGGTGTTCTTGGAGTACATCCGCATGGTACCGCGCCAAAGGCGGTGCTTCACGAACCGCATTGGTGCCATTGCGAGAACTTGGCAGAGGTTCTGACCAATGTTCCAGACGTTGAAAGGCACTGGCAGCATTGGGGTCGCCATTCAATTCAATCGCGCCCCAATTGTTGGTGATACCTTGAGGGGCTTGCCAGTCCATGGTTTTGTTGAAGGAGTTTGCAGTCCAGGCTGGATGCAAAATGGCGTGTGTATACGTTGCGGCCAGGTCTTTGCTAGAGAAATGGCTAAAGGATAGGTGTACAAAGGAACACCAACCTATCAGCGTGGATAACCCATTCAATTAATGTTGGAAACCCATACTGCGCTGGGGGACACATTTGCATTGAGACCAGGTGGCATTGACAAATGGCCAGGGATATGTCGTCAAAAACCAGAAGGCTTTGGCTGATTATCAGACATCAGCTGACCCGACAAACTTAAAGGAATACACCTAATCCCAGGAACTCATGCTTACCGATAGCATTCCACAAGGTGTTGCAGACCACTGTATTTGATTCACTGGGATCATCAAAGGGCTTCTCAAACAAGGTGACACCCCAAGCGGTGGAGATCTTGCATGCAATCTGTGATGTGGAATCGCGAGGCCGGGACGTGATATGATCTCCCGTGCAACGTTGATTGAGCTCTGGGGGACAGTTAACCCCCGAACATCGGCTCCAGCTGGAAGTGAGCTGCGATGAGGCATCGAAGTCGCCACGCGGGCCCATGATGGCGTATTTGATACCTGAGTGAGGCCCGAATTGAAATGAAGACTGAGTCAGAACAAATCAGGCAAGTGGAGAAACAAACGCAAGCCAAAACACTCACCTGACAATTACTAGACAACAGATTCCCAGTGTTTACGACGGATAACGGCGTCCAGTTTGGCTGTTGATTAGATATGGACATATTTATAACCGATTTATACTGTGACAGGCAATCCACAACTACGTCAGCCGTATTGCAATCAGACAATAGATACAACGTAAGGACACCTCCAACTTACTTGGTATTAAATATTATTATGGTATAGCTGAGGAGAACGGGGTAAGAATGCGATATGGATAAGCAGGGGAATAATTTCCCTCAGCATATATACCATACGCATCTACACATGTTATCACCTTTCACAGACCCGGACTATTCAAACCCATAGCTGAGATCCGTGATATCTTGCTTCTGTATCATCTTATCCTTGAAGATGTGCAATTTAGACACCTTTCAGACTGGATACAAGCGGGGTTTTGAACACGGCACGTTTGAAAGAGCTCAAATAGCAAAGGGAAAAAAAATGTGGAAATGGAGGTTTTCGTCGCCATTACTATCATATGAGAACAAACAGGAGTCAAGGAAAGAGCAGCGTTGACCTGCATGATCTGCTGTGTATAAAATGGCGTGCCTCACTGAAATCATGTGAGGCTCTTCAACGAAAATCCAACCATATCGCTGATAATACGTCTCTTATTGAAAAATTGTTCAAATTCGAGACAAAAACGTCAAGATTCCGGAAAAACTAGTCTACTAACGCTGTGTTAGTAGTAAGGGGGGCATGGAATCTGCGCCTGGTCTCTATTGTTGAACATCCCCATCGCAATCGTTTGTTGAAGTTTGCTGCCTGATCAGTCTCAGATTGGACTTAAGTACTTACGGTCTTATTCGTAGGACGAGCAATCTTAAGTAGTTTCAGACCACCAGTTTTTTCTAATGTCCACGAGATGTCACAAGCCGGGTCAAGCCGATCGATTCTATAGAAGTTGCGTGGAGTTGTGTTGACCAAAGAACTGATTGATTAGCTTTTCTGAATTCTGAATCATGGTCAGTTAGTTCATACTCTCAACTCACTCAGCTTCTATTTCACTTCCTAATCTCCCCATTTCCCTATACGAACCCTATAGGCCACGACTACTACCGGCGGTGCGAAAGATTCTGCATTACCACCTTCCAAGTTACCAGCAGATCAACAACATGCGATCGAAAAGTATGGAGAGATCAGTGGTAATCAAGTTGGTACTTCAAGTAGTGAAATTAGTTACTTAAAGCAACTCGTCTCTGAACTCTCTTCAAAGGTAAAGTTTCTAATCCTTTGCATTCCAATCCTTCTTTCTAATCTTTTGTGACTTTTAAACTTGTTCATCTTCACAGATTGATGCTTTGGAAAAGCAAGCCACAGGTGGAGCCGAGCAAGTTGTTCAATCTATCAAACAGACTATATCACCGTGAGTGCAAGAGGATTTTTTCCATTGACAAGATTGAAGATTGAGATCTCTGTTCTTACGATTTCCTTCTTTGTGACCGTGAATCAGGACCCCCGCAGAGCAACTCCGTTTAGTCCTTATGGGTCCTCCAGGTGCTGGTAAGGTCACATCCATTCAATTGATAACCTACTAATCATAGACTGAACTGATTCATTTCATCATTCAATGAACTAGGTAAAGGTACACAAGCTCCAAAGATCAAAGATAAATATTGCGTTTGTCATCTATCTACTGGAGATATGCTTCGAGACCAAGTTTCAAAAGGTACTGAGTTAGGTCAAGCTGCTAAGAAGATCATGGATTCTGGTGGCTTGGTGAGCGATGAGATCATGGTGAATATGATCAAAGATCAACTCGAAAACAATCGAGAGTGTGGTAATGGGTAAGTGTTTTGATTGGTTTGATCATTCACCCATCTTGACAAATGTGCTTCAACGTCATTCTTGTTTTGAATTAAGCTGATCCTTTGGCTCATGATTTTATTTTAGGTTCATATTAGATGGATTTCCACGAACAGTTCCTCAGGCTCAAAAGCTTGATGAGATGTTAAAAGCAAAGAAGCAAGATTTAGATCTGGCAGCTGAACTAGTGATTGATGATAATCTTTTGGTGAGCCGTATCACTGGTCGATTGATACATCCCCAAAGTGGTCGATCTTATCATTTAGAATTCAAGTGAGTCATGAATTCATTCCAATAGCCGATGGCGCCTTCAGCAACGTCATAGTGATTGATGATATAAACTGCAATCTCACGTTTATCAGTCCTCCGAAAGCTCCAATGAAGGATGACGTGACAGGCGAACCTCTGATCCAACGATCTGATGATAATGCTGCAACACTTAAAAAACGATTAGGTAGTTACCATCAACAAACAGATGCAGTTGCAGGTTATTATAAAAAGAAAGGAATTTGGGTAGGAGTGGATGCAGCTCAAAGTCCATCAACCGTATGGAACAGTCTCTTAGACGCTTTCAAGAATTGTCATAAGCCTAATGATACTAAGAAGACTGGTCGTTAAGCACCAAAGGTTTGTATGTAGGAAACTTTCATTTCTTGTGAATTTGATTCTATCTATGATGTGAATTTTTTTTTCAAGACAATGTAAGATGGCCTCAACTCACGAGTTAATTTAATACAAATAGTCATATCTGTATCTGAATGTTATCCAAGTCTTTACTCTGAGGACTTGTCTTGTAGCTGATCACTCTTTGATCTCAATCTTCATTGGAGTTGACTATATATCTTTATCAATATATCCTCAAACAAAATGACCTTCTTTGAGATCAAATAGCCTTTTTCACAAGTCGGACTCATTTGTTATTGCCCGCTGCTACAACTGATTCTTCTTTTTCACATTGGCACAAGAATGTGCTGCGATGTCTCAAAGGAACTGGGTGAAATGTACAAGCTTTTGATTCTTGACCTCTTTAATCGGATTGTGCTAGTAGAAGAGGGTCTTTGAGTAATTTGACGTGGTTGGATCTAATAATTGCCATATTTGACTTGCTGCGGCCTGCGTCTTACCCTTTGGTGAATTTGCTGAAATTTTTACGACCCGAATTTGTCCAGGAGATTTGGAAGAAACCGAAGATGGAGCCCCGAACGAATCACACTCATCAACCACTCCTTGGATTTGCTCAATCAGAATTCTAACTTAAGCTCCAGTCAAGCACTTTCTTAACTTCAAATTCAAATTCATCAACATGTCACATTATCCTGCACCTGCTGCCCTCGAGCGTCAATACTATTCTGATGAAGAGGATGACTTCTATGAACAAGGAGTTGAGTGATCGAGATCCGCTTTTAGGCTCGCTAAGCGTTATACTTATTATCAAATCAATTTCGATTCTTCAATAGGTCGGAGACGGTCAAATCCCATTAGGAATGCGTCAAGAAGGTTATGGTGAAGGTTATAATGGTAAGCTTGATTAAAATCAAGTTTTTTTTTCTTCTTTTTATGAGACTCGATCGGGAATTGAAAAGTAAAGTGAAATTGAATAATGACACGTGATCTTCAGATTTATTCATTCAACAACAACAACAACAATTCTTATTGGCTCAAGCTGCTGCAATGGCTCAACAACAAGCACAAGAAGCTGCCATGGCTCTTGCTTCGGTTCCTGAACCTGTTCGAAAAGTAAGTTAATCAGACAAATTCTCAAACGTTTTCTTTCCACAAAGCAAAACCAAAAACGGATTGATCGAGAGAAAAAGAAAATTGACATGTAAAAAAAAAATTCGGGTTTGATTAGTATGTGATCTACCTTCATAACACGCTTCTTTCTGCTAATCCGAATGAGATCTTGGCTGCCTATGAAGGAGGTTGGAATCGATTGACTGAAAAGTTTTATCAAAAGGCTGAATGGCCAGAAGCTGAGATCATCGCACCTTTGGTTAACAATGGTTAGTGTGTGGATTTTTTCAAAATTATCCAAGACGAAAACCTACGAACCAACGCCTTGATTTGATTTTCTTTCAGATGATGTGTTCTTATTATTCTATAAAGAACTTTACTATCGTCATGTTTACTCTCGTTTACAACCTGATATAGATGATCGATTTCATTCATATGAGAATTATTGTTCGATCTTTAACTATATCTTGAATTCTGAAGGACCGGTCCCATTGGATTTACCTGTACAATGGCTTTGGGATATCATTGATGAATTTATTTATCAGTTTGCTTCCTTTACGACTTGGAAAGGTAGAATGGGAAAGAAATCAGATGAAGAGATTCAATTGATTGCGGAGAACCCTCAGGTTTGTTCTTTGATCTGTCTTTGATCTCTCTTCTTTTGATCTACTCATTCAGACTTGGTTTCTTTCAATCAGGTCTGGTCTTGTTACAGTGTGCTTAATGTGTTATATTCACTTATCACCAAATCTAAGATTCAAGAGCAATTAGTGGCCACCAAGAACGGTCAAGATCCTGAGTAAGTGAGTTTCTACTTTCTGTCTTTGACTGATCACTGATGATGATGTTCAAAAGTGAGGTTGGCGGTGAATGGGGATCGCGTCCGTTGTACCGAATGCTAGGGTATTTCTCAATCATCGGTCTTCTTCGCGTACATGTTTTACTTGGAGATTATACCCTTGCATTGAAGATGATGGATGATATTGAGATGAACAAAAAAGCGCTCTATACTCGTGTGAATGCGGCACATGTGACGGTCTATTATTATGTTGCGTTTAGTTACATCATGCTACGACGTTACCCGGACGCCATTCGAGCCTTGACGCACATCTTATATTTCCTTCAACGTCTTAAAGGTTATCACACCCGAGGTTACCAATTTGATGCGGTGAGTGGTGGTGATTCTTCATTGTTGAGTTCATCTACCAAGGTCTCATTACAAATCATTTTTCACAGATCAATAAACAAGGTGATCGAATGTATGCTTTATTAGCCATGTGTCAAGCCTTGAACCCAAGTAAAATTGATGAAAGCATCGCAGCCACCATGCGTGAAAAGTATTCAGACCAGTATGGAAAGATGACAAGAGGTGGAGAAGATGGATTGAAAGCATTTGAAGAGTTATTTGCTTATGCTTCACCTAAGTTCTTATCATTATCATCACCGCCATATGATCGACCTGAACTTTTACCACAATATGTGGCGAGTAGTAGTCCGAGTGAAAGTCCTTCGACTCATCATCTAAATTTGTTCTTAGCCGATATCAAAACTCAACTTCCAGCTCCTAGTTTAAGAAGCTTTTTAAAGTTATATACCACTCTTGGTGTTTCGAAACTGGCTGGGTTTTTAGGAGTGGATGAAGAAGAGGTTTTAGAAAGCTTGATGGTCCTCAAAGGATCGATGCGTAGTCTTAGACGTTCAGATGGGGATGGAGGCTTATTGGAAGGCAAGGAAGTTGCATTAGGTGATTTAGATTTCGGGATTGATGATGTAAGTGTTTAACTTCTTATTTCATTAGTCTTGATTTAGATCTGATCTGTCATTTTACCTTTTATATGTGATTCAATAGGATCTTGTTGAAATTGCAGAGACCAAACCTGGAAGAAGGTTCAATGAATACTTTATCAGACATGGAGATAAGGCTAGAATGATGTTAGAACAACTTCAATCTAGACCATTACCGATCATGAACAAATCTTCAAGTAACACTACTAATCACACTCCTCCTACGATGAATAACGAGATGGAAAGTTCAAATCAAGAAAAGAAACCAGTTTGGGTGACCAATGTGAATCGATCGAATGTAAAAGCTTGAAGAGAGAAGAAGAAGAAAAAAACGATCATTTAAATTCAACCTCTTCTTTTTTCTGAGGGGTTGGGAGATAGAATATATGATTTGATTTATAGGCGATTGTGATTTGAGAAGATATAGAAAACAAAAACAGAATGTCGAATGATCTTTTTTTCTTGTTTGTTTGTGGAAGTAAGAATTGTTTTTTGATTTTGAGAGAATTGAAATTGAAAAAAAAAGATCAAAAAGGTGATGAGTTAAATTATATACGAGATTCATCATTTTATTAAACAATATCAAAGTATGAGATTTCCTTTTTCCATTTCTTCTTTTTTCATTTTGGTTTATTTTTCAAGTGGAAGAAAAAAATGAGGATATAGGATTCAAGAACGTTTCAAAAACCTTTTGGTTTTGATTGATTTTTTTTTTCTTTTTTTTTGAGAGAGAGAGAGGAGATCAAACTTTTGATTTAATTAAATGAAGAGTGTTTGAATTGATTTTTTAGGATTTTTTTTCAAAATCAATTTATTTACCTTTAGAATTTAAAAAGAGTTTTTTCAACTTGAATACATAGTAGGTTTGATCAAGTTTTGTTTGGAGAGAGAATGATGAAGTTGATTAAGTAAGTAGAGTGGGTAAAGAAGATATAAATAGTTTTAAGACCATTTTTTCAATTCAACTTTTCTTAATTACTTACTTAAAATCACAAAAAGCTTTCAAAAAAAAATCACTTTAAGTATATACTCGAGTTTTTTTTCCAAAAAAAAGGAACATTTGAAAACTTTCTTCTGATTTAGTAAATAAGTTTTTTTTGTCTATACAATGAGAAGTAATGTTTTCAAAAAATCTTTATATTGAAATAAACAATTAACTAAAGATTTTACTACATTCATATCCCAATTCTTGAATAGAATTCCAAAAAATTTAAATCCTTGAAAAAAAGCTATCATTCTCTTTTTGTTTTCCCCTTCTTAGTTTTTTTTTCTTTTTTTAATTTCATCTTTTCATCTTTCAAAATTTAAATCAACAAACCAAATTTCTTAAATCTTAAGGAAAAAAATGAACTTCTCAATAACACACACAAGAAAAAAACATTAGATTTTATAAATACAAAGAAGAAGAAGAAGAAGAAGAAAGTTTAAATCATTCTTCTTTTTATCTTATACCAAATTTTCATCAAACACAGTAGGGTTCCCCCACTGAACAAATGGAATCAATTAAAAGATTCAATTGTTTTAGATATTCAGTTTAATTATCTTAAAACATTCAAGTTTTTTTGTTTTCCTTCTTAGAAATCATAAAGCATCAAAACTAAATCCAACCAAAACGAAAAAAAATTCAAACCCACAAAAGATGATGAATGAATGAATAAGTCTCTTCTTTAAAAAATTAATTTCAAACCAATTCACTCACTTGATCGTATGAGCTTTTCTACGTCTTTCTCTTTCATCATCCCTCTGTAAACCAAACAAACAAATCCAAAAAAAGAAAAAATCAGTGTCAAACTTTAAAACCTAAAATTCTAAATTCTCAAAAAAACCCCAATCCGTCCGAAAAGAAAGAAAAAAGAAGAAAAGAACGAATGTCAAACCTTTTCATTAAAATGTAAAACGCCTACAATGATCGCCAAAACGGTCGTAGCGATCATCAAAGTGATCGTCACCCAAGGAATCCAATCACCCGGATGTAAATAAAGTTCTTTTGACCAATACAATGGATTCGATTTGAATGGGATGACGACTAATTGTGAATTAGGTAATAATCCTTCGATTTTGAGAAATTGATCTATGTTCGACTGACTCTTTCTTGTACTTCCAATAAATAAACTTTCGACATAATTATTCGTTCTACCTAAACCAAAAAAACAATAAGGTGTGGTGGGTGATGGGTATGAATGAAATGGGATTTGTCCAACTTTGAGGCATGATGATCATAGGGATAAAAAAGAGGATTACAAAGAATAAGTTTCTTTTTTCAAGGGTCATGGTTTCCATTAAATTTATAATCAAGGATTTATTTTGATAATGTATTGAGATGAAGAGCAAACCTGCGGTGGCCCTTCGAGTTCCAAAAGTGTCTTGAATAGTAAATTTATATGATGCTCCCGGATAATTTACACCATAAGGCTAGTTTTGACCAAAAAGGAAGCATGAGTGATTTATTGTATTAAGCGAAGTTGTCCTATCAACATACCCGATACCGAGGTTGTCCATCATGTGAAGGACACCATGTAGAACATGCACCATTCAAAACTAAGTGATTCCAAAAGGCAAACTAAGTTTAATCTAGTAAAGGTTTCATTCATAGAACAAAAAACAAAACGTACGCATAGATTTTAGGAAAAAAGCGTCATTAAAAAAATTATTCTTAATGAATGTGATCGATCGAGTAGTTGAAGGTTGACTCTTTCCAGCCCTCTGTACCACTATATCTAAAGTCCCATCCTCATCAATATCCATAAAGAAAACACTCTTGGCATTCGTAATAGATGTTAAAGCTTTCATATGTTTCACAGTAGGTTCGAATGTCCTTCTAGAATCGGATACTTCAGTTGGTGTACAAGTAGATAAAGTACAAGGTACGCTACGTAGTAATTGAGGTGTAGCAGATGAACCTGAATCTGGACCGTGTTGAGTGATCATCACTAGTAAATCTGGAAACCCATCTAAATCAAAATCACCGGTTTGAATTGAAACTGGACTTGTGCCTAAGAAATCATTAGATGAAATCGTGGTAACTAAAGTAAAATCTGGAAATAGTTTACTGATAGGTAACGAAGTGAAAGCCTAAAAGATATATATATTAAATTGAGGATCAGAATCAAGATTGTAAGTCAAAAGATTCAAATCACTCACTGATTGTGATGGTTCAAACGAAAATTGAAAATTTGGATCGGCTGTGCACAAGTTTTGAGGATCACGACACTTTGAATCTGTAGAACTAGGATGAGATTTACATAGAGGGATTTGTTGATTATAGGCAACATGAATTGAACAATGATCATCATTAGGACAAGCTGCAAAGATCATGTCAATCGTCCCATCACGATCTTTGAAAAGGATACCAAAAGTCAAATTTCATGGTAAAAAAGGGTAAGAAAAGATTTGAAGTGGATAAAGAAGGCTTACCTACATCAGCAAAAGTGATATGTTTAGTACCTTGAGGTAAAGGACCTTTTCGTGATAATGAAAATCCTTGAGTTTGATGATTAATCCAAATTTGATATGACTGTTGACCTGAATTATCTTCACACGTTAAAAAGATATCTAAAAAAACCCCAGGTGAAATTGAAAACTCGATTAGGAAGATTCAATAGAGAGAGAAGAAGAAAAAGAAAGATAAGACTTAACCTGCTAAACAATCACCATCAAGATCTATAAATGCATTACTATGAGGATTGGGTAGATTACAATTAAGATCACCATTGAAAGGAAGGTCTACACTGAAATCCAGATCCGATTTAGTTAAACGTAAGTATTGGATGAGAGATTGAAGTTTAGACGGACATGTCAAAGGGTGTAGAACTATTTTGAACATTAGCTTGATTACGCCATAGTTTGAAGACCGAAGGTAAACTGGAAGGTAAACCGAGTAAGTCCAATTTCATCGTTCCTTGTGAGTCAATTGCTAGAGGATGAGGTAATAATGATGAAGGTAAAGAGATGGGAGCAGCTAGAAGAGAAAAGTGAAATAGTGTTAATGAAGGATTGGAAGGATTAAGACATCTAGACAAGTTGAGCTCACCAAATCTTTGACCATCTAAACCATAAGAGACTTCCATTTTGAGAACTTGATTAGATGATCCGGTTGGATGATCAGAACCCATGAGTAAGATATCAAGACGCTGAAGAAATTAGGCAAGATGAGAAGAATGATTGAGGAGTCAAGTATGAAGATATGAGAGAAAAGTAAACTGACACCATCATAATTAAGATCAGTGAGAATGATATTGGTGATGATAAATTGATCAGTTGAATGAGAGATGATAGGATTGTTTGGAACTGGTAAGAATTGATATTGATCTAAGATGAGAGAAAAGAGAGAAAGTAAGTAAATCAATCCATCAATCAATCAGAAGTTTATTTATTCAAAACAACTTTACCTCTATTCCAAAGATAAAGAGAAATTGATCTTTGATCTTGACTTAGAATAAATAAATCTTGACTAAAGAAAGCATCATCAAGAAATCAATTCAAATTAAGTATCAATCCTGAATGTGAATCCGATTAAATTAAATTTACAATTGATCAGCATTTGAATCACCCAGTGCTATGATCATTCCATCTTGATCTTCTAAACCAAGTTGAGCTAAATCGATTAAACCTTCAGATTTGAATTTTTGACGATTTGATAAGAATGAAGTGAGTGAAGTTGAGATTAGATAAGAACTTGAGAATATGAATGAGAGTTGATTGAATTTGAATGATCTCATTTCTCATTCGTTAAATTGGTTTCTTTCTTCTTTCTTGTTTTCTTCTTTCTTGCTTTCTTCTTGATTGGTTTTTGGTTTTTGGTTTTTGGTTTTTGGTTTTTGGTTTTTGATTAGAATCGGCTTGAATGATCGAGTGAGTAGTGTATCCGATATCCGATATCCGATCTTCGACACTCGAGGCTGGATACCCGAGCTGAGGATTCGAGTATTCATTTGAATTTGATTTTGATTTTTGGATTTTGAATTTGGTTTGATGTTGAAGCGTCAAGAGTGGATTAGCTAATCCGATCATGTCATCACCCTTGACCAATCTGAGTGAAGAACCGGTTCAATCGATTTCAATCAATCCACTTCCATTCTCACCATCACCTCATCACCAAAACCAGAACCAGAATCAGAACCACAATCCAAATCAAACTTCACCTCAAACTTTTGCACCTGCTCCTACTCCATTGGCTAACTTTGATCCTCCTACTCATCATACCAGTCCTACTCTTGAAGAACATCATCATCATTTCAATTCAAACTCAAATCAAGAAACTCCTTTAAAAGATCATTCATTCAGTATTCCTAATCCTTCAAAGGTCGATAATCAATGTGAAAAAGATGATAAGAAACTAAACGAACAAGATGAAACCATTCAAACAGATCAACCAACCAAACCAAACCCTTCGATCAACACAGCCTTATCATCCTTTAAAATCAAACGAAACTCAATCACTAAGAAATCAAATTCGAATCCAAACTTGAAATCTAATCAAAAAAAATCAAAATCATCTAATTCAGATTCCATTCATCTCACAACAGACGAGATTCAATCTCAATCACCATCACAAGAGATCTTAAACAAATCAGAAAAGAAACGAAAGTCAACCAATTCAAAAGATTCGAATCCATCCACTTTCTCTGAACTCTCTCTTCCTCAATCTAAATCGATTAATTCTAACAAAAAAATCAATCATTCAACACCTACTCCGACGACGACGACGACAACTAAAAGACCTAATAAATCAATTCATCATTCATCTCAAACTAATCTATCCAATAAAAAACCTAAACTTGGAACTAATCATTCTTCAAATCCAACTTCGAATTCAAATCCAATTAAAACGTCTAACAAAACGGGTGAATTTGATTTAAATGATCCTAATTGTTGGGGTGCACTCTTTGGTGGATCTGAAAAGGTTTTCTTTTTTTTCTTTCTTTCGAATCACTTTTTCTTTCATTGGTTTGATACTTTTAAATTAAATCACTCATTTGATTTGATTTTGATTTTGATTTTGATTTTGATTTTGATTTTGATTTGATTTTTTTTTCTGAAAAAAAAACAACTTGGATAGAAAGTGATTGAAAAACCAAATAAACCGATTGGAAATATTCCCCGTACCACAACGTAAATTTTTTTTCATTTTCATTTTCAAAAATTCAATTTTATAAATTCCTTGCCATATATATATATATATATATAATTCATTAATAAAGTCTTCACTTTTTTTTCTTCTTAATGGAATTTCTGGGTGTGTTTCTTTTGTAGATTTGTGGGTACATCCACTGAAAGATTAGCTAATCGAACTAAACAAAGAATCGAACAAAAGAGATTATTAAATGAACAAAACCAAACTGGATTTGATTTAATGCAACAAGCAACAGAGATGATGAATTTTGAAGTGAATCGGTTGAAGTTAAACTGATTCTCAAGGGTTTTTACTTTCCAAATCGATTTGAATTCTAATTGTTTTGTTTTCTTGGTTTGGTCTTTTTTCTTATATACACTTAGATTGATTATAAGATTTTAGTTCGAGATATGGCTTCTAAACCATTACCGAATGGTACGATGATCGAGAACCCTGAAACCCATTCTTCAAGCACTCCACCAGTAGTCCCATCCGATCCGATTCCTTATAACCCACCCGGACCATCAGTACCACCCACAAGTTCAGTGATCTTAAGACCAGGAGGTTATAAACGTTATACATTACCTCCACCTCCTCCTCCTCCTCCTCCTCCTTCCACTACGACTCCTATCAATGGATCTCAATCAAATGGAATGATGTATTCTTCCACTTCACTTCCAGCTGAAAGAAGACGAATCTTACCTAGACCTTCACTCTTTAGTAGTAGTTTCTTTATTTGGCAAAAAATCAATTTAACTTGAACTCTTTGGCTTTTCTTTATCTGTCATCGATCAGAGGGTCTCTGTCTGTGTGTGTGTTTTAAGTTTAAAAGGATTAGAGCTGTTTTTTTGGGGGGTGAAAGGAGTGAGTTTTTATTTTTTTTATTTCTTTTTTTTGGGATTTGAAAGTGGGTATGAGAAATTGATGAGGAAGGACGGAAGGAGATGAGAAGTTTTAAATGTTTGTATCAGGTTTAATTGTAAGAAGAGAAGAGAATGAGAAATGATTAAAAATTGAATTGGTTTTGGTAAACCATTTTGTAAGAAAGTATGGTTTGATATGAAACTAGAAAAGGTGAAATTGATGATGATTTTTTTGGGGGAGGGGAGAAGAAGAAGAAAAGTATGATGAATATTGTGGAGGATAGAATAAGATGATTGGAAATTTGATTTAGATAAGATTTTTGTGATGTATTTATCTTCATGAATGATTTTTGAGAAAAGAAGCGAAGAGATGAGATTTGAAGTTGAAGTGATTTATAGATGAGATAGATATCAATCAAATAGTTCATAAAAACAACAATTCAAGTGAATTGAATTGAATTGAAATCTTTCTGATTGGAAAATCTTTTCTTTAGTTTAAATTTCTACCTTTTAATCAAAATTTCTTTTGATAGGAATTCAATTCCTTCATTTTTACTTGATTTTTGATTTCAATAGGTTTTGGTTTGTTTGAGAATTTCTTTTATCTCTGAGATCAGATTGTGGATGTAAGTCTTGTTGATTTAATTACAAACATTATAATCCTCATCTGATCAAACAAAAATGGTTCAAGGAGATTTAATTTTTTTTTACGTATAGTCATCATCTGATGATTCTGATTTGGAAAAAAAAACACTATGGGTAAATTGAAAACAACACATCTTTAAGGGATATGGATTGATTTTGAAAAAAGCGTTGAGGGGTTTTTGGGAAAGAAAACTTTTTTTTTGGTTTTGTAGACTTCAAATGAAACTTTATCTCCTGAAAGGTTTAGGTAATCTTCAAGGGTTTAAATCTCAGAATTTGTATAGATGATGATTGAGTGATGTTTTTTTTGTTTTTGTTTTTGGAAAGCTACTTTTGAAGATGTGAATCTTGTGGGAAAATTGTGTTAATTTTTTTTCTTTCTTTCCAACATAAAGAAACCTTAAATCTGTGTTTTTGAAACTGTGTTTGAAAAAAGGTGACTCAGATATCTTTGAGATTAAAAAAAAGGTTGTGATTTAATGATTGAAGGGTGATAAAGTGATGGATGAGAAAAATGGATGGGCAGAGGACAAAGTGCATGATGAGATATGGGATCATCCATTAAGTGTCACAAGTTAATGATATACCAAATATCAATGTGAAGAGGAAAGATTTGAATTCAAGAGTTAAAAACAACTACCTTATGAAACATTTTCAAGATAGATGATGATGAGACAATTTCTGATTGGAAAAACAGGTTGAAGAAAAGATTTAGAAGATCATCTTGTATTCAAATATATAAATCCCAATATTTAACTTGATAAGGAGATCATTTGAGACATTGTTCCTTTGAGGTTTTAGGTGATTTGTCTCTGAAGATCCCAAAAGATTTTAATTATTATACCCTTGACCTGAGCCTGGTGATTGCTAAAATCACCTTTCTTAAGAACATTACTGAGGGATGAGTCATAGAGATAGGCAAGTTTGGTAATCAAACCAAAAGGGATCCGGGAGTTTGCCTTCAGCTTGAGGATTTTTTTAAATAGGAGATGACTTTCTCTTGAGCTATTATTTTCTGAAAAAGGTTCTATTTTTTTATCCTTCAAGACATTCCTCAGATCAAGCTTTCTCCAGCAATCTAGATGAGTTTTCATAAATGTCCATCCATTACTGATTGTCAGATCCTTCTCTTTTACTGAAACCAGGGATTGAGACTGTTCCATTAACTTTATGATTCCAAAGAATGGTGGAATGATCCTGCTGTACGTAGCTCTAACACATCTGGAGATTTCTTTTACTTGACCTTCATCATAAATACCTTGCCTTTGTGCCTGATCCTGAAGGTCATGTAGCAGGGTTTCAAACCATTCTACCACTGGCTCATGGTGTTCTAAGAGTTCAAGCTCAAGTGTACCTACATGATCCACAAAGTACACTAGATGAGAAGTATTGATTGTTTTGAAAGGATATTCCCTGAGCCCATGAAATCTAAGGTTGTTCTCTTTTAGCATTGGTTGATGAAACTTAATTCTGTCAATTGACTTGACGTTTTGAAGTTTTGCCTCTGGATTCATCAAATTTCCCATGGGTCCATGATTTAGAAGTGAATGTTTTAGATGCTCAACAAAACAATGTTTGGTGACAAGTAACCTCTTTTTAGGATATGTTGATTCCCTATACCACCTCTTCCAAAAATGCCAGATATACCCAATTGTGAAGCGGTTTGGACGTACTTTTCCCAAATGATGGTAAAGAACATCAGCTTGAAGATCATCAACATGTTCATTGATTTTGGCTAAATTGAAACTACTCCAGTCCATCAAAGTCCATCGATCAAAGAGCTCTTTGATAAATTTCCATCCAATTTCTAATAACTCCTTCTCAGATCTCTCCTCATTTTGATGTTGGTCCTCATGGAGTAGTTTCATGCAGGTGAGAAAACAAGTCGCTACTGCACTAGCCCTTGAAATTGCCGTGTCTAGATGATTATGTGCATATCCTATCTTTCCACACCCAGGGTTATGGTATCTTATTCTGACAAGGATCTTTTCCTCAAGCTGGATGGCCCATATCCTTATTTCAGTTTGTAGTGTTTGGGGAATCAAGTTTTGGGATGTTGCAAAGTGATTCACTGTATCCACCAAATTGATCTTTGGGAGAATGATTGAAAATATTGATGAACCTTTTCCCTCTGTGTTTGTTGACAAGAGTTTAGATGATTTATCATATGTAGGCATTTGAAAAGGTTCATTGGCCAATTCTTCTATAGATGCTATATTCTCTTGTATAGATGGCATTTTGTCTTTCTGCTTCTGAGAAACAATCTCTCTTGGTATTTTAGGGTTCCTCAAAGAATTCCCACCTATAGATTTGGGTACTGGAAGAGGCTCTTGTTGATCATTGATAGCAGAGTCTTGGGGAGGATCTGCTACATTGGTGTGAGTATCACCAGATTTTGGATGCTTGTGGCTCTTCATACCATCCAAGGATCCCAACTTAGGAACTTGAAGGCTTATATCATTTGGGTGATGGATAAACATCATTTCCATGGAGCCATCTGGAGTTGAGGATTTTAGTTTATTCTTGTGATTCACTTCAGAAGAAAGAATTGTAATATCAGATAAATCTTCCTGAGTGTTTATACCTAAGGAGATGCAAGAGCCTTTGGCTTTTGTTTTTGAAGATTTCACTAGATCAGAGAAAAACATACCATCATGGTGTTTGGAAGAACTATCTTCATATCCAAGAGTTAGCCAGGTTCTTTTTGAACCCACTTTTTGATTTGATACTTGATCTTCTGCATGTGATTTTGTATGCTCCAACTTTCCCCTTGAAGTTCGTTCATATCCTTTTTCAGATTTTCCAAGAGTGAGCCATGATGTTCCTGAACTTTCTGTGTGTGGTACAAAAATGGTACCATGACCAAAGTCATTTGATGGTAGGTTTGAAGGATGAAGTGAATGATGAATATCTTTTTCCTTGGACTGTTGAAGCTGGTACATGTCTTGATCATATCTTTCTACAGAATCATAAACTCTTTGATGATGTTCAAATCTTGAACTCTTGCCTTTTGGAAGAATACTGAGTGATAGATCCAGATCTGGAACCTCTTCTGATGTGGTTTGATGAAATTCATGAATCAAATTTTTGGCACCAGGTGTGGGTGATGAAGTGTCCCAACTGACAAATTCAGCATGATTTGTTGGTAGATCAATTTTTTGCTTATCTTGTATATTCCCTTCTACTGATATGTGCTTCTCTTTAATTTTTGGATAAACAGGTCTTGCATCTGACAAAACCTTTTCAAGTGATGATATTTGATCTATTTGTAAGCAGAGTGATGATAGAAGAAGCCAATGGAGAGCTCCTTGCCATTTGGATATTGAGAGCATACTAGCTTGATTGTTGGATTTGTCAAGTTGTTTAAAAGTTGTCTCTGAGTGTTCTTGTCAGACCCCTTCTTGCCAGGAATGATTGCCTTATAACGTATGATCAAGATTTTTCATCTCAGGCTACAGCTGTATGTGACTTGCTTTCAAATTCTGTATTCTTGGGTGCAACATTGAATATAGACTGTACCAGTCATCATATCTTCAAACTTGATAGATAAATCTCCACAATGGAGTAATATAATGTAATTCATCAAGGACAGTGAAGAACTGATTTACATAACTCATACCTTACTTCCAAGATGCATAAAACATGTCACATAAGTTTTGCGGGCAAATTATCTAGAAGATTTTATGAGATCTGATTATCAAGAAACATCTCATGAATTTGGATTTTGGAAAGATCATGTTCATTTATGGACTTGGGATCCTGAGTGTTAAGTTAAAAGGGCAGATTCATTTTTTACCAAACCAGTCAAGAGCAATGAGTGCAGGGTGGTTATGTGGGAACCCCCACTAAGCATCATGGGTCTAGACTTTACTAGACAGAAATCTACAGAAGGAAACCTGATTTCAGAGATTGATAAGCCCTTAAGCAGTTTGATATAGACACTTATTTTACACTTTCAACTGGATAGAACAAGTTGTAAAAAGAACCAAAAACATAAAGCTATATCATTGATTTTTATCACATTGTGTTCTAAGAGGTCTTGAGCTTTGAGAAGTTTTTTTCACGTGGTTTCTTTTAAGTTGCCTCTGAAGATTCCAAAAGGTTTGAGTTAGTTTGCTATTGAGTTGAGCACAGTGTTTTTCAAAACCCTCTGCCTCAATGACATTACTGAGAGATAAGCTTTGGAGGTAATGAAGTTTGGAAATCATATCAAAAGGGACCCAAAGTGAGCATCTTCATGAATAAGTAATGACTTTCTCTTAATTGATCATTTTCAAAAATCATGTCTGAGCTTCCACCAAGGAATGAATTTCTAATTTCAATTTTTCTCCAATGGTCTTGATGCATTTTGAGGAAGTCCCATGCCTTTGAAACAGCAAATCCTGTTCATTGGCTGACACCCAAGCATCACTCTCTTCCCTTAACTTGATGGCTCCCAAAAGATGTGGAACTACTTTGTGGTATGTTGCTTTGACACAATTTGATATTGCTTTGACTGTAACTTTATGTTACGGACCTTGTCTGGAAAGATCTTTTTGTGGCTCTTGAAGTAGTGTTTCAATCCAATCTGCCACTGTTTGATGATGCTCTAAGAGCTCAAGCTCAAATTTACCAGCAAGTTGTGTGAGGTATGTCAGATGTGTCTTTATTTTGAAGTTAGGAGAATATTTTCTGAGACAATTCAACTTTAAGTTATGCTCTTTCAGCATCAGTTGATCACCCTCAATTCTGTCTTTTGGCAAGAAGCTTTGAACAATAGCCTCTGGATCTGTTGAATGTCTGACAAATACACTATGTAAGATTAGATAATGGACCTTCTTAAGAAAACAATCTTCAGTTGCCAGCAATCTCTTGTTATGATATGTTGATTCCCTATACCATTTCTTCTCAAATTCCCAGAGAAAGTCAATTTTTTAACTTCTGTGAGCACAACTGTTGTGTATAGTTGTAAAGAGCACTGGGTTAAAGATCATCAATATGTTCATGCCTTTTTTTATTTCCAAATCTCTCCAGTATATCATATTCCACTGATGAAAGATACTCTTTATGAAATTCCATCCATCTGCTAATATTTCCTCCTCACAGGTTTGAAAATTTTGATCTTGATCCTGCTTGAGGAGCTTCATGCATGTGAGAAAGGAAATGGCTAACATGTTAGTGTTTGATACAAAACCTGTAAAATGATGGTATAAGCCTTCTGATTTACCATATTCAGAGTGATCTCCTCTAATTTTATCAAATATGTTGTTCCCCAGATGCAAGAACCATGTTTCCATTTCATTGAAGCAAGTTATAGCTTTTTGCAATATATTTGATTGGATCTACCAAATCAATGTTCAGAGAGGATATTGTTGAGTATGAGGAACCCTTGATGTCCTTTTGTTCCAGAGAGGATTTAGTTTTTTTGATGGATGGAGACATTTTCAGGCTTTCTCCTGCCCCTCCTCCTCTGTATGTTATATCTTTCAAACTTTGATTGTTTTAATGTGGACCAATTTATCTCATTCTTTTGAATTCTTTCTGAAGATTCTCATCTATATGGTAGAGAGCTGTATGCAGATCTTATTACTCTTCAAGAGGAGAATCTTGGGGAGAAGCTCCCAAATCACTGTTGACCTTCCTAGATTCATGCTGATCCATGCTATCCAAATTGTTTGAGGATCCAAACTTGAGAGAAAAAGTATTGTCATCTCCAAGAGTTAGCCATGGTCCTTTCAAAGCTACTTGGTGGCTTAATCTCATATATTTTGCATGTGGATTTATATCTTCCAACTCCACCCTTGTAATTTGTTCAGATCCTTTAATAGAAGTTCCAGAAGTCAGCCATGATTTTCCTGAGTTTCCTTTGTGAGATCCTGGGATAGGTCCATCAACAAATTTACTCAATGGTTTAATTGAAGGATTGTATCATTGATGATGAATATCTAATTCCTTGACCGGTTCAGTCCTGTAAGTGTTGTGATCAGATACTTCTACAAAATATGGAGACTTTAGAGATTCTCATTTGATCCCTTGTCTTTTGGAAGGAGACTAAGTGATAATTCTAAGTCCAAAATCCCTGTTGACAGCATTTGACTTGATTCTCCTGCTCCAGGTGATGCTTGTTGAGCACCCCACTCAATAGAATCAGAGAGATTGTCTTGTGAATGATCTTGTTTTGTTTCCTGTGTATCTGCTTCTGCTAATGAGTTGATTCCTTTTTGTGGTTGATAACCAGGGTTTTTGGTTTGGCCAAAACTTCCCCAATGATATTTTTTTTCCATTGGTAGTGAAAATGACAAAAGAAGAAGTAAAGAAAGATCTCCAAGTCATTTGGAAATTGGTATCATATTACAAGATCAAGTGGTTAAATCAATATCATTCACAGGTGCTATGTGAGAGAACTTATCAGTTTTCTCACTTTCAGAAGAAATTGGCTGAGTTTTGACTGTGGAAGTTCATCAAAAAGTAGGAACCCATGCATCTTTTTACAAACACTGTATCCTTGTGCAGAACACTTCTGGATAGACTGTCACCTTCATCATGTCTCAAAAGAATCCAAGTTTTTGAATCAAGTGTTTAAATCATAATAAATTTCAAAGTTAACTATGAATGAAAGAGAAGTAGAAAACAAATGTATGTAGCTTTTCAATTGGTTTCACAAGATCAGTTCATCATACATGATATATCATTCAACAATCACAGTGTATAATGAGTCAAATGCTACCACTATTACTAGATCATCCTAAATACACCAGACATGGAAATTTTGATTTCTAACAAAGGAAGATGTTCAAAGAAATAAGATATATTTTTTGGGTAAACTCCTTTCCAAAACAGATTTTCAACACATAAATTGATTGGATACGGTGTAAGAATTCTTTGACTTTTAAGAAGCATTCTTCTCATGTTTTCTAAAGAGAGCTATCTCCAGATATTAAAAAAAGATATTGTGATACCCTATAATGTAGGTAAGGTTATAACATAATGATTTTTTTGAGGAGAAAGCATATGAGATGTGATCATGTGGGGTATTCTACCAATCATCAAAAAGTAAAAAATCACAAAAAAAAATGTTGAAAAAACACATGAGAAATTGAAGATGAAAACTTGTTTGGTTGTGGTCTGAAGATTTTTGTGCTGTGAATGAAAGAAATCCTCATAGCAGCTCATACAACTTGGTCCTGGAAAGCAAAAAATGATTCAATCATTTTTTGCTTGAGTATAGCATCTTGATACCTTATACCATGTTCCTCAATAGCATTAGTGGGAGATAGGTTTTTGAGGTAGTAAAGCTTAGATATAATTTCAAGAGGTATTTTTGAATCATTCTTTAGGTTTAGCATTGTTAGAAATAAGGTGTGACTTTCTATGGAGATCTGATCTTTTGAAAACTCCTTTGAGAGTTCAAGATGGACACCATCCCTAAGATCAATCTTTTTCCAGTGATCTAGATATGTTTTGATGAATTTCCATGATTGAGAAATATTCTTATCCTCATTTTTTGCCGGAAGAACAGATTTAGAATCTTCCATAAACTTCACAGCTCCAAAGAATAGTGGAATTAGCCTGCTGTATGTATCTCCAATGCACCTTGAAATAGCTCTAAGGGTATCCTCATTGGACTTTGGATTCTCATTTTGCTGAAGGCGGTATAGTTTGGTTGCAAAGTGTTGATTGAGGCTTTCAAGCCATTCTTCTACTGGCTGATGATGTTCAAGGAGCCTCAGCTCAATGTGACCCACATGATGCATCAGGAACTCCAGATGATCAGATTGTATTTCTGAGTTGGGGGAATAGATCTTGGGCCAACCAATTTGAAGGATATACTCTCTTATCATCTGTTGATGGCTATCAGCTATATCCACTGGTTTTAAGCTTTGAAGGATCTCTTCTGGATCCTTTGAAGAGTCAATCAAACCATTATGTAGTATTGAATATTGTATATTTTTCAAAAAGCTACTTGCAGTTGCAAAAAACCTTTCAACAGGGTATGTTGATTGAAATTCCCTATACCATCTCCTCCAAAAATGCCAAAGAAACGTAATTGGAAAGTGTTGTGTACCAACTGAACTCAATTGATGGTAAAGATATTCAGGTTGGAGATCATCAACATGTTCCAAGATTCTTGTCATCTGTAAGAAATTCTTTGACATCTTCAAATCATCTTGTTCCATCTCATTCCACAGTTCAAAAATACTTTTCATAAATATCCAGCCTTCTTCTAATATTGACTCCTCCCAGATTTCCATATTATGATGTTGGTCTGCATATAAGAGCTTCAAACAGGCAAGAAATGAAGTTGCTACTGCCTTAGCCTTTGAAACACCTTTCTTCACATGTGGAAGTATAATTCTTTTCCTATCTGGTCTAGGAGGATGACCTTTGATCTTGTCTGATATATTGTCCTGTAACCTGATGAACCAAGTATCCATTTTCTTCAATATGCTTTCTGGGATCAGATTATGTTTTGTTGCTAAATTGTTAATTTCATATATTGAAGTGATTGATGAAGAATGAAGTTTTGAGCTTGATGATCCCCCAATATCCTTGTGTTTTAAAGAAATCTTTGGCTTTTTACTAGATTTAGGAATCACAAGCCTTTCATCATTCAATCCTTCCATATCTTGTATATCTGAAAAGCCTTGTATGCTTGACTGTGGCTCTTTGCCTTTCTGAAAGCCACTTTTTCTCTTCCTTTTGAAACTTGATTGGGAATTATCTCCCATATATCCAAGTCCTACATGAGGCTCCTCTTGGTCCTTGAGGGGAGATGTTGGGGAAGAATCTTCTATCTCTATTGGATGGTGAAAGTTGTGGTGAGGAGATGTTGGAGGAGAGTCTTCTATCTCTATTGGAAGCTGATTAAGTGATAAGTTCAGATCTGGGATTTCTTCAAATGCTGATATTTGATGTATTTTGATTGAAATCAATGAAAAACAAATCAAATGGAGAGCTCCATGCCATCTCAAGATTGAAATCATATTAGCTCAAGTGTTTGATTTTTGAAATCCTCAATAAGTAGTATGTGAATGTTCTTATCAAATTTTTCTTCTTGTGCAAATCATTGGCTTATAACTTTCAGCTGAAACACTTCACTGAAAAGTAGGTGTCCATGTGTCTTTCCTTCAAGATCTGTATATATGATTTAAACATCTTCAAACAGACTGTATCATTCATCATACCTCCAAAACATACATGAACAAAACCTAAAATTGATTACACTTCCAATTTTGCTTCAAAATCTATTCTCATCTTCATAATGCAAAGCTCTTGGTTTGGTTTCCAAGAGAGAATTTTCTCTTGGATCACTAAGATTACCCCTGTTAATCTAAGCAGCTGAGATCTGTAGAAATCTCCTTGCTGTGCTTTTTCTTTGCTGTAGCCATCCCTTTTTCAAAAGATGCCAATCTTGATTGGATCAGCTGTCAGCCATCAGACATGTCACATCACTACTGATACATAACTGCATAATATCAAGAGCCAACTCAATTTACCTTTTAATCTCATACATTCAAGTCTGATCAAGACAAGCATTTGTCCTACATAAATTTGTTCTAGAACTTTTCCACAAAGGTTTCCAAAAAGCTAGAAAAGATCACTTTGGCTGTGTTCTGGCTTTGTGGACTTGTGGAAAAGAAACTTATCTGAATGCCATTTGCCCCTAGGGTCCGACAGAATATGTGATATAACCCTGCATTGTGGGATCTTTATTGTGAGAGTTGATCAAAGTCTAGAAAGCCAGAACATATTCTGCCTTTCTGGTTTGTGGAAAATTTGTTCCGGAACCTTTGTGGAAAAGTTCCACAAGTACTTTGTGTAGGATAATTGATACCACTCATGGCTCTATGAGCCCTGGAGGACAGATCATTACAAGAGATATCATGATCTTCTGCAGCGAAGTCCAGAGAGTGTTTGTTGCCATGATGATGTCAACTGGGTGGTCAGATTCTTCAAGTCAAATAGGGATAAAGATGAAGGAATACTTGATCAAGCTGGTTTATGCAAAGGAGTCCTATACTACTTCAATAAAGTAGGACATGTGCAAGGATGGTACATCTCAGGATTAGGATCTATCTGTATTGTCATGAAGAAGGTCTTGGGAAACTCACTGCTGATGATGTTTTCAATTATGAGGGTAAGATGTTTTGTTTGCTTCAAAGGAAGTCAAAAAGGATGAGTTGTGTAAATCATGAGGCGGTGCGGCCGTGCTCTAGATGCGTCAGATGCGGGTCAGCTGGTGGAGATGCGGGTGTTTGTTTTGTAAAGGCGCTGAGGTTGAGGAAGGAGTTGTTGATTGAATTGACTTTGTTGTTCAATTCAAAGTATTCACTTCAACACTCATTTGGTCATCAGAGACTTGACTCGAAGAACAATCACAACTGATGCCTGCCACTAGGAGTACTGGACCACCTGATTCGGTATCACTTCAACCTATCATCATGGAAGCCTTCGAACATTGTGAGTGAAGTTGAAAATCAAATCTGATGGTTTAAAATTCTTTAAGCTAAAGTAATCAAACGCTTGACCATCCATTCAAAGTTAAACAGAAACATTCAAAACAAAATCAAGATCTAATCCATAAGAATCGATTATTATTAAAGACGATCACCGAATTAGAAAACTTAATCACTGAACTTCGAAATCAAAACATCGCTCTTCGTCTTCAAGTCACCAAGGCCGTTCGACATTCATCAAAATCAACCTCAAATCCAATTCCAAACTCATCCATTCGACTTGCTCTCTCCGATATCCTTTCTCGATGTCAATTCATTCAATCTACCCTCGATTCACCTTCACCTTCTCATTTACCATCTCAGCATCATCCGACAATAGGTGAAGGTCTCTTTGGCACTGCAACCAATACCTCTCAAGAAGCATTTCAAGATGGTCGACCTCATATTCGAGTTCCTAAGCCTCATGCTGAACTTATTGCAGTACGCGAAAGGAGAAGAAGTGAATTGGCAAGTGAAGGAGCAGAGACGCGGTTGAGCTTTATAGACGAATGTAGTAGTCAAGATGAGGCATCTACTCATGAAACTCGGTATGTGATAGAGTCTTATTTCATTACTAATCTCTCTCTCTCTCAAATCCATCCAGGTCACAGAGAGAGGTCTTTGCTGAAGATAACAAAGAGAAGCTGAGTTATAATTGCTGTTTGTCTTAGTCCTACAGACCTTCAAGCTACATACGATCTCGACTCAGCTTCTTCATCCAGTTCAGGTTCTGATTCTCCAGCTCGAAGGCAGGCTTCCAGACACGCTGGGATCGATAGTAGTTTCATTTCAGAACGCTCACATCGACGACAAAGCATTATACCTAACATGCAAAACGAAACTCTAGTTCAACCTTCCACTTCAATTCAAGGTGAGAAGGAGCGATATTCATCATTACCACCCTCCTCTAATCATGTCAATCATCTCGCCCCTACTCAACTCAAAGTCTCACAGCGTCAAATGTTTCGAAGATCAAGGCTGAAGACTTCATCTACTCATGACTTGGATTCCTCTGATGCTGAATCTGAAGAAAACCATCAATCTGAATCCGAGAATGATGAAGAGATGAACTCATTACATGAATTAGCTAGAAGTGAAGCAGAACAATCTCCTTCACCTCAACCGTCACCTATTCATATCAGGACTGATACGCGTCCGGGAAAGAAAAGACGAGCAAATCTCTCCATCTCATCTGGTTTTGTTCCAGCTATCTCTCCTGAAGTCTTTTCACTCACAAATTCAATCACCAATCAAGAACGCGTTTCAAGCTTAAGTAAGCTTCCTACAATGACTTCTGAGACACAGGAGAGGATGATTCCCAAGTCAAAGTCTATCAAACCATCCAATCGGTCACAGGTAGTGAACGAAACATCATCATCGCGTCGAAGAGATTCAGGATTGAAGAAAGATTCACAGACAGAACTTGAAGAACAGGAGAGGTCAGATGAAGAAGAAGAAGAAGAAGAAGAAGAAAACCAAAGCTGTCATCCGATTCGGAATCCGGATGAAAGATGGCCAAAACAGAAGAAAGTCAGTAAAGGGAAAAAACGAGGAAGAGGATCATTGGATGTAGTGAAGGAAGAAACGCTTGTTCCGAGTGTTAAAGTGGATGAAAGGAATCTTGAGAATTTACCAGCTGCTGGGTCGAGGGAAGCTAGAAGGGCACGTAAAGAAGTGAATTACGCCTTACCCAGCTTGAATAAGTGAGTGAAGTTTGAATCGAATTCATCCGATCTTCTCTAAGATCATTTACAAGTTTAATCTTGATGACCACTGTTTCTTTCCAAGGAAAATGAGAAGACCAGAAGATTATGTTTCGACTGTGAAACGAGCATCACTGAGTACTCATGGAATCCCACGTGGTCCAGGAAGATCAGGACAACGTAGTAGTTCAGGTGGATCGATTCCAAGTCGAATCAAATCACCACCGATCTCAAGCTCATTGAATTCATCTATCAATAGTCAAAAATCGTCTAAAACTCAACGAAAAATAGAAGAAGATGAAATGGAAAAGAAAATGAAATTCGAAATCGAATTGAAAAAGGAAAAGAATGTATTACGAAGAGTTGAAGAGAATTTATGTTCTGATCATCCTAGTCATCTTCTTGAACATCATCCTCATCCTTCTGAAAAGTTAAGAAGACATAGTGGACTTACATAAAAGTTGAAAGTTTGGATTTTCTTTTTTTTTCTTCGATTGGTTTTGATTCTTTTTTTTTTCTTGATAAAAGATTTTTTCCTTTTCTTGTTTTTTGGTTTTGAAGAATTTCTTTTTTTTTAAATCAATTGAATTTTAGTTTTTTTTTTGAGAAATGATGGTTTGGAAATTTCATAAAGAATTGGAGGTTTTTTTCTCTTTTCTTTTTAATGTTTTTTGTTGTTGTTGTTATTAGTAAGATTTTCAAAGAAAAAAAATAAAATAGATTAAAAATCCGAATTGTAAGTTTTATCTTTTTTTTTCCAAGAAAAAAAAATGAAATGAATTTTGGTAAAAAAAAAAAGATTTATATATATATATATATCCTAGAAAATTTTAAATTCATTATCACCATTATCATCGAATCAACTTATTATTATGAAAAAATATTTTCTTTAGTATTTTTTCTTTGCTTATACATTACATTATATATATATTTAAATTTAATTCAATAATTTAATTTTTTGTTTTGAAGAAGAAGAATTCAAAAACCTCATTTTGACCACACAATCCTTCTCTCTCTTGTGTGTGTGTATGTGTTTTAATTTTTCTTTTTGTTTATTTGTTTTTAATCTAAAATTGTGAATACAAGAAGTAGTAGAAAAAGAAGAATTGTAGCAAAATAAGAAACTTTCGATCCAGTTCTGATGATGACTATCTTCTCTGTTCTTGATCCTAACAAGTTTAAGGTCCTGAAATGGGGTCTGACTCTGTGAGCTACTGAGTTGAGTGAGTTATGATTTTTTTCGATATTCTAAATCTATGCTGATGAAACTGTAACGTCACTCGAAGTGAGTGCAGTGGTTAGATTCCAAATGATTTACCCTTTGGATTACGAGAAAAAAAAGGTCATTTTGAGTCACATTTCTTTTTTTTCAAAATCTTTTTTTTTGTTTTCAATTCATAATTTTAATTCTTTTTTCTTCAAATTCAATTTTTATCAATTTTGATTTGGGAGAAAATGTTGGGATTTGAAAAAAAAATGAATTTGTTAAAAAAAAAATCTTAAAATGAATTGTTTATTTGAAAAATATATACTTTTTTTTGAAATGAAATGAAAAGAAGATATTCACAGATGAATGAGTAAAGGAAATGAATTAAAAAAAATCAAAACGGGATTTTATTTAAATAAATCATTACTATTACTACTACGCTACACCCTTTTTGTGTGTTATAGAATTTCAAAGTTTACAAATAAGGTTTTTTTATTCAAAAAAAATTTACAAAAAAGTTACAAAAGTTACAAAAGTTACAAAAAGTGATGAATGAAAAAGAAACAAAGTTAAAGTTGCGAATTAAGGATAGTTTGAAAATGAAATTATAATTTTTTTTGGGGGGGGGTTTGGGTTTGTTTGTTTTTGATTGGTTTGAAAAAGACTTGATTTTGATTTTGATTAGATTAGATTTGGGTAAAAGGAAAGAGTTTTTTTGTTGAAGATAGTAGAGGAAAAGAAGAGGAAAAAAGGGAAAAGAAAGACGAGAAGAAAAGAAAGAAAGGAAAGAAAAAAAAAATTGGAATGAAGGAGAGTGAATTAGAATAACAAAAGGGGAACTTGGTCTACAAGACGATTAAAAATACTGAAATAAAAAAGAAGAAGAAGAAGAATGATCAAAGTCCAAAATTAAGATCATTCTCACTAAAAATAGGAAAATTAAGATTAATCAAAGAAAATTTTAAAAAAAAAGTCAACATTAAATAAATAAATAAATAAAAACTTCAAGGAGATGATGAATTTCAAGATGAATTTACATTTTTAAGCCATGAAGTTCAAAAAAAAACAGGTTGCATATAGTAAATCAAAGAAGTCATAAGCATAGATGAAAAAAGGAATTAAAGAGGAGTTGAAGGTCACAATCTATCAGGAGGTATTTTTTGGTTTTTTTTTCCTGTAGGTCGATGAGGGTATGGGTTGAGGAGAATGAGTTAAGGATGGGTTAGATTGAGGTATTGACTTTTTCGTTTGATTGACCAATCTTCTTTTTTACGTTGACAGTAAGAAGTGACCGTTGGAACAAGCGGTAAGCTTAAGAAACGATTTTTAGAAGGTGTTGGTGCTGGTGCTGGTGATGGTGATGGTGATGATGAGCATGGAAGATCATCATCCAGAGTGGGTTCGAGAAAATGAACTCGTTTGGGTTGTTTGAAGATCGGAGTAGAAGAATTAATACTTGTTCCAGGACTGAGAGTTAGATTATAAGAATCGATTCGATGATTCAATGTTTCGAATTCATCACTACCAATTTGATTGACCAATTCATCTTCTTCATGAAACCTAATCTCATGAACTCTTTTCTTATCATATTCTAAAACTTCAATAAAATTACTTGCATACATGCCACATTCAGTGGCTAGACTAGTGGGTATAGAACCATTTAAAGAATTGATGCTTAATTTTAATTTTAAAATCGGTTGACTTGTTTTCTTGATGAGTGAGATCACATTTAATTTTGATTTTTGATTAAATTCAGTAAGGTTTTGATATCCTCCTATCATCCCAGATCTTCTTTTTCGATTATAACTTGCTTTTCCTGTTCTGATGATGCTTGTGGTGGTGGTTGATTGATTTGAATGATTTCTTTCGGTCATCTCTATCGTTTTTAAATCTAATCTTGATTTCACTCTTTTAATTTGTTTTTGATGATCTGATGTTCCTCCAATTGAATTGGTTGAATTAGAGTCAATTTGAGGTATTGGAAATGGGAATGGTTTTAAAACTCTAGATTGATGATCAACATCATCATTATAGAATAATAAGTTTTGATTTTGATAAAAGTTTTCAATCTTCACTACATTCTCAATCGAAACTTCATTATCTGTTAGAGTGTTTAAACTTTGATCTTCTAAACTTTCGATTGAACTGATTCTAGGATGAATTGATTGAAATTCTTCGGGTAAATGTGATAAACTAGAATCAACTATGTAAAACCAAGTAAAAGAATTTCGAAATTCATTAACCAAAGAGAATCCAAGTATAAACCCGGATTTGATGAATAGACTGACAAAAAGCTACATAAAAGGAATCAAAAATCAAAAACTCACCTGTACATAAAGTTGAAGTTGAAAGTTGAATCGAAAGTTTTCCTTGTCGTTTCATCTTTTTGATATAGATCGATTTATATTCACCATCTAAATCGATTTCACTCTCAATCTCTAATCGGCTCTCCTCTGATGCTAATTCCTCATTTTCATCATCATCATCCAGACCATTCATGATCCCAAACTCTTTTTCGTGATCCCATTGTTGATAAATATGTCTAAGGGTTGAGCGTGTGCCTCTAGATAAGACTGATGCGTTTGATCTCAAACTATTAGCTTTGGTCAAAGCCATTGTTGAGCCCAGTGGGTCAGATGGGGTTTGGCTCGAGGTGGGTTGACAGGTGATGTTTGAGATGATCGGATGAGATGAAGAGAGAAGAAAGTCTGGTGAAACTCCCAAGAGATGAACATCATCATTCTCATCCGACGGCGTCACAGAAGACGACTTGTCTTTCCGTTTTGTACGCCCACGAATCAACGAACTCAATCCTTTGTATGAGGTAAGGAAGTTGAGCATGATGATGATGATGATGATGAGAGAGAGAGAAGACCGGAGAACAAATCACAGGAAGAAGTTCACCCGGAAGTGAAAAGAGGCTCGAGAAGTAAGATCGAGAATGGGTTAGCGAAAGAGAGGGAGTGAGAGGAGGCAAAAGGTTGATGGAGAAGGTTCTTCAAATTGAATTCGTTAGACCTTGAAGTTGATAAGAGATTGGGAATGGTCTGTTAAAGTACAACTTTATGCAAATCAAAGAAAGTCTGTTGAACTTGACTTGAGTAATCTGCTGACGAACGGTTAGGTAGAAGATCTGAAAGGGTTTTGAGTAGAAAGTGTGTTAAGAATCTTTTAAAGCTTGAGAAGAGTTGATCATGTGGAAAATCGTATAATAGGCAATTAGGCTTGAATGCAAGTTAGTTAGTAGTAGTGACCCAATGAAAATCCACGGGAAGCTGAACCGTTTCTACAAACTATTCTATTCGATGAATTGTAGATAATCTAAAAACCAGTCTCAGATCTGCCTGCTAGTACTAAGTATCAGGGTTGAGAGGGAGGCCGAGGAGTTGAATGTGATTTGGATAAACTCGAAAGGCAGGGATTGGAATTGGAAGAGAACTTGAGTATACTATGAAGGTTATAGTGTGGATGATGATGAATTCAAAGGAGAGATCATCGAACACTTCTAATCTTCAACTCCGCTTGAGTGTATCAACAAATTCGACCACTGAACCATAAAGTGCTTTTCTCACTCCTCCTACATATGCTCTACCTATGATGGAGGAGTGGTCAGATCAGAGATGCAACGAGTCAAGTTCATGAGGGGTTAGATTGACAGTAAGTTAACTGTTCAAGCTTGACTCATGCATATCTGATGACTTGGTATCCAACTGATGAAGCATTGGTCATTCTGCAGATTAGCAAATTGTACATCTACATACTTACATCTCATTGAGATTTGTCCTCCTCCTCCAATTCTCAACGAACATGTACAGACTTTCTATCCATTGGGCATTTTACTCAATTTTCAAATGAGATCTGAGGGGAAACTTAGCCTATTAAGAATCATATAAAACAAACTTGAACTCCTAATAGATCCCGATTTCAACCAATGCCCATGAAACCATGTGACTAGGGGAATCGAAGCTCCACTAGGAGTTGAAGCTCCGTCAGACCGTCAAAGATTCAAACCTTGTACTTTCTTTCACTCTTCTTACAAATCAGTATCTCCCTCCTCCTCCATTTCGGGCCTCCTCTGGATCCAATTCACTTTTTGACAGTACATTGGAACAAAGTGTGTCGGGATCGTTCAAATTCAAACTTTGCGGTGAACCACACAAGTTACACAGTCAAACCCGCACACATGCATACCCGCACAAATGCATCCATCACCAGCCAAAATTGTCTGAAATCTTATGACATACCAAGATAGATATATATTTGTGGGACTATAGAAGTTCTGAGGACTTTATGTATCACCTAAACCGCTTTGTCTGACTAAGTTTCATTCTCTTTATAGCTCAAGTTAAGCCTTTGAAAGGATTTGATCAGTTTCATATTCAACTCGAATACATCAATATTCCATCTCACTTGTGCTACAACCAGCAGAAAGATTTCAATAGGTTGAAAAGCTTTGATTATCAAATAAAATGAGTGGTGATCAATCTGGTATTACAAATCATGCTCAAAAAAAATGCATGAACGATGTTGAGATTTCACAGGGGCTGTTACAGTCCTAGAGGTGATGAAGATATATGGAACCCATGCGCGGAGTTTGTAGTTATGTGATAAAGTGAGAGAAGATACAGGCCAGATGATGAAGTAAGGAAGGGCTGAGGATATGGTGGCTATGTGAGTATGAGGTGCTAGAGACCTGAATCAGATATGATTGATTAGAGAAATGAAATTCACCTTTTGAAAGGTAGAAAAGGTAAGATAGAAGTGAATTAATTAAAAGATAGTAGAAATTCAAATGAGATCTCTTTATATATGAATTATTTCTCTAGAGACATAGGTTTGAAATCAATCTGACCTGATTAATAATAACATTGTTTCTCTAAATTGAGCAAAGATTGAATCCAAGAAGATTAGATAAGAAATCAAAAGGAATGTGAGAAGATGAAGAAAAGGAGAATATGAAAGATGTGAATTGCTGAGGAATGAGACCAAGTGTCTGATGAAGCCTGATTTCAAATACCAATCCCAACTCAAATCTTTGAAGAAGATTTTCAAAGGGTATGATATAGAGCTTCAAGAGATGATGCAATGTAGGTGTAGAAATAGATTTACCTAATTTCCAAGGTGAGAAAGACAATGTTTCTGATTGAGCAGAATGATATGGAGTTGCCCTCTTAAGCAGAGTATCAGGATGGAGATCATGGTGAAGTAATTTGATCAGATTTGTAAGTGCCCTTGAAGGTTGTGGAGCTGGGAAGCAAGAGATGTAGGGTGGGATGAGTTGCTTTAGCACTCCTCCATAGTCTGTCTAAGATCAACAGGAAAGTGCTTTGAAAGGTGATGGTAACAGTTTTCTAGCACCCAAAGGTCAAAGAGTGACTCAGCTTACATGTTGCCTATGAGTGAAATGTTACTATCTATACCCTGTAAGATTGTGAAAAACATATTAGAGAGAAAAAGGAAGTCATACCTTGAATAAAACAAGAGATGGGTTGCAATAAGGATAAGCCAGAAGCTTGGATTGAAGAGATCAAGACTGTTCTGGACCAAAGAGGCCTAAAAGTCAATGAGAAAATCAAGCTAAACTTGAATTTGATTGACATGAGATTGTGTTTCTCCAAGATGAATAAGAAAACTCAAGTGGAAGCTCTTCCATATACTACACAGAGAACAGAAAACTAAATTTGAAAAACATGATTCAAACTTCCATCACGGTATTTGCAAAAGACTTTTTCCAGTGATTGTTTTGTTGAAGAATCAAATGATTTCTGGGTATTGAAGCCTTGAACAAATACAAATGGGATATAGATAATTTAAGACGAATGGAGGTATATAATCTTAGATTGAGTTTTCTCCTCCATGAGTGATCATTATGAAGGACTTAGTAAAACATAAAACTCAGTACAGAATATATGATAATACTCACCCACCACAGTGTGATGTACCAAAAGATCCTAATCAAATAAATCAAGTTATAATTCAAGCTGAACTCAATGGGACTGGTTCACAAGGAAAAACTGACAATATGGGGTAATAAGTGTTTGAGTGAAATCGTTTGAGTCAGGCTACATGTGCCTGGAGAGCAAAGAATCCGAGATGTTCTCGGAACACAAACCTCAGACCAAGTATCTCCGAGGTTTTGATCCAAGGTATTTTTTATAAAATAAGGATACCTTGGATGAAGATCTCAGACAGAATCTTTCCAGAAACTTGTGTCCAATGATCCCATTGGATTCCCCAACCTGAGGCATCTATGTTGGCACTGTTATATTCCTGTGTAAGTTGGAAATACTTGATGACAATGACTGCTAAGATTTGAAGGTGAGCTTAGAGAGTGTTTATAATGTACCGTAGCACTGATCACATAAGCTTACCAGCTAGTGCAAATAAAATTATTGCCAAGAAAATATTCAGTGCCCATGTTGCGGTGGTTGGAAGAAATATCCCCACTGGAGTCAGGCTACGCAAAACAGCTCTTTGTTTTACCAATGCAAAATGACAAATGCACTGGAGCCAAAGTATCACTACGTCGTGGTCGATGGATGTATTGATAATGAAGTTTCTATGTATGATTAAGAATCGACCTCAAGTCAATTTGCTTACGAGTACATGGTGACTGATCATGTCAGCTCCTGGAAAAAAGGGATTAATGGGTATCAAAGTCCCACCCAGTGCACGCGATTTCAATCGTGAACTTAACGCCAAGTATGAATCTTTTAAATGGCCAGATTTTACAAATTCTTTGCAGATGATTTTGGTCTCACTGAGATAAGTTAGACTCCGGTCTCAAGCTTGACAAAATTCAGATGAGGTAAGCTTACTCATACTATATAGCAAGTAACACAAACCACATCTGTTGGCGCGATAAAGCTTTATCAGTCCCACTGAGGGAGTAGATTGTAAGCCTGGCTTTATGTCAAATACATCAGCGTAAAAAGTTGAAAGTCACTCCTGCCATTCAAGCAAATATGATCTATTTTGTTGGTTTCTGAGCGGATGTAGACAATGCAAACTGATTGAAGCCACATTCTTAATACCAATTTGATCAAATATGGAACGCAGTTAAGTGTATCGCGACTAAGAGGGCAGAGGAGGTGATGGATATATATAGATACTCAAGGGTATACTTCATGTCAGACCACCATTGTTGGATAAGGAATAAATTTGAGGAATCAAGACATACTGCAAGCAATGTTGCAACAAGGTCAGCTGTTGACTGATATGGGTTGAGTTCTGGATTTAGATGAATGATAAAGTTAAGGATACAATTCCTGAAAATGGGGGACATGGGAAATGGCTGTGGATATTGCGAGTGAAAAGTTAAGAGAGGAAAAGATGCTAAGTCAGACCGCGGATGCTGAACAAGGGATCACTTTTGGGTTATGTATCAAGAGGCACCAGTCGTCAGCGAAGCGAAGACTGAAATTTTATGGGATACTGACAAATATGTATGGGATTCAAGAGACTTCCAGTACATGTAACCACCACTCAGCCTGTCTGATAGAGAAAGAATGACAAGCTCAGCTGAACCAATTCATCACCTCATTCACTTTCATTCCTCTCAACAAACTCTCAAAAAGAAGACCATCATAATTTCACAATGTCAGAACTTACGACTGAAGTATCTCAATCGAGCTCAAAAGCTAACAATCAAATCTCGTTCGATCAACTCAATCCACCTCTGAACCCACTTATCCTCTCATCACTCGCTTCCTTATCACTCTCACATCCAACTCAAGTACAACGAGATTTCATCCCACTCGCATTATCAGGAAAAGATATCCTAGCAGGTTCAAGAACAGGTTCAGGAAAAACTTTAGCATATGCCATTCCAATCATACAAAGCATACTTGATTTACGAGCCAAGAAACGTTTAAATCCAATTGACACTATCACTTCTAATTTAACCGCTATCGTCTTGGTACCCACTCGAGAACTTAGTGAACAAGTCTCGGGTACATTTAGATTACTTTGTAATGGAATGGGATCAGAAGCTGTGATAGAAGTTTTAAACCTTTCTGCACCTGATGGACCAAGGTCTAAAAGAAGAAGTCATAAAACTCAACGGTAAGACTCCAATAGCCTCGGTTAGGCTTTCCTTCAATGTTTCGCTTCCTTTCAGCATCGGTACCAAGAAAACTGATCAAGATGTTTTGACGGTTTTAGTTTAGATTCTGGAAGCTCACCTGATGTCTTGGTTTCTACCCCAGCAAAACTCTTGAGTAAACTTCGAAGTGGCTCTTTGAATTTGTCCAACCTTTCGTTCTTGGTCATGGATGAAGCCGATTTGATCCTTTCTTACGGACATTCATCTGATGATATCAAAGCGATTCTATCCGGCTCAGGTACAGCTGATGGTATCACATGGCGATTTCCAAATTTTTACCAAAGCTTTCTAATGTCAGCTACGATGACAGAAGAAGTCGCTCAATTAAAGAACTTAGTACTAAGAGATCCAGAAGTGTTGATGGTCAAAGAATCAGAAAATGAATTAAAGAATTTAACTCAATTCTCCATTAACATCTCAAATGAACAAGATAAATTTTTATTAGTTTATGTGATCTTTAGATTAAGATTGATTAAAGGAAAAGGTTTAATTTTCGTAAATTCGACTGATAAATCCTACCAACTTAAATTGTTTCTAGAAAAGTTTGGGATTCGTAGTGGGGTATTGAATTCAGAGTTGCCTTTTAATTCTCGATATCACGCTGTTCAAGAGTTTAATCGAGGTGTATTCAATTATCTCATCGCGACTGATGAGAGTGGTGATAGCCGTGATGATGAAGATGATCAACCAGATCAACCCGTCGACGAGAGTTCACTACGTGAGATTTTGCTCCTCTCAAACAGTTTCCTACTTTTTATGGATTCTGACAAAGTTTGTTTTAACCTATAATACAGTCATTTCTACACAACCAGACGAAGAATCTAAGTCCAATGCAGAAGCGCAAACAACTTCTGAGAAATCATCCAAGAAGAGGAAACGAAAAGACTCTGCTAAAGACCGATTTGCTGACCGATCACAAGACTATGGCGTTTCCCGTGGTGTAGACTTTGTAGATGTAGGCTGTGTGATCAATTTTGATATACCACCTTCTGCTCGATGTTATACACATCGTATTGGTCGTACTGCAAGAGCTGGAAGAACAGGAATTTCACTATCCTTTGTTAGATCAAATGCTAGTACTTCCGCCAACAAAGGTGTAGACCAGCAGGTATCCAAGGATTTGGCCACATGGGCAAGGATAGAAGAGCAACAACGTAAAAGAGGTTCTGAGATTAGAGAATATAAATTTGATATGACACAAGTTGAAGGATTCCGGTATCGGATGGAAGATGGATTACGTTCGGTCACGAAAGCTGCGATTCGAGAAGCAAGAATTAAAGAAATCAAGAATGAAGTGATGAACTCTGAGAAGCTAAAGGTAAATGTTCTCACTCTCATCCGAATCACCATAAACGACATCTGACCTCATGAAACGATCTCTCAATAGTCACATTTTGAAGCCAACCCTAACGATCTAGCGTTTCTAAAACATGACAAACCATTACATCCAACCCGAATTCAACCACACATGAAACATGTACCATCCTACCTTGTACCTAAGATTGCACCAGTAGCTATCAACCAGACCGAAGGCGATACACGAACGATTTGTAGACCAGAACCATCAGTTGCCAAGACCTCTGGTGTTCGATATCATAAAGAAGGTCGAAAATCTAATAGAGGAGGTAGAGGAGGTAAAAGTGGCAGAGGAGGTGGGCGTAAGAAAGATCCGTTGAAAAGCTTTAGCTTGAAATGAGACTTGGTACTGGAAACTCGTACTCCTTTGGGATTAAGGTCCCTTGTGTCTTTACTCTTACATTATATCATTTTGTCTTTCTAATTCCAATGTGATTGAAAAACATTGAAATCCATTGGGCTAACATTAAAAACAGCGCAGAATCTCAGGTATTCACAGTCTTGTATGAAGGAGTCTTTTATGGTGGGCTTGTCTGCCAAACACATAGAAGGAGAATAGGGGAGAATCTGGAACACGTCCTTATGATTTGGATCAAACTTGACCAAGTCCTAAACGTTTGCGGGGTATAAAATTGGCAAGCCATCACAGGCGCATCCATATGGTGGACCAATCTTTCTTGGGAGAAAGAAATGTGCAAGATGGAGTAAAAAAGAAAAATAGAAATCCTCTTCTGAATCATGTCCAATCATCCGGGCACAAAAAGCCGGGATCCATTGTAAATCCCTCGTTTCTCGGTGATGGCTTGCTATCTTCAAGGCCCGCGAACGTTCAGGACTCAGTATACTTGGCGTTTGGATGATCAATCGACCGGTTTCAAAGGTATGTTGATAACAGAACCAAGCGTCGAAATCATCACTGTACGCTTTGGTTCAATGGAAATAGCCCTAAGCAGCTCTGCCCAAAGCCAAATTGAAATTTGAAGGGAAGAACATCCCGAAAAAAATGACTATATGTAAATATATAGTGGGAAAAACTTTTAAGTTTTGAGATGTTGATGGTTGAGGCGTGAGAGCAACTCGGGATTGCAAATTCATATGCTATGATTGCCAATGATACTAGCTGGATGGATGTAGTCAACAATGCGTTCAGGCTCTTTTGAAGAGGGCAACCTTGGTATGTATGGCGAAGTCCGAATGGATAAGTATCAATATGGAAAGCGCACCGTGTTTCCCGCCTTCTCTTCGAGATCTGATCATGGAAAAAGTTGACTGTTCTCATGCATGGAGGAACGCAATAGTGAATGAAGTCTATTCAAGCCCTTGAAGTTCTCCCCAAACATTTGGCCAAATCTTTTGTTAAACGTCGATATTCTTCTTCTTATCATGTCTGAACTCGCCAAAAACAAGGTCATCAACTTCGTCATCCACTTGACTCCAGACATTAACCCATATCAGGCGACAGCTGATTACCTCACATCTTTCCTTATGGTACGTCTTGGTATCTTGAACTGATTCTTTGTTGCTGTAGTTTTACATCCCCATCGTTCCTGATCCGATTTTTCTCGCTCTATATTCGAAGCCATGTCCTCTACCTTCTTGGTCGCTTCACATACAACGCGTTATTGTAATAGCGTTTATAATGTGAGGAGTTTCGGTTTCCAATCAACCCAAGTAGAACGAAGTGGACTATAAGTCTTTCGCTGACAATACATACCATATTCGATTGGTTTGGTGTTTAGAATGTTACTTCAATCAATTCACGTTCTTTTCGTGCGCTCAAAGTCAAAGAAAATATATCATATTGGTCTGAATGACAGTAAGTGACTTTTGACTCTTGACCGTTTTTTTTCTTTTATTCAATAATCGTAGCTTATCTGCTCCTGTAGTGGGACTGATACAGCTTGATCGTGCAAACCATTGTGGTTTGTGTTACTTTCTATATAGTATAAGTAAGGATGTCTCATCTGAGTTTTGCTAACCTCGAGAAGATGTTCTGATGTCGAATCCACTTAGTCGGAATGATCGAAATAATCTGTGAAGAAGTCGTACGATCTGGTCTGATTGATCGGGCGTGGCCTGATTTCATACTCGGAATCAAGTTTACGCTCACAGTTGCATGCGCCGGGTGAGCCTTCATCAAGTGTTAATATTTTTTTCGTATGCTGACTTGATTCGACATTCTGCAGTGGTAAGTATCCTCCATCGAATGTAAATTTATAATCACACACTGAAACCCCGTCTGTCATACATCAACGAATCACTTTTCAGTGATCCTCTGGCTGTCTATTTGCCATTGTGCGTTAGAGAAGCACAGAATTCTTGCACAAAGAAAAACTCCAGTAACAGAATTTCTCTCAAACGCGGCAACATGGGCGCTGAATATATTTCTAGTGGCAATTCTCGTCGCACCATGTGGTCAGTGGATGCGTTTAGTGTGATAGTACATAATTTGCACTCGCTTATAAGGTTCTCTTCATACCTTAGTAGCGATTATCTTTTCATTTTTTCGACTTACCATGGAATATCGTGGGATCAGACAAGTGGTGTTTCCCATCATTCAAATCTTCCGTAACAAGGCTTCTAATTGTTCTCAAGTCAAGTGTAGTGTGGTTGAAGTAATACCACAACTTCTTCAATTGGCACGGTCTGAACATCACATTGTCAGTCCCTGCTTTGCAACCAGACAGTACAATAACTAAGGATTACGTTTCTTTAATGTAGGATTCTTTGGTTACCTACACTCGTATGGGTATAGATTATTATACATTTATTTGTGGATTCCTTCTTCTTGTAAGTTCATCACTCATATATGGAAGTTACTAAACCAAAATTCTCTGTTGATATTTTCATTAGATATACACGCCATTTCTTTTTAGTTTATACCAAAGCTTTAATAATCAAAGGAGGGTGGTGTTTTCAACAAAGAGACAACAGGAAGCGATCTTTGCAAATACTCTATTAGAGTTCACCATCATATTATCATTACTGGTCTTAAGTGGTGGAGCGGTAGGTGTTGAGCATTGACTTGTTGATCGATTTAAAATCTAATGATTGCTTTTCTTTCTTTCTAATATTATGGCTTTTTAGAAGAGCTTAATTCGGAATGGTGAATTCATTATGGATCCAAACTTTTGGCTAATCCTTCGTATTGTGCCTCATTCTATCTATTTCAAAGCATCCTCTTGCTCTTCCCTAACTATTCTTTTTACAACTATACAGGGTATAAATATTTCGATTTCAATACTGGGAAACATGTAAGTGCAGTTGGTTTTTCTTATAGAGTTTATCAGTCAAAACACTGAAACCACCTCTTTGAAAGTGCCCTATTCTTAATCTTGTACAGTCTTCGGAAAACAAATGCAACTTCATCCAATGCACCTATTGTGATGCCAAAGTTGTTCTCAGGAATGCGAAATACTAAATCTGATCAAATTATCTCACTAGAAATTCCATATCTACCAGCACTCGAGTTTGGTGCCACTTCTTTGGCATGAAATTTCAACAATTTGTATAAATCTAGATCATACTTGACTCTTTCATCATTTTTGTACCGTCATATGTCTCAAAGAATTTGGTTTGAATTACATTGTATCATCATTTGGGTTTCTTTCTCACTCATTTTTAAGGACAATAGTTTTGGATTTTCAACAAATTTAACATATCAGGATGAAACGAGACTTTTTGGGAGACTTTTGGTAGATATCATTGATTTCATATGAAAAGGAAATTGAGATATCAAATCACAGCACTTATACATTATGTGCATTAATTTGTATACAAGGTTTTTGAGATTTAATGATTGTTCTCATTTCTCCTCATCAAACTCATAAACATTTTGTTGCAATCTTGGTTTTTCTCAGATTGTCTAATCTCTTTTGATCAGCATTTTACTTTAATTCTTAAGCTAGCAATGTTGGAATAAATCACATCTACATATCAGTATCAATATCATATTTCTTTTCTGTTTGTTTACAATGTTTATTTAACATGATGTGATTTGTATGTTTTAATACTCACAACCTTTTGTACAGGTTTAAACCTAATCATGTGATGTATTGCTAAATATGTTTATCAATCCATCCGCTTAGAGAAAAGCTTTCTTTCTTTTTACTCAACTATCTTGAAAGCTTTTCTCACAACATCATTTATATCATCAACCATCTCTGTATCATTTCATTCTCCTTTGACTTAGACTGATGTAGACTGGACTGATATAGACTGTTGTCAGTAAAAACATTAAACAACTTCCCTTGAATTGAGCAGGGGTAAATGATTGGAAGTGTAATTGGTCATAAAGGGTTAATCAATGTAAACCTGAGCCATAGGACCAACATTACATATATGCAAAAAGCTGAGTAGTTTGATAGCTATCATGTACATACAGGTCTGCTCAGTCCCCAGCTCATCTGAATGTGTGAATCATATGTGATACATTGTGTAACTTTTTCCAGTTTGACAAAATCCTCCCCAAAATTGACTACATATAAATCCAAAGCTCCTGAGGCAATGATCTAGAAGCAATCCAACAGTAGCAGACAAGGTGTTACATGAAGTTCAGTTGACAACATTACACCAAAATTACATGTCAGGGTATGTAGTCAGTTTTTTGAATGATGTGTAAATACTGTAAAACATTACAGATGGTATTACATATGATTTACTCATTCAGATGAGCTGTTAGCTGAGCAGCTCTGTATGTACATGATAGCTCCTGACTTACCCATCCTGGTGCACATATGTAGTGTGTGTTCTATGGCTCCAGTGTGCAGCAATCAATCCTTGATGAACAATTATACTTCTAATCATTTTCCCCTGCTCAATTAAAGGTAATGCTTGCAGTGTCTTTGCTTTGATCAAGGTATGAAGTTGTTAATTGGTTGTTTCTATTTTGTTTGTTTGTTTTTGATGAAGAAATTCACTTGACTAGCTTGAAAGCTTTTCTTACAACATCATTTGTATCATCAACTATCTCCAAATCATTTCATTCTCCTTTGACTTAGACTGGTATAAACTGTTATTTGCTTTGATCAAGAAATCTATGATTCCTTTAAGCAACTTGAACAATCATAGATTAATTGTTTCATTAATAATTGAAAGGAATTGCTCAAGATACATCATCACTGATTGAGTTTGATCAACTCCAAGGTTGATTTGAATTATAGACCCAATTTTTTTCAAACTCTCCTTAGTTGAAAGTTTTGACAGATATATGATAACCTTTTGTTTGAGATATAGATAAATTCAATCACTTATTCTATTCTTTTGATATCAATATAAGAATTGTGATTCATGCTAAAAGTTTGAAGGTTTAAAATGGATTGCCTTAGTGTTTATTGGTTTTGATGTATGGTGGTCATTCTGAAACCACTTTTGTAGTCCATTTGGAAGTACAACTTGTTGGATGTAGCACTGACTCCTCAATTCCCAGGGGGGAAAACACCACAAACCACAGAGACACAAAGGGAACTTCATGACATGCACTAGGGAGGCTCAAGTTGAAGAATTTTGAGCAGAGGTCAATGTGGATTTGAGCAGTTATCTGAGCAAGCTGTTAATGAACCAGACTGCTTGATATCTGAGCAAGAGGACCTGTGTGGTCTTCTTGTTTTGAAGTGTGGGGCGCTTTCCCACTGATCATCATGATAATTTTTATGATGGAGAACACTGTTTGTGGGCTAAGACAAACCCGATGATGCCAAAAAAGAACCCCTTCTGGGTGATATTGCTTGAGGCTTATTCAGACTTTGGCAAGTTCCTCTGCTTCTTACCTGAGTTCAGAGGGCCCAAGGCACATCTCAAATTTGATCAATCAGCACTAAATAAATGAAGAAACCAAGCAGGCTTGTTTCTCAATTCCCAATACCAAAAACCTCTTACTTGAGCCACCCTGATAGGGTATCTCAAGTTGAGAAAAAATGCGCAAGGTAATTTGAGAAGCCATCTGAGGAAGCTTCTCTGCTTAACTTTGATCAATCAATGATAAACTAATCAAGTTAACAATTTGAGCAGGGTCAAAGTTCAATTTGAACATGATTTTTTTTGACTTGAGGTGCCCTAATGCTGGGTTTCCCGGTGATAGGGCAAATCTTCTTTTGGTGGTGACAAAGGGTCTGCAAATGAAACATCATTTGTATGATTATGGAATTCCTTGTATCTCTCATATGTGGTGTACGTGCTTCTTGCGCATCTTTTCCATCCCTCACACACACAGTTCTCCTGTGAGGGCAAAAGTCTTGATTGTGCTCCAAGCAAGCAGATTTGAAATTTGGTGGCTCTGAGTACACTGAATAACACAAATGATGTGTGACTTTCCAGTGCTCAAGATTTTAAAAGTTCATCAACGTTCTACCTTTGGGCATAATCAAAATAATTGATTTCAAAAGAGAATGATGTTCCTGCAGAAGTCTATTTGAAGAAGTTTGGTGATTTTATCGCATCTGTACCTAAACTCGTAGTTCTCAGGTTGCGAGATGCACTTGGACGCGCTCTTCTGAGTAAGCGTGCCCCCATAAGCTGAAATGCGAGCTGGGTGTGGCCCGTGGGGCTTGTAGGTCGGGACATGCTGGAAACTGGGCAGTGGACTCGAGCTCGGGTCGAGTACATTGAGTCAAGTGCAATCCGGAATTCACCAATCTTTTATAATCTTCTTAATCATCAAACATAAATTCAAAAGAAGTGATCACATCATGATTCGACACTTCTTAAAAGGTTTAGTTAAGTCCATTTTCACATCTTCTCATTCCAAACCTAACAACTTATCTCTTTACTAACTAATCAATCTTATATATATATTTATCTCTTTTTTTTCACTAAAAAAATAGACATTTTCAGGTATAAGTTATTATTTACTTCAAGATCAAATCATAACACAAACTTATCAAACTCATCAAACCTTGAAATCTTTAACAGAAGAATACAATCAAATTAATTCATTTGAAGAAAACTTATTATTAACCCACAAAGATCAAATTAATTTAAATTCAAATCCATCCAATTTAAAAGAAAAGATTAGATTGAATTGGAATCAATCTTTATTTGAATTACATTCTAAAGTTTATAATTTAAATCTTTTGGAACTTTTTAAAATTTCTCAAAATCTCTTTCATGATTCAAATCAATCTGATTCACAATCCGATTCAAACAAGTCTTAAAGAATGAAAAAGTTTGATGGGATGCAGGGGAAAATGGATTTACTTTCAAAAGTAAGATCATAGAATATATTCATCGTAACTAAGAAACGGGTAGGATTTGAAGCAATTAGAAGACGTTTCTCTTGATCGAAAGAGAAAGCTTAGAGCACTAGTTTTTAAATTATAACAAGATGATCTAGATGATACAAGAACTCAATCAATCAAATCCTTAACTTCAAGTCTTTTTAGGAGCCTAAGAGAAGTATTTCTTTCTGAGTGAATCTGTTTTTGAAGGTATGAATGAATGAGCGGTGTGAATGTATTAAAAAGATCATTTTTTCTTTCGATCTTTGGGGTTTTCTGATACTTGATTTTCTCGATTTTTTTTTCATTTTGTGGAAGTTGATGATGATGCTTGTTTTGATGTTGGTTATTTTCTAAAACAAGTCAATTTTTCAAATCATTTAAAGATCATTAAAGGAAAACTCTTGAGATCCAATGAATTTCTTGAAAAACCTCATCAAACTTGAAATTGATTCTTTTGTGTGTGTGTGTGTTTAAATGTTTTATCAGTTCATCTGAACCTATTCAACTCATCATTTTTTGATAACTTGATGAAATCATGGGAATGTTGAATGATACATAGAATAGGATTGGATAGGAGCACTTTCCATTTATGACTGAAGCTTGCTCACCGGTCAGATATCTTGAAGTTCGGTAACTGACCACCTCATCAATTGTCTCTTGACCATTCATCAATTGTCTCTTTACCATTCCAGAATTCTCACTTTCTTCATTTAGCTTTCTCGAGAATTGGCTGATTAAATACGAGATCATACAACTCTCACTCTAGCTTATCAAGCTTTCGTTACCCTCCCTTTCTTCCTCCTTGTCTTTGCCCGCTGGTCTCCCGGTGAGGTATTTTAGATCAGCATGTGATGTAGATTATCATCTTGCGGTCTTTTCCTCAAAAGGAATTTATCCAGACATTCGATCCTTTAATCTCAGTAAAGGCCTATTTCCACATCTCCAGTGTATGTTCGATTTAAATGAGTTTTCAATCAAATTCTCATCAAATCCATTCAAATTCGTTTTCCCAAACCGATCAAATTTTTTCAACTTATCAAATTGAAACCATAATGAAAAAAAATGAGAATGAAAGATTTAGGAGAATTCTCATTTTGATCATTCTCTTCAAACTGTGAAAATACAATCGAGGGGGTTTTCAAACCTTTCCCCCTTCACAAACACAAATATATAGATTCTAATCATTTACTACACATGTATATCTATTTGAATTCAGCTACACAATGTTCTCCTGGACCATATGGCTATTGGAAAAAACAAACAAGACAATCAAAAGTAAGTAACTGAGTAGAATGATCTAATTTAGGAATAGATCAATAGGATTACAAACCTTTTCAAGAAGTGAAGTAAGTTCACCAACAGGTTCACTACTCTTTCTAGAAGATTGAGGACCAGGCTTGGGTTTACGTCCAGCTTTCAATTCATCCAAGATCTTCTTCATCGAATCAGGTGTAAGATCCTCCTGAAGAACCGGAATCGATTGAGTACTTCATTTCCTAAGAAGATTCTTGAGATTGTAGAAAAGAACACTCACATAGAAATCATCATTGATTTGAACCATAGGAGCATTACTACAAGCACCTAAACATTCTACTTCGATCACGGTGAATTTCTTATCATCAGTCGTTTGACCTAATTGAATGCCTAGATGATCTTTGATCGTATCTACAATTATACTTGAACCACATCCTCCTAACATACAAGGTGTAGTAGTACAGACTTGTACAAAATGTTCTCCTACTGGTTCACTAAAAAATTATACCCCAATTTCAATTAACTTCAGCTCACCCTTCAATTTCAAATATGTTTAAAAGAAAAGAAAAAAAAAACTCGTACCGATTGAACATCGTATAGAATGTAGCCACTTCATAAACTCGCATCGGTGTCATGTCTAATAACTTGGCTACATAGTTCATCACACTGATCGATGTCCAACCTTTATTTTGCCGCTGAGCTAAATCTAAAACTGGAATGACTGCTGCTTTTTTATATTGAGGTGGAAAGTTACTAAAGAGAGATGAATTGAAGAACCCGATGGAGTGAAAAAAAAACAAAAAAACGTTAGATTTGATTTTTGTGGACTTGGTTCTGATGTTAAAGCATCAAATAAAGAAGAAGAAGAAAAAGAAAAAGAGTGAAATGTAAATTAACTCTATACATCTTTGAGCTTGCTTCATATACTCTGGAGTAAATTCAAATGGTAAATCTGGATTATTATAAGAAGTATTACGATGAACAAATAAACTAAGAATCAAATCAAATTAAGTTTTTTTTTCAATTCAAATAAGTTAGTCTTCAGTCATTCAACCATTCAAACTTTAAGTTTCCGTACCTATCCGATGAATGTTTAGTCAGAGTGGTAAATGATTTGATTGTGGTCTTTGATCTGATGGGATTAATGTTGGGTTTGATGAAACTTTTGAGGTTCATGAGTGTGAGTTTTGATAATGACATGATGATGATGATGGTGATGAGGATGGTTTGTGTAGTGTTTCTTTGAAGGTTGAAGTGGATTGGCTTATTCAATCTCAACTCAAACTTTCCTTCGATTTCCACTTCCTCTAAAGAACCCCGAGCTTCACGGGGCAGTCCGATTCTAGCTGAGCCGGGGCTTTTTGAAGGCAGGTCTAGTCGGGCATTTTGGAGTTCTTCATCCTTGTCCCAATGCTCAGACCAGCTCACTTCTCATCCTTTTCCTTCGTCCAGCTGACAACAAGCTTATACAAATTGCAATCGACAATTTAACTGCATCCAAATCACATTCACCATCCCTTCACTCACCGATTTCACACTTTCTGGTTGGGCACATATCCAGCTATTTCACCATCACATCAGCTTATCAAGATTGATACGCTTGTAATATACAGATGAACACTATTACTTCCAGACAAAGCGTGAACAAATCTGAGGAATTTGGTTTATAATCTTCCATATCATGACTAGAAGAATCAAAATTACACCTATATTCTATCTGTCTCGAGGCTTTTTTTAAGAGACAACTTTTTTGTGTTTTCCTTCAAGAAAACAAAACAAAAAACATTGTCATCTTGGAATGTATGTATTGGAATCGTCTGTCTCACAATTTCAGTTAAAGTATCTTTATAGTACTTTATTAATGCTTAGGAATGGCTTGGAATAGCTTTGGAATTATTGGGTTTTTTGAGTATGAGAAGATTTTGGGATAATCAAAAAATCGTAAACCTAAGAGAAACGTGATCATGAAAGAAAAGTTCTGTGTTATCTTTATCATGTTTTAGGCAGGTCTGTTGCAGATAGACACATAGATCAACCATAGATCATCAAAACCAAGTTGAAACAGCCAAAGTAAACTTGAAGTGATTTTTCCATCTTTTCTTAAATTTCACACAATCTCACTTTTGCACAACTATACTGGTGTAAAACAAGTTGCTTAAAAATACAACATCCTATTTTCAATCCTTCTTTTGAGTTTTTGTAGGTATCACATCTGCACTTCCACTTGGATTGTAAGTTTTGCTTGCTCATACATTGTATCTTCTCAACTCATAGGATACTCTACACTTGGCTTCTATTGGATGACCAGTATGTATACCAAATTTGATAGCTTGACGAGAGCATGATCCTTGATCAAGGGTAAGTTGCTCCCTAGTCCTATCATCCTGTTGTCAACGTAAGATGTCCAAGCAGTCATCTCACACTGGCCAATAATCCGTAGTGCTTCAATACACCCTACCGACCTATTCAAGCGCACGTATGTATCATCTTCCATGTATCTATTAGTGGAGACTTTGCAAAGCGGCTAACTCATGGGTTTCTGGGCGTGACTTCAAATATTCAAGACCGTATTATGAGCGATTCAGTACACAGAATAGCGGAAGGACTCTAAGAGGCAAAGAGGGCTCATCAGGATGATACCAATCCAATTCAGAACTTCACTAGGGTATGTGGAAAGTTTCCCAACTAGTTTCCTGAATGAACGCTTTTCATTACGCATTGTATTTTACTTATACTCTGCCCTGCTTCCTATATAGATTCTTCTTTGGAGTCATCGATGATGTAGTGATTTGGATATTTTGAATTGAGATGTACCTTGGCCTGGAAACAATAAAGTATGCAATTGAGGACTATATTGATAAAATAAGGAATGATGGAAGGGCTGATAGTATCACAAGTACCGTGATTAAAGGTTAATCAACCTGGATCACGTATAAGTGATATAGAGAAAGAGAAATACCTGATAGTATCACAAGTACCGTGATTAAAGGTTAATCAACCTGGATCACGTATAAGTGATATAGAGAAAGAGAAATACCTGTAGGAAGGTAGTGAGATAAAAGATAAAGTTGTTTGAGTAAGATTCCATTCTATCTAAATAAGTAAGCACAGAAAATAGTAACCACAAGCAGACCTGATAGTATCACAAGTACCGTGATTAAAGGTTAATCAACCTGGATCACGTATAAGTGATATAGAGAAAGAGAAATACCTGTAGGAAGGTAGTGAGATAAAAGATAAAGTTGTTTGAGTGAGGAATTACAACCGTAGAGCTCAAACAAGTTCTTTTATAGCAGTTCTTTCTCAATAGGTTTTTAGGAAAATATATCAGCAGTTATTGTGTTTCTCACAAATAATGACGCGCAGGTCCTGCTTTGGTAAAGAGTGAAACAGAGAAGTTAAGATAGAAGGAATTATCAGAAAGCAGCTCTATGAAACATATATTGATATATGTGAAGATTACTTTGATGTGATTAATGTGAAAAAGAAAGAATGAACACCCGAAAAGAGGAAAGGACCCTTGTCATCATACTTAGGATGTTTTACTATTGCAATCATCATAATTTAACACCCCCCCTCAATCGAAAATATCCGGAGTTTTAATTTGATTTGTTAAATATTCGTGTTGAGGTCGAGGTAATGATTTAGTACATACATCAGCCAGCATTTCTTTTGTGGGTATGTATATAGGTGTAATGATATTAGCCTCAACTTGCTCTCTAATCCAATGTAAATGTACCTCAAAATGTTTTGATCTGTCTTTAAACAGAGGATTCTTCTGAAGTGCTAATGAGCTCTGGTTATCACACAGGAAAGCGGTACCTTCAGTTTGAGGGTAACCTAAATCATGCATAATACGTCTTAAGAATACTGCTTCTTGAGCTGCTTCATAAGCTGCTCTATATTCGGCTTCAGTAGATGAGGTTGAAACTGATGACTGTTTTCTAGACCGCCAGCTGATACATCCATTCCCTACTTTTGAAATAAAGCCGGTTGTGGATCGTCGAGTGGCAGGACATCCTGCGTAATCAGAATCAGCATATACCTTCAGAACAGCGGTCCCTCCACCAAGCACTAGCCCATCCTGATAAGAGCCTTGAAGGTAACGGAGAACACGCTTGAAGGCAGCCCAGTGTTCAGGTCCCGGTTTCTTTAAGTGTTGGGCCAGTTGTCCAGCCGTAAATGCCAAATCCGGTCGAGTACATAGTACCAGATAGTTAAGGAGACCTACAGCTCGATTGTAGTTGGCACCGGTTTCTAGAAACTGTTTGTGTTCGGCGTCGGTTGCAGGAGAAAGATAGGTTCCAGGGATCATTGGAGTTGAAACAGGATGACAATCTTTCATCCCATATTCTTCGAGCATACTTAGTATGTATTTGTCTTGAGTGAGGGTGACAGTCCGAGCATTACGATCTCTTTCTAATCTCATTCCTAAGTAAAATGAGCAGTCACCCATGTCCTCCATCTTGAATCTATCCTGAATGAGTTTAGAGAAACGTTCAGTGTTCTTGCCCATAACTAACATATCATCGACATGAACATGGATGAAGCATCGCCACGAAGGAACATTCGAAATGAACAGGCAGGGATCAGAATTAGATGGAGAAAAGTTGATTGATAAGAAGAAAGTTTTGACCATGTTGTACCAGCATCAAGGAGATTGCTTGAGTCCATACAATGATCTATTTAAGAGAAGGACTACATTCTTCCCAGTTAGTTTAGGAGTGTACCCTTGCGGTATTTTAATGTAAAGAACTTCCTCAGGTATACCGTTGAGGAAGGCACCAACTGCATCCATCAGTCGAATCTCAAGATCATCTATACCGCATACACTGAGTGCAAGTCTCATACTTGCAGCTCTACCAGTCGGAGCATAGGTCTCGTTATAGTCGAGACCAGGAATTTGAGAGAAACCCTGAGCACAAAGACGAGCTTTGTGTTTGATGATTACATTGTTTTGATCAGTTTTTCGTTTAAAAGCCCACGTCGTTCCAAGAGCATGAGCCCCCGCTGGTAATTCAACCTCAGTAAACACTCCCATCTCAGTCAAAGCATTGAGTTCTTTGTCGATTGCAAGCTTCCAATCGGCAGAGTCTGGTCTGTTCATAGCTTCTCGATATGAATGTGGCTCAGTCGATTGATTCGCTAGATTGGCCCTCTTTATTAAGACGTGCTCATTCGTGGCAAGATTAGCCCTTCGCCTAGTCGGTAGAATGTTGGAAGAATCGATAGAACTGGTGATTGCTCTGGGAGCTGGAGTGTTGGCAGGGATCATAGTAAAGGAAGGACGAGTTGAGTTTCTTTCTTCTTGTCGAGATGCTGAAGGACCTGATGGAAAGCTAGAGTTTTCATTATTAGGTTCTGGTGAATCTCGAGAGCTATGAGGAGGTGATGGAGTGGAAGAGATTGGGATTGATAAATCTTCATCTTCAGTTAGAGGATGTATGGGCGAAGGAGGAAGAGGATTTTCTAGTATAGAATCAGAATTGATGTCTTCCAGAAGCTCATGATTATGACTTCCGAATTTACTGGTGAAAGAGGCTAGTATTTCAGGATCAGAAAAAGGAAACCTGTCTTCATTAAACACCACATCATGACTGTAAACAACACGATGGTCATCTAGAAGATAGATGCGATAGTTATGCATACTACCTTGATATCCTAGGAAGACCCCCTTCTTTGCAACGTCTGAGAACTTGCTTGCCCTTCGTTCCTTGCCTATGTGAACGTAAGCAAGGCATCCAAAGACCCGTAGATGAGAATAGGAGGGTTTTCTTCCAAACCAGTTTTCGTAAGGAGTGATGTAGTTGTCTCTGACTATAGGTGTGAGATTTTCTAGATACACAGTAGTAGATACTGCTTCTGCCCAGAAAACTAATGGTAAGTTAGCCTGTTTAAGTAGGGCTCTTGCTCTTTCAGTAGTAGTTCGATTACCGCTTTCAGCAATAGGATTTTGTTGAGGTGTAAAGGGAGCGGTAAAATTCATGTGAATGCCTTCATGTTTAACGAACTCAGTGAACTCCTTAGACGTGTATTCTCCACCATTATCATTCACCATAGTTTTTATTTTAAGATTTGTTTGATTTTCAACTAAAGATTTAAATTGCACAAATTGAGAAAAGGTTTGACATTTTGATTGAAGAATATAGACAAATTTAAAGTTGGATTTTTGATCTGTGATCTTAAAGTAATATTTGCCGCCTCCAAGGGATGTAGGAGAAATTAGGCCACTCAAATCGCTATGTATTACAGATAGGCGATCACAGGCAGTGGGAAGATGACTTTTAAAAGGGAGACGGTGTAATTTAGATAAGATGCAGGGTTCACAAGTTTCATCAAAAGAAATTCCAGGAAAAGCCTTTTCAAATGGCACTCGTCCAGGATGGCCTAGGCGCCTGTGAAGAGTAACAGGATTAACTAGAGCGGAAGTGTTGAGTGAAAGCTGATTTGACTTGCCAATGTCGAAGTCAATTTCCATAACTCCAGTCTTGGTGTTCCCAGTGAGTACCACAGCAGAACCAACATGCACATTGAAACTAGAATCCGGAGCAAAAGTGAAAGAGCAGCCTTTTCGAACCAAAGCCACCATGCTGACAAGGTTGGTTGCCAACTGAGGAACGTGGAGGCAGTTAGTGATTGAGATGGGTTTTCCGGCGTGAGTTCCGGTAACCGTTCCGGTTCCGACAGCATTGATTTGCTGGCCATTAGCAACATTGATGATAGCATGACAAGGTTGATAACTAGTAAAGTCAGATCGTGAGCTAAACATGGATTGGGAAGCACCTGAATCAAGAACAGGTTTGCCGGTTAAAGTGGCATTGAAGACATAGGTTGCAAGAACCGTACCGCTGATAGTAGCATTGGCTGTTCCTCGATTAGTTGAGCGGTTGGTGCGATTAGTTTTCAATTCAGGATGAAGTTGAAAACATTGGGATTCTGAGTGAGCTGTTAATGGGTTGTGAACACCATTTAAGCAGCGTTCGTAGTTGGTTCGACGTTCAGCAATGAGAGCAGCTGGAGGAGGAACACCTCCTGGTTGATAATCAAGGACAAGTTGTTGAAGATGCTCGAAGACTTGATCAAGAGTAAGAAGGGTATCAGAAGTCTCGGCGGTATGAGCAAGTAGATCTCGAGTAGGATGGTAACGAGGAGATAATTTAGAAAGAAGCATGTGCGCTAAGATGTCATCATCTATCTTAAAAGAGACTTCTGTCATCTCATGAGTGATTCGACGATATTCAGTGAGGAATAATTCCAGAGAATTGTCAGTACATTTAAGATTGAGAAACTTTCTAAGGATACGGGCTCTATTGCGAGCCTTGGTGGAGGCATATAATTTAACTAAAGCATCCCAGATAGCTTTAGGATCTTTGTTATTAGATGAGTTAATGACCAGAGCTCTATTCTCAGGACTAAGTTTACGAGAAATGAAACCAGCAGCCTTCTTTTGACGTTTAAGAAAGGCAAGCTTCTCCTCGGCGGTGGCATCGTCTCCTGGTGCAGTTTCGGTGCCGTCAACAATGGAGTCGAGGTCCCACTCCATGAAGTGAGCGAGCATCAAGGGTGACCATCGCTGCCAGTCATGCTCCAAGGGAGCAATGTCCTTGGCTTCGGATGTGGGATTATGGTTTGACATTTCGTACGTGATGATAGGTTGATTAGAATTGATGTTGGTGGTAGTAGATGAAGGCGAGAAGGATTCGTCGTTCATAGAAGTGAATGATAACGCTTAATCTGATTAAGATAAGTCGTCTGGGCTCATAACCTGATAAAATAAGGAATGATGGAAGGGCTGATAGTATCACAAGTACCGTGATTAAAGGTTAATCAACCTGGATCACGTATAAGTGATATAGAGAAAGAGAAATACCTGATAGTATCACAAGTACCGTGATTAAAGGTTAATCAACCTGGATCACGTATAAGTGATATAGAGAAAGAGAAATACCTGTAGGAAGGTAGTGAGATAAAAGATAAAGTTGTTTGAGTAAGATTCCATTCTATCTAAATAAGTAAGCACAGAAAATAGTAACCACAAGCAGACCTGATAGTATCACAAGTACCGTGATTAAAGGTTAATCAACCTGGATCACGTATAAGTGATATAGAGAAAGAGAAATACCTGTAGGAAGGTAGTGAGATAAAAGATAAAGTTGTTTGAGTGAGGAATTACAACCGTAGAGCTCAAACAAGTTCTTTTATAGCAGTTCTTTCTCAATAGGTTTTTAGGAAAATATATCAGCAGTTATTGTGTTTCTCACAAATAATGACGCGCAGGTCCTGCTTTGGTAAAGAGTGAAACAGAGAAGTTAAGATAGAAGGAATTATCAGAAAGCAGCTCTATGAAACATATATTGATATATGTGAAGATTACTTTGATGTGATTAATGTGAAAAAGAAAGAATGAACACCCGAAAAGAGGAAAGGACCCTTGTCATCATACTTAGGATGTTTTACTATTGCAATCATCATAATTTAACATATATCACACTTGCTATGATCCCAAGGACACTTTCACATAACCTGCTCAGCATCAGCATGTGTTCCATCATTTACAATCCTTCTTCGTTAATTCACATTCCAATCTACTTTACTTTGCTTGTTTCATTGAGCGCAATTCAGAGTCTTCGCGTCATTATTTATAAGCCTCACCAGTCTTATAAAGATTCAAGATAATGTTCTTGATACTTGAAGGCTTGCAGCTTTAAGTTATAATACTAGACTTGATAATTGTATGGAAGATGTGAAAATCAAGCAATGGATTTTATCAAGATCTATCTTCATGAGATGATCATGTACACACCCTATGGCAGCAAAGGCCGGCACTAAATTTTTATGATCTCCGGTTTTGAATGTGTGTTAACCAAAATTGATGCATACAAATAGGCAGTAAAAGAAATGGGATCATAAAGATGAGTCAAAGAGCTTGATCAAGATCCAGCTTGCTCAGATAAGTAAATACCTGAACCAAGAATCCTATTTTTGAGAGCACACTAGCCCATTTTGGATATTGATGTCAAAAAAAGATAACATACTTGAGATGATGGCGGTTCGTGAACAGTATGTGTTCCTCTTCTGGGGTGGTATTGGGGAATTTTGGCAATACCATGTTTTATCAAGCAGATCTCATTCATTGCTTGAATTCGATTAATTCAAGGTAAGTAGCAAGTGGAAAAGGGCGGCGAGCTCAGGGCGGAGTGAGAACGAGGTTGGGAACAGTTCTTGAGGAGTAAGTAACACGCTGTCCAGAATACGCAAGAGTTTCGATATAAAAATTTTGAGATAAACATGCAAGTTTCAAGATGATTTTAATATGTAGGGGCAAAGGCTAACAGTGCTTCCAATGGCTCATCTAGCTGGACATGTAGGTCTTAAAGTGAAGAGGTTGCTGTTCTCATTCTCAGATGGTTTTGGAACATGGCTACTGGTGATTTTGCTTTTGAACTGGCATGCCACATTTTAAGACAATGTATCCTCAAGGTACATATGAGTTGATCCCTAGGATGTTATAAATTACATTTGGAACAAGACTCGTTGAGTTTGATGCAGATAATAATAAATGAAAGAAGATTAAATGACAAGAAAAATGATCTAGCCGAATGAATAGTAGATGGAAACAAATATGCATAAAGAGAGCGTGAAGCAATGAACGCGAGAAGGAAGAATGTAGTGGCTCAAGGCCATTAAAAGCGCTTGGCGCTATATGTGTTTACGAAAGTAAGCTAGCTTTGAAAAATGAAACTGAGACGGAAAAAAGCTCTATCAGTAAGATTGTAAAAGAAGGTATCAAGACCTTCAGGTAAGAGGTTGAAAATATGAAAAAGAAAGTTGATCTCAAGGGTTGATAGTGTTTTGGATGTAGTATATGCTAGGCAGGATGGCTGTTAATGCATGTTTAGATGGATGGACGAGCAGCAGAAGGATATCGCATACCACCACCTGCAGTTGCTCTACCCAAAGATTTGTCCAAGGTTTCAGTCGGAGGTCCCGAAAAATCGATAGAGGTTGGCTTCGAGCTTCCACCGCCACTGCCAACGGTAGACTTCTTCAACGCTTTCCAAAGGGACTTTGGATCTTTTTGCGTTAATCGACGATTGGATTTACTAGCTGTTGCTTCTTCCTCTTCTGGCATAGGTGGCGGTACTGGTCGTGATGGCATGTACAAATCATCTGGGTGGATTTTTGCCGAGTTGCTCATCGTGTGTGAACGACTTCTTTTTTGTAATTTAAATGCCTCGCCCTTGACCTTCTTGGTAGGTACCGGCTGCCCTATGGGAATAGGGTCTGAGATCACGGGTGGAAGAATAGGAAGAGGGGGAGGTGCCGAGATATTGAGACGATGAAACCCGAAATTTATGACGGACATGGCTCGCGTGCGTTGATTTTTTGATTTGGCGTCTCCCACCGCACGCTGAGCTGGATGTATATGATGTTCTAAAACGGGCGCTGCGAGAATTGGACTGTCTGGAGAGGTAAACGATGGAACGGGCTCGGTGGGGATTGTCAGGCCTTCACATAACGACCCGCCAACCGAGCTCATCCGACGGCGAGGTGCAATGTGCGTCTTGTTACATGTATAACTAGTTCGAGCAGCTTGAGGGGCGACACTCAAGTGTGCTGGACCGCGGTAGACTTGGGTTTTCTGTGCAGGTTTAGGAAAAACCTGTAGATGCGAAAATCCATGTCATACATCATGCGAGGGTTAGCCATCTGTCAAATCAGGTGTTGATGATGCGCAGATGAAATATCACGAACGAAATGGGCCTGTTTCGGATCTACAAGGCCTTTGGGATGAGGTCGGGGGTTGATATTATAGAAACCCGGAGTCTGGTTTTGGGCTGAGGGCAAGTTTGTGATGGTGGATTTCGATGTCATTGCCGAATGGGTAGGAGAAAACTGGGCGCCCGGGGCACGGAAAACACCGGGCTGGCGGGCAAAGGGATCATCACTGTCCACATCATCAATGTCGGAGAGTGAAGAGCACGACGCAGCGCCGATAGGACATAAACTTTGATTGTCGGGCGAGTTGGGCCGGAACACGCGCCTAGTACAAGTGTGATACGCGTCGTTCTCATTCGACTCTTCTAGATCCGTGCTACTTCGGTCTGACACGCAGAGAGATGGGGTAGACATGTTGTACGACGATTCTTTGGAGTAAGAGAGCGAGTACTCGTTTCCCGGCGATTGTTGGAAATTGGAACTGCGTGGACTGGCTGACAAAAGGCCAGTATAGCAGGATAAGATGGACATCGAACAGTATTGTTCATTTGCTTCAGTGCCGACTTCAAATGATCAAATGTTAGTTTGTGAATTTGTTATAGTAGGTTAGGGATGGAACATCTCACCTGTGTGCTGATGACCTTGTTGGTCGCTGGCACCCGGCGAGGGAGTTGTGGGTGGGCTCAGTAGGCTGCAATAAAGCTCCAAGGCCTGGCGCATCACTGCGTCTTCGCGGCCGTCTCCATCAGGTTGTTTTAATAACTTGTAGCAATCAGACACGTTGAGATGCGGGCTGGGCTTGGAGGACGCTGAGCGGTGGATTTGAGGGGGTGCTGAGCGCTCTGATATGGAACGAATCATATGTTGAAGTCCTGAGGAAAAGTCGATTGACTGAGGAGACGCCATGGTAGAGGACTATTGTGAGTATTTACAGTGGTATGAGAAGATGGTCTCAATGATGACAAGGAATCGTTTATAGGAATGTGAAACTGTCGTGCAATTGTGTTTGAGAATCTATAAACGTGATATAATGTGACGCGAGAGACTTGACGTAAGATAGGAGTCGAGGATGTAGGATACTATTATACGCGAAAGAAAATACAGGAAGCGGTTTCTTGACTGGCTCAACGATGGATTGAAAAGATTGGGCCTTGACGGGCAAAACTGGCCAAATGCGATGTTGCTATCGATGCTCGATGGGACTGTGCCATGTTTGTTGACTACCATTGAAACTGTTCTTGAGGTAAGATCTTCAAAGACAATGGACAACGACCGGTCGGCTTCCTCACTCATTCATTTCTTGTCGATGAATAATTATGAACAATGCTCAACAATCTCTTGACCAGTCCCCAAACATCCACGCCATATGTTCTTCATTACTTTGTTCAGACAGTTGTTAGTTCTGTTGTCCCGCGTCTCCGGCGGCTCGGAAGACTGCTGGACATCGTGCCTCATCCTGCGACATCGTGATTCGTATGCTACATCCTAGCTGTTGAAATGGAAGCGGAACCAAGTCTGAACATACCTGAACGCCGACACAAAGGTGCGGCCGGGGCTCTAGCGGCAAAGTTCAACTTCTTCAACACACGATTGAAGTTGAGCGTGCGTTCGTTGACATCTTTGGTCCCCCTTTTCCAATATCTGCGTTGTCTCAGTTGTTCACCGTCCTTATCACCCCAATTGACATCATTGTTCCAACTGTACCCAACACCACTCCAATATGGATTGAAGATGACCATAAGTTGTGTGTAGCCCCACCTAGATCAGCAAATGCCAAAGAATTGAGATGATGTGTAATTATCATTCGCAACCTTTAAGATTTCAACTTCCAGGTAAAAACCAGCTGCACTTCAATAAATTCTTCTAGAACTTTCCTGGCCAACACATTAATCCCCTACATCATCAACACTCATTTGCACAAAACCAGAAAAGAACCATCATGTTTGGCCCTTACAAGACAGTCACTGAATTTAAATCTGTAGCTCCACAAGCACTATGAAAAAGTAGAAACAAGAAAATAAACCAGATATCTAGCTTCAGATCCAGTGAAGTTATATCGTAACACATGACGAGAAAAGAACAAACAATTTACTTCAAATTTCCATAGACATAGACATATTTTTTATATTTTTTGCAATGGGATATAGCAGGATATAGCCTGATGTGGTACAGTGCACACCAGTACATCGGGTTTCCGACAATTCCCGAGGACTGACCTCTTGACCCGCTACATATCTGACATGTGGGGTCCGGGGCCAGATGCCCTCGTCCACAACATCCTGGGGACGATTGCAATACTTATGCCGAGCCTTGCCGAGCTCAAGTTCCAAGAGTCCTTGTTGCACCGGGAATTCGATTGATCCATACAAACTGCGAAGCACCACTGTCTCCAATATCAACCACATCACGGTACAAACAAAGATAGATATCAGGAATCTCAAAGTGATGATCAGGCTAAGCTTAACACAACTTTCCCGAAGGCTACCCTCACTTTCGATCGGAACCGATGCGTTTAGAATATCTCACCTCAACCAAATACCGAGCACTTTTCGCTTCTTTCATGAGACGAAAACTCAGTATCAGGTCTTGTCGAGTGATGGTAGTCCCAAGCGCATGAGAATGATAATTTTGGGTCCACCAGTTTAGTGATAAAAACCCTTTGATCTTTAAGACAACATTCATTCATTTCATAGCTTTCAATCACAAAAGTAAAGAAGTTTAAACTGATATAACTCATCTCGATCTGCTTATCCATAAATTATTGAAAAACGTACACAGGGATCGGGAAAAGGAACTCATTGTAGCAAGTTGCTTTCAACCTTTAATCCTTCTTTGATAGGTACTGGCGATTTACTTCGATGGAATGTAAACAACCATACCGAAGTTGGTAAATTGGCGGAAAACTATATCTCACGTGGAGGTTAGTGATGTTGAATGAATCAAAAATCAGAACCGTTACTATTCTTGGCACCTTATTCACACAAATCTATATATCAAACCTGGTGAAGTAAAACGTCCTGTTACCTGATCTTGGGGGAATTTTATACATTTAGATTTATTACCAGATGATGTTATTCTCGAATTGGTCAAACCAGAACTTCGTCAACTAGCAAATCAAGTCAGTGATCATTCGATCCTTTTCTATTTTCTTTATGTTGATTTGAGTAACTGATTTGTGGGATCACATTGATACACTTGGGTTCTTAAAGGATTGGATCTTAGATGGGTTTCCTCGCACAAGAGCTCAAGCCTTGAAACTTGACAAATTTCTCAAAGAAGAATTGAATGACGAACTCAATTTGATCATCGCTCTACACGTACCTGACGATATCATCCTACATAGAATATCAGGTCCGTCCTCAATCATGATCAAGCATATATTACATCATAGTAGCTTATGAGTATGTCGCTAATTCTTGGCATCTTTGGGCATCAAAAGGGAGGTGGATTCATGGCCCATCAGGCAGGGTGTACAATGTACGTTCTGTTCACAATTTGATATTCGAAGACGAGTCAACGAGTTTCCGTCTAGCCACAAACTAACGAGTGCTTGCTTTCATCTTTTCCTTCCATGCCATTTTAGACTACCTATAACCCTCCAAGAGTTGAAGGATTAGATGATGTGACTGGAGAACCTCTCATCAAACGAAAAGATGATACAGTCGAAGTGTTTGCGAATCGATTAAGTTTATTCCACGAAGAGAACGAACCAATGCTCAACCATTACGAATATCAAACAATCCTTAATTCTCCTACTTCAGGGGAGCCATCTACTACAACGATGGTTAAAAAGCTTGTCCATCTTTCTGGCCATACAAGTGATGATATCTGGCCTCAGATCTATGAACATGTACAAAAACGTGTAAGTACGATTTGAATTGATTTACCCTCTCATCTTCCTACCATTGTTCAAAGTTTTTATCGGCCTAATGATCCATATCTTTGAAATCCTATCAAGTTCCCTCATCTGAAACCTGAAAGCAATCCACAGTCATAAAAACCGCTCACTCGAATATCACCTTGACAAAGCCTACCATCTCAACTGTTTCTGTCTTTTTATCACTTTCTGTTCTGCACAAGAATACTCGTTACTCATCGCCTCAGTCTCTTGGTCTTGATGTTGTACATTACATCATATGTCATTCTACTTTCTCTACCTCCATCACTTTTCTCTCGGTGATCCTCGCAGCTGTTTTCTCTTTGAGTACATCTCTATGAAAATGCAAATCCACACGCAGATAGGCATGTCAAATCTTCCATTGAAGAGTATGAGTGTCGGAGACTTTGAAAAAAGGGCTTCTTGGTTGATATTAGCTAGCCGATGAATTCATAAATCAGTTCCTTCATAGATGAGGCGGTCAACATATTCCCAACAATCGCATCCAGGCAATGTATGTGGAGAAGTATCTCGAAAAGCACTGTTCATTCAGTCCAGGAATGAGAGGAAATGTGTGTTTGATAGTGGCAGTGTAGTAGCAGCGGGGTGTTTTGATGAACAAGATTGAAGCAGTGAATCAGGGCTGCTGTGATACCTTTTGAGTATTACCTCCTATCTTATGGCTATCAACCCAATCACATCTAAACTTTAAAGACCAATTCATTTCAATATTTCGCGTTGACACAAATGATGAAGAAACCTCCAAAGATTAAATTAAGTGATTCAAAAGGATTCTACATTCAACATTACCGCGGGCAGGCCAATCTTAGGTGGTCGTGAAATTCATAACTGGCTCGATTCTTAAGACATCTTAGATATTGTTGGACTATCAATGACTTGAGATGGGTCATCTGCAAGATTGATGATGTAAACATTTGAGGATTCGAATTGATGTCACGGTTGGCACAACTTGCCCTCACTGCAGGCCCACGGGGTGCACCTCAGAGTCAAAAGCCGCGCTCATGACAAGAATGGGAAGGGATTTGGTACGTAACAAACAGCTGGGAAAAGGTATCAACCCAATCGGTTTGTTTCTTCCTACAATTCAGACCATTCGAGCGTGATGGTAAGGGTTGATTGTCACTCAAGGATTGAATTTGAATCTTATGGTCTTTATTACAAAGTCTGTGGCTCTGAGAATAAATTCTGATTGCTGAAGGTTAAGTACACCAATCATAGATCTATGACTTTCATGGTTCTCTTCCAGAATATATCAAAATCAATCGCTATCACCTTGATAGAGAATAATGTATTGATATAATGTTCAAAAAAATTTATCCCCTTAGTGTAATCGAGGAGAGCCCAAAGATTTTGTCAGTTCTTGAAAATACATTCTGAGCTGTATATCTCCATCTCCAATTTAACTATTCTGACCACGATGTCTGATGAATAGAAAGACTTAACTTGCTAAGAAGCTCAAACAGATGCTAAGAAAACTTTGTGATTTATTTCAAAGCTGTTGTTCAAGCCTGGAATAAATCAACAGAATGTTCTTCCAAACTCATGGATTTTAAAGACATTTGTTCACATTTGCATGTTTGTTGTGATAGAGAGGATGGTCACTAGACTTCTGTTTATTTTTGTGAAATTGTGATCAATGAAAAGTGGAACAAAACTGAAACTTCCTTTTCAGAACTGCAACGGTGTGTTATTTAGCCTGGAAGACAAAGATGTGAATGTGATTTAAACAGATTTTATCTTATGAGTCACTTACTTGAAAGAATTGATTGATTAAAAAAATTGAGTATTGATATTATTGACTAACTAAGTAAAAGATTGATTGTATTGATTTTACATAAAAACTTACAAAGTCTTTTAAAAATATTTGAAAATGATGACTTGGAATAATAAACAGAATTAATTTAATTACAAAACAAAAACGATTGAACAATATGTTTGATAAAGAAGAAAAGTTTCATATGATGATGATGATAAAAGGAAAAATGTCTGTGATCAGCAGAAAATAAAATAAAATTCAAATTCAGTTCAATGAAATGTATGTGAAATATATACAATGACAAATATCCTTCGCAACAATTGGTGAAGTGATGAGAGTAGTTTGTTTAATGATACTTTGAGGTGTTCTTCAATCTTCAGTTTGGCCATTGTGGAGCAAAAAACTCTTCATCCTCATCATCAGAGTTATCACCTGAAAGAGTATAAAAAGAACTGTGATCACCATCATCTTCTTCATCAAGCTGATCAACCTCCCCGTCATCGTCACCATCACATTGTCCTTCAATCAAAGCGAAATCTGACAGAGCTTGAAGTGAGATTGGTTGAACAGAAAGACGTCGTTGTGTGATATGACTAGGAGGAGTCTCTATGGTAACATCAGAGTTGGTTGGGTTTGTATTTGAAATCTCTGTGAAAGGAGAATCGAAAGAGATGCTTAGTTCGGCTTGTAGAGGTGAAATGACCTCAAGGTGCTGTCTAGGTTTAATATGGCCCGGTGAACGAGGTAAAACACCATCTTTACTACGTTGACGTCCAATGCGTTGTGCAGAAAGTTGTAACTTGATGATCGAAAAGCCTATCTCATCGTCATCTACTTCTTCAATATCTTCGACGATGGAAGCCGAACGAGGTGGACACAATGAGGAGGTTTCTGAACTTTGTGAACTAGAATCAAACTCTGAATTATTGGAAGAAGACATGGATGATCGACGAGTGTTGAGAGTAGGCCTATGAGCATATTGACTTGAAGTCTCGCAAAAGCTGGAATTCGGATGAGTGCCTAGCATAGGAATAAAAGCCTGAAACTCTGAATTTCGTCTCTCCCTTGAGCCTTTCACTCTAGACTTCAACTTTGAAAAAGATAAGGAAGATGGAGCACTACGGATCTTTGAGACGTATGCACGGAAATCGGGTTGAACTTTGAGATCAGGTACACTCATTTCGAAACTCTTGGCAGTAGTTAATGTATGTCCAGATGTTGGATGCTGTTAAAGGGTTTACTTTAATATCTCGATTTCTCCCAAAGTAAGGTTACAATTTAAGAATTTACTCACTTCTATTGGTCCTTCCCATTTTTGACTGGTAAAGGGATTGATGGTAAAAAGTTGAGATGGTTGTACGATGGATGTGATGCTTTTTGATTCGGATACACTGGAAGCATAATTGTCTTCGTACATCTTGATTGGTAAGTTAGAATAAATTCGATGAAGCGTAAGGAGGAAAAGACGTTGGACTTTAACCAATTTAAGAAAACAAATCTTGTAAGTGTTCAGAGTTTGTGAAGAAGTAAGAAAAGAAAGGATATTGACAAAGAAGATATATAAATCAGGAAAGAGAAGTTTTGAAATTTTTATCGCAGCTGGACCAGTTTTAGTAAGTAATTTCAAAAGAATCTCTCTCTCTAAAGAAAAGTTGACTGAGCTGGGTTAAGGCTGAGATATGTACTTGATAATCGCAGCTTGGGATTTCTAGATTTCTAGACTCTTTGTAGACAAACTCCGCGTCTATAATCCGAATCAATCCAGACTTTTGAAGATAGAATGTATGCCCGTATTAGTCAACCGTCTACCTAATCATTGACACATTCAAAATTCATAAGCACAGCCTCGGCCTCGGCCTGCATGTCAATGGGGTCTTGATCAAGGGGTTCAAGCAGTGTATGATATGAATGGCGAAAGTGTTCATTATCCGAGGAAGAGTCGGTTCAAGTATGCAGCTCGTAATCAGGCTAGATCCACAACAATGCTCACCGCTCGTTCGGATAACGCTGGGCGAAGGCTTGGAAAATGAAATGTTTGATGCGTTGATGGTTGAGTAATCAGTCTTTTCACCAGATCTTCATCCATTTTAATCGAGTGAAGTCGAGATTCTTGAGTTCAGAGGACTGAACGCTACAAAAATTCAACCTTGGCAGTCTGGTATTCAAGGAAAGCTTGAACATGACCGTCATGAGTCATGATGCAAACCCTCGCTTGGTGTTACGCTCTTCTTGAGCGTTAATCAGACACTGCTTCAATTTCTAATACTAGCTAGCCTCAAAGACCTTGTGGCGGTTTTGCTCGGAAAAGATGTCACATTGGTGTACACATGGATTGAATTAGAGAGGCGATGAGGGAGGGCGATAAATGAGCAATTAGCGACTCTCGGATATAGAAATATTGTGCCTTCACTTCCCACAATGCTTTGGATTCTTGCACACAAGCAGTCACTACACGATATATTTCTCCACCTAGAAATGAAGGAAACAGTTCTTGATGACTGCAGTTTTATGTACATGCAGGGGTAATCCTCATCAACACAGAATAAAGTTTGGTAATCTGAGCTGTCGCATCCAGTGAGGATGACCATGTTCAAGAATTCTGTACCTTTGCTAGTAAGGACTTGAACCGGACTGGGAAATCAATCGAAAGTCAACTCTCGGAATTCATGTTCAAAATCGAACTGATTGATGATGCCACCATACACCTACAATGTGCTTGGTGCATCAGCCTTCATGTAGGTGAGTGATTGGTGTTCGCCGCATCGACAGCTTGGGTGATGTGAATTTATCAATGTAAGAACGCAACGTGAGCCAACTTGTGACCAAAAAATCGATAAACCTTCTCCGACAAAACTCTTCAGTATAACATTTCCCAGTTATCTTCTCCAATTGCGTACATTCATTCGACTTGATCAATTGCCCTTCTATCATGACGTATAGGCGTGATGAGAGAGCAATTTACACCACTCTCGACTTCCGATCGCATTACTTACCATATATATATACATCTCCCTCATGTTCTTCCAATGTCCCAGGAAGTACGGTTAGTTCAACCGAGGTGGCAATCTTTTTTCGATCTTCGTTCAAATTTCCTCGAAGGCTTAGACACAAGAACCTTGTTTGATTTTTTTGGGGAGGTCATTGAACTTCAAGTTATTCAAACTATACATATTTAATCAAATCATCTCATTTCATCATCCAATCAAAACTTCATTCGTAGGATTCACTCACTTTTTGAGTTTTTGATTGCCTTCCTACCGTCTAAGATCGATCTCTTCACACATTATGCCTTCGATGCGTTCTTCTAATAGTAACTCAGGTATGAGCTTAACAGATTCCACCACTTCATCACAAAGATCAAACAAACCTACCTTATTGCGACTCTGCTCATTTGGATCTCGTAAATTCAATCATAAGTCTGATGTAAGTGATGATATTAGATCTTCTTCATAACAAATCAAAAAGCTTACATTTGTCTTTTTAATTTATAGCATTCTATATCACAAATCAATCATACTACTTTAAACGAATCTCAAGGTTTGATTCCTTCTCCAATCTCATCTCAATTCATTCCGTCTTCATTCGAAACGCTAGAAACCGAATCTGACAGTTTCAAGAACCCTAAATCAAGATCAAACTTTTTACCTTTACCTAAACTCTTTATACGTAAATCGATCTCTAAAAAGAAAAAGATTTTACAAATCACAGAAATTGAAACTCAAGAGAATTGTGAAAGAAATACTTCTTCATCTCTTCATCAAATCTCAAATAAACCATTTTCAACCATTCCTGAATTAGTAAAAGATTCGAATTCAAATCAATTTATAAACCAATTCAAGATGAAAGAAGAAGAAAATCAAATGAATGAAGTTCAAAGATTGATTAAGAAAAAAGGTTTAATTGAATTTGATCAAAATGAATTTATAAAACAAAGAATAGAATCCAAAGAAGATTTAGAATTAGAAGATGAATTCAGATTATTTGAACTTTCTGTCAATCAAATCAGTAAAAGACGTAGAGCAAAATCAGAACATAAACCATTGAGAAGAATGAATGAAGAAGTTCAACATCAATTTAATCATTTACGTTTATCTTATGAAGTTCCTTTGTTGAATTCAAACTCTAACTTCGAAGTAAAATCATTCAAGTCTCTTCAAACCGATTTACAACAACCATCTCAAAGCTTAGAAGAACCTTCAAGAGATGAAATCTTTCAACCTCTTTCGTCAGAAATCAGTACTGAGAACCCTCAGGTCTTTGTATCACATTATCAAAATGAAGAAACAACAGATTACAACACACACGAAGACAATAAGAATGATGATGATGATGGTATTGAAGATAATCTATCTCTCTACGAACTCACTCCTGAAGAGTATGAAGTTGAAGATGAACTTATCTTACCACAATGGCCAAATCATCTCTGAATAAACATGGGTTTTGTTTAAATCATCTTGAAATGAAAATCGAATTGAATCAAAAAAGAGATGAACTTAATTGATATCAAACTTCTTCTAATTCAATCCATAAAGTTATAAAATCGTATAGAAATATTAATCTTGATGTTGATTTACATTGACTTTAACTTTTTTTTATCAATCTATTAAACTTTATTCATGATCTATCAAAATGGTTATCAATTTGACTTTCCTTAAGAGCTTTCACTTTCTTTTTCAACGAATTCACTATTTAGAAACTTCATAGACTTTCTCTTCACTCGTCTTTCTTTTAGCTTCATCAATCTTCTCTTCCAGAATCATACATCTAATTAAAACGGTTCAAGCATTTGATTATGTAGATAAGTCTGTTTCTAATAATCCATTCCCCGGATAGAAACTTGCAATAACCTAAATGTGAAATCACGGTGGTTTTTTTAATTCAAATCTTCATCAAGTCAATCCAATCGACATTCAAAATCTTGAAGTTATTTTTTTTTCGATTTTTTAATTGACTTGATTGTTTTTCGAACATCTTATTTCATTCTCATCTGATCCTCTCCATTCACAGCCCAAAAAAAAATGATCCAGTACAGTGAGCAGCTCAGTACATATCCCAAGTTTTTTCTTTTTCCTCAAATCAGGTCTTTGACCACTCCCATCTAAGAATTTTCTCGAAAGCTCATCAACATAACCTCAGATTCGGTTCAAACACTTTAAGAGAGATATGGATTGTTTGAGTTGATTTTCAAAACTGATTGGGATTTTAAAAAGGTTTGTTCAAATTCAAATATCGAGTAAATTCATTAATCGTTAAGACTGATTGATGATTGAATTTCTCAAAGGTTTTGGTATGATGGAACGACATATGTGAGATGATACAAAACACGATTCAGAAAACCATGGATTTGTTTATGTAAACATGATGATCCTGATAGGAGCTAAGAGTCTCACTCCTCTGTTCTTCGATATTGAGCTTATGTTCAGCTGAAAGATCATGACCTCAACCTGAAGCTCTTTTGAAAAAATCTCTTAAATAAGTCTTAAAGGAAGATAAATACTTAATAAGATCAAAACTAAAATTGAAAAAAACATAAAAGAAAATGTGATTTTGTTTTGTTTTGTTTCATTATACATCAACTTTAAGAATCACACAATCAAACTTCAAATCAAACATTAGATCACATACCTATCTTTACCTATTTACTTAAGTATTTTCATTTTTCATTTTTCTTCTTCTTCTTTTAAAGATTGAAACCTTTGATTTAAACTCAAGATCGATCGAAATCTTTGACTTCATATTAAGTTTCTTTGACTTCATATCTTTAAAGATCGTAATTTACATCATTAATTCATAAAATATATATATATATATTTGATATACAAAAGATAAATGATGAAAGGGAAAGATCAGAAGAGAGAAAGTGAAAAGTGAAAAAAGAATAAGGAATGGATCAAAAAGGAATGGATTTTGGATTTAGTGATCTTCAGGCCATTTTGGAAAACAATAAGGTTCGAATTCGAGGATTGATTCACGATCAGATACAGTACAGAATGAAGATCGATCATCTTCTTCTTCTTCTTCTTCTTCTTGAACATGATGATGAATTTCATCATCAAGAGCTTCTTGAGCAGAAGGAGGAGAAGAAGGAATGGTATGAAGTGTATGAAGTGGATGATTTGAATATGATGGATTTAGAGAAGCTTTTAGAGTGATTTCTAATACATCAGTTGAGTTTGATGATGATGAATCACCATTGGAAATCAAAGTTGGATTTGGATCAAGAAAAGAAAAAGTGGAGTATGATTGAGCTCGAGATTTATGTCTGATTGAGGGTTTTCGATCATATGATTTTCGCTTCAAGGTTAATTGGATTTCTGTTTGATTAGGTTCATGAGAGATTCGATGAGAGATTCCTTTACTCGATTCGGTTCTTGATTGATTAATGAAATCTATTCCACCTGAACAAGATCCACGTCGGTCTTGAGTCGTGAAGCTAAAAAGGTTAAGACTTGCAGTTGATTCATCATCTTGACTTGGTGGGATACTATAAAGTTCTTGAACTAAATCAGGATTAGGAATTGAACGAAATCGAGTCTCGAGAGTCGATTGAGGCCAAGCAATCCAACACGATTGTCCATTCACCGTTGTCCTTCGTTTTTCATTCTTTGATTTACGGATGATCAAATTCGAAATCGATAATGAGGATTGAGAGTTTCGTTTTAATCTTTCAAATTGTTGTCGTAAACCAGTACGAGGAGTTTTTTCAATTTTAGAACTCATGCTTGATTCTTCATCTCCCAATTGAGGTACAATCACTTTGAGGTGCTGAGTAAAACAATCGGATTTTCCTCAGTATTTGATCCACTTCTTTTTCAATTTTGTCAATATTCTCCTTCTTACTCACTTTCGGTTTATGTGGTCTTCTAGAGGCAAATGAACCAATTGATGAGGAAAGAGATGGTTTCTCTGAAAGGGTGATCGAACCAGTCGTATCTCTTAAACTTGATCGCGAATTTTTGCTGGAACAGAAGCGAGGTAGAGCCATGATTGCAAGACTTTCTAGAGAGCTATTTAAATGATGCTTAGGTTATCGTGAAAGAGGAAGATGAACGAAGATAGAGATTGCCAATGTGATGATCAAAGCACAACTAAAGAAACCTTAAGGGAAATATCAAGCACAGGTTGAGATTCTAAGATGATTATATGTGTCTTTAAGAGTTGATCTACACTATGAGGCAAGAAGAAGAGGAAGAATCTGAATTCATTAAATCCTCTTATACTATTCTTATCCTTAACGCGTGAGAATTGACGAGGTAGAGTGTGATCGACAATCACCAAGGCGAATTACTAGGATGAATGTATGTGTGATATACTTCGAGCGATGCATTCTCACTCAGATTGCGAGAATTGAACTTCGATGATAACATAATCGTGTGTGAAGATCAATCTAAGGAGATACATACTATAGAAGCTCCTCAGACAATTCAGTGAAATCTTCGAGTCCGTCTAATCCTTCGGTAATGAACCCTGTTTTGAGGGGGTACATATTGGAAAAAACCATAAAACGGGCGGAGTGTGAAGAATGAATTGAAATGAGAAAAAAGTAAAAGTACTTACTTCTTCAGGTTCAAAAAACATTCTTTAGGTTTTTCCCGCAAAAACTCAAGCAGTTTGCCGAAGAAGGGCGGGGGGGAAATTCCGATAAGTGAAGGAATGGATCTTTTGGATCACTTCAAAGTTTTCACTTGTGCCTTATATCCAAGATAATCACCACTGAAATATTCTAAACTTCGAAACGAAGAAAGATGCTGAGATTTGAAAGGAATAAAATTGAACAAGTTTAAATCTTCTCTTACACGCAAACTAGAATTTGGTTTGAGTAAAATCTAATACTGCCATGTGCGATGTTTGATCAACCAATCATGAAGTTTCAAAAACAATTTATTTTAAGTAAAATCTAATGTGATCGATCAAAAGATTCTCATCCTCTTGGTTGTTACCTTTACGAGACCCATCCCAATCTTTGACTTACTCACACTCCCGATATCCAAGACCGAGACCTGCACATGCCCAGCGCAGGTGGTTTATGAACCTCTACAAATGAAGTTATAGATCATACTCATTAGTCTGAGGGAAAAAACTTGATAGACTTCTTAAGCTTCATGAAGCCACCTTGTCAAGTCTGACTCCCAGTGAGAGCTCACCGAGTGCTCTGATCAAGAAACGTTAGGTGTTGCCGAAGTGTACATACTACATCACTTCTCTTGCCGCGGATATATGTTTCCGAGGGGGGCCGCATTGGGTAATCCCTCGGATCAGCTCGTTGGCAGTACACATAAACGCTCTTAACCGCCCGATTTGATTTACCTAGGAAAACAGTCCCAGTCTCCAGAGATTCATGGAATTTGAGATCCGAAGAAATTCTGCAAGTAAAAACAACACACAGGAAGGCTGAGTTTGTTTAAAGTACATATACATAAATAAGAAGAATTGGATCAGATAAACTTGAACTTTAGATCTTTTTATTTTTTAAAAGAAAAGAAAAGTCTGATGAACGTTTTACATACTAGATTGATAAAAAAAATTAATAACCTTCTTCATGACTTCACAAGTTTTTTAAAATCTTTTCCTATATTACAATGCATGTATGTACAACAATACAATACATCCCAATTCTTTTATGTAAGGAAAATCAAAACTTTTTATTCTGATCAACTTGTTTTCATTTTTCTTTTCTTTCAAAGAATCCTTTTTTTGTTGATCATTGAATCATTTTTCAATCTTATCTTCAAACCCAAACCCAACCCTAAACCTTCATCAAAAAAATCAAAATCTTAAATACTTTTGATTCCATTTTAAAGTTCCTTTCCCTAAACAAAAAGGGTTTCATTTGAAAACCCATCCAAATACACTCAAAGATTCTGATCAAATCAAGTGTATATTCATCTCAAATCTTTTTTTTTTCAAACCAATCCTTAAACTTTCTCACCAAAACAAAACAAAACAAAATAACCCAATCAAATTCAATCTTCTCAATAAACCAATCCCAATTTTTTAAATTTATAACCTTTTTTCTTAACCCATCATCATTCTTTACATTCATTCTTCACTGTTTAATAATCTTATAATCATGATCATATGAAAAAAATCATATTAACAAAAAACCAAAATCACTTTATTTTTCAATCACTTTAAATCATCAAATTCAATCACTTTAAAAATCCTTTTTCTTTTTCTTTTTCTCAAACCTATCAAACTTCACATATATATGTATGAATTACAAAGAATGAATCAAAAAAAAGAATCAAAACTAAGTTAAATTGAAATTTGAATTTTCCAAAAAAAAAGATATATAAAGATATATGCATAAAAACTTAGATTAAACAAACCCTCCCAGCACCAGCACCAGCACCATCACCATCAGATCAAAGCTTTCAATCATTTCTTTCCTTTACGAGCTCTACGCTTAACTTCAGCTAAACTAATCTCCGATCTGATCTCTTCATCTTCTTCATCTTCTTCATCTTCATCATCTTCTACTACTCTCTCTTCACTTCTTTCATCACTCTTTTCATTTCCATTTCCATTCCCATTCCCATTCCCATTCTCAACCCTACGTTTTTTACTTTCACTTCCTACACTTTTCACCACTTCAACTCGATCCCTTTCATCTGATCCTTCCTCATTCTCATCATGATCGAACCTTTTCCTTTTCGGATGAGAGATCGGGATCATCACTGAAAGAAGGGATGATCTTTTCCTTAATGGATTAGGTGTAGAAGGTTGAATGGAAGGAGATGAAGGAGATGATGGATTCGGAATCATAACACATTCAAGTTGACTAGATTGATGTCTTCTTTTTAAATTCATCTCAGTTCTCATTCCATGATCAGTTGATGATTGATTTTCTAAAACCTCTTTCGTTCTTCCTTTCTTATTCTTGATAGATTTGCTGGCTTTTTTCAACGTTTTCTCCGTTTGTTGATTACTTTGAGTCTCCACCCTTGTAGACTCTTCTTCATCTTCTTCATCTGAAGGAAGCTCATCAGAAACCGCCCTTGCTTTTCCCTTCCCAATCGTTGAAAGTCTAGAAGTCTTCTTAATCCTTTTCTCTGGAATATCATTCAACCCTTCTTCAGACCTATCTTGAAGTCTTGAACTTGGACCTTGCGATCTCTCTCCTTCTCCTTCTTCCTCATCTTCAGTCACCTCATCATCGACCCTAATCCGTTCATGATCATCTTCATCAGCTTCAGTTTCATTCTGATCTGCTTTCCTCTTCAACGTAAGTTTTGCTGCACGTTTGATAGCTAAGAAATCATACAGATCAGGATCCATTCTCAGAATAAATCTAATTCAAAAAATTACTCACTTGGATCTTTAGCCATGATCGAAATCAAGCGTTTGATATAAGTACGATAAGGATCCCAAGCTTTAGAATTTCTTGGGATCTCAATCTCATTCTTTTCAAGTGAAAGATCTATTGATGATTTACTAATAAACTCAAAAACATCAAATCAACAAAGTCTTTTCTTTTTTCAAAACCTCAACAAGAAAAACTTTAACTCACATTTTTAATGCAGCTCTACCATCCATTCCAATCATCAGTGAATATAAACCTTTAAAAAAGATTCCAAATCGATCTAATCGATCAAAATCTTTTTCAAACTTCATGATTTGTTTCAATACCCAATCAATCAATCCATTATGTAAGATCACATAAGATTGATGATCTAAGATCGATGTCACACTTAATCTCGCTCCTCTAATCACAATACTTGAAGCAAGTAACTTAGATACTTTTATAAATTGTTCTTCTGATCCGATCTCTTCATTTGAGAAAAGTTCAAATGACTTTTCAAGGTTTCGTTCCCCCAAAATCAATGTTAAAGAAATCAGTCCCACTTCCGAATGATTTCAAGAAGATGAAGAGAAAAAGAAAAAAAAGTCAAAGAGTCAAACTCTAACCTCTCTAAAACTTTCCGAAACAGTCTTAGCCAACGCTTCTTTCTTCGGTCCTGATATCTCTCCATTCCCAAAACAAAACCCTTTCAAAGATCCAATTAAAACTTCAACTCCTAAATCAAATACATCTCCAAATCGATTGAAATGTGCTAAGATCACATTCGAATGTTGAATGTCAATCACTCCACAACAGATCGCTTTTGTAAAGGTAGTCATTAACATTTCAAATTCTTCTTGAATCCTTAACTCTTTAAAACTTGATGATCGATCTAAGGAAGATAATCTTAATTTCAAATCTGGTAATTTTTTCGAAAAAAAAAATCGTATCACTTACACATCCTTTGACGATCCGCTCGAGACACTTTCTTCTCCTTTTCTTTACCTTTACCTTTTTTCCCACGACGATCAACTTCCTCTTCCTCTTCTTCCGTTTCATCTGCATCATCAATCCTCCACTTCCCTTTTTCTTTTGCTTTCTCCTTCATCTCATTCCCAAACCGTTCAATCTCAGCCGCAATAAAACCTGCACAACGAAATTGAGTTTGTTGATCACAATCAATCTTTAATTGATCTGGCATCAAACTACCATAAGAGATCATATAAATATTTAACAAATGAATAAAAGCCTATAAATCAAAAACAACGTTCAACAAAGAACCGAACATCAATTAAAGCCAAATCAAGACCCGAGAAGAAGATGTGAGGATATTCGAAACTTAACTGCTCTTTTAATATTATCACAAGCATTACATTCCGGATCAATAGCATATTCTTTCATCAAATCTAAAAACCGATCTCTAAACTTTAGAACCTTTTCAACCAGTTCCTTTTGTTCTTCTTCTTTCTTCTTCTTCTCACTTTCTTCTTCGATTTCTAAAACTTCATTCATCATCTTACTTGAACTTGCACAGGTCCACATGAAATTCAATTGTAAGATTTCAATTGCTACTTCAACCATCTATTTTCAACCCACCCCCCCAAGATAAGGAAAATGATAAGCTTCGGATGGAGTTTCAAAAAGAATATCACCTTAGACATTACCTTTATCTCCTCGGGATAATTCAATCGACCACGATTAGCCAATCCTAAAATGATTTCAATCACAACCGTTTTCTCAACAGACCCATCCAACATCATATGATCATCATCAAGGTCATCATCACTAATACCAAGTAAGATAGAAGAAAGATCACGAGATCTAAAAAGATAAGTAATCTTAAGAAGTGACAAATAAAATCGATCGATGTCTTGAAGTTCAAAATCACAAGTCTCTAAATCATTCATTCTATCTTCTTCTTCTTCTTTGAAGGCTAATTTTTTTAAATTCTTTAACAATAATTTATCCAAATGTTCGATCTTTTTGATGTTGATATGTGATAATGATCTAGCAAAACTCAATAAATGATTAATTGTAGATGAGATCACACTTATTGTTCTTTGAACTTGTTGTTTGATATATTCATTGATCAGAATATCCCAAAGATATTCATATGCCTAGGAATGAGAACGATCGTGAGTGAAAAAAAATGTATATCAATACCAAATTCAAGTTCTCACTCACAGAGACCATCCGAAGATCAAGATAAAGACCAAGAGATAAGAGTTTAGGTATCCTTAAAACCTCTGATAATCTAATCGGATCATGACTATATTTCGTATAAAGTTTAGGAAACACTTTCATCATCACTTTACTAATTTCAATCTTATTCGAATTCTCAACCAATCCAATCCCATTCAATCCTTCTTCTCTTTCTTCTTCTTCTTCACTTCCTTCTTCTTCTTCTTCTTCTTCGGTCATCAATCCTTCCTTTTGTTTTTCTTTTTGTTTTAACCTTCGTTTTTTCTTCTTTAATCTTTCTTTTTGAATCAAAAGTTCTTCTTCTGTAAGTGATTCAGTTGATTGACTCAATGTAACTAAAAAGATTTCAAGTAAAACGTTTTCTTCATGTTCAGTTAATTTACATCCTTCTTCGACTGATCCGTATTCATCATCATCATCATCATCTTCTTCTTCTTCTTCTTCTCCTTCTCCAGTTCTTATCATTGATCCACGTCGGTTTTTCCTCGACTTCAAAGTTCGACCATTTTTGGTTGCTTCTGTTATTACAGTAGAATGATCCAATAATAAATAATCAGACATTGATTGCCAATCCCGTATCACTTCTATCTCATCCCATAGACTTTCGATCGCTAACGCAATCCTACTCTTCTCAGGGAATTCCGATAAGGACCCGATCCCCATTGTCCCTTCGTTCCTGCCTTCCTCGTCGGTAGCTTCTTCCTCTTCTTCTTCTTCTTCTGGTTCGGTTTGATGATTTGAACTTAGATCATCTTCTCGCTCTTGTCGATTCTCAACCGAACGATTTCCATCTTTCCCAAATTTGATCAAAAGAGAAGCCAAACATTTCAACTTCAAACCTTTCTCAATCTGATCACCTTCTATACTTCCACCGTTCGTTTTACTTTCTTTCCCTTTAGTTCTCTTCTCATTCTTAACACTAGATCCGATCTTGATCCTTTTAGAATCATAAACTTCATTCAAAAAGTTTTTAAAAAATTTACTTATCGATCTTCTCACACGAATTTCTTGATCAAAGATTAATTTCATTAATTGATTTCGTTGTTGATTTTCTAAAATCCCTCCATGTGAATCTACAATCGTTAAGATCTCAATGGCTAAACATCTACTAATCATTTCAGGTTCTCCTATGGCGATTTCTAAAAATCTGGATTTAAATCGGGTGGTGAAATGTTGCATGGGTCCTAGATTATCTTCTTTAGAGTATAGATTCTTTAAAGCTTTCATGGCTTCAAATCTAGCTTCTTTGTTCTAACCCGAACAGAAAAAAAAGGTATCAGACCCAAAGAAAATAAGATGATAGGAAAGCAGAATAGTGAACTCTTACGGTATCAGTCAAGACCCAACCTAAATATCGTAAATAATGACCACCTAAGAAATGATCAGGAAGTTGATTCATCCATTGTCCTAAAGCTTGAATGCATTCGACTCGAATCTTGGGATCTGAATCTCGATATCGATGAACAAAAACACTTTGAAAACAACCGATGAACATTCTCAACTTCTTGAGGTCTGATGTAAAAAAGAGATTTGAACTAACCCATCAAAGAAATCATTCAGATGATTCTCAAGACTTTCTTTTTGATCACTAACCAAACTTTTCCTTTTCTCCCATTCGATCAATCTTTCATCCGTTCCAGATCGATTGTTGTGATTTTTGTTTTTAAGATCTGAGACTTTTTTCTTCAATTGATTTAACTCATCACTCACTTGAATTAAGATTTCGATAAATGAACTCATCAAACCAAACAAACAAATAAAAGTAGACGTATGTCGTATAGATCTTAGTGAAGAGGTAGTCATACTAACTAAATAAGTTTGAATCGAAGTCATTAAATCGGTGTTGTATAAAATTAGATTGTTATGTGATAAATTGATCAAAGTTTCAAAGAAATTAATCAAATTCTTTTCAAAGTTTTTTTTGGTGGTGAACTTCATCTTTAGAGATTTATTGATTCTTGAGTTGATGAGAGGATATGCATGATTTGGTACCTAATATGATCGTAAAGTCGTGTAAAAGTTTGATCGTAATAAAGAACGCGCACTTTTGTTCATCAGATTCCAGTTTGACATATGTTAGACGAAGTTTTCTTTATAGAATTCAGAGGAAGAAGACCTGTGAAGAGTTTGGTGTCAAACTGACCTTTTTGAATTCTTCCTGTATATCATCTAATCTTTCCGGAACCGCGTCCAGATCCAAAGCTTCATCTTTATCAATACTATTATTACATCCACAACACTATATAACTCAAATAGAACAGATAAGTATCTTGAAAACGAGAAAAAGTGGGACAGTCAAGGAGATAACAAACTCTTAGGATACAATTGATCAGAACTGCAATTCCTTCCGCTCTAGCATCTTCATTTGAATCGGTTTGATTTTGATCTTTACCTTTATACATCTCGATCCAATCTTCAAGAGTAGGTTCAATAGCTGAGCTACCCTTCTGAATCGAATCTGATCGAATTGGTTTCCAAAGACGATAGTAAATCAATTTTTAAGTGAGATTCGAATGGTGAGAAATAGAAACTGACTGAAGAGGTCATTGTCTTGTGAGATGACATAATCTGATTTGAGATGATTCCCTGTTTCTCTATCACTCCTTAGACCTTCATCAGGATCATGTTCTTGATCTTCGTTTCGCTTTGAGTTTAGATTGATGTTTAATTTAGTTTTAGGTTTTTGAATCCGAGGTTTACGCGTTCGAATCGGTTTCTTAGATCCAGCAAGAGTTTTAGATTTTTTTCGATGAGGTTGAGGATGATGATCTGAAGAAGGTAAACTTTCTTCATCTTCATCTGAATTTGATTCAACTTGACTTATAATCGGTTTTCTAACTCTCGATGAACGTCTTCTTGGACTTGATTGAATTTGGGAATTAGCTTTGAAAAGATTCATAAAAGTGATCATTAGTTTTGATGTTGTTAATGATCATTGAGAATCAAAACTTACGATCAGATGGAAGATTTGAAGTTGAAGTTAAATTTAGATCATTTTGAGTTTTCTTTCCTTTTCTTTGTTTGACCATTCTTTCTCTTTGGGAGGGTATGAATGGTTGGTTTGAATGAAAATTGTTTTTTGGTTTTTTGGTTTTTCGATTGAAATTTGAATTTTGAAGTTTCGATTTTGAATTTGATCGAGAAAAGAAAATAAAAAAAATAATTAAATTCATCCAATGGTTTAAATTCAATTCAGCTGAGCTTCATTCCCATTATGATTTCAAGAAATTGTCTATCAAACAATATCCTCACTATAGCCTACTATGTATGCTCAACTTATGAGCTAAACCTGCTGAACGAACATCGCGTTATATCAAAGTAGACTAAGGTCCTTTCAAATCTGTGAACAAGTTATGTACAAACTGACCAGATTCCCTGAAGATGTTCAGATCACTTCACAAATCATCAGTTCCATCAGGAGTTCAACCCCACTCGGGACTTCAAACACTTGATCAGAACTCAGTATGAATCTCTTTAAATATGACTGATCAGTCTATGAAGACTGAAGGATCAGAGTAGAGCAAACACTGAAATTGGTCACAGTATGTACAACATTTGAAGTCTTGATGTCTTTGTTGAGCATCTCTATCAAGCTTAAGATGATTTATCAAGTTGAGAAAGAGATTTGAATTTAAATTCTTAAATCTTCCTTGCCTTTACTTCATCATCATGCCTTATGGAGAGAGTAAATCAAATTTTGCACTTGGGATTTGACTCTTTCATGCTCACTAAGATTGAAAGCCCTACTTCCAGTTATATTTACGCAGTCTACCACCTACCCTCTTTATATAAGTCGTATACCATTCCTTGATGATTATGGTTAATCTATTCAGTTATTCTTTAGTTATTATTGTTTTTCCCAAAGAGTTTCATGTAGGTATATAAAAAAAGTGAATTAAACTTTCAACTTATACTCCTCAACTCTTGAATTATTCAGTTTCAATACTGACCTTTGATCTTCTTCTTCTTCTTCTGCATTTTTCAATTTCTTCACCTCCAGCTTTTTGAACTTCTCAAACCAATCCTAAAACCATTCAAAAATTCTCATTTTTCCTTTAATCCATTCTCAAACACATTCAGGTTTTTTCTCAAATCTTTACAATTCCCCCTTTTTTTTCTGGTAGATCTCATCAAAAGCTAATTTAACTCAACAAGTAATTGGTTCAATTACTATCCAATCCATTTCTTATAATTCATCCACATTCACACTTTTTCATCTTATCTAAATCCAGAAAAAAAACATCTTACTCACATCCTCTTTCAATCAAATCTTGAATCATACTTACCATGTTTTGATTCTTTATAATTTATACTCTACTCAAATCGATTTAAAATGTAATCAGATCATCCATTTATTCACTCGTCAAATTCACATATATATATACATTCAATCTCTCTATTTATATATATAAGGAGAAACCTACAAAAAATCATCTGAAAAACAAAACTGGTCTTAAAAAAAAGAATTCATAAAAATTCACTTTCTTCTTCTTCAATCTCAATTTGAACCTGATCTACTTCTCCTTCTCCTTTCACTTCCTTCTCTTTCTCCTTCTCTTCTCCTTCTCCTTCTCCTTCTTCAAACCTTACTTTCTCATCTTTCTTTTCCTTTCCTTTTCCTTTCTTCTTTCCTTTCTTCTTCTTTTTGCCCTTCTCAACTTCTTTTCCATTTCCATTTCCATTTCCATTACCTCCTTGATCATCTTTTACTTCTTCATCTTTTACGTCTTCATCTTTCAGTTCCTCGTCTTTCAGTTTATCCTCTTCCACTTCTACATTTCCTTTAATTTCATCGGTCATCTCATTTTCCACTTCTTCATCCATTTCAACCCTCTTCTTCTTTCCTTCACTCTCTTCAACCTGTTTATCCTGATTCAATTGATGTTCCATAGGTGAATCAGGTAAAGGTGGTAATCCCTTCAACTTTTCAATCCCTTTCATCTTTAATCCCAACTCAATCTTCTCATTCTCTTCCTCTTCCTCCTTCTCCTTCTCCTTCTCCTTCCCTTCATTCACTACTCCAATCACTTTAGAAGATCCCACCACAGCTGCTAGTCTTTCTTTCAAACTGATCCGATTCCCACCCCCGATCCTCTTCTCCAAACCTTGTCCAATCTCTACACTCTTCCTCTCTCTTTCTTCTTCTTTCCCTTCTTCTTTTCTCCCATCCACTCCTTTCATCTCTTCTCTCTCCGTTTGACTTTGATCATCACTCTCTTCTTTCTTTTCTTTGGGTGGATCTAGAATACTCTGAGTTGGTAAAGAACTCCTTCGATCAGGTTTGGCTAATGCTGCAAGTCTTTGACTCAAAGACATTCGATTACTTAGAGTCGGTTTACTTATCGAAGGTCTACTAGTCGTCTCATCAATACTTTCTTTACTTTTCTCCAGCTTCTGATCATTTTCATTTCTTCCGATCTCAACACGCGTTTTAACATCAGCACTAAGGTTTGAAGTCTTGTGAGTAGGTTTGACCTCTTCTTGAAGGATCGGAATATCGTGCATTGTCTCTTTCTCAATCTCATTCGATTTCTCTTCAGTATTCTCTTCTTCTTTCTCCTTCTCCTTCTCCTCCTCTTTTTCCACTTTGATTTCTTCTTCTTCGCTAATCGTCTTGTCAACTTCCGGAGTTTCATCTTCACCAGACATCAATGATCGAGTCTGATTTGGTTCTTTCTCGAATGACTCTTTTTCCACTTTTACATCCTCAGCCGGAACTACAGCTACTTCTTCTTGAGGTTGAGGTTCAGGTTCAACTTGAAGTGGCAGTTCTTGAGGAGAAGGAGCCGATGGAGGCGTTGATGGTAAGACAGGAGTTTGAGCCTTTGGAGATCTGGGAGAAAGAAATCGAAAAGTAGATCGGAAAGTGGAATGAGGTTGTTGAACTTTTTCTTCATTACCAAGTTCAACAGTAGGAGTAGTAGAAATCGGTGGGATGATTTTTCTAGAGGATTTCAATTCATTTAGTTTATCTTCGATTTCTTTTAAAATCTCAATGGCTTTTGATCGGATCTCTTCATTTGCTTTTAATTCAACTTCTTTCATTACTAAGAAATTTATATCTCTTATCAATCGTAGGTAAGCTTGATCAGATTGTAAGTTCAAGTTTTGATAGAATTCTGCGAGGGTTGTATTGATAGATTTAAACACTTGACTCATGATATGCTATGAATTCAATCGAAACCCGAAAGTTCACGAGTTCAAAAAACCAAAAAGAGAAAGAAGCCCAATCAATATTTGATCGATATGTTTGTCTGATTCAAGTAAAGCGAACAAACTAACCTCAAGAGTAGATGGTGTAAGATACCTACTAAGAACCTTATGTAAAGTACCCACTTCCTTAAAAAGACTTTCAAGGTACCCATTAGCACCATTAGGTTTGGAATCTAAACTTTCATCAATCGTTTCCCATTCAATAGATTGTAATGTTTGAAGATGAACACTAAGTCGATCAGACATGATGGATATCAATTTCGAATGAATCTCATTTTGATGTTCTTGATAATCTCGTTTTATTTTATCAAAATCAACCAGCATCACGGCTTGTTTCATACTAAGGTGACGTCTTAGACATTCTCGAATATAAGGAATCAGTTGAATCATAATTGAAAGTGCTTGTGAAGCCAATGCTATAGATCATAGAGCAACATCTTAAAATCAGTCCCCTTCATCTTTGATCAGAAAGATAGCAATGAGATATTTCTCATACCGAGATGTTTGGCCGTGATGTTCTTTAGACCAGCCGACCTCATTGCACCTGCGCCCAGAACGACCTGACAAGTCCTTGAGTTGAATGCTTTGAGGAATTCTACAATCTTTCCCATCGTGTCAGTCGTTAAAAGTGAAAAGTTGACTACCACTTGTAGGTAGTTAGCTAACGTCTTGAGAGTTTCAAGCACAGCTCCAACAGTATGTAAACTGGTACCTTCAATATCGAGCTGTTTAGCTGGTGCTTGACTTGAATTCCCGCCATCCAAGTCTTCGCCTTCACCTTCGCCTTTCGAAGATTGTAAAACAATGGTGTCCCTTGGTGCCAACAAAAGGTCAGGTGGATCCTTGACTGCACTAGCAATGATCTGATTGACCGTGTACTGAATCGTAACCGGTACATCCACCTGTGCCCATTGTTCTTGTTCTACAATCTTAGCACTCTCAGTGATCTTGTTCTGATGAAAAGCTTGTAAGAAAGCCTTTGCTTGACCGACCATAACACCTCTAAGAGCTACAATCATCCTTCGACTGATCACTTCACATTTTACAACAAACTTCCAACTAATATCGAAGATCGCAAAGAAATCACGTAGACTTAAGCTTGCATGAACTTCAGTTCTTACTCCAATCACTTTTGAAAAACGCAAGTTGGCAAGTTCTGCTGCCGCTTGTACTACTTCATTCATATCACTCTTTAAAGCATCGAGATCGACTGAAACTCCGATTGAAGATTCTGATTTTTCGACATTCATTGCATCGTCTTGAATCTTTGTCGGGCTTGATAAGACCAGCTCAGACTCGGATAGATCATCAGCGATCGAATTTGAAGCGACTTTGGTCGCAAGTTGCTGATTATAAACTTCTTCAGCAATACTAAAAAATGCATCAGATTGAATTTTCAATGCTTGAAGACATCCTAAGAGTGAGGTATATGTATCACGAGCGATTCCTAAGAACTCATCATGACTCAACACTTTCAAGTTCCGAGTCAAATTCAAACTAAAACTCTGACGCAGTTCCAAAAAAAAGCAAAAATTTATACATTAGTTTTTATAAACACACCATTTGAGCCTAGAAATTTCACAGTTCGATCGTATGAAACTTGATGAAATCTAAGAGAAAGAACAAACTTACGTTTTCTCAGAAAGTGTAACACGTTTGTCCCTTGGATTTGAATCAACAGGAGTCGATAAATCATCTTTATCATCAAGTTCTATATCAGTCACAGAAGCCAGAGTGTTTTTAACAATATCCCTCACTTCTCGCATCACTGCCTCTCGCCACATCGTCATGACTTTCTCAAGATTACTAGCTCGCATCAACCCGTGCAAGCTTGGTTGGATCCGATCCTTAACTTGGATTGGATGAGTTCCAGTTTGGGAATCATGTGATGGTGATTTGGGATCCTCACTATCCCATTGTCTTCCGTTTGTTGAGAAATCCTGTACATTCATTTTAAGATCATGAAGTAAGATCGAGATCAGATCAGCTTCAAGAGTACGAGAGATCGATGTTCGCAGGTTTGAGAGTCGAACGGGTAAAGCATTGAGTGCTTTAAGTTTATGAAGTCTTAATGTGGGGATTGAATTAACCTCATTCTTAGACCGATCAGCTGAGCTCGAATTCTCTGATTTCCATATTTCTTCAAGACTTTCAATCAATCCTAAAGCAGTTATCCAATCTCCAGCTTGTACCATTGCTTCAATCTCAGTCACACTCTCCCAAACTTCATGAACTCTCATCAAACCTTCTTCAAGCTTAGATATATTCCTTCTTCGATGACCTAATTGGATAATCTTCAAACCCTTTTCTGCAACTGATTCATTGAGTTGATTAAGTTCAATATTTAGCGCTTCAACCTGAGATATACATGAGGCTGTTTGAGAATGTAGAGATTGTAAATTGCCTAATGCTGAAAAGAAACTGGCACTTCTTTTACTGATCTCTTCGACCAAATTCAATTCAACCACATCAAGATAATGAGATAGTTTTTCTTGTAAGATTTGATCTGTAGCCAAATCATGGATCGAGAGGGGAGTTGAGGTAGAATTTAAATCGGATTCAGAATTTGGCTGATTAGATTTCGATTGAGATGAAGTTTCAGTAACAATATCAAATGTAGTAGGATTCGATATTGTAAAGTCAGACTGAAAGAAGACTGAAGGTACGGCGCTGAGATCGGGTGGTTCACTTTGTTTGAGACGATGAAGCAGTGAATTTGAAGCTGGAAGAGTCTGAGGATCGATGAGATTCGAGGAAGTTTGATTGGATGATGAATCAGCTTGATTTGATTGTCGAAAGTTGACAGCCCCATCTGATCCTAGGTTAAGGTTTTTCTCCCATTGAGTCCATTCACCTTTGATTTGATCGAGGTAAGGTTCAAAGTCAGAGATTGAGATCTTGGGAGGTTCCGTAAGTTTGAGAGGAGGAGGTGCTGATCGCTTATGAGAAGGTGTCAAGACAGACTGATTGGTAGATGAGATTGGACGAGAGACAAGAGCGGCAAAGGCTGAAGGTTTAAATGCTGAAGGGATTGCTGAAGTGAATGAAGTAGTATTGTTGTTACGTGATGAAGGCTGATTGAGGATTGTTGAGATAGCTATTAATCAAAAAGAAGGCATGTTTTAGGTTAGTAATGAATTGCTCATAAGATGATAGTCCTTGTTTGTTGCTTACCATATCGACCTAAAGTAAGATTAGGATAAATGGATTGTTGTTGTTGTTCTGATTCTGAATTGAAGCTACTGATACCATGAGTGATAGTCGAAGAACTTAAAGAAGTGGATGACATTTAAAATGATCAAGGTAAATCCAACTTGTCATTAAGTTTTGAGAGTTTGAGATTAAGTGAGCTCAGCATTGAAGGTGTACACTTTTCGATCGATCAAATGACAATGATTTGATTTCAATACTCTTAAAATTTAAGTGTTTAACCTCAGCTATGACCATAAGACTAAGTACAAAACTAAAAGTCGGTGCCTTTCTGGCTGGACACACTTAGTAGCTGGCTGACTCCTGAGACCACCATTCATGCCCAGTTTCCATTCAAGGTCTAGAGTTTCAGTATGAACCTTTGTTCTGTTTAGGCTATTTGGAAAGTTGGGCAAAATTTGTCTTTCTCACTACCCAACAACATCACGCTTTGTCAACCTTTTCTTACTGCAGCTTCCAAGAGCAAAGAAGTTGATTTGTATTCCTTTCCATTCAGAATTGAACTAGGTATTGCTGTTTCCTTTTAATCATTTTTAGTCTTTCCTCATAAGACTAAGTGTGATCTCAATCCTCACTAGGGAAAGCAAAACATAGCAATACCTCAAGTTTCTTTATATATACAATTTTGAATGACTGATGCTGATTTGCACCTCCCCAAGGTTCATGTGCTATCTTGACTAATCTTAATATCTTAATTTGGCTTGGTACAATCTGAGCAAGCTATTGAGGGTAATAAATCGGGTAAAGACGGAAGATGATCAACACATAGCTTGAAAATGATGAAAAAGAAAAGGTAAAAAGAAAACGTACAGAGGAAAGGTGGAGCAGAGGTATTGAAAGGGCAGATGTAGATCTGACCCCCCGTATTCTTACATCCTATGGAATTGAGAAATGGTAAAAAGTTTGAGAAAGCTAAAACCTGTGAAGCTTTTCTGAACGATTTATCAGTAGAAAAAGAGTCACTCACCGTATGATGTAGCCTTGGGTGAGGTATTGTATTGGGCACAGTTTTGATTACTCGTACCAGAACCAGCAACACCGTTGTGTAAACAACCATTCATTGGTATCCATGAGTGACCTGTGATAAGATTCAATTCGAGCTCAAAAGACGTTAGCGGAATTCAAACGCTTCAAGATCCAGATAGATACAAGAATTTACCGTTTCTCCCGCACTTGGCAATTGGACATTTCCATGTCTGGAAATCCTTGTCATTACACACTTTGAAAAATCAAGCAAGGAATGAGACATCTACAAAGTCTCTTGAGATAAAAGAGTTAAAACATTCTGCTTACGTGCCACTGGCGGCTCGACATTGTATCCCCCCAAACATTTGATGTTTGTTGACCGCGTGAAAGAGAATTGTGGGGTGAAGACAGCCATGACTATAATGACAAGTTGATGAGGAGATTTTAATGATAACATGGCGGTATGAGTAGATGAAGAGTCGAAAGAAGTCGTGATGGGAAGAGAAGTGAGGATCTGCGGGAGTTGAATACGAGATGTAGTGTGAAGAGAGTACAGGCGAATAGCTGGGTTCCCTCTCCATACCGAAACATCCGGGATTGGTCAGAGCCTCATCCTTTTACTCGATCCTGCCCCTTGCTTGACCTGGCATAGGGATCCCAAGCGCCACAAATGTCAGAGTTTCGTCATAGAAGTTTTCGGTTGCTGTGTAGGTGCCTTCATCTAAAGCAGTTCAGCCATTGTCCAAAGAGATATATGGATCAATTTTTGCTAGTTTTTGGTCAGTTTGTGGCGCTAATCAAAAGGGTGGCGTACTATCTTTCGCGGGCCCCTACAAACATATGGGCTTTCGGTTGAAATAAATCTCCCTCTCGCGAGGCCGCGAGGCCGCGAAGCATCGGTCGGGTGTTATTTCTGAGTCAAGCTTAACTTGCATCACATCTTGTACCAATCTTGGCTTTCACCTATAACAATCCCCGCTGCTTAGCCGTCAAGTTGATCATACAAACCTTCTGATTCTCCCATTGATCTCAACAACTTTTGCCGATAAAACTCAAACAAATCACTGCAAGCAAGACCCTCACATGACTTGAATGTTTAAAAAATGACATAAGAAATTCAAGAAGGGTGGCATTCATTCCCAGAATAGCCGTAACATGATTCTCTAAACTCAAAAGTGAAATTCTTTACCATCAATTTTTGAAAAAGGCTAAATACGTAATCAAAGTTCAGGCCTTTAGTTAGGTTTCAGATCAAAGTTGACCTCCAAAATTTAATCAATTTGAGGTGAAATTTTTCTGAAGCTTTTTGTGAGAGAAATATAAAGGATTTTACTAAAATCAGCCCCCCCTTGTGAAGTTTGACCGCCCCCTTTTAGCCGGGGAAATGAAAACAATGAATGTACAATACAAACGTGAGATGGGAAGGGGGCGGTCTGGAACAGTCTCCAATTCTGATGAATTGAAACGAAATCTACATACGTAACCTACATACATACGTATGTATTTCAATCTAGTTCATGATGCCGCTGTTTATAGCCACAGGTATCATGAACTGATCCAAGAAAGGAGCCTATGAGTATATTGTGAAGGAACGAGATGGTGGATAGGATTCCTTTTCTGTTGCTTTCTCTTACTCGAAGCTGAGGTATATCATTGGCAGGGATGGCTGGACTGCTGAAACATCAAGTGATTGTGATGAAGCTAAACTCAGCCAGCTAGGGTCCGAATGACTTTCAAACTCATCTAATGAAGTTGAAAACAGTGCTATGCGTTGTGCGGTTGCCCAACAGCAACTGAGCAAGTTTGTAGCAAGTTTGTTTTCTCTCACCTGGGTTTACCTCCGGATCTTTTTTTCCCACTCATTTTGGTGAATACAGGATTCATATTTGAGACCGCCCCCTTTGTCTCTCAATCACTTCTCCAGACCGCCCCCTACGTGAGATAGGTGGAAGTTTGAATTGGAATACAGTACAAAAGGGGGCGGTCAAACTTCACAAGGGGGGGCTGATTTTAGTAAAATCCAATATAAAACATTTCAATTTGAAATTTTCAAAAAAAGAGAAAACTATGAAACACTAAAAATGAATTTTCTAAAACTTGAACACAAGCAAGACACACACACACACACACAGAGACATACATCATCACAATATATCCTTAAATCCTTAAAATTTAAGTAAATTAAAACTTATAATCACAACAACAAACTCATGAAGCAAATTCAAGAGAAGGGAGGGAATGGGAGAATTACAAATCGCTTACCAAAGAGAGAGAAAGAGAGAGAGAAAAACGATAAAAGAATTGGACAAGGAGCAAAGAAAAATCATGTTCGATGAGTTCTGATTTGATTTTCTCTAACTTCTAATCCATTTCCAATCTTCCTTTGCTTGAATCCTTCTGTTCTATCTCCTCCAAAGACTTTTTTATAAATCATTTCAATTAATCCAAACCCACTTATAAAATAAATCAAGATTCTTAAAAGTTTGATCCTCATCATTTTCCTGTGAGATTTGTTTTTTGAAATTAAAAAAGAAGATTTGGGTCAGTTTATTCTTGACTTTTTTTTCTTTATAATATACTTTCATAAGGTTTGATAAGAAGAAAAAAGATGATAGAAGAAAGAAAGATCTTATAAGACAAAAAAAGAAAAGAAAAAACTAACATACTACCTTTTTTAAAATAACAATCAAAAGAAATTCGAAAAAATCAAAAGAAAAAAAAAGAAAAAAAAGTCCCCTCTATATGGTTCCAAAGCTCAATACTCTCGATCCGCTTTTTTTTTGAAAAAAAAAGGGAATCGTCTAAAATAAAAAAATCTTAGATTTTTATCAAAACAATAAAGGACCAAATCCCACCATCAAAAGAGATCAAAAAAAACGCCCCAGAAAGAAACCAAATCTCATAAAAAAAATCAAGAAAAGTTAAGGAAAAAAAATTCAAAGAAACCCAAAAGTCCACTTACCAAGTTGAATCTTCAGATAACAGTAAAGGTCCATCTTTCCTTTTAACCTTAATCGAATGTCTAACCAAAACCGTTTGATTCGATTTGCCTCCAAACTCGATCCCATTAAGATTACTGATCGAATTCGAGGCTTTGAGTAATCCTAATCTTCTAGGATAATACCATTTCAAAATTTGTCCATCAGTTTCCCATCTTCCACCCGAAACCGTCACTTCGATTTGTAATTTATCAAATCCGCCTCCAATCATTTGATGTACATCATCTTGATCAGACGGATTGATACTAAACCGATTCTTCATTCCATTGGCTCCAAAATGAGCTGCAGGTACATAGATCTCAGTTCCGATTTCTTCTTCATGTGCATACTCTTCTTCTTCTACATTCACTTCTACTGTCATCTCAAATGTAGCCGTCGCAATATCAAAATTAAAATAAATCGGTTCTCCTACTGTCGCAATCGGAAACGGTCTACAAAACGCTGCTAATCCTCTTGCTCCATCATTCAAATTGAAATCCATATCAAATCTTTCTCCACCTTCTCCTGTGACACCTTCAATGATATCTACATTTAAATCAGTTTCAGTCCGACTCAATCCACCATTCATTAAATTATTTTCTCTTGAATCAGTAGATCTCATTAATAATGTGATAGCAGATCCATCCGGTGTGAAGCCATTCTTCGATTTAGCTCCATATTGATAATGATATGGTCTACTTAACATTCTTCCATATCGATTCGATTTTTTTGAATAATTCGTTCCTTGACAAATCGCATCATCTGAACTCCATAAGCTTAAATCTTCTCCATTCCATAAATCTCCCCATTGATGTGAATTATCCGGACAATAAGTCCAAATCGTATAATTTAACATATTTTCTCCATCACATGCATTCAAAGAAGCATCTAATGCTTTAATTTGATTTCCATAATCTCCATCCTTATAAGCTTGTTTCTTATCGAGATCATAAGGGATTCCAATCTCACCTAAAGAAATACAAAACATAATTAATTTCTTGAAAATCCTGATCTCAAAATTACAATCAAAAAAAGTATCCCTCACCCATCATCGTAGGAAACTCTCCCATCTTTTCTAATCCATCTTGTCGAAGCATACCTAATTGTGATCTTAAACATCTTCTAATCGCAGCCTCACCGATCTTCAATCCAAAGACCACAGAGGGATACTTTCCTCTGAGAATCCCTAGTGCATCCGCATTGAACCAATTCTGCAAATTCAAATCAGAGAAAAAACATCGTCAAATGATTTGAAACCGATTTGGATCAATTATTGGGCTAATTGATGAAAATGAACCTGAAAGAAGTCAGTCAATCAAATCTTAATCACTAACCCAATGTCTAGTAACCAAAGTTAATCCATCATAAAAATGAGTACTAAAAACCGATCGATGTTTTAAAATTGGTAATTCATCTGTACTTAAATCTGGAGGGATTTCAAAAACAGGTGGATGTACAAATAAAATCGCTTCAGGATGAATTTGTCGAATCATATGACAATATGAATTAAGATGAGGTCTCCAATAATCGGATGCGAAATCGGTCTTTCGTTTTGAATCTTTCAATGAAGTGGCAAAATAATTAGGTTTTAAGACGTTGCCATTCTTTAAATCCCATACACCATGTTGTGCCCAAATACAAATTCCAAGTTCCCAACCTGGATCTCGTCTCCATCCATATCCTGACCTACCATCAGGTTCAGCTGCAGGACTTAACCATGCAGTTTTCCCTTGTGGGTCTACAAGTACTGTTCCATCCCTTTGTGGTCCAATCGGTCCAAACTTATAATTTTCAACTTTAGCTGATTCTCCCATACCTAATTTCATACCTTGGATAGGTGTAGGTGAAGGTCCAATCTTTAAAGGTACATCATCTGAAAGATTTAATAGATTTTCAATTCCAAGATAACCATGATTAGGTTCATTAAGACTATCCCAACCAATCACCGTTTCATCTAGTAAATCACCTGCATCTGATAATTTCATGGCCAGTCTTCTATAAGCTTCTAAAAAATGATATTGTAAATAATCTTGAATGTTGATTCCATCAATTATACATTTAGGTGCATAATCTCTTCCTGCCCAAAACATCGTGTTTACAGTTTGACATGCTAATCGATTATAATTTGTAGCCCAGATCATGGATGGAAGTGTTTCTGGCTTAGGTGAATCTGGATGTGGCCATTCTGCCTGAAGATATGCGGCTCCTGTGACACTAAAGTTACGAGGGTTTAGACCACAAGCGTAAAGTGTCCAAAGTGGTGCACCTGATCCTCCACAGAATCGAGAAAACTGATTAGAAATTCATTCAAAGGTAAAGTTTGAATCAATCTCTGAAGTCAAACCATCGAGAGTCTGGAGAGTCAAGAGACTTACAAGATCTTGATGTGGGTCCATATAAACCCTGAAACCATACTGCTTACACTTCCGTAGAACAGCTACCACATAATCCATATACTCATAATCATATTGACCACTGAGTGAGGGTCGAAGACAGAAATTGCGATCAGAAGAGATCAGAATCAAAACCTCAAGAGAAGAAGAGAGAATGAACAAACGGTCCACGATGTTCAAGAGCTTCCCAAACCGTTACGAATCGAATCACATTAAATCCCCATTGTCTTAATCTAGTAAGATGAATATCAGCAGAACCATCTTGGATATTAAGGTTTTGACCAACATAACTTATTCCTGAAGGTTTTTCATCATGATGTGTGATATTGTGACGATAAAGAGAACCAGAAGAATTTAAGCTAGATGATTCATTAGATTGATTACTTTTAAATTGATTTGAATCATAGTAAGCAGAAGTAGATTGATTTAAACTTCGAATCGAATCTTGTTCTGCACTTTCCCAAAAATCTTCTAAAACATGATGTGGATGACCTCTTGGAATCTTAGCTGAACCACAAAGATTTACACCTCTTAAGATCAATGTTCTGCCTGATGTATCTCTGAAATGTCGAGTGTTTGAATGAATAAAGAATTCAGGTACTGGGTTACCAGTTAGGCTTGAGATGCGAGATGGTGGTGACATGTATGATTTGATGAAGCTTGAGCTTGAGCTTGAACGATTGAAGGTATCAAAGGCTTTTGTAGTCAAAACGGTTTGTAGAGATCGAGATATCGTGAGAAGCAGAATAAGAAATCAAAAAAGGAAGAGGGAAAGATCGATTGAGATTGTGAGTATATAGTTTTGGTTGTTGACCAGTCAAGGGTGAGTTTGAATTGGATGGATCGGTTGGAGTTTAAAATCCAATCGCACTTTAATCAAAAATAAAATAAAATCATTTATCAAATTCTCATTCAAACTTCACTCAAACTTCAAATCAGTTCTTGGTTTCAACAGGTTTCACCGTCCTTCTCCTGCCGTAGCTTGACTTACTTTCCCTGCCGTAGCTTGTAGCTTTATAGACACACTTATGTAACTCGACCCAGAACTCAGGTGTCACTCCGAGTAAACCACTCAGTTTAAAGTTAAAGATCTCTCTATGTAAGGGTCACCCAAAGAGTTTACTCTAAGAACCACTTTGGTGTTGGAATGACGTAAAGGGTGGTGTTGCGGCAAAATGCGCAGTATACATCATCCTTTTTGATCTCAAATCCCACCATAAAAAGAATTTGACAAAAGCCAATTGACATGAATACTTTAGCTATACGTCGTTAAAGAAACTTCTCATCAATGATCATCTTATTGAAACTTTTTTCTATCTTGAAATTCTTTATAATCCATCTTTTGATCTTCATCTTAATTCCTATCCTGATGATCTTTTTATAATTTTATTTATATAAATACCCATCAAAACAAAGTACACAAGACTTTAGAATGTTTTAAAACAGTATCTTGAACAGAATTGTTCCACTAGAAATATAAATCAACTCAAGAATATCTTGAATAGGATTAGAGGAATTTAAAGAACTTGAGGTGTGAGATTGATGGAAAGTTAAAATTCAAGAAACCAAAGTTACTTTTGTCTCATTGACCACATTTCAATGTCTGATTAAAACAAGCACTCCCAAACCCCAAATAAAGCAGTGGTGGTAAAGCTAGTAAAAATTATGGGGTGCAAGACAATTTCCAGGTTGATGTTACTGATGTGTCATGAATGGACTGTACCGGTGATGTTGAAGGAAATTTAAGTAAAGTCAAGTGTGATAAAGGCCTAAAACCCATCATTCTTCAAAGACCAAGAGACACACTCCCATTGTGATCACTCTGAGTCTTAACTTGTTTTAACCAAGTCTTCCTTACAACTCCACCTCATGTACCATCATACATTCGCAGTCCATTCAAACCTGACTCCAACAAGGCGACCCCATTGAGTGAGGCAGTATTGATCATCATCTAGTTTGCAAAAAAAATCATCATTGAACCAAATAACACAAGAAGACATCAACAAAGAAAGAGAACAAAAGATATGATGCATTTCCCAGAAAAGAAAACTTTTCTCAACTAATTCCATCATCTGTTCATAAAGCAAACCCCAATTTTTCAACTAATCATGAATTCATTTGTTTCTTCTACTGCATCTGAGAAAATTTACACGAGATCCAAAGAAAACGTTGTGTGGAACTGATGTCCTATTCTAAAAAGTGGATTCAACTTACTTGAATGGTATCAATCAAGAAGTTCTCCAACCTAATGCAATCTCAGCTCTTTTAACCAGTTCATCATCTCTTAATCCATCAGGCGTCGAACCAAATCCTCTAATCGAATGTGATTTCATATCATCTTGAAGCAGAGTTCTAGGGTCCCTAAGAACCTCTTGATGACTCTTGATAAGTTCAGTCAATTGAGTCTTTAATTCAATTTGTCCAGAACTAACCCAAAATGAAAAAATACTTTTAATACAAATTCATCATTGTTTTGAATAAAAAAAAATGAATCTTACTTGATGGCAGCCATCGATTGTTCAAGTTCTTCTAACCTTTCATTGATTTTATCTCTACGATTTGCAGTTTGAATCCTACCACGTAAATTTTCTCCAACAACTACCCAAACCCAAATCAAAGAGGTTAAGATCTCTTAAAGATTCATTTAAAAAGATGATCATCTTTTTTGAAACGTAGGAAGCCAAATTCACTTACTTAATCCAAGAGCAACAGTAAATAAAAAAGCTTCAGATAAGAAATTAGCACCATTTTGAATAGCTTTAGTATCACTGATTTGATCAAGATCAAGTTCCATCAATGATTATAAAGAATCGAAATTCGAATTTAAGATTATTGAAATCGAATGCATGGTAGACGTAATAAGTTTAGGGTAACTATGAGTCTTTTCAATCATCAAAACATTTTAAGTAGGACTATTCAAAAAAAAAGCCTGCTAAGCTAAACATGAGATTAAAATGGGGTCATTCTTTAACTTACCTTAAGGGTCTAATGGTAGGTTGAATTTTTGAAAAGATTCCAGATGCTAATCTAGTTTCATAACGATGTAAAGATTGAGCCACACCAACGCAAATTTTTCGAAACCTTTCAAAAGAAAAAGAAAAAAGGTAAATAAAATATTTAGTTATTCTTAATGAGCGATGATCAGACAAATCGATAGAAATTGAAAAATGCTCAACTGAGGATGATCCTAGAACCGAACAAAAAAATCAAATTGAAAACAAAAATGATTTTCTTAAATCAATTCACTCTTTTATGAATATATCCAACCAAGTCTCATCTCTTTCCAAAAAAAACAACAACCTAATCCTGAACGCAAATGTGTTTCCTTACTTACTTGAGCTCTAGATTTCAAACTATTAGCAATCGGTTTACTTAAAGTTTTAATTAAAAGTGAAAAAACCTAAAATTGAAGAAAAATAAATTCCAAACGATTCAATTAAGATAATCCAAAAACCTAAAAAAATTCAAATCTCTTCAATGATCATTGACCGAAGAAGAGATCAAATTACCTTGATGGTAGCCATTGATAATCGTCTTTGAATATAATTTGATGGATGATAATGTTGAATTGAGTGGATGTAGTTTTCTTTTCTTTCTTGATCATCCTCGATTCAAATTAACCCAAATTTCAAATTCCTCATCGTCATTTATTTCAAGTTCGGTATCACTCAAGCCGGTACAGTCCCGGAAAAGCTCAAAAGTCAGGTGGTGGGCGCGGCGCATTTGACGGGTCGAAGGGCACGCCCGCCCAGGCGCGCCAGGCACGTCAAATATTTTCAGAAACGAGGGGGGGGTGGCGCGCCCATATGCAAGACTAGGATAATCTGAGGGTTAGAAGGTCTTGTTGGGCCTGATCTTGGGCTAGAAGACACCTCTTACATTGCAATTTTGGGCTGTTTAACTTTTAAGCTAGAGAAAGCCCTATAAATAAGCCCTGCTCCAGATATTTGTGCTATTGGTAGTTCATCTGAGTTGCAGGACCCTTAAGATGGTTCTTGAATGAAGATGCTCTCTCATTCTTATCTCAAAAATGTTGCTTGAAACAGCTTTTCTCGCGTCCCCATCTGTGTTTGAGCTTCATCACCGCCTTTTTTGCTGTTTTTAAGAAGAAAAATTTCATTTTTTTGTGTTTTTTGCTCAAAAGGCGCGCCCACACACCCCGTGCTATTTGGGTGTGTCCTAGACAAAGGATTCTGCGCCTGGGCGTGCCTCTCTTAGGGAAAACTGTGCCCACCACCTGACTCAAAAGCCTCTGAGGCCCAAGAGTAGCCCTCTCTTGAGCTTTGGTCAGGGCTTTTGGGCGGAGAATATTGAATTTGAACCACCACCAGTTGACTTTTCCGCGGTCACTGCGTAATTGTGTTTCAATTTTCTAATTGTCCTACCACCACCACCTTTCCCTCATCTTCAAACAACCTTCAACCTCTTTATTGCTCTCAAAATTCTCACATACTGCCTATATCCCCTTCTATCACTCAAAGCACACGTTACAACCCAACACCAGGCCTTTCAGACGTGTTGATTGCGCGTAAAGACGCGTTACCAGGTAGCAATCAGATCATGGAGGTCAAATCGCTCCAGACCCCAGCACCGGCACAAATAGCTCCTGTGGACCAACAAACAGAAAGAAAGTCTCTGTCAGCGATCCTGAAACAACTGTCTGCAAACAGACTCAATAACGGAGAGGTGGTCATACCAGCACACATGGTGGATATCATACTGACCTTAAGCTTGGCAATGGAAGAAACCACACTGAACCTAAACGCAATGGAATCCCAACTTAAAGTGTCAAATGAAGCAGCCAAACAACTTGACAAGATCAAACATGAACTTGCCTTACTTGCTGAATCATGTGCTGTCAACCTGGCTCAGTACAATATTTGTACATGCAACTTAACCTTACAATATGCTACCCTTAGCAGCCTGATGCACTGTGTTCATAACCTCTTGTTGCTTTGTGATTAATGTGATATCTATCTGGTCAGGTCTGTATATTCAAATGACATGGATGAGGACCCTGTTGTGAGCTCTTGTTTTGGTAGAAACTTGACCAGAGATGAAATATGATTATGTCCTGATCATTGTTAGACACACATCTTCAGTTGGTGTTGCTATGGACAAAATGGCTGCACTTCAGGAAGTTTCTTTGAGCCCTGTGAAGATGAGGGAGTAGAAATGTTGTTAGGTATCTATTCTATTCATTTCACAGAGAGGTTCTGATTTCATTTCTCTCACTTCTTGTTTTAGAACTGACTCAGTATGTCTTAAGTTGTTTTTCCAAAAGTAGTGGCATGGTAGCTCTCATAAAGGTCAATTTCACAAAATCATAAGTTTTCAAGCTCTTACAAACAATTTGTGAGATGACACTATGTACAATCAGAAAGAAACTTGGCTTAAGTTCAGTCTTCATTCTAGTGCCTAGTTCCAAAGTCTTTGAGATTTCAGAACAATTGTTCAAATTGAATGTCCTCCCTCAAAACTGGACATTATAAGCTTTCAAGTCCACTTTGAAAATGCTCAGCCCAGTTGATTTCCATGTATGGCTTTTTGAAAGGACCAACTTAAGAACTTAACTAAGTCTCTTGTGAGCTGTACTGGCCAACCATGAGAGACTTAATTCCAAAGTGAATATTTTGCCATGAGATCTGTTGAGGCTTTTTGCAAATAGCTAGTGTCCTCATAAACCTTTTTCAGTCTTGACATCAATGATGAGACTTGTGCATCTTGATCCCCTCTACAATCTCCCACTTTTGTTTTATCAATATCTTGAGTGTTTCTATAGACAAATGAAAAAGTTCTTTGGGTTTAAGAATCAAAAATTACAGTGCTTTGCAGTCCTTCTGTGTATCATTAGAACCTGTCAAGATATGGGCAAATCAGGAGTAACTTTTTTAGAGAGGATTGACAGTCACAATTTTATTTTTGATGTCAAGGCATGTCCAGATTGTTAAAAAGATTTTATACCAACAACAATTTTTTTTTACAAAAAGCCCAAACTAATCTTAAGCCAGAATTTCCAATTTGGGATGAAGCCTGTTCTTGGATTATGTTTGAATCCCAAATCTTACACATGTTTCTCTATACTTCACTTTTTTTTTCGAAAGTGTGATATAATAAAGTGACCATTGAGCTCCAAAAGAGAAGATCTGGAATTTTGAAAATCTTGTATTCCATGAGCTTGTGATCTGCTCCCCAATAGTTGAGGATCTCTGTGAGTTGAGGTTTAGGTGTGGGATTGGGAAAACCTAACTATAGACTTGTATTGTGGATACCAGCACAGTGGAAAGGAAGGAAAGAAAACAAGCAAAATCACAAAAATGTAGGAACTTAGTTGCTGGAAAGCAAATTTTCCAACTTGCAATCAATAATAAACAAAGGACCAGATGAATGATACCAATATTTAAGATACCAGAGAAGCTCCATTCTGATACAAGCCAGAAAATCATACTGGGGGCCTAAAATGTTCTTGGTCTTCCTAAAACCCTCCCTTGAAGGGAGAGCTAGTTGCTGGGATGGCTGAGAATCTCGTAGCCATCTCAGCTCAGGATACTGGCGTGATTTCCAATAGGCCCAAAGGCCCTTTTTGCGCGGTATCCGGGGGATAACCCGTTTGAGGTCCGGGCGGCCAGCTTGCTTAAAAGAAGCTCAATTGAGTGCCCCGAGCGGGGGCGGGCATTACTATAGCCGTCGCATCGGGGTTTCCCGAGCTACCACCTCAGAGACGGTGGTCGAGGCTCGGGCCGGAGACTCTGAATGGGGTGTGAGTGTCAACTGGGATGTCACATCACTTTACTGTTTGCCGGATTATTTTCTGGCTGTCACAGGACCTCAACAAACCTCGAGTGTACCAGAACGCGTCGAGAGCCAAGATACTTCATTCAGGTCTGATTTCGATTCAAGTACGATTGATATTTAAACCAACTGTTCTATTTCAATCATCACTTATATCAAAGATTACATTCGATCACAAATCGATACTCAACTCAAGAAAACATCACCATCTCGAATACAAGATGAATCAACCAAGACAAAGCTTAAATCCAATCAATCGTACTTCAGAAGATGAACCTGAATTAATTCCATCCCCAGCACAAATGTGGGATGAAACAACGACATTGGTTCAAGATACAACAGTAGTCATCATGGAGGGTATAGAAGAAGAATCTGAAATTGTTTATCAAGCACTTAATCAAACTTTTAAATGGTTAGAAAGATGTCGAGAGAAATTAGAAAATGGAAAGAATGAAATGAATCGTGAGTTGATTTGTTCGTAAAAGAGTGATTCAAGGAAATCTTCAAAGATTGAACGAGTTTGATCATCTTTTTTTTTGTCAAAATTTCTATACGCTAAGTCAGGTTTCGAACGTCAGGCTGAAGCTAAGCAAGAGGCTTTGGAAAAGATGAAAGCTAATTCAGTGGTGAGAGAAACTCAAGCAGAGATATATGCACTCGAACAGGATTCATATGAAGAGGCCAGAAAGTTAAAAGTTTGTAAATCTCAAACGAATTTCCTAAAGAGATCAAATGGCTAACCAGAATGTTGATTTAGGAGCTGGATAGTAATGTAGGAATCACCAAGGCTCAAATTGCACGTTTGCAAGCTGAGTGCCAACAACTTGAACATTATGAGCCTAGTCGGTCTGGTGACTTTGTCTTTGGTACTTCAATGTAAGTTTCATGTGTCAAGAGATATGCAGATCCAGTATGTTAACCTTTATCACTACGCTTTCCTAGATTGAAAACCAAACTTAACCATGAACTTGGCTTCGTACAAGTACCACGCCGGTCCAAATCTGAAAACTCTTCTGAGAAATTATTCCTGCGTAAATACAATCGTCTTCAATCTCTTTTTCATTCATCTTCTTAGCTAACTATTCTTGGCTTTATGATCTTCAAAAACAAAAAAACAGGATGTGATTTACATCCCGAATCCTCACGAGTGGTCCGGAAAGCTGAGAATAATCGAGATGGATTTGTCTTGGCTAATAAATTATGGGATTTAATTTCACCTTGAGTCGAGAGATTGAATCAGTTCGATAACTTGTAAATCAGGATCTGTACTTTCAGCAGGTTTGCTCAGACTGTAATTCTACTTTGAAATTTATCATTTTTGAAATCTTTCGTTCGTATGTTCCAATACTTCAGTTCATCACATTGTTTGGCCAGATAGGCTCAGAAGGCGTGACTGGCCTATAAAGTAGATAATCAAGAAGTTTCATCTTTCTGTTAATTCTCTTGCAACGTACTCATGAAAATAATCTAACAAAGATTTTCAGATACCAACCTTCGATCCCATACATCTTGACTATTAGGTCTTTCCAAAATCTTTTCAGCTTTCCTTTGATGCCACAGACTAGCACGTTGATCTTTATCAAGAGCTTTCAAACTAAGACAAAATTTGAAATCATCTAACTTTGATGGACACGAATGATTTAATTCACCGAAACGATAGATGGATTTGAGTTGATTGGAGAGTGAATAACATAATAAAAGGTTATCAAAAGCTGTTAGACATGAAATTGATTCGTTGCCTGAGATTGATGATGAGACTTCTTGATATTCGATTTCAGCTTTTAATTTTCTTTCGAATGATGACTCTTGAGATGGCGGTGAAGTGGATGAAGTGGACTGATGGTGTTGATGAATTGGAAGTACCAAACCCCAAATTGAACATTTTGGTGAAACTTAAATATGTCAAGTAGCCGAACAGACTCAACTCAATCCTTGCAACAGTCTGGGCAGAATCCGTTGTGAGGTACGTATCCGATCAGATCGAGTATACTGCGGCCCAGCAATACGGAGCGCTCCGAGATATGTAAAATGCTGTACAAATTGCACCAACTCAAATTTCAACACATTCCACTGACAACCCGATAGATTGTTTTGGTGTAGAATGCATATAGCCAACCGATCACTGAAGAGAAGAATAGGAAGAACTTAATGGCAACTGGATTCTTGCGTAGGTGAAACTAATGATTGCATGAAGATTTGATGAGAATAACTTAGATACTCATCCATCAACTCATCTTCAATTATAGCTCCTTATATTATACCCGGTCAAGAACCTGGCACAACTGATTCACAAAGACAAGAAATTTATCAATTCCTACGATGGACAAGAAGAGGACAAGCCGGACAAGAATCATGTGTAGCTAAAACGATTTTATCTGGTACGATGGGATTCGGATTAGGTGCTATGTTTAGTTTAATGTCATCTTCATTTGCATATGAAGATCCGTTAAGACGAAATCCGAATTTTGATTCAATGAAATTCGGACCTAAAGCTGGTTTGATGTTTAAGGAGATGGGTAAAGGAATGTGGAGTACTGGAAAAGGGTTTGGTAAAGTAGGTGCTCTGTATGCTGGATTAGAATGTTGTGTGGAAAGTGTGAGTTTTCCAATCAGATTCTTAATCAGCATCATTCATTATTGGTTTAAATTCGCGAGATCTTGATGACGATTTCTTTTTTATCATCAATAGTATAGGGCTAAAAATGATTTATGGAATTCTTTGGTAGGAGGTGGACTGGCGGGAGGTATATTGGCTTATCAATCAGGAATGAAGGCAATGTTGTTTGGAGCAGTTGGGTTTGCTGCTTTTAGTGGAGTGATCGATGGCTATATGAGGAGAGAATTACCAGATGATGATTGAAGGTGTACAGGATCTCTTACTGATGAATGAAAAGCCTACTCATTAATTCGTATATACCAACAGGTGCAAATTGAAGGATCCCCCGTCATCTTTTTATCTTCTCTTGAACTTGAAATGTTGCTCTCAATTTACTCATTTGCGAAACCAATTTTTTTCAAGCAACAAGGATAGACGAGCAAGTCACCCTGAATATTACTTTAGAGCTCTTCATGCATGTATCAAGTCACTGATCATAAATCACGGTCACTCTTCGATCAGTATTTTGGCGGATAAGGTGAGCTATTCAGTCGATGGCCACGATGATCAGTATATACGTTCAAATCTATGATGAGTCCTCAAACATAATTTCATAATCCCCATGATCCACATGGCTGATCAGCTAAAATGTGATACATTGCAAGGAGGGATTAAGCAGAATTAAGATGATGAGCTGATGATCCATGAGATCGAGGATCTTGTGCTTGAAAATTGGATCACACCTTATTTGCCTATATGCCCACTGCCCAAGACCGTATCATCATCTGCCAATCTTTGATTGAAAATCTGCTTCCAATCCTTCTTGCCGTGTTTGCCACTCCAATTGAGACACAAGTGAGACTACCCTTTCACCAGACGCTGGTAAAGAAACATGTCTTGTAAGGCAGAATCAATGGATCTACACACAGGTTGTATGCTTGAGCTTGGTTGATAAACATCACTCACCTGTTTGCCAGTAGTGATGTTGTTTATATGTGTTTAAATGGAAGATAAAAACCCAGCTGCATATGGCCTTATGGTCTAGTTGTATGATTCTTCCTCTTGGGTTCAATTCCCAATGAGCCCCCTTTTGCCTCTTAGCACTTTCAGAGCTTACTTTATTGCAATGAAGAATTTTTAATGTAGTATCTGGATTTTAGTTATGAAGTTTGAAGTATTGAAAAAATAAATTTATTTTTCTAAAGGATCACATTATTCCACCCCCTGGTTGAACCCCCCTAACCCTAGATCAGCTCATATTGACTTAAGCAGCTTACGTACCACCCCCTTTGGCAAAAAAAAGTTGCATGAATGTTTCAATGTGACTTTTACATCACAATGAGAAATTTTCTCATTTTCTGTGTATATGTAAAAAGACACAACAGTTTGATTTTTGAAAACCTTTTGGCGGAGTGAACAAAAATGAAATGTTGATCCCAATGATGGATTTTGTCATTTGGTAAACAAGATCATTGATTCAATTGAGCTCAATGACCATGATCCATTCTTCTCTCACTTTTCCATTCTGAACTTTTATCCCATCCATAAAACAGCCTACTGGAATATTAACATGATTTTCTCCATAAATATTTCAAAACTTTTGAACACAATAAAGGAAATTAAAGTTCAAAGTTTGAGTTTGGAAGAGATCTGCAATGAGAGTGACCTGATGAGAAAAAGGGAAAATAAATTGAGTTCAAGATTGAGGTGATGGTGAATCAAGTGTGTTATTGATTGGAGAGAAAACAATTGAAAAAAACTAATAAAGAAAAATTTGGTGTAGTACAAAACAAGAGAGAGAGTAAAGGGTTGAGAAGAGAGATGTGGCAAGTTGCACTCACATCAATTTGAAAATGTTCAACTTTTTGTCATTTTCAAGAATTCACATGATTTTTACACATATTTTCAAAAATGGGTGTGCATCTGCTTTAATTTACCAATGCATGCTGTGGGGTCAAGTATGCAACCAAAATTTGGCTGTGTCTTTGGGTTTTTGCTTGTTGTCACTAACCAAAGCATCTAAAAATACCCACCTCTTTATGGCTTAGTTGGATTTGGTTAATTCCATTCTTTAAATGAATATGTTGACATAATTAATGACAAAAAAAAGCAGACAAGGAGCCAAGCACGAGACTCAACCACCCAACTGCAGAATACTATCATTCCTTCCACTATTCCACTGAACAACATTGAGGTAAAGATCATCTTTATTGGTGACCCTGTACATTTCAGACCGGGCAGGTAAGCTTCACACTTGTCACAAGTGGTGCACGGACCACAAGTCCAATTTGTTTATTCAAAATTTTAATCTTTTTGCATTTGAATGTACAGGCTCACAGATAATGCAGCTGTGCAGGTGAATATAAAGCTGCACAGGTTTGATTATGAGTGATTCATTCCAAACAAAACCTCAGTTGTTTTAATCAGATCTCAAAAAAAAAATCAATAAAAATTTAAATTATGGTTCAAGTTTTTCTTTTTTTCAATATACAAATCAGTTGGGGCTGGCCAAGTTAACTGGTGTTGTATTTTTACAACACCACTTGTACACACCCCTGAATTGGACCCAGCTATGAAAATTTGAAAAAACCAAATTAAAATTCCTTGATGTTTTTTTAAGAAAACAAATTCTTAACTTCACTCATAAAAAATAACTAAACAAGAAAGCAAAAGTAACTCAATATAAAGTAAATATAAAAAAAAGTCAAAACTTTATGATAAATCAAGGGATTTAGTAGATACACGGACCCACCCTGGAAATTACACAGGCCTGTGTATTGTACTTTGGCTGTGTCATTAGTAACAACACACTTCATTATCTTGTTTGTTCTTTCTCAACACAGAAGCAGCCAATCCATCAATTCAAAGCTTTAGGCAATAATCCTACTGGAGTTTGCCTTCTTGCTACAATAAGCACAACACCCCAAAAGATGGTTCTGATCTTTTTTATTTATTCCAAATACATACAAAAAGAGAGATTCATCTCTGTACAGATACCCACTGCTACATGATAGCTACAGACCTAAACAATATCAGAATCTTTGAATTTTTTGTCTTTCTTTGAGATTGAAAAGAAGGATTGATTTTAGGGTGTTTTTTTGATCAAAGAATTGTTTGAAAAGCTTAAAATCAATAAAATCAGGAAGGTTCAAAGCTGGGAGTGTGTTCACCAAGTTTTCAAGAAACCCGGTAAAACACTCCCTTCTGTATAAGCATAGAATATGATTAAACTTTGTGAAACTTTGTGTGGACACCAGGGTGGGTCTGTGTATCTACTACTCCTCTAAATCATTCCATTTTCTACTTTTAAAAACACCTCAATTTCTTGGAATTATATGAGGACCTGTTTGGTATCCATTGATTATTGTATACAATGGTAAATTTCTACTGTATTGAGTGACCTGAAAATAAAGTAGACCATGAAAACCACCTATGAAATCATGGTACAGGAACAACCACGGTTTTCAGCTATAAGCATTTGGTCAAGCCAAAGCAATCTTTCATAATTGTTAAAAAAATCATAATTCATTCACACCTCCAGAACAAATTCTTTCATGAGACACATTCCTGATACTCAATCTGGTTTTCTACCTTGTTGACCTCCAATTCATCATATCAAAACTCAACCTTGGTCTCAATGGGAACATCTGCTTGATCAAGCCCAATGTCTTAAAATTGGTCTTGGCAAAGCTCTTGATCATTCACATACAGTAATGAATTGGCAAAATTTCATTTGTGATGAACTTCTGCTCAATTCTGTAGATGATCAACTCCCAAGTGGACTACCTTTACTTTTTAGAGCTCATTTTGTATTATAGCCTATTCTAGTTCAATTTTATGTTCATAGTAATCAATTTGATATTTAGATCAAAGCTGGAAATCAATATGAATGAGAACCTGATCATGAGGGAATTTTAAACAAAGAATGAGAAAAAAGAAAGTTAAAGTTTAGAAAAAAGAAAAAGAAAAAGAAATGAGGAGTTTGGAGTCAAATTGAAAAAAAGAGGGAAGACTAGGTTAGAAGTGAGTTAAAGAGATGATTGAATTTTTGAACAAGTTTGCTTTTCTCAAATACACAGAATTTTAAAATCATATTCTACTTCAATAATGCCCCACCCGAAAAAAGGGGCATTACAAAAGAAAATTCTACAGGATTTGGAGATGATTGTCTAGAAAAAGATATAGTATGATAATCTCCAAATTCAGTCTACCAAGCTGTCAAATTTCAAAATAGACTGTTTTGCAGAATTTTCAAAGTTACTGTGGTAAAATAAGGGACTACCAAACAGGCCTCAAGAGCATCACCACTGGTTGTGACCCCCTTCCTGTAATACAGAGCTGTATATCAGGCATCTGACAAGGTGTGTTTTCCTTCCAGGAAGGGAATCAAGCACCTGCAACATTGTAATCCTGAGCTGTGTTCTTACAACTGCCGGTCTGTTCCCAAATTTGTCAGTGATCCTGTTGATGGGATCACCACTACTACTATCTAGATTGATAAGATTTTAACCAAGCTCTGATCATCATGAGGTGAATTTTTTTGAAAGTAGTCACAAAATCAGTCGCACAGTTCCTTGAAGCTTCATGAAAATAAGCATATCCAGAAGACCCTAGAAGGTCAGTGGGTGAAGGCCAGGAGAGCTGGAGCACACTTGACAAAGAGACCCATGTGGTCTACAGTGGGAGATGATTTTCTTGGTGACTGTCTCATGTTTTCTAGATGTCAAACCCAAAAAGTCACATACAGCTTATGTTTCTCTTATGTTTGGTTTGACATTCCAGGTTTGCCAGTAGTGATGCTCAAGAAACCTTTGAAAAAAAAAGAAAACTGAAGAAAACTAAATATGAAGTTTTTCTTAAGAAAAAAATCTAAATCATGAAGATAAGCAAATAAAAGCAAAAAAGAAGAACCCAATTTTAGTCCCTGTTCACTGAAGCAAATTTTTTCATGAAAAATCACATTCTATAATTCACAAGAAAACCACATCCAGTGAAATTCATTTAAAATTTAATTCAAAAAACATTCTTTGATAGCAGTACTCAAAGTCAAAAGGTAGATTCTGACTTTTTTTCAACCTAGATTTTTTTGGTGGAGAAAAAAAACTACAAAACTTCTAGGCTTTGAGGGCCCCATGCCTACTTGTGCACTCAGCACTTCCTATAATCATGCCATGTGTCAGTGTCCAATTACCTCTGTCCTTGGATTTGTTTCAAGCCTCAGCTAAGGTCTCATTGGTCCTTAATTTCACCCCACAACCTGTGTCTTGTGGTAATGTATGTACAAAGGTGAAAGTAGGTGATTGGCAGTGAAAAACAGGAAACCTCATTTTTTCCGGTCGGGGCCAAGTTTTTTTTTGAAAAAAGTTAGGTTTTCCAAAAAGGTAGATTCCACCTTTTGACTTTGAGTACCCAAATTGTGATCACTTTTTTTTGTGTGGCTCAATTAAAGTCTCTTCAATTCAAAGAAAAAAAACTGATATCTATGAGCCAGAATTACATAAGCTTAAGCTTCAAGCAGCTTAATATCATGATCAGAATTTCTGTTGCCCAGAAGGTCCGAGATACATCTTTTCCTGACTGATTACTCTCTATGTACTAACTCTATCCGCTACAGGTTCCAAGCAAAAGGTTGTGAGCACATCAGAATAAGACAGGTGACTGGAAAAACAATTCCTGTATGAACCTGATGGTTTACTGGCCCCACTACTCCTGACCCTACTATACTTGATCTGACTGTCTGATCAATCAAGAAATCATAGTGTGAAAAAAAAACATCAATCTATCAATTTTGATAAAACTCCATTTTGTTAAGTATGTCTTGATTATCAAAGAAATAGAGTCAAAGAGATGTAGTGAAAAAAAGGGTTGGTTATACAAAATGATGGTATGAATATCAATCAAGCAACTCAAGATCACATAGACTTTCAAAACCTAGTGACTTTTTCAAAACATTTCTCATCCATCAAATTACAGTTTGACTCTTTTGCTTCCAAGTTCTGGATCCCAAAACTAACACTTTCTACCCCCCACAGTAGTTGTGAACTTCACTTTTTGAACACCAGTTTCAGTTTCCCTTGTATCTCTACTTTCACCCAGCATATAGAGTTGCTTGAAGTGTCAACTTATGTAATGCTGTGAGCCTACTAGCTTCTGTCTGGGCTAGTAGAGTCAATAAAAAAAGGTGGTAGAAGTTGGTAAGACCTTGACTAAACTCATGGGGATTGATATTCACAAGTGTGAATGGAATCAGACTAGGGCAAAAAGAGCTTTACTTGAATTACACAAGTAAAGACTCCAGTTAGATGAACCTTGAACAAAGGATTTTGACCAAGGATTTTAGGTTAATTATTGTCTATTACAATAATTAAAAATAAGAGTAAATTATACACAGTTCTCAATCCCAAATCGATTCACTTCTGACACAGAATGATCAATAAGGGTAGTGTTAAAGTCTGTCTTAACACTGAGAACTTTATACTCTGGCTAATAGAGATTCCCCACAGGTTTAGAGTTTTTTATATTAGATTAATCCCAAATCTGATATAAGCCTTACTCAAGGACTACTTCCTTAAAAGTAATTCCACCAGATGAATATTACAAAATTCACTGATTATGGTGTCTAATCAAGGAGATAAAAAGTTGAATGTAAACCCACAACAGTCAAAAGTACACAAAGTTGAAGAATCAAGGTTCTGAGAATCAAGCTTTTAAAGTTTGTAGAAGTTTAGACAAAGTTTAAAAGTTTTAAAAAGCCAATATGAGTAATTGGTAAAAGTTGTTGAATAATAAAGTGATGATGTGATCAGGAGGAGTGGATCCTCATGGTTTATACAGTCGCTAAAGGCAGTTTCCAACTACCTTTTGGACCCGGGGCCGGCCCCGGTCCCAATTTTGGGGGTTTGAATTACAAATTTTTTTGGGGGCCAAGTGGTAATTTTTTGTTTGACTCAACCATCAACAATAAATCATATCGACCATCAATCATATAAACCATCAATCTCATCAAGAATCAACAATTTGATACCTTCATTAGACCAACAAGTGTCTTCACCTCTGACCGGTCAGAGCTCTGATGACCTTGGGACCTTTGAGAATTACAACCGGTTGTACCTCACTGGTCTGGTTGAACTGAACAACTCATCAAAAATTGTGTTTCCTCATTGTCAAATCTTTGTAAAATTCACACAAAAATGACACTCAGTAGAGCTGCAAGAGCTCAAAGGAAGCGCCACAGGGCTGAGAAGAATCAGAAAGCACAAAATTCATCTTCTGACAACTCAGACTTGGAAATCATTTTGATAAGAAACCTTGCCAAACCTCCTTCAACCAGCCCTGCCAACACTTCCTGGAGTCTTCCTAGAGAAATTTCAGAAAACGATTTAGTGACCAATCTGGACTCTGACAACGACAACAATGACAACATCAAAAACAATCAAATCATTCACACCATTGAGCAGAATCTTCTTGACTCAGATGATGAACATGCATGTGATCAAGGTGTTGTCAATCCCAACCTCTGGCCAGCTTTCCTTCAATGTGATACATCAAAGACCAGTATTGGGAAGCGACTCAACAAGGATGGTGTTGTAATGAAGGGCTACAAGAACCCAATCCAACACACTGACAGAAACAACTCAAAATTGATGTCAAGACCAATTGCCAAGCAGACAAAGTCGTACCGCAAGAAGAAGATGAAGAAAGCAGTTGGAAATGGTCCCTCTATATCTAGCTATTTCACTAAATCCAATCCACTTGAAAATACCTTATCAAGTTCTAGCTCACATGATGATGAAGATGTAGAAATCAATAGCAAGAAAGAAGATGATGTTGATGATGTGGAAGACACCGCTTACAATGAAATGATTGAATCAAAAATCCAGAAGTACTCAGACACTCAAAAAATTGCCAAAGGACCTGCTGATAAACTTAAAAAAATCAACAATCAGTGGGAAGAGCTTGAGTCTGCTATTAGTCAGGCTAAACCTTTCTATGAATGCAAACGTGCATCCAACCCTTGATTTCCAATTCCAAACTTTGAGTTAGATGAGTTGCGAGAGTTCAATTCAGGCCAGGAGGAATTATCAATTGAAAAGGCAAACTCACCAGCTATCACCACATCAATTTTGACCGCACAATCATCATGTCGACGCTTACCAGAGACAAAGAGACCCAAGTTCATTAACGGAATCAGCCAAGCCAGGAAGATTCAATTTCAAGCAGCTTGCCTTGTCAAAGTTGGAGAGCTTTTGCTTCCTAAAGCTGGTTTCTCTGAATACCAAGCACATCCTTCTCTTTTGGATGACAAGAGTCTTCGTAAGGAGTTATATGAGTGGTCTTCCACACAAAAACCTGGAGACGTGAGTTATTTACTCACTTTCAACTTTCATTTGTCTGCATTGTTTCTCATCCACATCTTTTCTTTTATTTAGGTGACTCCAAGAACTTTCCATGAACACACCAACCGTGTGTTACCTTGCTTTGCCCCCAATAGAACTATCTCGCTATTTACTGCGTACCGATGGATGTACAAACTGGGCTTCCAACCTCATCAGTATTGCAAATCCATCTACTATGATGGACATGATTGACCAGATGTTGTTGAATACTCAAACAAGTTCATTGAGGAGGTAGAAAAACTACAATCCCCATCAATTACATACTGCGGTGATGAGCTTGAGGATTCTATTGTACCCAAAGCAGTTTCTTTAGGTCACCAGAAGCAGACAGTCTTTGTTTATCATGACGAGTCCACCATTCATGCGAACAAACAAACAGCAGTCTCCTGGCTTTTACCTCACACTTCTGAGCTTTGATCAAAAAGCAATGGCCGTTTAATTCACATTTCAGACTTCATTTTAGAAACCACTGGTTGGCTAGTGTTGTCACCATCAAAAAAAGAAGAACTTAAACAGTTCAATAACAACGTTTCATTTCCATCTGTAAATGATGCAGCAACTGTCATATGTCCTGGTGCAAAAGGAGACAAGTGGTGGGATATGGAGCAACTTATAACGCAAGTTAAAGAATCCGCCATCCCGATCTTCAATCTTTTACATCCAAATTCCCAGAGTGTATTTGTGTTTGATTGTTCATCAGCGCATGAAGCCTGTGGACCTAATGCTCTCCGCGTTCAAAACATGAATATTGGATCTGGCGGCAAGCAAGCAAAACTTTGCAACAGCATCATACCATCAGACGATCCCAACATACCAGCTGAGCTTTGGGGCATAGCACAAGCAATGGTCTTCCCGCCAGACTACAACAACACTTCCTTAGCTGGAAAAGCAAAAGGCATCCGTAAGGTCCTAGAAGAACGTGGATTATGGGATCACTATAAGACTCAGGCGCAAATTGATGGCAAGAATTTTACTGGCCAATGTATCAATTGTAAAAACTCTGGTTTGGCTCAAGATGCAAAACAAAGAGCGGCACAGCAGGTCAAAGAGGCTGAAGCAAATGGCTTCTTCATGGATCCCAATCAATCGTCATTGAACCAGGACCCCAAAACACAAGAAGCTCTACATTCTCAGGAGCATGTGATCACTTTGGCTTAAGCTGGCAACTTTATGTGCTGTGGGTACAAGGCTCTTAGCAAACAATCAGACTTTCGCAATGAAAAGCCACTTCTTCAAATGGTGATTGAAGAAGCAGGTCATATCTGCTTGTTTCTTCCAAAGTTCCACTGTGAACTGAACCCAATTGAAATCTACTGGGCTTTCATTAAACATTGTAAGTCCCTTTCTCTCACTTATTGTCACTGTTTATGAACACTTAGTTGAAGCTTGACACTTCTTCAGATTATCGGCAACAAAGCACGAGCGCAAAGACATTTGCTCAGTCAAAAGCCTTATTTGAGAAGGTGAGAAAAACATGCCCAATCTCAACAATCCGCAAGTACTTTTGCAAGATTGATCGTACCCATTTGGCTTACAAGTCAGTCTTTCATTGTTTCATTTGTCTTTTCTTCCAATCATCATCATTAACAACTTTATCGCTTCTGTCAGGCAGGGCTATTCAAGTCTTCAAACCGCCCAGTTAGTCAAAAAGTATAAGTCGCATCGGTCAATCCCCAGAAACGCAGCTTTGTCCATTGATGTGCTTACAACATAAAAGTCCCGACCATCACTTATTGTACTTTCCATCCTCATCTGCATGAAATCCATCCATGTGATTTTGTGGCAGCCTTGTCCATGTAGCCAAAGACTTAAGACCTTAAGTAGGGTTAATTAAGTACTTAAGTCCTTAAGGAATCCCACTATAAGCATAATACAGCCTCAGAATATGCTTAGGTCCCAAATTGTGGGAATTTTGGTAAAAAAAAAAGAATTTAACGTTTGAAACGTTGAGAATTTTCAAAAGATAATTATATCTTTGGAATAAGCTCATTCAGCCTGTTACATTAATGTCCTCACATGTAATGTAGTGTAAATTTGAGACAGGGAAAGACTGGGTCAAAGTTGAAATTTCAATTTTGCGCGCGCGGGGTAGTTGGAAACTGCCTTTAGCGACTGTATACTCTAAACCTTGAGAATCTTTACACTAGAAGTGTGCACAATCGGTGGTTGTGTGGTGGTTAGGTTATTACACTTATATTGTTAATAACTGTTTAAACATATATTTCATTTGTTCCAAACATGTTACGGCTGTGAAATATATGTAGTCACATACAAGTCGTGTATGTACACACTCTTTTATGTAAGTTTTGCACATGTTACATATGCAAAATCATATGTACTTGAATCTTGAAACTGAGGCATGAGCTGTAATGGTTGTTTTTATGCTTCTTTATTATTCTACATTGCCCATTGGTACTACTGGTTAGTACTCAAAGCTGACATAATGCCTTTTGACCTTCATTTCAAGTCGTTCCATTAACAAAAACTTTGTTGAGCCAAAAGAAAAAGGTATCAGAGCATCCGCACTCGTGCGGTAAGTGTAAATTTACTGCAACCGCAGGGCTTTTTCCACACCGGTGGAAAAGTAGACCTGCAGTACCAAATGTTTTGATCAATTTGAGGTAAGCCAAAGGTAAATATAATCATACCTTACCTCATGCATTATCCTTGGTGGCTGCTTATTTGGGGTGTAACAATTACCATGTGGCAAATACTATACACAAGTGTGGAATTTGTACAAAATCAGTAACTTTTACCTTACTGTACAGGTAGGTACCACAAAAGATACCTAAACATACCGCAAACAAGTGCGGATGCTCTCACAATGTAACAATTTTCAGTCAAATACAACCTACTTCTTACACAAGAAATCTTGTTTTTTAAAATAAGTCCCTTGCATGAGGCTTGAGCCTTTGGCTAGCAAGGAACTTTGATAAGTTTGATAAAAAAAAACTTTTCCAAAAAAAAAAGAATCATAGAAAAAGAAACTTCAAAAATTTGAAACTAATCATCTATATATATAAAAAAATAAAAACTTCTTAAACTTTTTTCCCTAAACAAAGTACTACATAAACCAAGAAGAAAAAAAAATCAAATATCTTAAAAAAGTAAAAAGTAACAAGTAGTAATCAACTTCTTAAAAAATCCAAACCGAAAAACTTCCAAAAAAAAACCCCAAAAATTCCCAAAAAAAAACTAAAAATCCAAAGGACTAATTTCTTTTTTTTACTAAATCACCAAAATAAAAAAATGATAAAAGAATTATGAAAATCCAAGCAAAAAAAAATCAATCCAATCACATCAATCAATCCAATCAATCACGAATTTAAATAAATTCGATTCTCATCAATTTCCTTCAACTTAAACCCAATTGAACCTCCCACCTTTTCATATCTAGAACTAAAACCAGAACTAAAACCAGAACCAGAACCAAAACTAGGACTAGAACTGAAACCAAAACCAGAACCAGAACCGAACCCTAACCCGATTTCCAAATCCATTCCATCCATTCCATCTGAAAATAAATCCGAATTTAGATTCGAATTTGAATTTAGATTCGAATTTGATGGTGATTTGGAATTTGATTTTGATTTTGATTTTGATTTTGATTTTGAAGTTCTAGAATGAGGATTATGAATCGAAGAATGAAACCTTAATGGAGACCTAGGAGAATAATCAAATCTAGATTTATAAAATCCCAATTCTTCCTCCTCTTCCTCTTCCTCCTCTTCTTCTTCTGCTTCTTCTGCTTGAGTTTCAAAATTCAAAGACCCAATCATCTCTTTCAAAATCCGACGACTCCCAACCGATTCCAATCCTTCAAACCTCCGAACTCGTTCCTTTCTCAACCCCTTTAATCCTTCATTCTCTTTTCTTTCTTCTGGATGAACTGAATCCGTTAATGAAATCAATCGATTAGATCGAGATGAAGAGTTCAATTCAATGGGCGGTTTCAAATCAGTTTGAAATGAATTTAGAATCGATGGGTTAATTGAATCAAAGGTTTCATTTGAAAGTAAAGAATCATTTGGATAAATTAAAGTTGAAGGACTTAAGAATGGATTAGGGATTGAAGTTAAATTGAAATGAGAGGTTGAAATCGGATTCCAAAATCGATCAGGTTCATCTGTGATCGAAAATGAAGGTTCAAATGATGATGGACTTGAGGGTCTAAGAAAGCTACTCGAAACTTCATCTAGCTTGTTGACTTTCTTTTGACCTACAAGAAACCAATCCAGCGCAGACGCATCTGGTGGGTTTGGAGAAGAAGGTATGTGTGGATGGGTTGGATGATGTTCATGAGCTATGGAGATAGCATCTTGGGCTGCTTGTAAACCTAATTGGGTCACCATCACTTCAGCTGTGATCGCAATTCGTCCGTATTGAGCTACTTGAGCTGATACGAGTCCGTTTTGATTGATCGATCGAGGATGAGAATGAAAGGGTGATGAAAAGTTCGATCGGATTCGTTTATGGAACCGTGCGTGCTGCACTTGATCTTCTTCAAGAACCGTGACCACTTTCGCTGATCCGTCCAGGTCTGATTCAATCTTGATACGTTTACGTCGAAGATTGGGTTCGTGAGTAGCTTTCTTGATCGGCCTTGTACGTTCATTCGTAGCTTTCTGGATCGTCCTGGTACATTCATTCGTAGCTCTCTTGATCGTCCGTGTACGTTCACTGGCAGGGGTGGGTGAAGAGGCAGGAACCAAGGAGGTGGAAAAGGTGAAAGGAACTCCATTGATCACTTGATGAAAGGCTTCTTCTGATGCTCTAGTTGGTTTTGCAGATGATGATAAAGGTAAAGCCTCAATAAGTTGGATGAGGGTCACAAGCTGGGTGAAATCGAGGAGAGGGTTTGATTGGTGTTGAATGGGGTCGAGTAAATAACCGATCGCTCTACTGACAGTAGCCCAAGTGGTGTGAAGACTGATGAAGAGAAAAGGTGAGGATGATGAGTATGAATTGAGTTAAGTTGTTTGAAAAGAAGGATGAGAGAGAACGTACCCTTGAGAAGCTAATCTGTGGGATAATAAAGCTTTTTCTGATTCAGAGGAAGGCACAGGGAATTTGAAGTGAGACGTAAAACTGGGATGAGAAGAAGGAGGAGATGACATGAATTGATCGAGTAGATTGCAAGTGTTGGTAGAAGGAGATGGACTTGAAGGTAGATGAGAGAAAGAAGTAGGTGGAGATGAAGTATAGAGTTGAGATGAAGGATGAGGAGTAGGAACTCCAGGTTTTCGAAGTCGGATGGATTCTGAAAAAGGTGGATGAGAGATTGGTTTCATGGGTTTTTTGATCGAATGAATGGATGTTGATTTTGATGATGGTTTTGATGATGATTTTGAAAGGAAACGGTGAGTGGTGAGTGGTGAGCTTGAATGAAGGCTTGGTTGATGATCAAATGAGTGAAGTTGAAGAGGAGTGTCAAGTTGATGATGATGATGATGATGCGTTGATTTTGATTTAGATGGAGTCTTGAATGAAGAAGAAGAAGTGGTGGTGATGAGTTGAGTTGTTGAAGGTAAGCAATCAGACTGATCGATTGAATTTAATTTAATCATTCTTGCTTAATGATCCTGCTGGTTTTCGTTTAAACTGGTTTAGATTCTAATATCGGTTGAGGATGGATTGGATCGATTGAAGAAAAGTGTCAAGTGAGTTTAGAAGCAGTTTGATTGGATTATGGTCATGGTCAATGGTCATCCATGGTCAAATGGTAAAGAAAGAATCGAACGAACCAAGTGGTGAGTTGAGTGAATGGTTCAAAGGGTCGATGGATGAATGGGTGGTAAATATCAGTTCTTTGTTTTTTTGTAAATTCAAATTGGTACTATTCTTTAAATTTCATTTCACTTTCACTTTCAAGATTTCAATCAATAAACTGTTCATCCATTCATCCATCTACTCTCTCATCAATTCATTCATCATCTACAAATCCTCTCTTTGTTCTTCCTGAATTTCTACACATACTCACAGATCCATTCATCAATCAACCCCACCACTTGATCCACTTCACCCTTCATTCAGGTCGAGCCTCGAGACCCGCCAAACCGGGAAATTCCGCAGTCTTTCCCGGCGGGCTCGAGACTCGGGCTCGCCTGTATGGGTGACTGGACCGCCAGGAAAAAGGCGGTCTGGGGGCCGGTCTGGTAGGCAAAAAAAATTGATTCGCGTCGGGGACCCCGCAGGAAATGGTCTTTTTGAGGGGGTAACAGGCTATGGATAGTGACCAAAAAAAATTGAAAAATATTTTTGTATTTGTTTACAAACATATGAAATAAAATCAATCAATAACAAAGGGTCTCTTTGAAGATGAGGAGAGGTTTAAAGGGGGGGTTGGAAGGGTACAAGTGGGCCCAAAAACGCAATACCAATCTTTAAGACAAACAAGTGCCTCCACCGTAAGACAGGCAAGGCGATTTCTTTGGGGAGATAAATGCTGAACACCCGTTCTGAAGGAGAGCTGGAGGCCAAGATTGCAAGAGAGCAAGGTGCCATGCAAGATAGTATTGGAAAGGCCAAAGCTTGGCCTTTCCAGTAAGCAAGAGGATTGATTTCAAAGTCCTTGGTCATCCCACCAAGATAACGGTTCAGCTTGCTGCTGAACAAACTTTGAAGGTCTTGATTGCCATAGATCTCTTCTTTGGTCAATTGGTGCTAGCAGCGGTAGAACCCCTCCCTGGAGCTGAATCAAACTTTTAACTTTCACGTATGAAGACCTCCTTTGTGATGTGGTAAGTAACCAGAGAGTTGGCTGTAGCTTCTTTCTATGTTACGAAGATAAAGATACTTAGTGAGATGCGAGATTGGGATACAATAAGATGGGTCTAAACTTTAAATTAGATCACTGACCTCAAAGTAATTCATCTTGATGCAGGGATCAAGGACAGTGCAACAAATGACTCCTGGGTTTTTGATGATCATCCTAAAGTACTTATCAAGCTTGCTCATCATGTGGCCTGCAGCAGGAATAAGCTGTTTGTGGTTGTACATGCGCTCTACCTATTGATTCAAAGTTGTGAGTAGAGAATCCAATTGATCATGACAGATCAGAATCAAAATGACATACACGCTTTAAGCCCTTCATGACACTGATGTACATTGGAATCATGTTCTGCATTGTGGGGAACCTGGACTTGCACATCTTCTTTGTGGCTTGCCAAAGAGGTTTGAGAAAATTGCACATTTGCTCAAGCTGGTCCCATTTGATGGTGAACAGAGCATACTTCTTGTAATTGGGTCAATTACAGAACTTCTCAACAGCACTTTGGAGCCCCAAGACACACATGAACATCAAGTATGGTGAATTCCAGGGCGTCTTGACATCAATTACAAGTGATACAGTGGTCTGTTTGGATCTTGGCTGAGAAGCTTTTGATTCAGATTGAGGTGGTGGATCTTCAGTGTCTTTAGAGTTATTAACAAGTTCTTGAAGTGAATCATGTTACAGGTTGGTGTTAGCCTCAAATAAATTCCCACTTTCTTCATCCAAGTTTTTGAATTTCTTCAACCTTTTTTGCAAACCCTTCAGCTTGTTGAGGACTGGATCAAACATAAACAACTAAACCATGAATGCAACAAGTGATGGATGATAGATTGACTGTAGACTCATCAGGAGGATCTACAAGGTTTGATACATCCATTGAATTCATTGATCACTCTTGTTTGTCAAGCTCTTCAACATCTCCAAAAACCAATAGAACATCACATGAAGCAAGATCCAAGACATGAGTTACACAACCAAAGAGTTGGGTTTTGGGATTGAAGTTAAGGTCCAGATGCACCAAAATTGTCCAAGCCATTGTTGAGTTTGTCAATTCATTGTCCACAGTGAATCTTTCTAAGCGATTGGCAATCCCATACTTTTGTAAGTCCTCCACAAGTATTGCACCAAAATTGGCTCCAGTATGCTCACCTGACAGTAACAGCAGTTCAGTGTTATGTATGGAAAACAGAAAGAAACCCAACATTGTATTAAAAGAAACAAGAAAAAAAGACATGCTTGTAATTTATGGAAGTCCAATAACAAAGTCTTCTGTGACCATATGTGCCGTGATGGCCATGAAGGCTTTGTCTGATTTTTTTATTCAATTCCATGAAATTCATTAATTCATTAATTCTGAATGGAATTGAATGAGAAGAGTCAAGTTCAAGTAAGCTTGATTCTCAATTGATTCTCAACCAAACTTCATCATGATCAGATTCAAAACTGAATTGATTAAACCGCACTGGGTCAAAACTGATGAATTGAATTCAAAAAACCCCACAACAAATCCCAAAATCACAAGTGAAGAGACACTTTATCCATATTTCAATTCACTCAGTTTTCTTCAAAAGATTAGTCAAACAAAAGTGAAAAAAGAAAAGGAAGTTAGACAAGATCAATGAAGGTGATCATTCTTGATCATATTTAATTGCCTTTAGAAACTTCGAAACCCACACCCACACCCATATACATATATATCTATCATGCTAGGATAATTGAATACGAATTTAAAATTAGATCTGAATTGAATTCCTTAAATTTGATCCTCAAGGTTTTGACATCATCACTGGAGGAGGAGAACCAAGGACGATTCGAATGCAAAAGAGATCGGTTGAACCAATATAAATCGGATGAGAGATCCAATCTAAAGCCGATTTCCAAAGATTCCAACTTGATTCAATTCTGATCCTAAGGAATGGAATCAATGGGTTCAAGAAGTTGATCAAGTTTGAACACTTTGAAAGCTTGGGTAAGTTTTGATTGAGGATGGAGATGAATCGAGAAATCATCTCTAAGGATGGTAAATAAGATCGAATGAAGTTCAAGAGATGACGAATTAGATAAGTGTAAAGAAGTGGTGTACGTGAGAATGAGCTTCGATAGTAAGTTTGAGGTTCGGTTTGATTGCTGATCAAAGTGAATCCAGATGGATTTGATGAACCATTCAAACCTTCATCCTTCTCTTGATGATTTCTTTCATTCGTTTCAATACCATCTTCCTTAGGTTTAGTAGATGAAAGACGTCGGATCGGACTCCAAAGAGGTGAGAGAAGTGTGTTTAATTGTCTTCGAGGGGGTGGAAGGCGTTCATCTGACTTCGTCTTCTGATCCTCACTCTCAATCCTTCCTTTCTCTTCATCAACTTCTTTTATCAATTGAGGGTTTGAAGAACTTTGAGAAGGTGGTGGTGATGGTGAGGATGGAGAGTGTTGAATCGAATGAAATTCATCAGCTGACCAGATCGGATCAAAAGGTTTGGCGAAGTTTGAGTGAAACCAACATCGATGAACAGATTTGAGCTCGTATGCTTTCACAGGTTCTGATCGTAGAGTTTGTTCATCGAAAGAAGTCTCGAGTTTGATCGGATTGGATTCATGAGTCATACTTGGCGTCTGATTTGATTTAGAATTCATCCTTTTCCTCTCTTCTGGAGTAGTAGAAGACTGCTGATCGGTAGTTTTGAAAGTTGTATGGGATCTTCTAGGATAGATTGGAGAAACATCGAGTGAAGCAATGTTCCAAGAACAAGTAGAGAGCAAGATGGCAGAGAGTAAGAGTGAACAATAAGCACTAAATTCGATCATTAGAAAAATAAAAGCAATTTCTTTTAGTAAATGATCTTGAAGTTAAATTTAGATATGTATGAATTGAGATTTTGGAGAATCAGTCTTAACGTACCAAGGTCTGTGTTGAGTTGTCATTGAGATTAAGAAGAGTAAGAGTAGAAAGGAAGGAGCAGTTGGGAAAGGAAAGAAAAGTAAGATTGGTAAGAAATATCTCAAACAGAACATCTTTTTTGTCTTTCGCTTTTTCTTGTTCTTGAAATTCCTTTCTCTTCTGATCCTTTCGTCGATTGAAGCTTTCAAGACTTCCTGACTCTTGCTGTTTGAGGACAATTTATTTGACTCTGATCCTCCACGCACCTTCTATCAATCACTTCGCTCCGTCATCGGGGCTAACCGAGACACCCTCAGGGCTCAGACACATCTTTCATCGAGTCACCGGGTTGAAACTTACCACACAATGATGGCCTTGAGCATCAGTTGATAACCTGAGTACATATATCCATACAAGAGCTGAACTCAAACCACCCCACACACTCTGATCATAGGACAAGAAGAGGCCTTGGTAAGAGTAGCTTTGGTGTGAAGACCAGGGATCAAGTAGTCAAATCTCCCACTTTCTTTGTGAAAATCAATTTGGATTTCTTGAGATCACTCTACTGACTCTTTGGATCATCATGCATGTGAAGATCCTAAGATGTTTGTATTCAAGAGGATCAGACAGCTCTTTGACTGACATAAAGTTTGACCATCTTCAGACCATTTGGGTCTTACCATGCCCTTGACATCTTAACTCTCTGTTGGATTGGATCTTCTAGAGCTTCACTGTCAAAAATATCTGAGCTTGGACTGAAAGATGGAAGATTTTTTTCTTTTGACTAACAAACGTTGAATTGAATCATTCCTTCAAGGAATTGATCAAAGGCATATTTGAAATTAACCCAGAGAGAAGATTGGGGGAAGATCTTTTTCAGACTTGCATCCATCCAACGGTGCCTTGGATCCATCAAGAAGACAAGTGAATTGAAGGACAGTAGATGTTTTGATCATCTTGGTCTTTTCAGCTATAGAATAAAATGCCTGAGTGAGCAAGATATTGGAAAATCATTGGACAAAGGGATCCAAGAAGTTTGATACATTCCATAACTGATCCTTCTTTGGAGCTTCACAAGCTTTAACAGAGATGAAAGTGTTTGAAGAAAGAAGTACAGAGCTTTGAAAGGAGTAGGGAACTCCATGAGATGAGTTTGAAGATCTCTTCTTGGGATCACTAGCTATCAAATATCCCACAATTGAAGTACCATCCCATCTGAATCAACATGAAGATTTCCAAGACTATCTATCTGATATTCTTTAAGATTCTTCTTTACAAGGAAGCAAGTGGTTTTAATCATCCACCAGACCCAGTAGGTGCCGGTACAAGATAACCTTTCTGAGATTTGCCTCAAGAAAGTACAAGTTTGGAAACACAGAACTCTACAAACTCAGAGCTACATGATGGAAGCTTGAATTCTGATGTGAGGATCAAGTCTGGCTCAAGTCTTGAATTTGAACATCCTGATGATTATTAACTCTTCAGGAGATTGAGAGATCATTTCACTCTACTGGGCAAAGATTTTCAACTAGGGATCTTGCCAATAAAAACAGAGAATCTCCAGTGCAACTTGACTTGGTTGATCATCTTGATAAAGTAAAGAAAAACAACCTGGTAGATAGGTCTGTCTCAACAGACTTCAACAAAGAAAAGGGGCGAAACATTTCCCAGCTCACTTTCAATGGGAAACATCTTGACATAGGTAACAAGGCTTCTGGGTATGATCAATTAAGTATCACAAGAGTGGTCCCCAAAGGTGCATCAAGATTGCCTTGCCAAGATAATGAAGATAGGAAGTCTTCTGTTTGGATTGAAAAGCATGCAGGAGCACAAGATCAGATTACCTTTAAGCTCTAATATTTATTCATTCATCAGGTCCATCTGATCTTGTAGGTGAAATAGCGAAGATGTGTCTTCCTACAACCTCAATATGTCACTCTGTTGTGACAGAATGCCACAGAGACAACTCCAAGATTATCCATTCCAGGAGCTCAATACATTTCTGAAGATCTTTAAACTTATAAAATGTGACCATCCAAACCAAATTCAAGAGGTTCTGATATTTGATCAGCTTCCTCTGGAAATTCTTCAACTCCAATCAATCACCTGGAAGCATCAAGATACACAATCAGCATCTTTGCCACGGGGAAGAAAATCTAGCCATCCAAATTCAAGATCATCACCACCTCATTTCAAAGGTAAAGAAAGTCCAGATATACTGGATGTGAAGTCCTTACCTATAAACACAAAAGGAAATATTACAATTCACAGGTGTCAAGAAGTAAGGCCATTTCAAGATGTTAACCCCTCAAATTTGATAAAGGATCTCAACCATGTGCTACTGAGATTAGAGAAAAGAATAAGGAGTCAGGAGAGACAGATCATCAAAGTATCTTATCATCCATATGGTAGTCTTATATTAACTGCATCCTCTGATCTGGGAGCAAAATGACTTTGAATGAAATTTGAAAAAGTGGGAAGCTATGGTAGATTCCAAGATCAAGCTTTCTACTATCACTCATGGAAATTCTTCTCACAAATCTTTCAAACAATCTCCAAGCTCAATCTCAGATCTTCAAATATAAACTATGTGAGAGAAAGAATATCAATCCCCAGAAGATGAATGATATATGTTACTCAAGGGAAATCAGAGTGGAAGTCAATGATCTTATTCATATCAAATAAGGCTATAGATCCACAGATTGAACAAGATGGTTTGATGATCCATGAAAGAAAAAAGTCTAAGGGCATGAATACAAGACCAGGAGAAGTATACAATGTGAACATTGTTTGACTTTGGGACATCATTACAGTAGACATAAGAAGATTACACTTTTGTGGATGTTGTAGTGGGATAGATCATTAGACCAATCTATGCAACACCAAAAAAGAGATACTCAGGTATGCTATGTTGTATTCAGACATCAAGATCTAAAGTCAAACCCAGTGCACACATTCAAATATCAATGATACAAAATTTTCATGATCCTTTTGATAAATCTGAATGTCTCATATATGCTCAAAGCATTTTCACATGGATGCCTGTGAAACTGCATTGCAAGTGAACAATTACAACTGCAAAATCTAGAAGCCCCAGAAAGATTGTTATTGATCATCCATTTGTATAAAAACATTCTATCCAACTTCAATTTAGATCTTGTCAGATCAATCAAGCAACATGGTCTTCTCTGCTTATTAGATCAAGGCTCAATGATCCCAGATACAAATCAAATGTAGAAGAGTGTGAAAAGTGTTTGAGTGTTGGTGACCAATTAGCAGGATGTGTGTGTGTGTGTGTAAAGCACTCTGTGAGGGGTGGAGTGGTCAACATTGGAGCTCTCAGTGTTTGATGAACAGAATCAAACCACAAAGAGATCATGAAGTTTGTTATGTTTGTCAGATTAGAAATTCAGGCTCAAGATCAAATTCAATCAAAGATCAAAAAAATCCCTCAACTTTCCATTCATCATTCTTGTCAAGAGTGAGTTGTGTTCTAGAAAGATTGATGGAAGAAAGTAAGGAATTAGAAGAATTGCAAAGGAAAGATGAAGAAAGAGGATCAGAAGAGATGATGATGGAGGAAGGAGAGCATTGATGAATCAATTGAACTTCATCAATCTTTCTCAGTTCTATTTTATCTTTTCTGTTTTTTTTTCAGTAAGCAAGCATGGCAAGTTGAGAGTTGAGAGATTTTAGCTGAGGCAGATCTAAACTGAACCATGTAAGTCCCTAGCTCCCTCAAGCAGATCACATTGTACTGTCTTGTCCTGTGAAGACTTACTGCCATGAGCAAGTCACCCTTGAGTCACTAATGTACTCTTGAATATGTGTACATGATTTGATCGATTTGTGAAGATGATGAATGGTTTTGAATGATTTCGCGAGTTACACGCTGCTTCCCCTCGTCCACTTGTTTGTCCCGAGTATTTGAAACTTAAACCCGAGGCAGAGGCAGAGAGGCACAGGTCAAGATGGTGGAGAGCTCAGACAGTTGAGTATCAATTTATCAGCTCAATCAAATCACAAGCATGTGACCATTTTAATTTCTTCAAGCATTCACTCCGATCAATGCTCAGCCACCATCCCGATAGATCTCGATCATCGGAGTTCTCGATCTTTTTGGGTTCATGATCTCTTTTCTGTTGATCCACATCAAAACCCATTCATTAGCTCATTTCCGATGCAAAGTTTCACACTCAACCGTTTCATCGCGTCTCCATTCTCACTTATCAGCCACAGTTGGACAAACTTGTTTTTTAGGGTTCTTTTTTTGAAATCCAGGACTCGGTGATTGTTTAAAAATCAAGCTTTGAACCTGACCATCTTATCAAAGAGCTCATCGTAGTTTGCTTACCCTCAAAGAGGATGACTTCAATTTGGATCTCAACATTAAGGATCAATAGATCATCTACTTCTCTCCGTCATCGGACTCGATTCACCGGATCCGATTTCCAATCGTTAAGCTTCAGAATCAATCAAGGTATGTTTTCAAAGAAAAAAAGCCAAAAAAAACTTCACATTTGATCATCTCATTCTAATCTGAACCAATTTGAATTGGTCTTCAGGATCTCGATTCAATCATTCATCACGAATCCATAATCGATCAGAAACTCCTGAATCAAGGAAATGGATTTATATCGGTTTAGGTACAACCTGTTCTTTAGCCTTCACAAGCTTAATCGTGATGAAAAACGAATCGAGATCGAATTTAAAAGAACAAGATGAAAAAGGATTAGAAGATCCATTAGATCAACTTCGAGCTGATGTCTTATTATCTAGAATTGATCATTTATCATCTAAATCTACATCTGAACTTTTAAGAAGTTATTTGACTTTCTTGATGTGTGAAATACCTGCTTTAGTTGATTATGGTCCTAAAGTACTTGAAAGTTATATGACGGCTTGTGAAGCTATTCCTCTGATTGGTCCTTTAGGATGGTGGGTAGCTGCTACGGTGAGTCTCCTTTTTTTTCTTTGATCATCTTTTCATGATTCCAAAAGAGCTTGAGATGATGTTGATTTTCAATCATTCGTGAGATCTTCCACAGATCATGCGTCAAACTTTTTTTGCTCACGTAAGTCTACTTTAGAATTCTAGCCTGCTGCGTCTACATTACAGAACCCATCAGCTCATCCTCTTAATCTTTTCTCTTTATTTGTCTATCTTACAGTATACCGGTGGTGAGACTGCAGAAGCATGTTTACCTGTCTTACAATCACTTCATCATCAAGCTGTAGGAACCTTGATGAATTATTCAGCTGAAGCTCCAAGACCATCATCTGCTCATCCTCTCCAAGCTGGAGTAAGTCAACCACACATTGATGCTAATTTAGCAGCAGTATCAGTCGCCTCTCAATTTGAAAGTTCATCCACTCAATCGCCCATCGGTTCAGCTCCCATTCGACCGACCACAGTGGCTATCAAATTATCTGGATTAGTCTCAGATCCATATGTATTTGAAAGAGCTTCATCTTACTTATCTGATCATCAGATTTCACCTTATCAACCTACTGGGGAATTGTTTCCTACGTCTTCTAAATCGAATGATGATGGAAGACCTAGCTTATCGAAAGAAGATCGAAGAACTATGGAAAGTTTATTAACCGAATTACGTGGAATATGTCGTCAAGCAAAAGAATCGAATGTGATCGTGATGATCGATGCAGAATATAGTTGGTTTCAAGTAAGAGCTCCATCATTTTTGATCAAAATCCTTCATACTTGAAATATCTTTTCTTCCAGGGGGCTTTTTCAGCTTGATTTATCCTTTTGCTGTCTTTTTTTTGTTTTGATCGTCGATTTCATTAGCCTGCAATTGATCGTTTAGCTACTTTTCTTGCCTCCGAATTTAATCGATTTGATGAATCTCAAAATTCTAATCAAACCACATGGCCCACAGTTTATAATACATTTCAAGCCTTACTAAGATCTACACCTGATCGGATTCAAGAAGCCATCGAATGGGCTGATTCGAATGGATTTTCAATCGGAATTAAATTAGTGAGAGGAGCTTACTTAGTAGCTGAATCTCATCATTGGCCATCCGATCAAATCCCAGTTTGGTCTGAGAAATCTCAAACGGATGAATGTTTTGATCGAATCCTTTCAAGCTTAACTCATCGACTTTCAAATGAAATTAAACAATCCAATCTGACTTCGAAGGACCGAAAACTAAAGACTAGGATCGGTTTGATGATCGCTGGTCATAATGTGGAATCGGCGATTAAAGTTTTAAAACAATTAAGAGATCAGGAAGGATTAGGGTCTAATCTAATGGAGAATGGGGTTCATAAATTAGCTTTGAATGATGCATTGAGAGGTCGAATGATGTTTGCACAACTTTATGGTAAGTGAAACGATTCACAAGAAGAAGAGAAGAAGTGGTTTGAAGTTCGGATGGGTTTGAGGATGATGATTTGTTTTTTTTGGATTTGAACTTGTAGGAATGGCTGATCAATTCACCCATGCCTTATCTGAGATCTTAATTTCACCTAATCCGATTCATCAAGACTATAACCTGCCACCCTTTGTACAGAAATGTTTACCGTTTGGATCTCTGAGTGAAACGATCCCATATCTTGCAAGAAGAGCACAAGAAAATAAATCGGTCTTACACGTTGAGTTCTTCTTCTTCTTTTTCCCCCTTCCTCTTCCCCTTTCTTTTCACTCGTTTCACTTCCCTTTCGTAGAGTTAGGTTTCATCTTGATTTATGGTTTGGTTTGGTTTGGTTTGGTTTGATGTGTGGGTGGGTGTTTGTAGGGATCTGGTAATGGTGAAGTTGGACGTGCTACTTTGGAACGAAGAGTAGTGGGTGAAGAACTTAGGAGAAGGTTTTTAAAGGTCTTTGGACTTGTTTGAAATCATTAGAGGTGTAAGGGGGGAAAGGGGGAAGGGTTGTGAGATTTTAGAGTGATAATTTAGAATTAATCAAATGAGAAGAGTGTTGACTGTGTTAGGATCTTGAAGCTTCAAGTTTCACTCTGTGTGTAATTTTTGCTTTTTTGGTTTTGTTTTTTGATGACCTTCTTTTTCTTGTTTTTATTGGTTGGTTTTCAGTACCAATGAGGTCTTCCTTTGATCCGATTCTTGGATCTCATCCCTTTTTTTTCTTTTTCGTCTCTTTGAAGGTTTTGATGTTTAAGTCTTTTTGTAGTTGTGATGGGTGAAGTTGATGAATTTGATGCTGGATTGGATGGAATTACATGATCCACATAAGACAGACCTTAAGTTTGAAAATGAAGATTTTGTTGTTCTCAAACAAAGAAAGAAGTTTTGGGAGTCTTTTGAATTTTGAATTCAAGTTGAAGTTCGATTGTTAAAAAAACTTGTATCTTTTTTTGGGGGGGTTGAATGAATCTACAGTTTGATCAAAAGAAAAAGAATGATGAAGTGAAGTGAGATGATTTGGTGATTTTGATGAGGTTTTGAGTGAAAAGATGAGAATTGAATTCATGTATGATCAAGTGTTTTTTTAACAAATGAAAAGAATTCAGAAGTGAAGGTCTTGGAAGAATTGAAAGAATCAATTGGTACAACATAGAACTTAGCCTTGTTTTGGATTGTATGTATGCTCGCTTCTGAGATTAGATTGGTTGAATGTAGTAGGCTTGGTAGGATGAGAGGGGTGACGGGTGAGATGCATAAGAGTTGATTTGATTTAAAAAGTCTTCTTGATGCTTGATGCTTGATTCTTGAATGAATGAGTTCTCTCTCTTTTCACCTCCAAAGGGGTTCTTCAAAGTCTCAGTCTCATATTTCACATCGCCCATACAATAGCCCCCAAAGACTTCCAAGGAGAGTTTTAGCCAGTCTTGATGATGAAGATCAGAATGGATTCTATGTTTTGAAGTTTGATCGAAGTGGTTGGAGAAAGTTTGAAGAAGAGTAGGTGAGATGTCATGTGATACTAACAGGGCTCAGCAAGTGGATTGGGACCGAAACCGGTTGAAAGATTGAAAATGGAAAATCAGAAATCAAATCAAATCAAAACACCACATTGACCTTTGACTCTTAGTTTACCATCAGCTTGACTTGATTAGGAACACTCCATCAAACCAACATCGATCAGAAGAAAAAGAAAGTAAAATCGAACTCATCAATCATCAATCAACTTGAACTTGAATCATGAAGCAATCTGAATCAAAAGAAGACTTGAATGATTTGGAAGAATGTGAACCATTAGTAGGAACTCATTCACCCTTCCCATCCACTTCATCATCCAACATCAAATCAACCCTTTCATTATCATCTTCATCATCAAAAACTCAATCTAAATCTAAATCAATCCATCAATCTAAATCAACTCATTCATCCAACTCATCATTTCATCATCCCACTTCTTTTCATCATCTCAAATCAAAAACTCAAGAACATCAAGAATTGATTAAGAATCTGATCATCAATCTTATGTTTATCTTCTCTTGGTATGTCTTTCTCTACACTCATTCATCTCATCTTTTGATTTTTTTAATTTCAAACTTATCTTTTGCTTCATCTTTTTAATCTCTTCAAAAGGTATCTCTTTGCAACTCTGATCTCATTATACAGTTAAGTTCAACTCAACCTTTCAAAATCAAATCAAAGAAAGATCGAAAAAAAAACAGTAATGAAGACCCATTTAAATCAAATCAAATCAACTCAACTCTGATCTTCCTTTTTTTTGATCTCTGGGGTATTTCCCACACACAGATAAATGGATGTTTTCACCTGATCATTATAATTTTCAATTTCCACTCTTCGTTTCAAGTTGTCATATGTTAATTCAATTTATCTTAGCTTCTTTATCTCTTGCTACTTTTACTTCAATTCGTCCAACTAATCGTCCATCGATTCGAAATTATACGTCAGTTTTGTTTAAACAATCTCAACTTTTCACCTAAAACAGATCATTCACCCTTTTTTTTTCTTTTTTTTTGGAAAATCAATAGATCAAAAGCTGCACCTTGTGGTATCGCATCTGGTTTAGATATAGGTCTTTCAAATACAAGTCTTAAAACAGTTACCTTATCATTCTATAGTTTAGTCCTTCTTCTTTTCTTTCTCTTTTTCTTTTTCTTCAAACATCATCATCATCATCAATACGATTTCATAAAAATTGAAAAAAAACCCCAAACTGATGAAAGTGTTATGAATTTTTAAACTTTTTTAATCCATCCATCGATCCATCATCAAATTCAAACAAATGTTCAAACATATATATTCATATATATATATATATATATAGCAATGTGTAAATCTTCATCATTAGCCTTTGTACTTTGTTTTGCATTTCTTTTTAAATTAGAAAAACCCACGATTAAACTTATTGGGATCATCACTTTAATCAGTTCAGGTGTGATCTTAATGGTTTCCACTGAAACTCAATTTGATTTTTGGGGCATGATTGAAGTTTTATCAGCTTCATGTATGGGTGGTTTACGTTGGTCTTTAACTCAAATCTTACTAGATAAGAAATCAATGGGAATGAATTCACCTATCGCTACGATCTTTTGGTTAGCACCTACCATGGGCATCACTTTGGCTCTCTGTTCGATCATCTTCGAAGGTTGGCATACTATCTTGTCACAAGATCTCTTCTTTGGTGATCTAGGTAAAAGTTTGATCACTATGGGTTATATTCTCATTGCTGGTGCATTGGCTTTCTTAATGACCGTTAGTGAATATTTGTAAGTCAACCCATCTTTCGATCACTCTCAAACCCAATCTCTTCCCAATCCTTTGCTTTGAGTTTCTGGATCGTCCAAAGATTCTGATTGAGAACTGATGATCTCTTTTTGATCTGATTTAAATTTTTCGATCGAGCTTCAGTTTGATTCAAAGAACATCAGTAGTGACCTTATCGATTGCAGGAATCTTTAAAGAAGTTGGCACGATCTTTTTATCAACTGTTGTCTTTCATGATACGATGACACCTTTAAATATCTCTGGTTTAGCTATCACTCTCTTTGGAATCGCACTTTATAACGTCTTGGTTCGTTTTGTTTTGTTTGTTTGAAAAAAAAGGATGCTTGATGATTGGAATCCATTCAGGAGTTGAATTGAATTTGATTGACTTGGTTTTTATTTTAATTTTGGGTTTGGGGGTGTTTGATTAGAAATATCAAGAATCGATTAAATCTAAAGATTTGAATTTAATTCATGATCGATTAAGTCAAAATGAAATCGCACTTGAAAGTCATTCAATAAATTTAAAAGAAAATGAAGAATCAGAAGAAAAAGTTCATCAAGCTTTAGAATCAAGGGTATGTACTTTTTTCTTAAAAATTGAATGAATTCTTTCAATCAAACTCGAAAAGAAGTGATCTTAAGTTCATCTCTTTTAATGTATATCTGTGTTTTTTTTCTTCTAGTCAATGAGATCTTTAGATTCTAATCAAAATGAAATCTTGAAAGGAAATTATTTAAGATTAAATAAAGAAGATTATAAATTTAAAGAAGAGATGAAGAGTAGATCATCTGGTAGTGAATCTTATCAACTTGTTCAACATCCATTTCAAATTGGAGAACTAGAAGAAGAAGAGAATTTATCAAATCAAATTGTAAAAGAAAGAGAAGTGATGAAAGAAGAAGAAGAAGAAGAAGAAGAAGAAGGTTGGGATCAGAGTTGGGTTGTGGAAGAAGAAACTGGAAATGGATTGGTTCGAATTCATTCTTCAACTTGACATGTGTCTCTTCTTCATTCAATTTTTTTTCTAAAGATTGTAAAAACAGAAGATTTAAGAGTTTTTCAAATTTCATCATTCAATGCATCGTAACTTAAATTTGATCTTTTGGTGGTTTTTTTTGGTTTTTTTTCCTTCTTTCTTTTTTATTTTTTTTTCTTTCAAATTGATTGGGTTTAACAAATTTTTTGATTTGATTTGATTTGATTTGATTTGATTTTTTTCTTTTTTCTTTTTTTGATCATTCTTTTGTTTTTTTTGGGTTGGGTTTGGGAAGGGAAGGGAAGGGAAAGGGAAGGGGAAAGGATATATAAAAATGAAATGGAAAATTTGTTCACAAAAGATTTCAATTTATCTTCTCCCTTTTCTTTTATCAATGTTATTGGTTTTTTTATTATGTTTTGAAGGTTTAGGTAAGTTTTAGGCTAATCATTAATAACCCATCCTTTTGCTTGAAATCCAAAGTTCAAACCCAATAATTTATTGAGCCATTTGTTTGTTTGATAAGGTTTGATAAAACAGATCCTTGGTCAAAACCGATAACTCTGAGGAGAATATTTTGAGGATCAGTTATGTCAGAGTTGACTGTACTTAGAACCTAAATTACATGATGTAGAGTCCTTTGTCAAACCCAATAATCCCTCTGGTATTGCTTTTCTCAAAGGTTTGATAAAACAGATACTTGGTTAAAACTCATAACTTTGACAAGATTTTTTTCCATATTGGTTATGTCAGAGTCAACCGTAGTACGTGAGGGGGAGCTGAAAACAAAAAAATTCTGCCTGTTGGGAGGCTCAAGATCCCTTGCAGCTCAGCCCTCTTGCACCCTTTGCACCCCCCTTTGTTGGCATATCAGGTGCAACAATGCGTTGCAGGGTGTGCCCACAACTTGACCCCTAGTATTCAATGTGTGCTACACTATACTTAGCAGAGCTCTTAACTCAGCTGAGCCTCATTGCTGCCTGAAAGACTTTGGGATGTAAGTCATGATATACAACCTGATTGATCCAAAGTGTGATTCGTGCCTGAATTGAGACTCTTGACAACAAATTACAAGCTTTGAAGTTTGTTGTCAACTGAGTAATTCCTGGTTCATCGTAACACCAAGTCAACACTTTGAATGAGAAATACTCATATTTTAGCCCTAACATATGGGAACAAGATGCATATTTTTTTCAATTTTTTGCTCTCTTCCTAGTTTCCCAGGATCTTTCTACATCAATAGTTTTCTTGTCTGCCTGGAAAAGATTACATGTTTAGTAGTGTAAGTGGTTGTCTTTGATTTTGAACATCTATGGATTTTGTAGGAACATTCTGTTAAAGTGAGGTCCATGTTGCATATAGTTCTGAAATTTTGTCTGACCTACTGAGCATGTTGATCATTTGAAACTCTCTTCACTGAATAAGCTGAGGGCAGATAATATAGATTGCACAAGATAAGTGTACAACTTCCCATGTCATGTCACAGGCCTATAAGGTGGGACATGTAAAAGAATGAATTGAGAGATTCTCTCTGATAATAATGAAGCAAAATGAGTTATCTCAAAAAACCGGCTGTGGTGAAGACATCCACCCACTTTGACCCAAGCCCTGTTTGAACCCCAGTCCCTGTTTGAGACTACATTAATCCAACCCCTGGCTACTGACCAAAGTAGGCCATTCCTGTCCTTAAATCACCCCAATCACTGTCTGCCTACAACATCATTCTTGATGTCTCTTTCACTCATGGCCAATTGATACATTGTCATACCAGCCACTGACAAAGCCAGGCTCAACACACATCTGCATGTGAGAGACTGCAAATACAGTGATACATAGCCAAGTGAGATTGAATAGAGGTTGTATTTGGTCTAAAGACAGTACAGGAACAACAGTTTGGCGCCTACAATCCCTGGTAGGAATACAATTGCATGCAGCACTTGATATTTGGAGGGGTTCCTAGGTATCAAGATCAATAAATGGAGGGGAGTGTTTTATCTTCTGAAGCAGGGCATATTTAACATGTTTTAGGCAGATACTCTATGATTTGAAGGACCCAAAAGCTGTTGAATAAAAGTGATCACCTGTCATGCTCTTGACATTTACCAAATGAGATTATTATTCTGATCAAGTGTTACTTCTTCTTCCTTCCAGATCTCACTTTTAGAAATATATTCCTACTTGACAAAAAGAAAGAATGTGCCATCTCATACCCAGATGTTCAAGGACAAAATATCTCATCCTTTATCTCTCTTCAATTGCCATTTTCATCTCCATGAATCAGATATCATCAATGAAGAAATTGGAAGGCCATATTCCTGATTTCAAACCCCCTCTGACACATGACCCAAGCAATAAGCCAGTGGAGTTTCTAGGCCCATCAAATACCTGGGTAGATAGCGGATCACCGGATTCTAAAGAGATAAATTTACTTGATAGCATGAAATGTGAGCTCTGATATAAGAAGACTTTCTCATGCTTTTGCATCCTGAAATTTTCTACACAACTGAATGATTTTACTCAATTTGACATCATAGATCTCAAGGAACAAGGTTTGAAGTCAAAAAAATCAATGTAAGATTTCTCCCTTTTGAATTATATAAGTCAAGGGGCTAACTAAGTAAAGACCTGTATTAGTCCCAAAGTTCAAAGTCCCATCCTGCATAAAAAATTGTAAGCATTAACAATATTCTTATAGTATCATGGAAGCTAAAATTCTGGTTAACTCCATCTATATCCACAGTAAATATCCAATACTAAGTATAGCAGAAGCTTCACCCCCATTCAATGGTCAGTAATCCCTCTTCTTTCCCAAATTTTATGTGATTTTGAAGTACTATAGTGGTTTTTTTGAAAGTTAAAATAGCCTATCTTACTGATAATATCAATTCCCTGACACTATCACCATGTATGTGAACATCAAAGTGAATGGGAAAAGCCATATTGACGGGACTCTCAAAAATGTATTTCAAACACTTTGGAGACCATGGAAAGATTAGTGAGTCAAGTGTATGGTGTGAAGCCCCAGTGATCTCTACTCATACTGACTACTGGTATATTGAACAAACCATTAGTCAGTGCACAATATATGAAGAACGGATCAAGCTTTTATTGGGTGAATTTTACGGTTGGTTATTTTTTCCATTGAGCTATTTTTTGATAATGGATGGTCTAACCTGAGATATAAATTTCAAAAATCTAGATAAATTTGGTAGTGTTTGTATGAACCTCAAGGAGATTGTTGAAATATATAGAAATTATGATAGTGGCACAAGGGCAAGATTAACCAAATACATCCTTGCATCCATGAACAGATATCTTTGGGATAGAGACCAAATAGATAAAGTTTTGAATATGTTTAGAGAAGTACAGGCAGAACTCAGTTTATATGATAAGGCTCACTTGTCTTTTTCACTTCATTCTTTTGGAAAACATCAGCAGAGTGTTCATGAGGATGTCATCCATCAAATTGTTCAGTTTGCAACAAGCTTAGAACAAGATTGCCGCTCTGATCCCAATAGCTTGAGAATCATTTGGAGCGGGGAAAACCTGGAAGAAGAGCAGGTCATCAGAGGTAAAATCTGTCTTGATATTTCCAGCAACAAAAATAGGTTTGACTCATCACCAATTTCTATCAGATCTACTGGACCCAATGCTCTCATTGACACAGGGTGAGTCTTCTTTTCTACAAGTATTCTGGATAAACTGTTGATTTTGGTGCAATCTTCCAACAAGCCAACTTTGATGAGGTTTTGAAATTTTCTTCATGGAGAGCTCCATGGGCACACCAGATCATCACTTCAAACGGAATTCATAATAGTAGCAAAGAACTTTTTGGGGCACCACCAGAAGATATAAGGATAAAGATGAGACAAGCACTCAGTGCCTTGCAGGGCAACACACCAGGGAGTCATCAATTAACATCATGGGACTATATGTACCTTATAAAAACACTATATATTTATCAAACCTCTTTTGAGACAAATTTCAAGCATTTCCTAACTCCAGAGCAAGGGAACACAATGTCTGATTTGATTGATGAGTGCAAACAATTCTTTCGATTTTCACCTCTATTTGCTGCTCCTCACAAGGTTTTGGAAATGAAAAGAGCATATGGTGATATCCTTGATGCCACAATTTACAAAGATGAATTGACTGGTTGTCCTTACCAATGGGATGTATGGCTCCGCATAGGTATGTCAATAACCAATTGCTCCAGCATCTCTTCTTCCAATTGTCTGCTCAACAAGGGCTCAAATAAATTTCCTGATCCATCCCACTTAGCTGAACACCATCAACTAGCTCCAGCAAATGAACCGCACAAGGACTTTTCAAATTTCCTGCAATCAATTTCTGAAATCAGAGACCCTTCACTATTGATTCAAAAGATACAAGAGATAGGCAAGATTGGGTCTGAGATCCCTAGCTTTAGTAACATCAATGAATCCAGATTCTACCACAACCAGATTCTTAAACTCTTGCAATTTCTCTTCATGAAGTATTATGTGAATGATGACCTAGACTTTTTAGTAAAGGAAACAATAATCAGGAAGGCAATTGAGGCTGGAAAAAAAGTCAATCTCTCACGCACCAAGGAGATCGCTCTTGCATTGATAGGGAGATGTGCAGCATTATATCCCAAGAAGAAAGAGATTTTGAACTTAGCACAGTGGTAATTTTCAAGTAAGTTGATTTTTTTTAACTGAACCTGAGCACTTGAAATCAAAGACTTGTCAAGCATCAAACAAAGCCTTACATGTTTAGCAAGAGTCACATATCTTCAATTTTCTTCATTACTTTAGGTGATTGATAACCCACGCCGACTTGAAAACAGGTTTGACACCAGTTTTCTCTCAGTCGGAACTGGTCAGAACCCTCTCAAAAGTCTACAGCTTTGTACAGATGGCATACTGATGTGCAAGGCTTTGAAGCTTCCAAAAACCACCTAAGAATTGGCAGCCGGTTTTTGAATCAAATCATTTTTGTATCATAAGCTTTGAGTCTGCTGAAGAGCATTGGGTACTTGTTCCCTCAAACAACATCTTTTCCTAAAAGACTGAATGAAGACAAATGCATATTAGTATCCTTGACAAGCATGAGCTTTTGACTTTTTGTTTGCCCAGTGCCAGCAATCAAACAAAACATCACCCCGGTAATACATATTTTGAACGTATTTCAAGATGTTGATAAGTAGATATAAAGAATGCACAGCTCCATCAATGGCTGATGTCTCCATGAAACATTGGTAGAGGGTGTGTCATTATCACATGAGCATTAATGCTATTCTCAAGCAAGCAGTTACACTCAAAAAAGCAAGGCAGGAAAGAGAACATCTTGAATAGATTCCAAGACAACATAAACAGGTGTTCTTGCTCTTCTGAAAACAATCAGATCAAAACCCAACAAAAGTTGAACCCAGCTTTGGATTCATGTTGAAGCCGGTTTTTGGAAGTAACAGCCTTGTACATCAGTATGCCATCTGTACAAAGCTGTAGACTTTCAAGAGGGTTCTGACCAGTTCTGACTGAGAGAAAACCGGTGTCAAACCTGTTTTCAAGTTGGCGTGGTTTATCAATCCCCTTACTTTAACCAATTCTTTATGCTCCATACACATTGAGTACATCATAAAAGTTTGATGACATGAAAAATCACTTCCCATTTTCAAGTTCCTGTGTCGATTGTCCACAGTTTCATTTTTTTTCTAGAATCATATGATCCATCTTATCTGTCTCTACCTTCCAAAAATTTTACTTTACTTGTAAGTCCCTTGTTTGAGTGGGCTGGCACAACTCAAGAGGGACTTAGGGCACCTTCACTCAAGCAAATTCTGATTGGGAATCACATTCTGTAAAATGCTTGATGTAAAAATCAAACACACACTACCAAACAGCCAATTTGGATTTTGGAGAATGGGATTTCTCACCAGAAATTGTTTAAGTGAACGCACCCTTAGTCAAGTTTGACTTGTATTCTACAAAAAAAACTGTCTGACAATACAATAGAAAGTGAAGAATATCACATGGTGTATTTATTATAAAAACCACTTTTGCAAGTTTTTGTGAAATATACTCTGGTCATTTCAACAATGATCATGCTCCAGCCTGAGGTACATATTTATAGTGTAAGTGAAGAACAGATTTCTATTGTTAGGAAACAGAGTACAAATGCATTGAAGGATATTGCCAAAGAAGAACAGAACAGCTTGATGAAAACTGGTTTGCTCCTTCCTCAATGCAACCAAATTTTGGCAAAGCCTTCTCGGATTGTAAGAAAGAAATCCAAAATCTTACATAGAGATGGCTTGCGACTTCTTGGCAGACATGAAGGTCCGGAGCTGACTAGGCAAAATGGTAGGCAGAACACTGTGTACTACCTACTACTCCTGATCCTAAACAATACCATTGAGTTATCTAGAGACCAGATCTTAGACTTTCAATTACTCAAAACTTATTGTTCTTATCCCGTTTAGGCCCTACAGCAAAGAGCCCGCCTCTTACTTTTTTGGTCGCTTGGGGCAGATCCCCAAAGATCCCACTGCTAGGTTTGGCTTCTTTGGCTTGGAGACCATTTCGGCCCGTTGAACCGGATAGAGATCTCACGGCGAGAGGGGCTACATACATATGTCTGTGACGCTGTGAGCTACATGTGATGAAGAGAATGACGTCATGGTGAGGATGTATGTAGTTGGGTATTAAACTTTTTTTGAGATCGAATGAGGATTTTCAATCAATTGGAAGTGGAAAAGTGAAAGTGAAGATATTCCCAATTCATTTCGATCAAACCAATCCATCATCAATCGAATTGAATTATGTAAATCAATCAATCAAATCTCAAAGGAGATCACTTTTCCAATAGAAGATTCATTGACATTAAGGATTCTTCTTTAAGCACAAATCAACCCACAAAGAACACATCTCACATACTAATCATCAGAATAATTAAAATCAGAATTAAAACCAATTCAAATCAAATTTAGATTCAAAGGAAAGACTCCAAGATGGCAAATCTGATGTGAGTAGTACAGATTAAAACTATAGAAATGATCGAACAGGATCGAACGAGTCTTAAATATCATTAAACACACTTTAACAATACATAAGAACACTAGCAAATCTTGAAATTTAATTTAGATTTTAATCTCTAAACAAACAAATGGCTTGAAAGGTTTCACACTTCAATTTAAACTCACCGAAATTCTACTTTCATCTTCTTTCCTCATCAGAACATCCATTTTACATCTTACATACATTATTCTCATTTCTCATTCATTTATTAGCATCAAGAATTCAAACTAATTATTCTTTTCCTATCATCAATTCAAAACGATTCATCGAATTTATAACAAGAAAGAAAGATCAGCTTCACAAGATTTCCTCTCTCTGAAGGAAAACAAAAATCAAACTAAAGATATGACTCAACAACTTCTCAAGAATCTTTCTAATGAATCTCAATCAAATCCAAATCAAGAATTTGACTCATTAATCGATACTATCAAAGAAGGTTTACATGGATCAAAATTTATTGAATGTATAGATGAAGATGATTTCAAAGATTTAAAATTAGAACCACCATCACCACCATCATCAAATCAGAATCGATATGTAAGTCTTGAGTATGATTTGTTCTCTAGAAAACACAAATCTACCAGAGTGTCCATTTGAAAGAAGACTAACATACATTTTTTGGGGGGTTTTGATGTAAACTGACAAATGATTTGAAGTTAACTACTCCATTACAACATTCACCAAATCAATCCAATAATTCCATTGGTAAATTTGTTCGTAGATTGAGTACAAAACATTCAAATCATTCTACTACGCCCAAAACAACACCTACTTCAAATAAAATGACTCATACACCTACACCGATGAATCCTATCATCAATTTATCACCTTCACCTTTGAACAAGATCTCAGTCCGATCCTTTTTAGACATCAAACGAAATTCATTGAGTCTTAGCTTAGGTTCCACAAATTCTACTAATAACACGAATTCAAATTGCAACACAAGCTCCAACTTTGCTAAATTACCCCATTTTATCAATAGACGTAGATCTACTCCTAAATCAAGTCAGACTAAATCCACCGAATCAACCAATCAGACTCATCATCAATCGTAAGTGTGAATCTATTCAATCACTCGTCTTCTTTGAAAGATACTGATTGTATTTATCTCTTCATGATAGAAATCATCAACACCATTCATCCATGCCCATCAATTCTATCAAATTACAAACTTCACCCGACTTGATTCCAACGACCACTCCGACTCATCATTTGATTTTATCCGCCCCACCTTCGACCTTGACGTTTTCAATCTCCACTAAATCTAATGAATCCTCTCATACATCCAACCATGCTGAAGGACATCAAAAGACACCTTATCCTTCCATCAGTCAACGTCCTCCTTCTGATCCTTCACTCTCGATCTCAAACCTTTTGGAACTCTATCAAACACCTACACCGGTTTTTGAAGTTTTAGGTCGAGGTGAATTTAGAAGAAGATCAGTGAATTTTGATCATTCGATCTTACATTCTGATTCGAATCCATCTGATCTTTAACTTTTCGTCAATTGGGGTTTCTATTTTAAAAAGTTGAGTTGAATGAAACCTTTGTACCATTCAATTTAATTTTATGGAAAGCTTTTCAATTCCTTTTAATCTGATTATTTGATGTTTAATGTTTAAATTTTGATGTTTGATTTTCTTTTGTTTCTAAATTACATTCATTTATTTCAAAGTTGTAATACTTTTTTCTCCAAATTTTTCTTTTTCCTTCTTTTCATTCATTTTCTAAAAATCGTTTTTTTCCCAATGATTTTCATTTTTAATTTATTTACTCTTTAAATTTGACTGGAATTGTATTTTGGCAAATGTATTTTTTTTTGTATTTTTTTTGTAATCATTAATTAAATCAATGGGGTTCATGGATAAGGATTTGATTTTGATGTGTTTTTTTTTGAAATCTTTCATTCTTAATTTCATTCATCTTTCCATTTCTTTATCTTTCCATTTTCTTTCTTTCGTAATTAAACACTTTTTTTGTAACAGATATATTTAATTTCCTTTCTATTCATTTTTTTTTCCTTATACATATCCTATCTTATTCTCATCCATTTCTCATTTTGATTTTTTTTCTTTCGTTAATCAAAAAACACATGACCCATTCTTTTTTCCTCCTCAGTTTACCTTTTCAATTTTTCAACTTTAATTTAAACATCATCAATGAATTCTTTCTTCTTTTGTGGTGTGATTTGGAGATTATAGAAAATGGTTCAAGTGATCTTAGATGACTTTAGGTGATAAAGACTTAGTTTTGGATCTTTGGTTAGTTTTTTCTTTACCAGAAACCCAGAACCCCAACCATGAAATCTTTGGATTTAGTTTGAGCACACTGGTCTTCTGATCCAACAAGCTCAAGTTTGATTCTCTTCAAACCACAGTTACAAAAAAAGTTCATGTGGTTGGGTGTTTGAAGTTCTGGTAAGAAAGAAAGAAATATGACAAATTCAAGCACTTAACTTTTGTGATTCAAATCTTACAAGTTTCTGAAGGATGATGAAATCAAGTATTTGATTGAGAAAGTGAAATCAAAAGAGCCATAAACAAATTTGGTTAGAGAATAAAAGAAATGGAAAAAAAAACAGGTGTGTTCATAAACTGTTGTGGTGGAAGGTGAAGAAGAGAATTTGTTAAATATAGTTGGGTTAGATTGTGTTTTTTTGGTATATATATAAATCAAATATCAGATTTTCTAAATTGATATTTTGATAAGGTTTAGTGGGATAGAGATGAGGATGAAGAATGGTTTTGTGAACTTAGAGAGTAAGTAAGCTTAGCCCTTTAGGAAGACAAAATAGATTAAAAATAGTTTTAAAGACCCTTATTTTGGAAGGATGAATTATGATCACACATAGAAAAGAAATCAAGATAGTTACTCCATCGTTACGAGAGCGCATCCAGGAGGTGTTAGTTTCATTAAGCCCCAGGGTTTTTATGCAATGCGGACATAACACATATACTGTTCATATTTACTTAGGGTTCAACTTCAATTATCTGATTCCTTTGTCCCGTGTTATGAACCCTGTGGCAATTGTGACACTACCATAAGCATAGTTACTCCACCATTACAAGATGTCACTCAGGGAGTAAAATTTCTTCCTTAAGCTCCAGCAGTTTACAATGCATCGAATTTCTGGCGTGTCTGGAGTTCACTTCCGCTTCACATCCAGTGATGCAAATATTATTTACCGCAATTTCGACTTGCTGTCAGGGTTTTATCAGGGTAGGAAGAAATGACTGATACATTGCATGTTATGTAGTTATCTAGGCGTGATTTGTTAGGTGCTGGGTCCTTACTTATCCCCAAAATGGAATTACGGGTTTTCCGCTGATTATTGCACTACTTAAGCTGGTGCTGCTCCACTTTCACCATTATCAATTCTGCATTGTTACTATCTCCTTTTATCATTTTACTATCTCCTTTTATCATTTTACTATCTCCTTTTATCATTGTTCCAATCTAAGCCCATTGTTTCAACGATTGTCGTTTATAGTTTCTTTTTTCAGCTTTTTAAATCTTTTACTTTTACCGATCCATCACCTTTATATCTCCCCTTTACTTACCACGTCATTTCCCAAAGTATTCCGCGACTATGAACCGCAATGAACGAAGGCAACCTTCCCATCCATGTCGTATAAGCTAATGTGGTGAAGCTGGAGAAGAAGTAAGCTGTCATGTGGTCATCTGTCAACCTTATTCATACGCATAAATACTAATATTTTGACTGGCAGGGGCCCGCTGCAAAACCTGCAAATAAAGGATTTTTGTCCCATTACGCAGCCATTATTACTTCGGGTATGAATGGTGGTTCAAAATTCGCGAATCCAGTATTTCTCACCGCCTACGGCTCCCAAGCAGATGCTCTGAAACCCGGGTCACTCTATTCAATGAATTGCAAATTGATCGGTACAAATGACGGTAATAACGACCATTTACATTTTGAAAACGCAAACCGAGTCAACTTTGGCAGCGTTGAGAACATTGGTATCAATGTTACTAACGAGATGATGGATAAAGTGTCAATGGTTGCATTGGGCATTATCGTTGCAAAAGATACCGTCAAAGATCCCTTTTACAAAGGGAAATCCACTGTAGTTGTTACGGTTAAACATACTGACTATGATCCATTTGTAGGTGGCCAAATTTAAATTGTATTCAACATACAACTGATGTTTTCATGTTTCGGTATTAGACACGGATGTCCGTTACTTGGTGCACTAAACATTTCGTGCCACCTGCTAGAAATATGGAAAGTGCTCAAAGCCTATGCGTAATTGGACGAGAAGCACAATTCACTGGATATATTCGTGATTATGATGCTGAAAAGTTCATGTGGGAATGCGAAGTAAGCAATCCCCTTCATTATTATTGATGGCACAGCCACTAATGCCTATTTACAGGCCTGTGCAATAAGTGTCACTTCAGGTCATCTAACCACCACTCCGCCTACACCGACTAAATCAATGGGACGTCCAAACGGTGGAAGAATTGCACTTTCAAGGTTTTTTTGTTGTGATGTTATGTTGTTGTTTATCACGTAATGACCAACAATTTGATTTGTAGTAGCCCGATTCAGCAAAACGTAACGGAAGAACTGCTTTCCGATCCGTACACCTCAGCGAACGCAATAGAGTCGAGCTCAGGAAGTGGCAGCAATGGTCCTGACGAGACGGGTTCCGTATCATCATCCATTCAGATGGAGACTACTAAACTGGGTCATAACTCTACTAAAAGAACGCGTCGCGAGTGACCAAGTTACAATATTGATTTGACTTTTGTTGTTCTGTTGCTTATGACATTTTGTATACTACGGATCCTCTATGAAGTATCAATTACGTTCCTCTCATTTGGTGTGTTGTCTTTGTATTCGCTCATCGCCTTGGCCAGTGAAATAGACATATGTTGGAAGTGTCAAAAAAGCACTCAATGTGTGTGTTATTTCTGCTTTGCCAACAAGTACGTTACGCCGCGCAGCATATGAGTTTGTCACAAAACCTGTTGTGTTGCTTTAATCAATTGTCAAAGCAAAGTTGAACGCCTATGCTTTGGTAGTTTCACGCCCAGCACATCTGAACTTACAGGCATTTTTTCATGAGAGAAAACATTTTCTCCTTGACGACATGATTGCCGTTTTTAAATACATCGGTCATTGTAATTAAATATACGGCACGGCGGACAAACAACCTTCAAACTCCCGCGTAATTATAAAACTCGATTGTGTTTTGCCACGGCATTAAACTATTTAAAATCAGACCGGTGAAACTGCTGACGTTACAAAAATATTTGGTTGATTTTTCATACATTGTCTTGAGACCTTTTTGATATTATCACATAATATTGATTAATATTAATATCTTTTTATACATTTCGAACAACGCAACTATTATCTTTTTGTTTATAATGCCGAAAGTTGCTATCCGAGACAAAAGCGAAAATAAAGAAGGTTCGTTGTTGAAGCGGTTCAAAAACGAAATACCACACTTTATTGGGGAAATGAACGATTATTGTGAAGACTGTGGGGCAGTTCATTGGTTGAAGGAAAAAATCAAGTCTGCCAGGAAAAGATATTCAGCCCATTATTCAATGTGTTGTCGTGGCGGAAAAGTGGCCTTACCGTTACGATATTTTGATTTTCCACCAGTTCCTCAGTTATTATATGATTTGCTAACCCAGGATACTAAAAGTAAGTTTTCCACCATGCTGTTTGCGACACAAACACTGACACTGTTTCAAAAGAGGCTAGAAGTTTTAGAGCCAACATTCGAGCATACAATAACGGCCTTAGTTTTACGTCACTTGGTACCAAAATGGATCAGTCAGTCAATGGCCCTTGGGGTATTCGTTGCTTTAAAATTAAAGGACAACTGGTGCACAATTTAGGAAGCTTACTACCGCTACACGGACATCCACATGGATTTGCTCAGATTTATATGATGGGTCCAGAAGTTGCCAATGAGGCGAAATACCGAGCTCAAGCTTCTGGTGGTGCTGTTGATCCAGAGATCATGCAGCAATTAATGGATTTCATGTATAAAGAAAACCCTTACGCAAAGCAATTTCGAATGGCGAGAGACATCATGGCAACTAATGAGACAGTCACTATTTGTTTGAAGACTTTGCAACCCACTAACCAGAGTGTCGGGTCGCACGACATCAGGACCTACAATCGACCCAGCGAAACAGAAGTCGCAATGGTTGTCGGCGACGAAGGAGGAATTGGTTTCGGTGAAAGAGATATTATTCTGACTTCAACCAAGGATAAGTGGCATCGAATATCTGATCTGCATACAGGTTACTTACCCCTAAGGTACCCTCTATTATTTCCATGGGGGCAGGCCGGTTGGGATGCAAATTACCAATGTCCAAACAAAAAAGGTACATCAGTGTTTTTAATGTGATGATTAACGTATACTAACACAGTCTAAAGGTGTCATGCAAACCGTGTCATCTTTGGCGTGGTTTGCATATTTGTTGTTCGAACGAAAACAACAATTTTCGAATATTTTAGCGTCGAAGATGCTGTTGCAAGAATTTTGTACAGACTTATATGCTTGCGTCGAACATTCACGACTGAATTACTTCAGGACGCACCAAGAAGACATAAGGTCAGAATTATATTTGGGTGCGGCTGAAGCTTTAGGTCGAAATGATTTTGCCATTGGTCGACGAGTTGTTCTGCCGACTTCTCATATCGGCGGCCCTCGAGCAATGGTTCAATTATACCATGACGCAATGGCTTTGGTGCGATATTATGGCCAACCAAGCTTCTTTATTACAATGACAGCGAATGATTTATGGCCCAAAATGCAAAACAACTTGAAATACGGCCAAGAAGCGTTGGATCGCCCTGATTTGATGACGCGTATATTTAATATAAAGGTTGCTTCAATGATAGAAGATATCACGAAAAAAGGTCGATTTGGATCCTGTGTCTCCCATATTTCCACTATCGAATTTCAAAATCGTGGCCGTCCGCATTGTCACTTCATTCCAATTTTAACACCAGATGCAACACCACGAACCCCCGATGCAATCGATTTGATTGTCTGTGCTGAGATTCCCGATAAAACAACAGAACCGTTGTTGTACGATTTAGTGACTAACATGATGTTGCACGGTCCGTGTAAAAACGGAAGTTCATGTTGGAGAGATAATCATTGCCGCTTTAATTTTCCAAAAGATTATGCAGAATCAACGACAATGACTGATGATTCCTACCCAACTTATTGACGACGAAATAATGGGGTAACATACATCAAGAATGGTTACACTTATACGAATAAAGATGTGGTTCCGTATAATGTATATCTTTTAATGAAATATAAATGCCATATTAATGTTGAAGTAGCTGTTAGTTTCAACGCGTTAAAGTATTTATATAAATATATAACGAAAGGTCATGATAGAGCGATGTTAACGATGGTGGCTGATAATGAAATTGAATCCTTTGTTGACGGTCGAAGCTTAACTGCAACAGAAGGTAAGCAACTTGATATCTAGGATTCTAAAACAAGTTAATTAACATTTCGCTCGCAGCATGTTGGCGTTTATTTCAATTCACAATGTCGACGCGTTTTCCAGCGGTGCAAAGATTGTCATTACATTTGCCTTTGCAAAATCCTGTTTACTTTGTCACAAATGACAGCTTAAGACGTCAAATCGAATCGGGAAAAGCCGCAAAGACGATGTTAACCGAATTTTTCGAAATGTGCAAAGAGAATGTTGTCGTTGATGTCGAAAAGAAAACAATCAGTGTAAGGTCGTTAACATATTTGCAAGTCGTTGAATATTTTAGATGGGATAAAAACGAAAAAAGGTGGCTACCGCGATGCAATGACGCCAAGACAATACCCCGACTTTATTTTGCTAGCTTAGCTCAGGGAGATCGTTATTTCCTTCGATTATTATTATTTCATGTCCGGGGACCACAATCATTCAACCATTTAAAAACGGTAGACGGCGTTTGTCATGCAACTTTCAACGCAGCAGCAGCTGCTTTAGGATTATTGTTGAGCGATGATCATTATATTGCTGCTATGAAAGAATGTTCGTTAGTACAGAGCAGTTATCAGTTGCGTCAAATGTTTTGTCTCATTTTGAAATATGGTCCACCGAGTAATCCTAACCGTTTATATAGAATGTTTGCTCTTGATTTGGCCGATGATTGCAAATATTCGATGAAGAAAATCAATTTCAGCATTGATCCAACGGTAGAAATGATTGAAGCATTGAGTTTATATCGACTGCAAGTAGCTCTGAATGAAGTTGGACTGACGTTGTCGATAATTGATATGCCACAACCGAATTTGTCTTTATTAGCTGATTATGGATCATTGTTCGGACAAATTGATGAAGATGTGTTCACTGCGGAAGCGAGTTTGAATTATTTAGAAAACGCTATTAATATAATGAATGAAGAACAACGCTCAATATTTGTGGATTTCAAAGCGGCGATCGTCTTAGGCGAACATTGATTATTTTACCTCGATGGTCCCGGCGGAACAGGCAAGACGTTTGTTCTCAATGCAATTCTTCATTATTGCAATGCTCTCGGGCGCAGTGCAATGGCAGTAGCTTCATCTGGGATTGCTGCCCTTTTATTATATCAAGGAACGACTGCTCATTCTGGTTTTAAGATTCCATTAAACGCCGATGACGAGTCTAGATGTACCTTTTCACCAAATGACAACGTTGGGCGGAAGTTAAAACATTGTGAAGTAATCATTTGGGATGAAATTTCAATGCAGAAGAAACATGATATTCATTGTGTCGATAGAACTTTACGAGAACTGCGCGACATTGATTTGCCATTTGGCGGTATACGCGTTCTCTTTTCAGGAGATTTTCGACAAACGTTGCCAGTTATTCCAAGAGCGTCAATTGCTCAGCAAGCAATGGCATCTTTTAAGCGTTCTTATTTATGGCCTCTGGTTTCACAATACGCATTAAGTTACAATGTTAGATTATTAGGCAACGAAGATATTTCGCCACTAGAAATGAGATTGAACGCCGGATACGCGTCATGGTTATTAAACTTGGGATCTGGCAACCTCCAAACTGAGACCAAAGCTACGATAGAATTAGAAGGCGTTGAAGTGAATTGCATTTCAAGCAAAAGTATCTTTGATGTAGAGTTGGCCCGTAGTGTTTATGCATCCGCCAACGAAATGATTCAAAGAAAAGATTGGAATTTACTGACAACGTATTATAAGGAACGTGGGATTATTACACCTTTAAATCGATCTGTAGCAGCAATTAATGAAGAATTATTGAATGTAATCGAGGGCGACGTGCATTTCAATCTATCGATCAATGAGAATGATCCTTCAACAACGTGTGAACCTCTGTGTCCAGAAATACTGAACACACTCTCAGTTCCCAACTTTCCGGAGCACAATTTAAAATTGAAAAAAGGAATGCCAGTGATTCTCTTAAGAAATTTAAATTTGAAACAAGGTTTGTGTAATGGTACCAGACTGTTAATAACTGATATCGGCAAATATATATTATTTTGCCAAATTATTAATGGTCCACGCAGCGGCAAAATGATTACTATTCCTCGAATCAATCTCCATCATACTGGTAATGCTAACTGTCCTCTGCCCTTTTATCGATTTCAATTTCCTGTAGCATCAGCGTTCTGTATGACAATCAACAAATCTCAAGGTCAAAGTTTGAATGAAGTTGCAATCTTTTTACCAAGTCCTGTTTTTTCCCACGGACAACTATATGTCGCTTTATCTCGATGCACAACAGTAAAACGGATCAAAGTATGCTTATCAAAGGTCGAAATTTCCAGAATGACACAGAATTTTGTATATAAACAAATTCTTTCCGACATGTCTATTTAACAGTGAGTTTTTGTTTCAACTGGAGATGTTGATTGAAAATATTGCTGCAATCCTGATGAGTCATTGCTACAAAATGATTGACAATAGATGTTCTCAGATAATTAATTGTATTTCGTCAACATAAGGAATATTGATGGAAGTGTGGAGTGAATCTGATAATTTGGTAAAATGTATAAAATGTATAAAGTGTATATAAGAGAAATTTATTTGTAACAATGTATATAAAAGTGTTCAGTGTCGTGATCTTCAGTGACGCAATCATAATAGTAAAATCATTATTGTTCAGATTGAATGACACAAGTACCAACAATGATAAAAGTTGAACACTGAATGAGAATATAATCAAGAGGCCGCCCATCGCGAAAAATCGCACATCGATGTTGAAAAAATTGAAATACAACATCGATTGAGATTTTCTTATACTATCATATTCTGGCTGAACGTAATTTCTTTAAAATTAAACATGTGCGTTGATAATGCGAAAATGGTCGATCTAATCGTTGAAGATTAGTCAATATTGTAAAACAAATATAATGTAATTAGCGTTGACACTTACAAGAACCACAAATCGTCCACTTTGTTGGTTTTTGTGGTCGAGTTTGCCATGTAACCAAACTTCTACACCAGTTTTATATAACGGCCATTCATAACTAGCAGGTGTAAGTTGTTCAAAGTGGTAATCGATGGCGAAGGCAACATTTCTATGTGTCTATGGAATAATTAGTAGCGTAAACTGTAGTAAAACGTCTGATCACTTACTAAAGGATCAACGGAGTCATGCTGCACAGTTAAAATCATGTTCCATGGTAATAACGAACAATCGGGATCGCAGAATGAAACAGACACAATAACGCCGATTCCGGTAATGGTAGCTTGGCCAGCTAAGTTAGAATAAGGCCCTTCGTATTCACCGATGTCAAATTGACTGTTGAATGTATGTTCAATGGTTACTGTTTCTGTGTCCAAATTATGACTGAATGGTCCACTCAGATTATATAAATGAGACATTGCTAATGTTCTGCTTTGCGTAATAAAACCGAGAGCAGTGATTGGCACCATGCAGATGTTGGACTCAGAACCGTTAATTACTAGGTGACCTGAACTTTGATAGTAGGCAAGATAGCCGTCGGTAATTTTTAAGGACTACGAAAGCATGTCAGAAAATGCAGTTTGTTAATGTCACATCGAATAACACTTACGGTACTGGTGATAGGAACAGTCGCATGGATGAACACATTGTGTGACATTATTCGAAAACTGTTGCTTAACAAGCTGGAAAGTTATTGATTGTGCTATTTAAGTTTATTTGATGTCACTTTTACAAGTAAGAAAGCAAAAAATTTTGTGGAACATTCACCATTATGCAAAGCTTCAACGGATAAATAGTATAATGTGTCGAGAAAAAAAAGGGTTTTGATTCATCCTGTGGTAAGAATCGCAGGGTTTTATTGTGATAATACTGAGATGTCTTGATTAAAAATTATGGAATCGCCTCTTCGCATTGTCAAGGGTCACGAAGAAAAAACATAGAGAATTTGGACAGTTCAATGATTTAATGACCGTTGTATGTAAAGTGTCGCAATATCAAAGAGGAATGGCGGTCACAGTGGAAGTGTTCATGAGCTTTTCACAACAATAGGGTTTTGAAAAAACAACTGTCGTGGCAATAGCTATAAGGAGACGGTTGTAAGATGAAAACGTTATCCAACGAATCACAGCTTAAATCACGCTTCAGATAAGTGAGAACTTAATCGTGCTTTGATTCGATGTCATGAGTTGCACAGATATTTTAAAGATATCGATTTAACATAAGCGTCTGCAAGGCCGATTAAAGGACCACAAAAGAATTTATACATATAACTGATAAAGCACTATTCATTTCATCTTTTCGATTTGCCGTTTCAATACCTTTAATTAGCAGTCTTCAGCGGTTATCAATTCTCAAAGTGATATCTTTGAATCTTTTTGTTGTCAATACTGATTGTTGGACTTCAAGTATCCTTGATTTTTTTTATTACCAAAAGCAACGTCCACATAAGTGGGTAAGTATAATCCCTTCACGTTATATATTGAAACGAACTCTGATAGTTGCAGATCGTATATCTTTGTAAGAGGCGAAGCATTAATAATTGTAAAAATGACATTCTCATTGATCCAATGTTTATGCTTCATTGACATAATACAAGCAGAAGGAAGTGATATGGTTTCGGCTCATTGACAACGTAGATAATCGAAATATTGCTATTATGGTGAATTTGTAAATGGTTTAATGAATGATATTAAAGTTATTTCACATCGAAATCATATCATAGTGACGAATAATACCCATTTACGTGATCACGGAGTCAACGAGCAATCAACAATACGTCACGAAATAAAAATGTATTGAGAGAAAAAAAAGATTCGCCAAGATCACGATAAAGTCGACTCAAATTCAATGCACTCAGCATAACCTTGGGTGTCCGCAAAAAACAGATCTCTAGAATACAACATAAGATCTACATTAAAGAATCAATCGTGAATTGTCCATGTATATATGGTGATATAACACTCAAAACTTAATTCTAAAAAACATATATGATCTTTTGATGATTCCAAATATCATATCTGTACAAGTCTTCAGGTTATCTTTGAAAGCTTTGTTCTTTAACACATTTCATCGAATGTAATAACGATACCGCCGCAATTGTGTATATACGTTGTTCAATATCATAACTTTTGTCGTTACCCTGCATATTCGTTTATATGTCGGTATATAACGGATGTCGCAAACTCCGTGGCGCGGGGAAATGATTACGTTACAGATACGTGTCTCATTCAAGTATAAAACCTCTTCATTCCACGCATCATTCCGTATATAAGTATATACATCGTCTTCATTTATTATCAATATGTTGAACTTAACACCTGAGCAACTTACCTATTTTAACAGTTTAACAAAACGAGAACAATCTGAAATTCAACCGCTTCCGATTACGAATAATGCTCATCCATGTGTTTGGGCGGGATTAGACCAGTGTATACGTTGCGGTAAATTTGGTCACTATCGAAGTCAATGTACCGTCGACTTTAACGTCGTAGTAAATGGCGAAAAACCCAAGAAAGCAGCACCCTACCTCGATTGGAGATTTGTAACTAACGGGAAAAAATATAGCTTAGACGTTTTGTATATGCGTCCAAGCGACCTCGCAAAAGCTTCGATCGCGGAATTTACTTCAGGTAAGCGTGGGGTGGGAAAATCAACACTTTATTTTAACTGATGCATTATTGTCCAGTTGGAGTGCCAGATAGTTTACATGAGCTTGACCCTTACGATCTCAGTGAGGCCGAATTGCAAGTCTTGGAAGCTATCGACAAGGTCAGTCAATTTTGCTGATAAATGATGACTTCGACGGGAGTCAGAGATCAGGCTATCACTAACTTCAATACTACAATTTAGATGTTGCCCCTCAAGAAATGAAAGTCAAAAGATTAGACGCCGAGGACACGACCTGAGGACGCAATATTATTTCCAACTTTTTATGCTACACCGTTAAAGATGGAGTTGTATGATTATATAACATTTATAAAGAAAAGCCGTTTCCTTGATGATATCATGACCGCATGCCCTGAAATTCATTACTGTTATGATCTAAGTGATGTTGAAATCACTACTGATTTAGTGCAGAAAATAAATGATTGAACATGATATACATTGAAAATGATTGGAATAGCACAAAATAATATATGAACAAATGAGATCAGTGAAATATCATGCTATTACGCTACGTTATTTGTGAGCAGTATGATAGGTGTATCAATAAAAAGGTAAAACATTATGCGGTACCGCCGAAGAATGTACAGTCATTCCCAGAAATGTTGGAAAGATTCCAAATTTCGACTGGAGGTCAAGGACCGTGCGCTGCGCAGTTGAGCAGAGAGAATCTTGAACCTTAACCCACATCCATCCGCAGTCTGGGATCAACTTTGAAAAATATTCAAGAGCTTTTCTATACCTTAACACCTAGAATCCATCATCGAGAATCTAGTTTGGGGATGATAGTGAATGATAAAATTGATGTTGGAGTGAAAATCGAGCTGAGAAATTGAGGAAGGATGGACAGTGAAAGGAAAAGAATGGGACAAACGAATTCATTTTACGTTAAGTTAGGGATGGATGTGGGTTAAGGTTCAAGATTATCTCTGCTCAACTGCGCAGCGCACGGTCCTTGACCTCCAGTCAAAATTTGGAATCTTTCCAACATTTCTGGGAATGACTGTAATAAAGTGTCAAAGAAAATTATAACACATGTTGGTAACGGAAAAGGGGTGTGACACTGCCTGATTGCGAAGTGGGCTATACTGTTGTGTTAGGGCGGCGGGCCGCCCCCGTTGTTCTCGTTTGATTAGAAAAATAACTTATACTTGAGTATGAATATGATTTTTACTTCAAGTTTGAAACACATACTCTTGATACTGAAAAAAAAATTAGTTTTTGAGTATTGAAATTGAAGTGAATTAAGAGGAAGAGAGATAAGAAAAAAAACAAACACACTGAAAAGAAACATCAATTTGAAGATTTCTAGAGTTGATTCTTTTTTTTTGCTTTTGTTTATGAATGATGAGTGAGAGAAGATTAATGATGATGATTGAATTGAATGGGTTTTTGGGGATGAGAAGTTACTGATTTGTAGAAGTGCTTAAAGTTGATCAAGATCAACAAAAACCAAATCAAAGTTAATCATCTCTTGTGGAAGAAACTTTCATAATCACTAAAGTATAAAATGAAAACTATGTAAGTAGCCGTATAAGTAATACCCAACTGAAGCATCATGGTTGAACAGGGATTGTAAGAAGGCAAGGCTTTGATTGTTCGACCCGGGTTTACCTGATTCCAAATGTGAACTTTGAATTCACTAGGATTTCAAAGTTGAAGTAAGTTGACATCATTCATTTAAAAGAGAGATACTGCCATAAGAGGTTCCAAGAAAAGTCATGCACATCATGAGGGGTTGTCTTCAATTGTTTGATAGAAAGATTCTCATTCCCTCAATTGTACGAATTGATTGAAATTTGTTCTATGTATTAAGTTTGATCAGTTTTTGAATTTTCTTTGGGGGGAGGGGGGAAATCGATTGGATGATCGAACGTTGCTACTGGAAAGCCTTTCAGGGGTATCTATTTACTTCAACCTGTTTGAAAATACTTGATAAACACCATTTTCAAGAGCAGGGATGACCCACCTATGTAAGACCCCCTGCTTTGAAAACCGTAGAAAGCATAGTTGAATTGCATATGTACACCACGGGGGGGTGTTGACGGCCAATAGGCGGCCTGGATGGGCCGCCCTCAAGCGGTCTACCCTTGCAGAGGGTTGGACCGCCTGTAGGTAGGCCCCACGCGGACTGCCTTCAGGTCGCCTTTGAAATTGGTCTCTATACGGTCGTGAACGGCCGACAGGCGGCCCTCAGACAATTTTTTTGAGGCATAAAAAGAGCCCGCACCCGATTATTGGATTCAATTTGGGGGTTGCTTGATTTGGCTAAAGCAATACGCTCGTTGCTTGTATGATTGCGAGGAGCTTTCAATTTGAAGTGTTGTAATTCATTGCAGTTACAAAAAATTGATTATAATTATAAAAATCAAAGTGTGAAGTAATGGGTAGATACAATAGTTGGTAATTTTGGTATGAATCAAAAAGTATCTTCGAGTAAAATGATTTTATCAAGCAAGAAATTCAAACATAGATCTAGGAGTTTACATTTGTTTTTCCTTGTTGAATTGGAACAGGATAGCGGTAGAAGTGATCAGTAGGGAGCGAGTGGAATTGATTGAGATCAAGATGAAAAGTAGTGAAAATGAGACAGTCGGTTGATTGACTCTCGAGTTTAGAATCCAAAGCTTTGGTAATCAGTTTGATGATTGATGAGATGAAACAGGTGATCCATTGTATTTAGTTGTTCTACCAACACCCAGTTGTGCTCGATGTGCTTCCCACAACGAAGGTCAAATCAAGATAGATCACAGTAAGGTGTGAAGAGGTTGTGAAATTGTTCAGTTGGGGGTGATCAATGATGTTAGATACGTTATGAAACCAATGAAAGGGATGTGGTTGATGAAGATGAAGAGAAGGTAATCCAAGATGTAAGACGACTGACCAGATGCTGAGTTCCTTGGGTCAAAGACTGTTGAAACTGGGGCAAAGGAAGCTGAGGAGGGATGAAAGGTGTAAAAGTCTCGAAAGGGAGGAAACGGTGATTCAACTTTTAGGAGAAGACAAGCCCCAATGTAAAACATATTGGGGTTTTAAAGGGCGACACAGCCTCTTAATTCCAGCTGCGGATCTTGAACTCCCAATTTGTTGAGTATAACCCGCACCCGAGGCCAAACCCCGGATCAGAGCGTCCCGGAGGGCAACCTCGAAGATGACATGAGGCATTGTCAAGCACTGAACAATAGGATCGACCGGTGATAGTCAGTCCAAGGGCTGTCTGCCGGTCGATTGTGGCGGCCTCAAGGCGAACCATGAATAGGCGGCCCACCCGCCGATGCTGACGGGCTCTGGGCCAGCGTAGACGGGCTAGAGGCTGTCTATGTGGTGGAGGTCTTAGGGCGGCCCATTTTTAGGCTGGGTCGTCTGCGGTCGGCCCGTGCAAGGCCTGAATATGGACCCCGGGCGGCTCTCAGACCCCGACCATATCAGGGCCGCCTGTCGACACAAAACCCCCCCGTGGTGTAGAAGTCAAGAGAGAATCAAAGTGACTTTACAAACAAGATCTATATCGTTGACGCCTTCTATTAGCTTCTACAATATGATTTGTGATTGACAAATGAGTTGAGAATGCAGCTGCTGGCATGTACTACTTTATCATACATACTCATAATTCAAACCCAAAACTTCGATTCAGCTCGATTCAGCTCGATTCTTCGATTATGATATGGCTGTCAAGACGCAGGACGACATCGGTTGGGGTTTACTTACTTGCTTGCAGATGTTCTAAAGTTGAGATTAAGAATTGAGTATGTGATGTATGCACAACCACCATTTATGAAACTTCATTTCCTATTGAAATCAACAGATACACTCAACTTTAAATCATTTCTCAATTTCGATTAAACATTTCAAAATCTTTACATTCCACCTTGCTAAACTATAAATTTTTAGATCGCATTTATTCTTGCATACCTAGACTTCACTTGCCTTGACTTTCCCTCACTTTAAAACACACACACACATTGCCTCCACTTCATCCTGCATCTCCATTTCTAACTTCCCACTGACACTATATCTCTTTGATCAACTTATAGACCATTTTTTTATTATACATCATCACATTCATCATACCTATCAATTCCTTTATCGCCTCCACTTTTACAATCTACCTGGAAGAGACTAGGCTTCAATTAAATAACTATCTTCATCCTCGATATGGTTCATAAATCAGGTGTTCATGCCTGCCCCGAGTAAGTACAGGATTTGACCCCTGCTCAAGCTCTTGATCGAACCAACCTGCCCCATTGTTCTTCATCTTCCTTTGCCGTTGAGCTGACGGTCTCATTCCGGTGTGTTTTTGAAAAACGTCAGATGTTCCAAAACATTCACACGTGTGAGTAGCTTCGTCATCTCTTGCTCAAATCTCATGATGGAGTTGTTATTCTAGTCTATATATGCAATCTTGGCCCATCCTTTTCCTTTTCGATATCTTGTTTGTGTTCAAATGAATGGTCTTGTAGTGATCGAATGTCGATTCATTAACCATTTTTTGATTTCATTTCTGCTCAAATTGAATCTTGACCACTCTCAAGCTCGAGTACGTCAATCGACATCGTCGTCTCAAACATCTCGGCTTGAGGCCCTGGAGCTGTCCTTGTGGTGTGAGTTACGCAAGAAGTGATCTATTATGTCGTCACAAGCGTAAATGTACACAGGCTACCAGTCAAGCCTCAAATCCAATCCCAGTCTCTCAACAGCCACCTATCCCAATCATCCGTGGTCCATCTTCGACCTCTGAGGTTCCTGGTATACCAACGTCATTCAATGATGACATGCATCGAGGAGCCTTACCACCATCTTACGATCAGGCTATTGGATACAATCCTTTGCCTGGTCGGTATGATGCATGGGCTCAGTTACCATCAGCTATGCCACCAACGAGCTTTCCTGATGACTATCAACATTTTTTATCACAAAGCAAATTCGAATCTACAGCTCAAATATTCGACTCCAACAGTCTACCATCAGTTAACCAGCCCTTCAACACATCAGTTGTAGACCAGTCACTGTCCGATTTCAATCATGTGATCAGCTCCGAACCATCTCAAGATGAGGCGGAAAATACCTCCTCTGATGTTCCATATATCAAACATCCTTCTAGTCAAATCATTCGATACTCTGATCCACACTTCTTTCTCACCGAGGAATTGCCTACTTCTAAATACTATCTTCATCCGGACCTTTGGATTATCGCCTTTCTTTGTCAACGTAAGCGTTCAAGACAAGTTTTGTGATTGTTATGATCGGGTTCAATGGTCAAATTGAAAGCTGATGATGGTTGATCATTGTGAAGGTGGCCAAGGTTTCACGATCCCGACGGTGGGAACGCTATCTAAGTACCTTCGCAAGGCTACCTCTGATATGCTTCCATTAGTCCCGATGATTCATGTGCCGACATTCAAAGCATCGTGAGTTTTGAAGTTTTCGAATCGATGAAGCTTGATTCACTTTGCATTAATCACCCCATCCATCTTGCTTTCTACAGGATCATGTCAATCCACCTTGGATACGCGCTTACAGTCGCTGGCGCGGCTACTGATAGCTCTGAGCATGCCATTGCATTTGCAAATCAATCCTTATTGTATAAAAGACCTTTGGTACAAAGAGATTTTGTAAGTTGTCTTTGTTTTTCGAATCCCTACATCAAGACGGTCTTGGCCACTTGAATCTAATCAAACTTCCCGTAGGTTTTGGAATCCAACCCATTTGACTTTAGATTTGAGCTTCTCCAAACGCTTTTAACATATCAATACCTCGGGATATTCAATAGACTTGATCATCAACGACAAAGAGCAGTACAATTCAATGAAACCTTGGTTCAAGTGAGCATGAAAACTGATTCTTTTTCTTTTTCAGCGTTACTTCCGGCCTTTACTCACACCTTTGAATACTGTCTTCTATTAGAACTTCAGAAATTTGGCTCTGACTAAAATCGTTCAAGAAGCACCTGATTATGTCAAACTTGTTCTTGAGGGTCAAATGTCGCTCGAGCTGGCTTGGCGTAGTTGGGCAAAGTACGAAACTCACAAACGGTGAGGATCCTGATCAATTTGCTGATTTGATGATCCTCGAGTGAGTTCTGATCCGGAATTCACCCGATCTTTTGTTTCCTAGAACGGTCTTCTTGGTTCTCATGTCAGCGTATCAACTTTCTGAAAATCCTGGACTCACCATTCAAGATGCCAATATACCATTACCTTGTCATGAAGAAGTGTGGACTGCACCTGATGCTGAATCATGGTTAATCGCGATTCATAAACACACCTCTAGATGTGATCGAGACCTAATACCATCAATAGGCGAAGCCTCGATTCCATCACTTACTGATGCATTAGCATCATTGAGTTTAGAAACCAATCCCTCATCTGATTCTAAATCTACTAGAAAGGACAGGACGATTGAACTCGAAGGGATCCCAAGAGGTGCTCCTGCTTTAGCTTCACCTACCATGGAAAACATGTTGTGTCCTTCACCTGTGATGAGATCAGGTGAAATGATGAGTTCACCTGAATTAAGTCGATTAGGTAAATTTGCTAATTTAGTGGTAGGACATTGTAGAAAGATGAATTTACAAAATCATCAAGTGATGAATGAATTATATATTCAAGGATAAATCAAATTAGATAAGAAAGAAGAATTATTGAGATTGAAGATTTAACTGAATGATTGAATTCGGATCACTTGAAGAAGAAAAGAAAAATACCAAGAGGAGATTGGATGATGATGTTTTGATTTCTTCCATTTTTTGATTTGTTTCATTTTTTGATTAAATCTTGTTAAAATCTTGATCAATCGTCTTGATTATTTTGGATTGAAATTGAATTGTTTCTAATGTTTTAAAAACGTGTTTCTTTGTTTTGATACAGCTATTTTAAGAAATTGTGTTAACCTGTGAGTTCAAAATTAAAAGAATTGATGGCTTGACCTTAGAACTTGGACCAACTTGGAACAAGAATCTTCAACATTTTTGACACATGCTGTTTGTACACCAAAGAATCATAGACAGAAATGTCAGCAATCAAGACCTAGAATTGATCTTAAAGCCCATCAGATTGAACCATCCTGGATAACATAGAAGCAAGTCATGATGGAAGAAACAGATGAAGTCTGAGAGTTCAAAAACATTCAATATCTGATTTGCTTACTTGCTCAAAGAAGCTTACTTACCAAGTCCAAGATGCCAAAATATAACAAAAGCAAGAGACAAAAAAAAGAAATTGAGATGAGTAAGGAACAAGAACAAAGATCAAGGTTTTGAGTGCAAATAGGTTTCAATCTACCATTTTTCCATCATACTTTCTTGACTTGGTGATAAAAAAATCAAATGAGACTAATTCTTGGGTGATTGGATGAATTTTTTTCTCTCTTGCCTGGATATAAGGATTCTAACCTTCCTATCAATGCTTATACCAAATCTTGTAAGAATGATTTCTTAATTTCCTCATGTGCTTTGATTGATTTCTTAATGATGGTTTCTTTAACTAGAAAATCAATTGGATCATCAATCTAATCATTCATCTAGAGGGATTGAAGAAATTTGATCAAATTTTTAGAGTAAAAAGTGATCATTGAATTCAGTCTAATTAGGAATCTCAGAGTGAAGTTTGGCTATATTCTGGATTTTTTCAATCAAAGTTATGGGACGTTTGATCTTAGAGATAGATTTTAAAAACTCTGATAATGGTTTAGGTGTTTTTGGGTGTTGGAACCAGTTGTTGAGTCTCAACTGAAGTTTAGTTTGGATTATGTGTGACATACCTGTCCGTAACCACATGTCTTCAACTTTAGGACATCCAGTTAAGCTTTGTCTATCAGGTGAAGATTGAATAATTTGTTCAAATGGTTCTTTCATCTCCATGATCTTTCTAGGATCCCCTGGAATACAATCATGTTGAAAGAATTCATCACACTGATCAATAACTTCATGGACTAGGGCCCAGTCAAGTTCACCTTTACTGTCTGATGCTTTTGATTCCAGATCTTTCAATATCAGTACAAAATGTTGATGGTAGGTATACAGAGTTTTGATAAATTACATCTAATCCCAGTTTGTTGTTTGATATTGTCTTAATAAATTTGTTCTTGAGAGCATTTAGAGTGTTCATCATATTTCTCTCTATTTTTTTCAGGTAAAGGATGTTTCAAAATTTGTTTGTTAATCTGAATTTTTCCCTCATCTGTTTAAATGTTGTGTGCCCATGTAGCTTGTTAAGAGGAGATCTCTGATATCTCATCAAAAATTAGCTTATTTCAAAGTGATTGTTTAAAAAATCAACATCATGTTGTAAATAGATCAACATACACTGCAAACATTAAACAACTTCCCTTTAATCAAGCAGGGGAAAATGATTGGAAGTATAATTGGTCATGAAGGATTTTGTCAAATTGAAAAAGTTACACAATGTATCACATATGATTCACTCATTCAGATGAGCCAGGGACTGAGCAGACCTGTATGTACATGATAGCTATCAAATTACCCAGCTTGTTGCACATATGTAATCTTGGTCTTATTTCTCAGGTGTACATTGATCAACCCTTTATGACCAATTACACTTCCAATCATTTTCACCAGCTCAATTCAAGGGAAGTTATTTAATCTTTGTAGTGATACCTTGTGTCAATGATGACATTGGATCCAAGACATCTGGGAGATTTGAAGATATTCATGAGTGAAATATCTCTGAGGTCCTGTGAGTTTAAAATCTCTGACCTCAGATCACTTGATCTTCTCCCAGAGGTTCTCCACCCCAAATAATCTTCAACCTATTGGGATCTAACCAAAAAACTTGTTCTAGCTTCAAAACCAAATTCAAACTTTCTTCTTGAATACCTTATCCATCCCTACACAGTCTTGGTCAAATGAATGGAGTGAAAAGGAGAAGTGAGCCATGTCAGACAAGCTGAGTTTTTCCCATGATGAGAGGTTCTTGAGAGTTTCTAATATTTCCTTGGTCTTGATGGTCTCCAAAGAAAAGTTCCTCATTGATGCAACAATGTATTTGTTCAATCATGTTCTTATTTTGATGGCATTGTTTTTATATCCATCTAGAATTATGTAAAGAGATCTACTTGAAGGTCTTTGATTTTTCAAGTGATCTGATTGTGTGCATTTGATGGGTCAGATCCTTTATCTGGGTTGTACAGAGAATAAGACAGGTCACCAACCATTGAATTCACCAAATTTCTGTGCCATCAATTCTTCATTGACTTTATATCCTGAAAAGAATGTGTCTTTACTGAAAATCATTCAAAACCCAAGTTGAGAGGCTATCAATACAAATCCAGGGGGTAAAATGATGTACTTGACTTACAAGCCTTCCTGGAGCTTCTTGTCTGCTGAGTTGAAGAGAAGTCTGAAGGTCCCTTCCTTTTTTCTTTTGGATTCTATGTGAATGGTAACATCTTTAGAATAATCCTTTTGATATGATGAAGGGTGGTCTCTAAGCTTACTATTTGGATGATGATCAGAAGCCTGTGTAGATGGATGGGTGTTAGAAAATCGTTTCTCTGGGATTGCTCTGATTTTTTGATTGATGAGATTTGGTTGTTTAATATAATAGCGGTACTCAAAGTCAAAAGGTAGATTCTGACTTTTTTTTAACCTAAATTTTTTTGGTGGAGAAAAAAAACTACAAAATTTCTAGGCTTTGAGGACCCCGTGCCTACTTACGCACTCAGCACTTCCTATAATCATGCCGTGTGTCAGTGTCCAATTACTTCTGTCCTTGGATTTGTTTCAAGCCTCAGTTAAGGTCTCATTGGTCCTTAATCTCACCCCACAACCTTTGTCTTGTGGTGATGTATGTACAAAGGTGAAAGTAGGTGATTGGCAGTGGAAAACAAGAAATCTCATTTTTTCCGGTCAGGGCCAAGTTTTTTTTTTAAAAAAAGTTAGGTTTTCCAAAAAGGTAGATTCTACCTTTTGACTTTGAGTACCGTAAATATATGAGTCAACACAGATAATGATCTCAACATGTAATAAAGAAAACCTACTTTGGTTCTTGGTATCCATGCTTCTTCTGCACATGGCTGTTTTAGATCTTGTGAACTAGTTAGTTCTAATCTATGTAAAATTTCCTGAAAAAGGGGATGAATGACCATTGAAGGGTGATGAGGGTGGTGAATGTTTCACTATCTATAGTATTGGTTCATTCACTGTGGATAGAAATCAAACCAAGCAGAAAGCCTCAATAACACCCTTGAATGAACACTGATACTCACAATGTTGTTGTCACAGGCAAATCTTTCTCCTGTGGACTGATTTCAATTTCACAGGTTACTTTCTCATGTTGATGTCTCATATCAGGGTCAAGGAAGAAACAACTTACAAGAACTTTCTTAATGGAAATACTTTCATATCCTCAGAATCTGCAATCACACAATATGTTCATTTGTTTTTGTACAGAAATTGTGATAGGTAGAAGTAAATGTGATAAGCATCACAGTGTGTGTTTACTGTAGACTGAAACCCGATGAAAGCTGATTGGTTATAATGTATGACTTAATCATGTGGGGAAAGTTGGCACAGAATTCCCACTGGCACATCATATTGTTGAGGTGCAAGGAGCAACAAACACTCTGAGGTTGTCATTTCTTTCTGACTGTTGAATTTGGTTACTGGGATAGTTCTATGTGATGTTCAATGGATTGATGTGATCTGCCTCATTGAGTTAACAATTATCAGAAAACACAGAACCAACTTGACATTGATCTGCCATCCTACTGATTTCCCACGGTTTTTCTGTCTGGCCTTTTGAAAGTAGATATTGCTCATCCAAAGTAATAATCCTTTTAGTATTTGGAGAATGATTAGGTAGGCCAACATATTTGATGTGGTTGGACTCAGAATTCGCAATATGCCACAATCTTGGAGGAAGAAAAAAGGTTAATCAAGTGATTAACCCAACAGACAGAAGATGTCAAAGTTTCCTGCATACATTGCTGTATTCGTGCAGGAGAGTGTGCAGTTTGATGAAATTGGGTCTTTCAGGCCTGCTTCAAAAATCAAAACTTCCCCTCCATACATGTACTTGTTTTCAAGTATTCCAGTCTGTTGATCCCCTTGAAATAACTTGAGTGACTCTCTCTTGTGCATTGCAACACCATTGTGCTCTATGGTGTCTCATTGCTTGATCAGGGAGTCAGACTTTGCCATACACACTTGAAACAGGGGGGGAAAGTGTCAAATCAAGTCAATTTCTGAAATGTGGTCAGTAGATGTTGAGCCATTGTATATAGTTTCTGATTTTTGCTTTGGGTCAACAACCAGTTTCAATCCAAGAAAAGATCAGGCTATCTTTTTGCTCATGATAGATTGTATTACTGCACATACCAAATTTTCTGACAAACTCTCTTGGATAGATTGAGATCTGCGTCATCCTCAATGTGATGTATAATGCCTTCAGCAAGCATTCCTAGTGATGATCAATGTAAGAAATTCAATTGTACATAATCAAATCAAACTATTCCCCATTTTCTGATTACTCATAAATGTGCGTGGTATCAGATCTGAATTGATATCTTCAAAAGCAGAAGGCACATTTGTTTGATTTCAGGTTAGCACTTCTCAAAGCCCATTAAATTTATCAATATCTAGTGACTTGCAATCTGATTGATCATCAATGCCACAGAGATGATTCAATGAAAAATTAGTCCAAGTAAGTTTACAAATCAAATTTTCCACTGCTTTTTACATTTTTACTTCTAGCATCTCTTGAAATCATCCAATTCTTCAAGCTTGCACATGAAGGTCCAATCCCTCTGGATCTAGCACCAATGTGATTTCCATACCTTTGTAAAGCCAGGATGCATTTCACAGCTGGACTTGGCTCCACAAGGGTCATAAAATTGAAACAACACAAAAGACAAGGAAGAATTGAATGAGAAAAGAAAGAGATGTAGAGTATTCAAAGAAACATCATTGTGAATCTGATACCCAGTTCACAAAGGACCACCAGATTGAAGAGCTCAGAGAAGAAAAGACTCAAGAGATGAAATAGAAATGAGACAAAGATGACTATGGAACAAGCCTTAGGATTTGCTCTACGTGGAAAGGCTGGATGACCGGCACAATGAGGCATACACTCCACAATCTACAATTTTTCACCATCCATTTTTCACCAGATGATGTAATCATTGCGAAATGCTAATACCTCAATTAAATGATCAATTCTTCCTTTCTTCCCTGGATACATGGCTTCTAGTCTACCTATCAATGCTGCAACAAGTGTTTCTGAGTATGGTTCCTGAATTTTTTTGTAGGCCTCAAATGCTTTCCATGTGATTGCTTCCTTGACTTGAAAATCTATTTCATCATTTATGTAATAATTCATCCAAAGGTATTGAAGAAACTTGAGAAGCTGTTTGGAATAAAGGTATTCATGATCTCCATGAAAGCTAGGAATCTCTGAATCTATTTCCCCTATACCCTTTATTTTTTCTATCAGCCTTTCATGACTCTTTATGCCAGATATAGACTGGAAAAATTCTAGAATTGTTTTGGGTGTTTTGCTTGTTGGAGCAAGCTGTTGACTATCAGCTGTTTTTTATGCCAAAAGAAGCGTGAGTAAGCATGTTGATCTCAGTGGTATGCAGCTAATTCTGTCTCATATGGGAAAGCAACATACCCATACGAATCCATACTTCTATAAGTCCAGGACATTCAATCAAGCTTTTGCTACCAGAAAATGAATAGATGATATCCGTATATGCTTTTGCCATTTGAACAACCTTGCTGGGAGCCCTAGAGATCTGATATAATTTGAAAGAATCTTTGCATTGATTGATTGCTTCAAGAAGCAGACCCCAATCGTGATCACCTAGGGCCTTCAATTCTTTGAATTCTGGGTCTTTCAACATTGGTTCAAAATATTGCTGGTAAATATATATAGTCTTCATAAGGTACATGTAGTCCCATGTTGATGGATATTGTGTCCCTGGAGTAGGGTACTTAGTAGAGTACACAAGAGTCGTGAGAGCAGTCGTCATCTTTTCTGCTATTTTTTCAGGTGGTATAAATGTCAAAAGTTCTTTGCTGGTCTTATAAGCTCCATTATCTGTGATGATATTGTGTGCCCATGGGGCTCTCCAAGAGGAAGTCTTGCATATCTCATCAAAGTTTGCTTATTTCAAAGTGATAATAAAGAATCAAAACCATGTTCCAAATCATGTTTAAAAGAATCTTGACATACCTTGTGTCAATGACAACATTGGATCTAATAAGTCTATAAAATATAAGAATGGTGATGAGTCAAGATATTCTGTTATGAGTTTTAAATATCTTACCTCGGATAACCTGTTCTTCTTCTAGAGGTTCTCCACTCCAGATAATTCTGAATATATCAGGATCTGACCGACAACTGTTTTCTAGCTTTACGGCAAACTCTAGAATTTTCTCCCTGACTTCCTCATCATGGTATTTCTCAAACGAATACAGTGAAAAGGACAGATGAGCTTTGTCATACAAGCTGAGATTTCCAAATGTTAGTATATCGTTGAGTGTTTTTGTTAATTCATCTATTTGGATGTATTTCAAAGGGAGGTTGTTCAGGTATACAATGATGTATCTGGTTACCCTTTCCCTTACCCTGCTGCCATTGACTTTATAGATCTCAAGAACCTTGTTGAGATTGTACATTGAAGTATCGTACTTTCCCAGCCAAGCTGATCACGTGCACCTGGTGTGTCAGATCTGTCATCTGAAATGTGAGGATATTGAGAAGGGGAACCCACGATAGAGATGATCAAGCTTTTCTTCGATCAAGTGAAGTTCAGATTCTGCAATGAATCGGCTTGATCTGAATATCATTTGATATCCAATCCGAAAATATCAATAGAGATTCATATTATAACACTGGGTGCACATGACTCACAAGCCTGTCCGATACTTTTTTTCCACAGGGCTCTTGAACAACGACTTGAAGGGCCATTTGAAACCTTCCTTTTGCTTCTCAATTTCTATGTAAATGGTGAAATTTTCAGCTAAATCTTTTCATTCACGAGATTCAGTACAATCTCTAAGCTTACTTTTTGAATTATTATCAGTAATTTGTGTATCTGGGACAGTGTTAGGATCTCCTTTCCTCGGAACTCTTTGAAGGATACAAATTATTGATTTTTTTATTCAATGAAGTATATCAGTCAACACGGATAAAGATAGCATCATGTAATAGGAAAACCCACATCTTTTCTGTGATGGTGTTTGGTATATGGTCAGTTCTAATTTACATATTATCTGCTGAAAACCAGGAATGACTGACCATTGAACGGTGTTGAACCTTCAACCATCTGTATTATTGGTTTTCCACTGTGGATAAGGATCAAACCAAGTAGGGTGTCACCCTCAATCAGACTTTTGTAATGTCATCGATGCTTACAGAGTGTTTGACATGGGTGATTTTTCCTCCCACGGACTTATTGCATGTTTGAATGTTGGAATTAGTCCAGATTGATTGATTTTATGATTAGAGGAAGAGCAAGCGTACCCTATATTCTTGGCATCTATTGCTCCAAAAGTTATTCATTTGTTTTGTTATGGACCTCGTGATAAGAAGTGAAATCATGATCAGAACTCACATTGTGTGAGTACTTTGGTTTCCACTTTATTGGAAGATGACGGGCCACCACTACTGGCTCTTTCTTGTGGTGGAATTTGGACCACACTTTTCACCTGCTCATCTCGTTGTTCAGGCGCAAGACGAGGTGAAAACTCCAAAAGTTCCCCATGTAATGTTTGAAACATTGGTGCGATCTGGCTCATCAAGACCGAGGTCATCAGAATGGAGAAAGCAAACTTGACATCCATCATGGATCTTGCCAATTTTTTATGAGTTATCTGTCTTCCCCGCAAAAATGGACGCTGGTGATGCAAAGTAGTCAATTTTCTAGCTCTTAAGGATGGGTAGATAGATCAACAAAGTTGATCTGCTTGATAACCCTGTTGGTGTCACAGATGGTGGTCTTGTAAGGTAATGCCAAAGAAAGAGTTTGAGGAGGTCGAATGAATCTGATGCTTGCAAAAAACCCTGGATCATCGAAAGATATGTACTCTCTCAACGGAGAAACATCAAAGGCATCAAAGGCTAAAGCTCCCTGCGCACATTCTGAATCCGTGCACAGAAGCCAATAGTTTGATGAAACCGAATTTTCTCAAAGTATCTTTGAAACTGAAACTCCCCATCCATAATTGTATTTGCTTCCAGGCGCTTTCTCCGATCTGATTGCCAAAGTATAGACACTTTACAGACATGAGAGCTGATAGAACCAACCCTCCGCTCCTTGTCCGCGCAATCTACGAACTACCCTGGACGACTGCTATATGTCTGACGTTCTCGAGTTCTCTGGCGTTCCAACGAAGAGAGTCACAAGTCTATACTCAGCAGTGAAGATCGGCTGGACTTCTCACTTTGATACGATCCCTTGTGGTCCTACGCATGATCCCCCCCTGCGCAAGAAGACTCATGTAAGAGGAATAGAAAAGACATCTCATCCAGTAGAATGAATCTTTACCAGGGCGGCCGCACACTACAACAATAAAAACATACCCAAGTAGCATCAGAGAGCTGGGAGGGACGGTGGGAACAAACAATAAACTTGACTGAATCATACAGTATATATAGAGATAATATTGTTAATAAAAGATTTGGATGAATGCAAGAATGTGAAATTGTAAAAGCAAAAATGCTCAAGAGTATCTTCATGGCGTAATTATCTACTAGTAATGGATGGGTTTCATGAGTTCATGGCTTCAGAAACCCATACAAAGAAATCTGGCTGTATGCGTTACTGTCTGACGGCGCGAAGCAGTCCGCAGCCATCAGTCGTTTTTAAAAAAATTCAAAGTTCAGCCACGCAAAAGTCTCTCCAGACACAGATCGTGCAAGAACAGGCCACATTCCAAACGTTTCTGAAATTTACTCAATCAACATTTCTAGACTTTGAGGATGTCAGATACAATCGACCAACCCTCGAAAAAAGTAAGCTCATAGCACATATAAAGCTGACGAAACCCCAACCATTGACTGTCGTTGCATTCTTCTAGAGACGTCGAAAATCTTCAGGGAAAGTCAAAGCCGCTGCGAAGGCGGCACAAACCTCTGCTCTCGCGCTGCATCAGCCGAATGAGATTTCTCCCGATCATATACTTAAGAGTCAAGTAAACGCCTCACCGACGCAGAAAAAGACTGATACCCTCCCGACAAGCGCAGCCCAGACCTCCCGTCCCCCCCCTCAACAAGTTGTACAATCACAAGTTGACCTCAGCGCTGCACCAGGCACCTCAGATTCAACGCGAGAATTCACCAAGTTACACAAACCTCATAAGCCATCTGCCAACGTGACTAACGGCGCAGGACGACACTATACTATTAGTATAGCTCTCCCTAGTAGTATTGTAAACAATGCTCAAACTTGGGAGTTGAAGACAGCGTTGGTTGGGCAGGTGGGTCATCCTAAAACTAGTATGGTCACAACGGCTGCTTGATGCGTTTCGACCACTTTGCGGCCAGATCGCGAGGGCGTGCGCGATTTTCAGCGTGGATGAAATCATCATATTTGAAGAAACGTTACCTGACGATAGCGCAACAGCGCCTCCAACTTATGGGCGTGGAAAGTACCGAGACGTCGATGAAGGCCAGCAGAGTGAAGAACCATTTCAGCCCGGTCAGTTTATGGCACGTATACTCGAGTATCTCGAATGTCCCCAGTGAGTCAGCCGATTGATCGATACGACACTACATTTGCCTTCGTATAAAGTTCAATCATCATTCTAAGCTCTAGCATTCGTGCAAGATGACTTTGGTCAGATATCTGCGCAAATCATTGTTTCCTTTGCATCCAGATCTACGTTTGGCTGGTTTGCTCCCTCCGCTTGATCTTCCACATCACTTCAGGCGTGATCATCAAACACCTTGGCGGGAGGGATGCGTTCTTCCTCGAGAAAAAGCCGATAATTACCTTGCCGGGAATAAGCCCAACAAGAAGAAGAAAGACGGTCAATCACCAACGGTTTGGGTGGATGTCGGACTCGCTGAACCAGTTGAGGTGAAACTTGAACACGGCGTTTATGTACCCGAGTGGACGCGAGTGACAGTCAACATGCCATCTACACCCGCACGACTCGGTAAATATGCCTTATATTCGATTACTTGTGATTTTGTGACCAACGATCTTCTCTGAAGCAGCAATTTCGCCTTTAATCCATAGCTCGTATAGTTTCCCCACGCCAACCAACTGAGACCTCTGGGACTTATTGGGGTTATTCCGTCCGCCTCGCGAGTAGTATCTCCAAGGTATTCACTGAATCCCCGTATCTCAAGACAGGTGGATACGATTTGACCATTGGCACAAGTGAGCGGGGGCAGAACATTACTGAAGCGTTACAAGAGATGGGTCCATTTAAGTCAGTTCCCACGTTTGGCTCATGTTCTTCTGTGATGTGATGGCTACCTAATTACGCCGAGCGTGCTCGTCAAATTGTCAAAGATCTGTGTTTTCACTTTCCAAACCCTGATGACGATACTGACTGTTTATCTTCTTGATTGTGGGGTCTCAAATCACAGGCATCTGTTGTTAGCTTTTGGAGGACTATCAGGCTTGGAGCTTTGCATCGCCTCCGATGAGACACTGATCCCAAATTTGAGCGCTGAGGATGCTTCGCTTTTGTTCGATCACTGGGTTAATACCTTGCCACACCAAGGTAGTCGAACGGTACGAACGGAAGAGGCACTTTTAGTAAGTTTAGGGGCTATGAGGAGCTTATTTCTCAGGAGTTGAACGAGCTCCTACCATCAGACTGTTGTGTATATACTACAACAGTACGCTTGTCCAGCACACAAAAATATTTTCTTTGTACTCCGATGTAGTTTTGAAAGATCAGGGCCCGTTCGGCTGGACCCCAAAAACGGCTTTTGGTCAAAAACCCCACCAAAACCAAAAACGGTTTTTGGGTCATAACAGTTTTTGGTTTTGATCAAAATCACCAGCGTTCGCTAAGTTCGTTTGATCAAAATCAAAAACTGGTTGATTTTGAAAAACAGCCTCAATTTTCAGGGCAAAAGCCACTTTTGCCCCTCATCGCAATCGATCATCCGACTTGAAATTGTCGAATGTTCGGTAATCAGAAAACTGACTTTCGAGTTTTTCATTTTGCCCCTTTTTCAAGGGGCAAAACGTAACGCTTTTTGGCTTTTCCAGCCGAACGGGCCCTTGGTCGATTTCCCTGGACGTTTAGTGTGTTTTTTGGATCATGGTGGCCAAGTGTGAGATGCTGCCCATGACGTACTCATGTGATCACTCCGAGATATTTTCTCCAAACTGTTGATCTTGATCACATTTCAAGGATCGCTTGGGTGCAAGACGATCACCTTCATCTTCCTTAGACATCAAGTTAAACGGTGTCAGTGGAGCTCCTGATAAATAAGAAACACAAGTCGACCCAAACCGTATTTAAAACCGCCCTACTTTTGACTTTACCACATATCGTGACCATCATCAGTCCATCCAGTGTAACCCGCATCTATCACTTTCAGTGAAAAACAAACCCGCCTTCAAATCCTCGCCTCATGTCGGAACCAAGCCAAGATTCGTGCGGGCTGTCTCGTGATGAAGTGCGGAATTTGAGTCTTAAGACTGCTTCTGTCTCCGCAGAAGCTGACTACGGCCCAACACACGGGTCTAGGCTTGAAAGCGAGTGTACGCCTCTCATCAACCACGAGGATCAATCTAGATATGATCATACTGAGCCCCCCACCTGGCCACGAGTACGTTCTGGAATGTAGAATGATGCTCTCTGGACTTCGAAACGCGTCGAAGCTTCATGACTTTACTGATTTTTCATTTTTCCTCTTCGTTGGCTTGCTGCTACTATACCAGGCGCGAGAGCTCGGGTGGCTATTTTCGAATGGAGCCAGATACCCACCCCCCACATTGCCTCCTAAGCTCCGAGGACTCCAAGGAGGTGAGTGATAATGTTTTACTCAGAGCGACAAAAATGCAATGATCACCGAGCGACGTTGATGAACATCATGTTGTTTCTTCTCATCAGACCTGGATTCAGCTTGGACAGAGCTAGAAGATCAGCACATCACAGCGAATCGATACAATCTGTTGGTTTATAACTTCAATTCTTTTTCCCTTTTCTATAATCTGGTACGAGGTGAGGATAACCTCTTTTGTGGCAAGATCCCAAGATTTAACTTTTTGTTTTTATATCTCTTTCTCCAACATCACTTGAACCTCCCACTCGAACTCCATCCTAAGTATATCAACGTGTCTAGCCCTTCTCATCACTACATCTGGTGCGATCACGACGGCAATGGCTCACAGTGTACACTCTGCATCAGCTTCACTGGTTCTTGGTACCACTACCACCATCGCAGGTACCATCATCACAGGTTTGAGGGCCACTGGCCAACCTAAGCGAGCTTATGATCACTGCAAGCGACTCGACAAGATTGTCGATCATATCACACGACTGTACTACGAGTTCGGACAAACTGGGCCTACTCATCCAGGTTTAAATACCTCAGGAGGAGCAGACGAGAATGGGGTGATTGAACGTGCAATCGAAGCAACTTGGAAGATGATTGACGAAGAGGAGGCTCGAGCGGAACTTGAGGAACGAAAGTTTGTACCATTCGGATATTCTACCGGTGGAATAATTCCATCTACTGTAGATCTAGGAGACAGTGAGATCTCTGCTGGGAATAGCAAGATCAAACTCCTTAACTCATCACCTAACAGAAGGAATTTACTTGAACAAGGCAGAGGTGTACGCTCATCATTGAAAAATCTACAATCAGAAGGAACCTCCAGTTAAGAAATTTTCAAGAAAGATTGTGAACTGTTCTCTAAGATCGAGCTCCTGCTTTCCAGTCTCGTATCATCCCTCGTAGACATTTGTCTTTTAATCATATTTCAAATACATTTATAAACCTCCTTTTGTGATGAGTTGTATATATGTACTTGCATATTCTCGAGTTTCTTGTTGTTCCGCATCTTTCACATTTTGTAACTTGATGGAGTCCTAAGATGTACCTTTTTCTTGTTTGTTGATGAGTCTATTACACTAAGATCTGCGTGTTACATATTTTACCACATTGATTGGCCAAGTATGTCTATAGTTCCAGATATCTTGATCACCAATATCAAAGTATTTTCCTAGATATAGACTTGAGGAGATCTTTGATCTATATCCTACTCTGACAATAATCTTAAGCCTAGTCCTCTTATGGATTGGCTTGTTTTCAGACGAGTCTGAGTCAATAAAGCCTACACACAGACATGATCTCGGCTAGATTATCACTCGTGGCCAAAAACATACTGAAGGAACATGTTGGTGTCAGACATTTGACAATGTCTTGTAAATGATCCACCTGTCGCTGCCGAGTAATGCAGAAGATTCAAGAAATAATGATAGCACCATTGAGGGCTACATATCTAACCATATATTGGTACATCAAGTCACTCCCTGAGGTTACACACGTTCGGCAGGAACACCACTAACGAAGACTAAAGTAGGAGTGGTACGGGTATTCGCCGGCGCGGCATAGAGGATTCCCTAATTCTAGAACTTTGAAGTGACTCGGCCTACAACAAGATTCAAACCATGACTGACAAAAAACAGCCTGTTTGGTATACATCCCACACAGACGTAAATAGACGGGAGAGACATATGGGCGTTAGGCCACGGGGTGGGTGCCACGTAAGCTCATGAGCATATGCAGTAGTCGAAAGCAACTTTGTCCGTTGCCGCCAAAGACCGGTTTTTCGAAACCTCATAAATCGTACCAGATTGTCATGGTATGCTTTTGTTGCCATGATAAACAATTGCGTTCGAATGGCTTGCGTGATGTCAAAGGGATCCCGAATGGTGATAGCTTGTACATCATCTGAGAATCACCGATCCGCTTCTTTGTCCGCAATGGGGTTCGCGTGAATCGTGACCTACATCACATATATGGTGATGTCCAATTCAATTCACATCCGTCAGAAGTGACTTGACTGGAGACATCATTATTTCATCCCGACTTACCCCTGTTGTTTTGATCTCCTGAACGGGACGGTGTTTTTCATTTACAGCTACCTTTTCCATAAGATCAAGTGTACCATTGATAGCACCGTCAATCACTCTTCCGATGATAGTATAGTTACCATCAAGGTGAGGTTGCTTGGCATACAGTATAAAAAACTGGGATCTAGAATAACATTCAGTCAGCATTTCAAAACTCAGTGAAGAAAGAAAAGAAAGCTAATGGTCCTCCTCAACTTATTCGTATCACGCCCACTGCTTGCCATAGCCACAATTCCACGTTGATTAAACTTTAGTGTCGATCGGATCTCGTCTGCAAACATCTTACCCCATATTGATTGACCTCCTTTCCCTGTACCAGTTGGATCACCTGTTTGGCTGTAAAAGAGACGAAAACATTGATCGATGAGTGTAGATTCTTTAAATGTATCTCGAAACTTGTTGAATTTACTGACATCATGAATCCCTTGATATTACGATGCCAGATACAGCCATCATAGTAACCTGAAGCACACAAAGCCAAAAAATTCTGCAAGAGAAATTCAAATGAATTATGTTGAATTCTTTTGGATGTGATCATCAACTTGAAATGTGCGAATGAAGTCCTTGTTACCTACTTCAGCTGCTCGAGGAACCGCTTCGGCAAAAATCTCAATCTTTAAATCCCCTAGGTTGGTATGTAAGGTAACGCTCTAATGCAAATTTTAAAAATATCAGATCCATTCCTGATTAACTTTTGCGTTCTCAAATTTGAAAAATAATTCAAGATACTAACCATACTATCGGTTGAAACCGATGAATAAATTTCAAGTTTGGTATACTTCGTCTGAAGATCTATACGTTCAAGTCGTATCTTATTTGAGTAGTTGATACCAATTAACACGCTTAGGTTGTTTCAGTGACGATGTATCGTAGGAAAGCTCGATTCTGTGAGTATGTCAAACTAACTGAAGTAAGTCCCTCGTGCCGGGGTTTTAAATAGCAACCGATGCTCGAGGCACGAGGGACTTACATTCGTTTTGAAAAAGGTTGTCCCAATATCTCGACGAGCCTCGAGGATTAGCCACGAAGGTTGACCGTTTTGGGTGGTCGACGTGCCTTTTGCTTAAGGGGACTGGGAGAGTGTGAAATTTGTACTCAAACCCCGAGTAATATTCGCGATCGGGTCACACGGGGCTGGGGCCTGGGAGTTGGGGTGCTGAGCTCCCGGGTCACTAAGCCCTCATCAATTGTAATCAGAAGCACCACCAATTGTTCTGGAATCACCACCACTACCACCTTCATCACTAGAGACCAGGCGCAGTTTCCCGGGTTTTGAGTTACTAAGGTAATGTTAGGGGGCTTGTTTTGATTGGTTTTCAAGCCATCTTCTCAAAAGTGGCTGATAAAACACTGTCAGACATGATTTGGGCAAGATAGACGAGTTCTGATTGTTGATTGTTACATTGGTTCAGTGAGACTTGTGATCAAGCAGACATATACTATGGGACTTCGATGTAACTCACTGGTTTGATTGAGTTGCAATATGATGTATTCCTACGCTAGCACTTAGGTTTTGGGTCTTATGAAACAGATTCAACCTCTGCATCTTTACCTCAAGGAAAATTTGCACAGGCTTTGCAAGCTCAAATGAGAAATAAGACGTATGGGTTTTGGAATAACATTCATTACCAGAGGCAAGTGGTTTTCTGTGAAAGGTGTTGTTATGTAATATAAGGATAGTAGAAATGTTACACCCAAAAATTTGAGAAAGATCAAAATAATGGGAAGGGGTGACCAACCAAGCCATATAGATGGCAAGGGCAGTACTACCAACCTCCTTAGCACAATTTGGTAGTACAATTACATCTGGAAAAGCACCCCAGTGGTGAATTTCAAGATCTTGTGAGGGTAGAATTGGGCTGTGAGCTTGCTGATGGACCTCTTTTGGCATGTCACTTGCTCTCTACATGGATATTTGGCTGATCCTTGCCAATCACACAGTCAAAAACCAATCTTAAAGTGGAAAAGACAGTCACAATGCGTGAGATTTGGCCCAAAATGCACCTCGTGAGCCTACTAGCGTCTGTTGGGCTAGTAGAGTCAATAAAAAAGATGGTAGAGGTTGAATAGACTTCTACAAAAGTCGCAGGGAATGCTATCCAAGAGTATGAACAGAATGAGATGCGGGCCAGATAGTTTTACTTGAATAAAACAAGTAAAGACTCCAGTTAGATGAACTTTGAATAAAGGATTTTGCCCAGGGATTTTGGGTTCATTATTGTCATTACAATGATTAAAAATGAGAGCAAGTGACACTCAGTTTTCAATTCCAGATTGATTCACTTCTGAAACAGAAAGATCAATAAAGACAGTATTAAAGTCTGTTTTAACACCAGGGACCTTACACTCTGACAAATAAAGGTTCCCCGCAGGTTTAGGGTTTCTTATATTTGATTAATCCCAAATTAAATATAAGATGGGTCCAGATGATCAAGGTGACCATACTTGATTGTTCCTGAACTGAATTGATGATACTTAGTGATATCAGAGCTAGTGAGGAATTACAACATACTAATGTTATTGATCATGAAGCAAGCAAGATATTCATTCATTTCAGCTGTAGGACAACTCAAAGCCTCATAATTTGAGCTGCCTTGATTTCTGTAATTGTTATCCGGTGGAGCATCCACGTAGCCATGACAGTGTCTAGGAGATGCTCTACCACAAGCTTCAGGCTTTACTGTGTCTATCAACTCAGTCGGGGGGCTTGTAAGGCTCACCCCATGGATTTCTTTGGTGTGCTGTAAAAAGAAACAAGAGTCAGCTTCATACTCACTCAAATGGAACCCAGAGTCTATTTTGCTTATAATTGCTTTTGCCCACTGTTGTATATTACCTTTAGTGAGCAAGACATACTTGTTGTCTAGAAGACATAAGACAGGAATCATATGATTGATACTGATGTCGGGTTGACTCAATTCAGCAATATTGCCAATAGTGATGATTTGAGTGCATTGGCATGTGCAATTGCAGATGAGCTAACCCTGAGACATATCACATCATGAAAGGCCAGAGATCCACACAACCTTTCTCTTGTAGTGTTTGTTTCTCCTCAGTAAGAAGCTAGATCAAACCCTCAATCATATGGGAATTGAGTGCACAATACATGAATTTTTGCTTGGGTTACCTGCAAGATAGTCTAGGACACTGAGTTTTTATTTTCTTCAAGATCACTGGGTTTGGTTACATGTTCCTTGGTCTATCTGGATTGAGTTTTCATAATGCATTCGATTATCATGGATGGCAGCTACACATTTAGTGTTATTTAGGTCTTTTGGAGTGCTTTTCAGTGACCACTGTCAGAAGGTATGTATTATGATACATACATCATTGAAGGCCTTGTCATAAAGAAGATCCAAGGACATTTACTGAGGAGGGATGATAAGTTAATGTTGTTCTAATTGAGCTATTTTTTCATTTATATTTCTTCATAAAGCTATAGATTCATAATCACAAGGTGATATGATACAAACTTCATAGCCAAGAGCAAGACACCTGTCACCCAGGACATGATTGGAGAATGTATGATGATGTTCTCATAGAAAGTAGATGATCCCTGACCCAATCACTCTGTATGGTTCAGATTTGATGTGTTGATGTGTCTTGTGATTGGTCAGATGAGAGCTGATGAGGGTCAAAACCTGAAGTGATTGATTTTCTTTGGGTTATGTGTGTGTATTGTATGCACAAAGTGTGATCATTTTAAAGCTTACTTGAAGGTGATCTTCTTCATTTCCTGAGTTTGGTCAATTCACTATTTCCAATTCAAACTCGATCACCAAACCCTTCACTCATGTCTTCTTACCGTCTGCGTCTTCACTCTCGAATTCTTCACACTCCCTTTCAACTTCTTCCTTCATCATCACTACCTTCCTACATCCCGAAACCCTCGCTTTCACACTTCAACTCAACTCAACTCTGTTTCACTCACATCCGCTCTCTGACCTACGCAACCCCTCAGCTTCGTTCAATCCCACCTGGTCATGCTATCAAACCGTTCCTGTTGGCCGATATTGGGGAAGGAATCACTGGTTGTGAGATTGTGAAATGGTATACCTATTTCTGTCTGGATGTATGCAGGCTTCTTTACTCTGTCTAATTTCTTGCATCGGCTATTGTTAGGTTAGTAGCACCAAATCAAGATGTCGCAGAATTCGATCCAATCTGTGAGGTACAGTCTGATAAAGCAACGGTCGAGATCACAAGTCCTTTTGAGGGTACAATTCATCAAATGTTCGGTGCCGTTGGTGAGGTGATCAAAGTCGGACAGCCCCTTTGCGAAATCATAGTGAAACAGGATGGCGATGTGGTTTCACCACCCGACAGCGTCACATCACCTGATACTGAGTCCAATATCGTGGAACCTAGGGTAGAACCTATTCAACCACAGTTACATTTGAACGTACCAACCAAGACATCCAAAGCAGGTCTAATTCACTCAACACCTGCCGTGAGGCGTCTTGCCAAGGAACACAGTATCGACATCGAGACTATCACTGGCACCGGGAAGGACCAGCGGATCACCAAGGAAGATGTACTTTTACACCTCTCTCGTCCGAGCAAATTTTCAAATGAGTCCTTCTCTCCTCCTTCGCAATCCAACCTACCACCTGCACCCTCCATAACTGGAAGTGTACGAGTGCCCTTCAATGACGTTCGTCAGGCGATGTTTCGAAGCATGTCTAAATCTCTCAAAATCCCTCACTTTGGCTACTCAGAGCAGATTGATGTCACCGAACTTGAAAGAGTGAGACTTGAACTGAATAGCTCTTCAGCTGAACTTAATCCCAAACCTCGCCTCACACTCTTTAGCTTGTTAATCAAAGCCATGGGTCATGCCCTTCGATCGGAACCTATCTTTCGTTCTACCCTTGGTGAACCACCTTGTTTTGTTCAACGTCAAGCTGTCGATCTCTCCATCGCTCTCAGTAGTCCTCAAGGCCTCCTTACTCCCTTGATTCCTAATGTGGAACAAAAGACAGTTTATGAAATTGCTGATCACGTTCGTCGACTGCGTGAGTTTGTGGATACATTCGCAGATCCAACTCGACTACCAATTTTTCCTGAAGAGCTTGGTGGGAATCGGCCTGGGACGTTCACGCTGAGTAACATCGGAGTGATTGGTGGTAGTTGAGTTTCTTTTTTTCTCAAGACACCCATTGCATTTTGAACTTGAACTGAAGCTGAAAAGGCTGACCGAGTGATCGATTGATATTCTAGCTTACACTTACCCAGTTATTCCCCCTACCGGTCAGTTAGGTATCGGAGCATTTGGAAAAGTACAAGTCTTACCTACTTATCGACCAAGAGACATAGCAGCAGCAACAGCAGCAGCTCGTGGTCTTGATCGTGATTCATGTCCTGAACCGGAACCACGATTGATGTTATTTGCAAGTTTTTCGGCTGATCATCGAGCTGTAGAGGGTGTAGAATTAGCACGATTAGTTCAAAGACTCAAAGTGATATGTGAACAACCTTCGAATTTCATAGGACTTGGAATCTAAGAAGATGAGCTGGGATGCTAGATACCAAGGATTGAGATCTCTAACTATGTATGGGTATAGGTGTTGTGTCTTATGTGAATCATTTGTTTTGTAACTTTAATTCCAATCTGTTCTGCAGTTGTTGTGAATGTTTTTTTTTCATCAAGTTTTGAAATTAAAGCAATGTGATTTTAAACCAATATGTTTCTATATATCCTACTTAGAGTGTTGACTGTTTAGGATATTCCTTTGATGGATTTGTTCTACACTATATATATATTTTGTATGGCTTTGATAAGTTCAAGATTGGGTTTTAAGATTAGGAGAGTTTGCACTTTAATCCAATAATAACCTATGATGATTATTTTTCTTTCACCAGAGACAATCTTCATGAAATGACTCTGAGAGGGATGTATGTAAGTATCAATACAAAGTGTTTTAGGGGTATCGATGTACTTGATCCTACATATATGCAAACTTTAGATTGATCCAATAAACATTCAGGGGGTGAAGATGATAAGAGACCCCCGTTGCATGGCGATTGAAGTCGAGACTGAACCAAATTTGATCGAGGAACGGTGTTGTATTGTACAGTGTAGATGACGTACAATGTGTAATACGATGACACAGCATCTGTATTTGCATTTGCAGATCATATATACCGATTTGGTCACCATGAGATTGTGGAATCACTTCACTTTCTTCTTTTCATCCTACTACTTATCATCATCATCAATCTTCAACTTCTCAATCCTCATTCTTACTTTACTTTACCTTTAACTTTTTTTCAAATTGCTAACGATCAAACCAAATCCATTCAAATCCAATCCAATCCAATCCAATCCAATCAAAATGGAAGCCAAATTAGCACGTGCATCTCATCGTCATCGTCAATTAGCCATTCATCATATCGAACGTCAAAGAGCAACAGCTATTAAACTTCAACCTAATCATCAGCTCAACTTATCACCTCATTCTCATCCTCCATCAACTTCAAAGGATGATAAACTATCTGCTTTACGACATCGAAGGATGAAAGCTGGATCTGTAGAAGATTCAAATTTGATAAGTTGTGATCGAGGGATTCATTCAGTTATAGATCATCATTCAAATAATGAACATCATTTGAATCAGTCTGAAGAATCGGATAGTTTAAATCAAGAGTCAGATTGGAGAGCTACTGTTTCATTAGAAGAAGTGATGGTAGAGAAGAGACCACCTAAGAATCGAATCGGTAAGGAATTTTACATTCTCAATCACCCTCTTTCCAAATCATCATTTCAAAAAAAAAACACGGCTTCATCCTTTTTGATTTCTTTTTTTTGACTTTTGGCTTCTCTTTAGATTCTTTTGAAGTTCTTTATCCACCCATCTCTAGAGTGATAGCCTTATCAGATGAACCTTTAGTACCGAACATACCAGGAGAAGATGTAGAAGAAGAAGAAGAAGGATGGCAAAGGATTGGGATCGATGGAGAACTTGAGCTGGATCATGATCATGAAGTAGAAGTACCTCCGACTAGGTCTTGGGTGGGTGTAGTACTTGGATTAGAAGAGAAACCTAAAGGATCAGAAAAGTTTGGAATCTAATCGTTGGCTTAGGATGAGCAGTTTGGTTTTCTCTTACGGAGAAGTTGATCTGAAGCCTCTTGAATTGTTTACATCTCATTTATCTATCATCTCTATTCGTTCAAAGGGTTTTAGTCTTTGTTGGTGTTTGATTCTGGTTGTTGTCTTTTTTAGTTGATTATCTTGAGTTTTGGATTCTGTATCATATCATAAAGATTATTAAAGATAGATTCAAAATTTCCTTCTTTTCTTTTGAATCACTCTTTCTTTCTTTTCGTAAATCACTTGATGATGTTGTATTTTTTCTTTTCTCTCTCTTTCTCTCTCTCTAGAAGTTGTAATATCAAGTTTTTTTTTCCAAATTCTTTTTCCATTTTAGTTGAAGATTTAATTTTTCCCTTTCTTTCTTTCTTTTCATTTTATAAAATCAATTACAAATTTCTCAATCAAACTTCATTTGTTGTCTTTTTTTTTTGATCTATCTTGCTTATTTATCTTACCAAACTTGGTTTTTTTTTCTGTTTTTGGTTTTTTTAAGTTGAAATAAATAAATGATATTCGACTTTTTTTTTCTTTTTCCCATTTGATCTTAATTCCCAGACCATATCTAATGTGAACAAATTCATTGATCTGATCAAAATTAAAATCTAACTCAATGCGTTCTTCATATTTAGAATCTTAAAAAATTATGAAGAATTTCATTAGTTGATCTTATTCATGGAACTTGATTTCCTATAATTCATTGATCAGAACAATTCATCTTTTTAACAATTTTAATAGATCAGATGATCCCTTTGGGTCCAAATTAAGGTCAAAAGGAGCAAACGAGGCAAGAAGGAATCACAAAAGGATCAAAATTTTCCGAACACGGGAATCGAACCCGTCTCTGCCGCGCACAGCTCGTGAGAAGATGAGAGGCGGCCATACTAGCCGATATACTAGCTCGGATTAGCGTGGGAAAACCACTTTATGCATATAAGATCAAATGTATTGCGTGAAAAAATGAGGAATGAAGGTACTCGACGATTGGAAGTGATTGATGAGAGGGATAAGGTGAGATGAAGATGAGGTGGTGTTTGATATGATCAAGTTTTGTTTTGAGGTTCTATGATCATTGAAGGTCAGCGATCGAGATTGGTTGATAGACCAAAGAGATTAGGACTGATTTTGAAGTATTTGAGCTGAGTTGCATTGAAAGGGTTGTGCTCGAATAGAAAGAGAAAGATACGGATGTATGGTAAGTAAAGTGGTCTGATATCAAATCCAACTCGTTTACAAAAGAGAAATGAGAGAAAATGAAACCATTAAGATCCGTGCCTATACATAATCTCGTCCGTGTTCACTGTTGGGTCGTGCTGATGATTGAGTTGAGTGTTGTTGTATTTGGATTATTTGAAATTTGACCTAGGATTGAGCTTGTTATCAAATGCTCAGGACAGAACAGAGAGCACGTGCCACCACCCGTCATCTTCACAGGTATAAAATCAGTTGAAGTTCTCGACGGTCAACAAGAAATTTCTCAACTTCCTCTTGATCCGATTCATCAGCTATTCAAATACACTCTTCAATCCATCTTCAGGTTCGTTCATCCTCACTCATTACCTCGGTTTCACTCAATCAACTTGAAATCCTTATCACTCCATTCTATTCACTATCTTCATCTTACCTTGCACTTACGATCCTTCTCTTCATTTTCTCAGAAGTCTTATTAGCTATATCTTACCGCTTGTCGGTCTTCTTTCGATTTACTTCGCATGTTCTCAAACGGACTGTCAAGGTCCGTTAAACCTGTACCTTTTGCCTATTCTTCAATCGAACTGACCTCTTTAACCTTTTCCTCACCTTAATCTCTTCCTGCCCATATTACAATCTAAACAGCTCTCATAACAGACACAACTCGTAATAAATTTAATCATCTTATTCGTCTGATCACTTTGTTTAATTTGCTCATTCATTCTCTTTTCCTCCTTCATCAGGGGCCGCAAACTTTGTGCACCGGGTCTAGACAGACAAACATCTTAATTAGCTTTTTAGTAATCTTTTTCCAATCTTCTTAATCACAAATCAACCTTTATCATGACTCCATCAATCTCTCACACCAATGGTCACTCCATCCCATCCCATCAAAACGGTCACGGCCTTGAACACAACTCTGCTGCGATTCCGATCGTCGATCCTACTGCTATGAGACGCCCAGTCGATTCAGTCAATGTCAAAAGCGAGCACACAAATTACTCGGTTTGTTGACTTTTTCTCTATTTGAAGTAATCTTGATTTGAAGTGATCTCATTGATTGGATTTTTTTTACCGTTATAGGATTCACACATATATTCTACTTATGAGCACCAGAATGCACATGTCACTCGTACCAGTGATGGCAAGTACGAGGTCACTCCCATCAAGGAGACGATTGAGTTCAAGACCGAGCGTAAGGTGCCTAAAACTGGGTAAGTATCCGATTCGTAATCGATGTAAATCGCTTTTTGACTCATCAAGCTCTCTCTCTCTCTCTATTCGAACAGTCTTATGCTTGTAGGATGGGGCGGTAATAATGGAACGACACTTACTGCTACCTGGCTTGCTAACAAGCATAACATTAGCTGGCATACCCGTGAGGGTGTTCAAACCCCGAATTATATTGGTAGTTTGGTTCGAGCATCGACTTGTGAGTTATCTTTGCGAGTATCATCTTTTTGGCCCGGGTCGCTAATGTGGTTCTATTGATGATTTGTAGTAAGACTTGGTGTTGATGCTCAAACTGGTAAAGATGTTCACATCCCAATGTGCGATATGCTTCCAATGGTACATCCCAATGACCTAGTCATTGGTGGCTGGGATATCAGTGGAATGCCAATGGACCAAGCTATGAGACGTGCTAAGGTGATGGAGTGGGACTTACAACAACAACTTCAACCTCTTATGAGTCAGATGGTCCCATTACCCTCCATCTATTACCCTGACTTGTACGTGCTATGGTCTTCATATACAGTCCTCTTGCTCAAACTTAATTGACATTTCCTTCCTTTGTGGTAGTATCAACGCCAATCAAGAAGATCGCGCTGATAACGTCCTACCAGGTAACAACAAACAAGCTCATCTAGATCAAATTCGCCGTGACATTCGAGAATTTAAAGCTACTAATGATCTTGACAAGGTCATTGTCCTCTGGACTGCCAATACCGAACGATACTCGGAATTAATCCCCGGTGTCAACGACACCGCCAGTAACTTGGAGCGAGCGGTAGCTCAAAACCACGACGAAGTCTCGCCCTCGACTGTCTTTGCGATGGCTTGCATCTATGAGGGCGTGCCTTATATCAATGGTGCCCCTCAAAACACGTTTGTGCCCGGTTGCATGGAATTGGCAGAGCAGTATGGTGGTTTTATTGGAGGTGACGACTTCAAGTCGGGTCAGACTAAGATCAAGAGTTGCCTTGCAGAATTCTTGGTGAACAGTGGGATCAAGCCTCTCAGCATTGCGTCCTACAACCATCTGGTCAGTCCTTTTTTCTTCGTGTTAAACCTGATATTGATTTGTTGATGAGAGGCTGAGATGACCTCATTTCGCTTCCCAGGGTAACAACGATGGCAGAAACTTGAATGCTCAGAAGACTTTCCGCAGTAAGGAGATTAGTAAAAGTAGTGTAGTTGATGATATGGTGGAAGCCAACCACTTACTCTATAAACCACTACTCGAAGCACCCAAGGGTGAAAAGATGATCGAAGGTGGAAAGCAAGGTCGCAAGACTGAACACCCGGACCATTGTGTGGTTATCAAATATATGCCTGCCGTCGGAGATGATAAGGTAGCCCTCGATGAGTATTATAGTGAGCTAGCAATGTACGTAGAGACTTGTTTCATCTGTTCTTCTGGGTAAAGGTACTGATCTTCTTGTTTTTAGGGGTGGACGCAACAAGCTTGTGATCTCCAACACTTGCCAAGACTCTTTGCTGGCTATCCCACTCATCTTTGATCTTGTCATTCTTACCGAACTTTTGACTCGAGTTCAATGTCGTAAGCAAAAGACTGAGGGTGAATCGAAATATGAGAACGTTTATTGCGTTTTGTCTTTGTTAAGCTCAATGCTAAGTAAGTTTTAATCTTTTCTTCAACTTCATCTTACTCTTTCTCATGATTTTTTCTTTCTTTTTTTTATTACAGAGGCTCCATTGGTCAAACCTGGAACGGATGTGATTAATGGGGCAGCTAGACAAAGAGCTGCTATTGATCATTTCTTGAGAGCTTTGATTGGATTACCAGCCTTAACGGAATGGGAACAATCTAAAGTGTTGATCTCTTAAATCTCGTTTCCTTTATTGTGGTTTCATTTTTTTCATTCATTCCTTCATTCATTCATCACAGAGACAGAACTCGTTGGTGTTCACATTTAGTCTGTCTGTTGTTCACAACCCCTACCTGTGATGGTGACTCTTACATCCGTCTTATCAAGTGATTCTATCTTCTCCTTTTGTGTGCTTTTGATACATTATGATTGATATCAACTAAGCAAATAAAACTTTAGACCTGATTCATTACCACCACTCAGACTTACTATCACTCTATGAGAGTTGTGAGTCTTGATGAGTCAAATCAATTGGACTGAGTCTAACTTACTACACGTGTATCTGGAGGAGTGCAAAGATTGAGATTTTAGCTTAACCTAGGTTAAGCACATCCATCCTGATTGTCTCAAATAAGACAAATACCACATACATGTATAAGATGATGAACTTAATCAACAGCCTGTACTTGCACTGGTGGGTGGGTGATGACCAACCAGACCATTAACTGCAAACGGTGTACTTGGTTTTTTGAATCAAGATTTTCTTTTTTTTTGAAATTTAAATTTAAATTAAAAAGAACTCAGTGTTGGTAACTTGTTATTAACAAAGTGGAATGGGATGTAGGAACTTGTCATGAGATCCGTAGCTGATGGGTCGGTCTTTTCTATATTACATTTTCATTGTGTCAATGACATCATGATGCTGTTTACCACTTTACTTCCAACTTCCCATAGTTTCACTTTTGTCAAAACTCATCCTCTCATAATTCTCATAGTTAAATCTTTTAGTCTTAAACTATTTTTTTGTCCCTCCCACCCACAACCTTAAGAATAATTGTTTATCACAAGAAGTCTTCAATTTTTAGTTTCTTTGTCATATTGCTGTTCAAATCTTAAAAGACGGGTTTTTAGTTATGTCAATTAATTATTTCAAAAGAAAAAAGCATGCATTTTTATTCTATTTTTTATTTTTTATTTTATTTTTCATTTGTCTCTTAAATTTTTAAATATCACCTATTATCAGTCTGAAGTAATGTTGTGTTCTATTTTTATTTTTATCTTTTGGCTTTCATCAATGGTGGATATATCTTTATTACAGATACGGCTCTTTCAGTTTGGTTATATTTTATAATTTATATTTTTATATTTTTATATTTTTATATTTTTGTTTCTGTTTTTTTCTCAGTCATGTTGTAGCCACAGCCACCCCGTAGGTTGTGTTTTATGTTTAAGTAATTTATTTCCTTGGCTTATGCCTTGGGCTTTGCACCAAATCTCATATAATTTGGTTTATCATTTCTCTTCTATGGTGAGTTTTGACAATACCATTTCAAAAAAACCAATCTTAATCTTCTGAAGTACTTAAATATATTAAGAAAAAAATAAAAATGAAAAAAATGAAAATTCTCTTGAACTTATTACTATACTACTTAAACAAAAGAAGAAGAAGAAGAAGAAGAAGAAAAAAATCCATTTTTTCTTTTTCCATTCAAAAGGTCATGAAAAAATATATAAAATGATTAGATAGTTTGAAAGTTTTAAGCCAACTTGGTATTGACATAACTTGGAGACAAAAAAAACCCCTTGAAGTACAGTTGACTCTGCTAAAACCAATAGCCATCAAAAGCAATACTTCTGGAAAACCAAGACATTTTGGCCCAAGCTTTTTCTTATTTGCAGTGAGATTTCCCTTGACAAAACCAATAGTTTTTGACCCAAATTTGTGAGTATTGGTTTTCTCAAAGTCTACTGTACTCTTCTTACCTGTAAGTACCCCTTGAACAGTACTGAGTAGGTTTCAGACAAAAGTGGACCTGGTTGGTTGTAAAGGGGGTTACAAAAGTGGGAAATGTGTGGTTACACTACAGTAGTTGTGGAGTGCTAAATGAGTCAAAACTCAAAAACAGAAAAAATCCATATGAATCATCCTTTCAAAAGCCATATTGGAGACTTATTCCAATACTGAGTCTATCAACTCTGTACAAGGTAAAAAAAATCTTTTAAATGATGACTTGTTTTTTAAAGAAAACATCATTATCATCATAAGTCTTCATTTAGATCATTTTCATAGAGAAATTTATGACATTCTCTATCAGGTTAAAACATTTTGGAATTGTGGGGTTTTTTTCTTTCTTGTTGGATCCAATTGGTTTTTTTCTCAAACCTTTGACATGTTCTCACCTAAGACTAAAAACATTCAATAATTTCACTTGAATGGACATATATGCAACAAGCTGAGTAATTTGATATCTATCAGTGTACATACAGGTCTGCTCAGTTCCTGGCTCATCTGAATAAGTAAATCATATGTGATAGATTGTGTAACTTTTTTCCAGTTTGAGAAAATCCTTCCAAAAAATTGACTACATATAACTCCAAAGCTTTTGAGGCAATACTCTAGAAGCAATTCAACATTAACAGAAAAGGTGTTACATGAAGTTTAGTTGATGGAATTACACCCAGATTACACATCAATGTATGTAGTCAGTTTTTTTGAATGAGTTTGTAAATACTGTAGAAAATTAAAGGTGCTATTACATATGGTTCACTCATTCAGTTGAGCCATTGACTGAGCAGCTCTGTATGTAGATGATAACTTCTGACTTGCCCATCCTGATGCACATATGTAGTTTGGGTGCTATCGCTCCACAGTGTACATTGATCAATCCTTGATGACCATTTATACTTCCAATCATTTCCCCCTTCTCAATGAAAGGGACCTTGTTTAATGTTTTTGGTGAGCTTTTCTACCACAATTTCTCAAAAGAAAAAATGTGTGTCCATAGGCTCTTACCTATGTTGAGCTCAAAAAAAATTCATAGCAGCATGGAACCTGAAACCCATATTCCTATTGCCCAGAGCCTTTCCAGGTCATTCAAGTTTTGCTCAAATGTCAAGAAAATGAACAATGATGTGCCACAAAACCAAGTTGTTGTTTATAACTTTTATGAATCTTATCCAAAATAAGTGGTGATGGTATCAATCTTTTCAGTAGAAAGACAAAAATTTCAGATGAAGTGATTGAATTTTGAATTTGACCCTTCAGTTTTGTTTTTCATCAACTCCTGAAGAATATGACTCAACCTTGAAAGCCATGACCATCATTGCTAAGAAGCATGCTATCTTCACATATCTTGAACACACTTGGCTGCATTGAACAAACAAAATTGTCCTTCTCTTCACATCCTCAACTCCACACTTTGGTAATTCATTGACCTCTCAAGTGGAAGGAAGCCATTTTGGATTGAAGACCTTTCTGGGGGGTTGCAACAACAACTTTCTCACCTGTTTCAATGCGTTTAAAAGGCATGGTGAGCATCAATACAATGAAATTATGGTCTCACTTGGAATTGAACAAGGAAAGACACTTCAGGACGTACCCAAATTCCTTGAAGAAATTCATGGGACTTTGTCCCATTTTGCAATCAAGAAGATCATTGAACAATACAAGCTATCCTCTCAGCCAAACCCCCGGCCTTGCTCTTGAACCTTGCAGATTGCATGGGGTATGCCTTGTTCTCATGAAATTGCTACAGCTTGCAACAACTCTGAATTCCTGTCAAAAAACCTTGTCTGCAATCAATAGCAACTGGAGATGGACATTCCTCCTGAATCAACTGAAGGGCTTGAAACAGCCACACGCAAGAACTTTGATTCTTTGCTTTCTCTGCCCAAACATTCTGTTTGGAAGATTTAAAATGAAGTCCAATTTAATCAAAACTGGATGATATGCTCTTGTGCCCATATTACCACCTATTGTGAAGACCAACGATTGAGGTTGTCCACAAAATAGAAGCCAAAAAACAACTGCTACCATCTAAATTGGGTTGTTGGAAATCAAATCATGAGGTGGCAGAAGCAAAGAAAAGAAGAGTTAATGAATGTAGCATTTGTAGTCAGTGTGGACATTCTAAAACCACATGTCCCTAAGGCACTCACTGCTTAAGAGCTTGCTGCTGCTGATGATGATGAAATTAGTGAGACAAAATCTGATACTTCTCAAATTGTGATCCACTCTGATCACAAAAACAATGGAACCAATCACAATGATTCAGCCAAAAATTCAAATGAAGAAAGTGATGGCCTTCCTTCCATTTCAATCCAAAAGAAAAATTACAAATGCAGCTGGTGTAGACAACCAGGCCACCGGATTGATACATGTAAAGAACCTATCCAGGAAGCTTGCCAACAATTCAAATCCAGCTGGAAAGAATTCAGAGACAGCAGACACTGACAAATCTGTTCTGAACAACATCAATGAATATTTTAAGGATGATGTCTCAAATCTTTGGTTTAACACCAATCATGGAAAAATACTTTGTCCAATGTGCAATGAAGAGATGCCTTCAAATCCATCAAAGAAACTGGTGTCATTACAGGCAGACCTCCTAGCAATGCCCAACATTACCAAGGGTATAGGACATGCAGGTGCAATGCTTTTGCCAGTGAGTCACTTTCTTTACCTCGAATGATTCAACCTGCCTGACTTTGAACATCTTGTGGGCCTCTAATTCATTCAAACAGCATTGTTTTGTCAGCTACACAATGTAGAACACAATGTAATACCTGAGGGCATCAGAAAAGGATGGTCAACATCTATTGACTTCAAGTAATTGAGAGATGAGATTGGAATTGAATCTTTTTCACCCAAAAACTAGCTGCAAACCAGAAACCTGACTTGTGTTACTTTTGCACAGCCACATAGCAAGCTCATGTCCCCTTTTCTTTTAACAATTATCAATCATCCAATGCAATCCATCTCACTTTGAGGTTCAAAAAAAGAAGTGGAACAGATATGGTTGTCAGATGTTAAGTATGACAGGGGAATTTAAAGGTTTTGAAGTTGAGCAGCCAAGATAGTAAGTCTAGATCTCAAGATCATAACTTGTATTCTATCACCACCCTAACATGTCAATATCTCAGCTATGGATGTAGAGGTTTTGAGGTGATTCTGTCAAAGTTGCAGTTTTTGTCAGAGTCATCAGAACACCCACTCCACAGCAAAAAAGCAGCCCCTCTGAACCAGGACTACTTTATTTGACGTGTGCTGATCCCTGAAATCAGCCTCTTCTTGATTGCTGAGGATCTTGGCTGCTTCTCAAAATGATCCTAAGGTCCAAGTCACCCTTGAAACTAGTTGAAAATTTGGCTCCGTTGTTTATCCAATTGAGGATGAGGACAAGCACAAGGATGTGGCTCAACAATTGGTAGTCCAAAGCTCTCTTGAGACACCAAACAAGCAACTGTTGTTGAAGCAACTTCCAGCTCTTATTGTACCGTACATTAAATCAATTCACAATTCTTCAGCTTTTGGGAATTGTGCATTCTATGCCATTGCAGCATCAATGGACATGTATTCAAAGGATGCCTACCTTATTGTACAGAGACAATTGCAAGATGAAATCTGTTTGTATCCTCTTATCAAGCTGATATCAACACCACCCAAATGCCCCCAAAGGAAAACAAGGAATTATCAAACTTATGTGGACAAATTTGTACAGGAACTGATTGGTGGGCTTAATCATGAGGCAATCAGTTGAACCAAGTAATATTGGTTGAAGATGGAAACCCTTGGGTTTGTCATGGCCTGTGCGTTCAACTGCCCAGTGATTCTTTTCACACCCTCAAATAGCACTTGTTACAGCTTCTTCCCTTATTCAACACATCCTAACAAACAAGCTCCAATAGTATTGGCATTTGTCAATACCAAACATCTTGTTACGGCTGGGTATTGGCAGTCATTTGATACCATTTCCAGAAGTATATGGACAGCTCTCAAACTCAGAAATGCTTAACAGCACTCAGGTTCCTGGATGCAGATTGACCAGTATTGTGTTGAGCTGGATTTGTGGGCAAATCAAACAGTTGCCCTTTAGGTTCAAATTTTGAATATCTCAATTTGTAGATTTCCAGTTGTTTCATTGTTATGTCTTGTATTGAAGTGTGTATGTTCTTGTGTTGATGAATGAAACAAGCAAAAGTGATTGTCTTGTTTAAAATGTCTGGTGTCCATTTTTGTTTTGACTTTTGAGTTCAAGCGTGAAGGTGAGTGCAATCCACCTTTGGTTGTTCAACTTGACCAAATTGGAACAGATTTGAATTTTGAAAGGTACATAAGTTATAAAATTAATTTGAGTTAAGAAGAGTTCTACATAGAAAGAAAAAAACAAAGAAAGGAGTTGCTGAAATCAATTCCCATTTTTTCTAGAGGTTTTTTTTGTTTTACCCTGAGAATTAATCATGAAGCTTTCTCAAATTAAATTCGGAAACCACTATTTACAGCCCGAAAAACAAAACCAAAGCCCCCATGCCGGATAGTTCCCGGGCTGTGAATGTGTCACAGCCCGGTTATTTATTTTTGCCAAAAAGCTACTTCAAGGAATGTGAAGTAGCAATTCACTCTATAAATTCCTAACTATTGGTTACGCTACAATCATAGAATTAAATATCATTTTGACTTGATTTGTTTTCCTTTTCTTTTCATATTGAGATTAAGATAAATATCATGAGAGATGTGTATTAATTTAGCCCGATCGGAGGGGTTCTGATTCGTTTTGACCCTGTGTTGATCTTCTCACGAAGGCCAGTATATATATACAAGATACAGATGTTCTTGAGAAGCTTGCTTTTTTAGTTTTTTCTTTCGGAAGCCAATAGAGCGGTGTTGTTGTATGAATGATCTGATGACAAACTCAGCTTCAAATCATTTCAAGCCGGTAAATCTGAATAAGGTTTATAAAAAAATTGACGGACAAAACACAGTCAATCTTCCAAAGCTAACGGCAAATTTGTTGTTAAGGATGGGGTATATATGTATTTCATCATCGTAACTATTTAGTATGTAGATTCACTTCACGTGAGCATCTTTGTCGATCAGACTCAGGCGCATACATAGAAAGAAAGAAATGTTGTGATCCTGTTACGGATTTGTAACTTTGCGTGTACATCATATTATCTTGAAAATCTTTCAAGACCTGTATGACTCCGTGGGATTCAGTAAGACCTCACCTATCCTTGCGCTGACAATTCGGACATAGACTCACATTGTAAACCTTTAAGATATTGTCGTATGATCACTTTTTTACTTCGCTATCTCTATCACCATTTCAGTGTTCAGCGCTTATGCCTCGGAACATGTTCAAAGATTTTGTCCGTTCTCTTGGCCGCCTCTTTCCGTCATCGTCCTTCTCTTTCCTCTTTGTCCTTCCGGAAAACAAAGAATGATGGGGAATTCGAAAAAGAAATCATCTTGTACACCCAATCAAACTTTGTGACAGATCTGTAAATGCAAGATAACTCATCAGATCGAACTGATCTCTGTGGCAGAAAGCCGCGAATCTTGAACGATTGCATCCCGCGTCAGGTGATCAAATAAGTTTCGCGCAAATCTTCAATAAAACCTTGGAAAACTTTTTGGAAACCCACTCAATCAACACACCCTGACTGTTGACTCTGATCAATGTGCTGCTTGATCATCAGCTTGAATGCTGGGAAGCGGAAACGAATCTTGCGATGTGACATCGATCGTAAAGCGTTCCTCTTGTACATACTTCAAAGCGAGATACATATAAAGGCGCACCAAGACCTCAAAGGAGTTCTTGCAGAAGACCATAGGTTACATGGTCGATGGCATTCATGTACATATATGAAGTGTTTTGTAACGCCATCTAATGGTTTGGCGATACGTGTCTGACAGCAAGGCTAGTGTACTCAAGATTAATTGACAAGGGAGATGACACAGTTCGAACAAGTTCGGCACCACAACGGTGAACGGTCGATCCCTGAAAGGTCTTGAAGGTTGAAGCCGCTGCTTCATACAACCTGACTACGCCACCCATCCCCACCCGATCGTAACAGAATTGCGTTGTACATGAGGCTATTTCCGCTCTCTGACCGCGATGACGGTGTGAAGAGGCTGCGGTGTTGCTGGTGTAGTCTCCCACCTTTCTCCAAGCTCAGCTCGACTTTGTTGGTGAGAGCAATGGGTGGTGAACCTTAACCTTGATGAACGGATGTCAAGTGGACGTGATAATGGCTCAGCCTGATCGAAGGCTTTGTCAATCTTCATGGGTACATGTGACAAATCCCCTTACAATTCGATCCATGCGTTTTTTTGCGAGAATAGGCGCGTATTAGTCGATCTAAGGCATGCTTTGGTGACTGTCACTTAGGCAAGCGCGATCCGATTCGCTGCATTCATTGGACTTCCATTTTTCTTTGCACTACACCCAATCCTTGACTCACATTCTCCTTCGCATCTCATATCCCAGGAAGTGGTCTACTGTACCCACCCACCTTTCATCAGATAAAACTTCCCCTGGCTCCGTTCGTAGATCGATTATAACCATCTATGACCGCCAGTAAGATTTCGTATGTTTAGAGACCAAAGGAAGTCTTTACGTCTAGCCTTAACCATATCATCTTTATGACCGCGCTTTTCTCCGCTCCAAACACGACATCCCTGTTCCGCACCGCTTTCAATATCTCACCTAGCGCTTTTTCAGCTCAGAACTTTCCCTTTAACTCGTCTCTGTCTGCGTGCGTGCTCAATTGTTTCACCAGCAACTGTCCTCATATATCTTCCCTCTTCTCTTCGTGTCAACAACTGAATTGTCCTATCACTCAATAAGCCACCTGTCTGAATATCGTAGTGAACTCTTACATTTCCCTCAACTCAAATTATTTCTAACATGGGGCTACTGATCGCCGAGGAAAAGCTGCTTAATGATCAGGAGCAATATCTCCTTGACCGAAACTCTGCAGAATCACGACGGCTGAATGATCAGCATGAGATACTCCTCAAAGCTGCTGGTGGCTATATCCCAACTCCTCTCTCGGTCCAGGCGGACAACATCTCCGCCATACTTGATATCGGTACTGGAAATGCTCAGTGGCTTCTCGGATTGCGGCAGTCAGGGATCATCGCTTCACATGTGGAGTTGTATGGGGTCGATATCAGCGACCGTATGATGCCAAGTGTCGGAGGTAGAACAGCGATTTGGAATCAACCTGGAAGTTTGCGACTTGTGCCAGCCATTACCCAGTCATTGGAATCAAAAGTTCGATCTTATTCATGGAAGACACGTCCTGATCTGGATCGAACCCCGCAAATGGCCCACGGTTCTTAATAACCTCAAACAAGCTCTCAAACCGGGAGGAACATTGGTAGTAAGCTTCAGAGTTTCCTCTGATGAACTAGTGTTTTCGATCATGTTCAGAATTTAGCCGTGCATGATGAATCTATCTCACTTTTGATTCTTCTCTCTGACCATCACTATGTCATTGTTTCAGATCATGTATCCCGGTGAGATACCCTATGATATCCACACTGATGAACCGTTGGCATTGAATTCGGCGCCAATGAAGTTATTCTCGGCTTTCATCCGGTACGTAGTCACACATTTAGATACTCATCATTCAAAGTTAATTCTATGGCCCTTATTACGTAGGTACACTGATTATGAGGGCCTCCCTCGACGAGCTGGTAGAAATCTTCCCAAGATGATGCAGCAGGCGGGATTTGATCCAAAGACGATAACAACACAGACTAGCAAGATCAATCTTGGAAGGGCAGAACCCGATGTCACATTACGACCTGCAAGCTCTCGTCATCTAGACTTTGTAGTTCAGAAGACCCGAAAGATGAGTGAAATCGTGTCATTTGATGATATAGGTTGCCCATCTTGCGATGACGAAGATGGTGGGTGAAGCAACTTCGAGTACTTCTCTTTTCAATAAGACTGAGAGTCTAACTGATAGATGTTTTCAATCTTTTAGGGTGGAAGGAACTCGGCGAGCAATGGCGAACAGCTGCCACGGAAGGCTTCTATTACGACTTGCACATAGTTTCTGCGCAAAGACCGGTGGAAAATCCACCAATTAATACTTGTCCGTCGCCGACGTCAGACTTGTAATCCTCTGATGAACAATCAGGCTTGCACCAAGCCTTTCACAGTCTCTCATTTCAGTTAATTGATTTTGGCCTTGCTTTCTTTTGGATCTTGAGTTATATTCTAGTTTCTTACTGGGTATTCATATGCCTAGGTATAGGCATGTACTTTATTGGGCGGGTATAAGGTTTTCTATTCGATGAATTTTCTCTGCAAGTTTACTTGAGGAAGGGCAAGCTATTTAATATACTTTTTGGTTTTTTTGTACTAATTCATCAAACGCACGAGATGAGAAGAAAGATTATATTGAGTTTGATCAACAGCAGGAATTGGAAGAAGATGAAGATGAAGAAAAAAAATATTATCATATCGAACGCTTCGCGTGTTCATGTCATTGTCAATACGATCTTCAAGTCGTGACAGAGATGTACAAATCGAGCTTCAAGACATGAACTCGTATCTTCTTTAGATTTAGCTTACTTCACTTCAGTTTTTTAATTCGCACCGGGTGTATGTATCTATTTATCATCTGTTATAGTTGAGATATGATCACACTCATCTTGCTGCATAAGGGATAGACTATGTACTACATTGAAAAGTACAGTAAAACCTAGCTTAACAACGAGCCCACTGTACTAGGAAATTTTTGATGACTTGAAAGATCTACAGAATTGGACTTGCCATAGATTTAGAATTTGATACATTTCCCTACTAAACTTCAAGCATTTTCCAATTTAGAGCTGTCATCATCTTTGTTCCTTACAATTCTTTTTAAATTCGTCAATTCGAATCTCATCTTACTTTTATCTCTTTCACATTTATATAACTTGCTCACTTTTACATCGAATCACCTCTTACGTATAAACCCTACTTATCTACTCAAGCAATGTCACATCCTCAATTGCGTTCATCCGAAGTTTTGGTGTGTAACTCAAGGAATTGAATTTCATTTCTCAGTTCAAAACAAGTTTATGATGAATTACTCAAAATATCACATTGTGAGAAAAAAAGTTTTAAATCGTTATGAAACTTCTTATCATGATATTTTGTCAATCAATTTAAATCTTGATTCATATTCACCTTTTTCAAAAGATTTTGATCAAGATATAATGTACATATATACCGATGTAAGAAAGTATTTTTGTTATGATGCTTAGCATAGGTTGAATAAATCATTGACTGTGAGTTTTGAACCAATGTGAGAAATTTTCACATCGTGTTGTAAAAAACACACACAAAACTGTTCAAAAGTCTTGGTAACCAAAGCAAAAGTGGTATTCAAATGACATTAAATCACATATTGGTACAAGATACTGTTCTGTATAAATTCAATCAAAAACGAGTTTGAAAGTCTGCAATTATAGGTTCAACCTGACTAATCTTGATCACATCTCTCATTCAACTGGTTCATAAAGCAAATATGGAGGCTGATGTAGAAGCAATCATATACATATTGGCAATCAAGATACAGAAAAATCAAATAAGTTCAGATGGGATGGTTTCTAGGTATTATTGAAAAATCGAAAGTCAGAAGACGATCAGAAATGTGAATTTGAGATCGAGAGTGAAGGGTTTCGAGAATGACAAAATTAGAGGTAGTGAGGGGTTGAGAAGGAAGAAAGAAAGCTCGCAGTCGCCTTCGCCTTGCGCCGTTTAATGCATTTCGGTTTACCAAATTGGTTTTTGTTGGATGTATGCGTGTGCATTTCAATATAACTTTATGGTGGTGCACAGTTGACTGCACATCGGTATCTGTGTAGTCAAGTTTACTACCTTCTGACTAAACACCTGAAGCGCTAAAGATTAGATGAATTCGTGCTACATAGCTTTTTTTCCCATCAACAAGATATTTCCTTTGTGGTTGGATGCTGAGCAAGTCAAAGTGAAAAGTCTGAGAGGGTTAGCACACATATGATATAAATTTATGGTGAGTGAACCTGAATTGGTAATTTGTTGTGATTGGTGATCTTCAAGTTGATTTATTTTTATTTTTAATAAAAGCTTGATTACCATCGATACCTCATATTTGACTTCACTCAAGCTTCTCCATCAAGCGTGACTATTCAGAAGACATCCTATCAAGACCAAGGATCAACATGAAAAATTCAAGAGAAGCAGAAGAGCAACTTTCTAAAACAAAAACATTACCTGAGACTCATCCCGATCTACTCTCTCGACTACCCATCGAACTCCTCCGTGAGATCATGTTATATGTTATCGATGAGCCGAGTAGAAATAAAATAATACGCAATCAACGCATTAAGATTCACCAAGGACATCTTCTTCTATTCGGAAAGAATTCTAGATTATGGATTTATGAACATAAACCGGAATATCCCATAATGTCTGATCTTCAAGCGTTTTCGGTTGTGAATCGAAAGATTTATTCTGTTTGTCAACCTATCATATGGAAGGTGTGTTGATTGACTCAATAAATCTCTCAAGTCTCAAGATAGATGATATTTGATAAGTACTGATGATCTTATGATTCTTAACTTGTCTACGTCTACATACCATACGGTTCCAGACTCTCAGCTTTCCTTCTATATCATCTGCACCAATGTCCTTCTGGATCAGTGAGATCTTACCAAAACATGGCTCTCACGTTCAAGTACTAGACGTGTCTTTACGATACGAATGGCTCAAAAAGCCCGAGAAATCAATTTCAATCGTACAAGCCATCAAAAACAAAACCTCACATCACTATTCACTTCGATCATCTGATATAAAGCAAATCAAGTTTATCAAAGAGGACAAAGATTATTGGGAAGTTGATAGGGTTCATTCTGACAATCTAGCTGTTTTCAATGATCGAGGCAAGCGTGGATTCCAATCGGACCGTTCAATAAGAACAGTATTTGGTCTATGTCCAGAGAACCTGATCAAAGTACTGTCTTATTGTGAAAACCTTACTACGCTCCGTCTTGGTAGTCCGCATTGTGGATGTTCAACAGCACAAGGACCGGATGACTTGAGCTGTAATCTTACCGCATTATTTTCTGGTCTCCAACATCTCCAATGTCTCAAGATTTACAGTACTGACCTACCTATCTTCGCGGAGCGCTTACTTGAACCTCTTAGACATCTTCCAGACCTAGAATCACTTGAGCTTGTGGCTATCGCAGGATTGGAAGAAGATGGTAGTCTTCTTAATTGTATTTCTACTCTCAAACACCTCAAACGACTTGCTCTGTGGAATGTAGAATTCTATTATAGCCCTGCAATTTGTCCTCGAGGCCCTCCTCGACTAGCAAATCTCAAAATCGGACGTTGTAACAAGCTCAGCCCATCAAATACACATTCATTTGTGAATTCCTGGGCACCTTGTTTAACACATCTAGAAGTCCATTTTGGTCATGATACCTCCAAAGCAGTAGACATTAATTCATTTTGCCTACTGAATCTAACGCATCTAACGATTTGGCCTTATCTACATCTTCGATCTTTAGATTGCTTTTCAATGTGTCAAAACATCTCTCATCTGACTTTTACTTTCTTTCCCCTTGATCAGACTTACTTATTTGCAAACTCAATCATCTCTCATCTATTTCCCAAATTGAAGGCAGTAGCTTTACGTTGTCAAGATGATTTAACATATTTAACTGAACCCATGTCACATCATCAATTACACCCATTAGAAGTTTTTTGTAAATCTGAAGGAATCGATTTTCATATTTCTCTTGTACGATGTATCGGTGATTATGAATTATATGATACCACACTGATGACACGTCAAGATCATTGGTAATCAAGCTTATCATCTTCACACTTGGATCAACCTTTTGGCTCAAGATCTAGATGAATTTAAAGTGTGAATTTTTTTTATGTTTTTGTAAATGATGATTTATTCTCATTTAATGACTGTTCATCTCCTTTAAAAAAGTCTTGATAAAGAGATCATGTCTCTCGATTATTTCTTTTTTGAAAAAAAAACCTTTTCCATTGATTTGTTTGCAAAAGCTTCAAATCTCTTGATTCGACTCTGAAAAGGAAGAATACGACTAAAGTTTCTCAGTGATCAAGTTAGGATTTAGACCCATTGAGAATCTAAAAAGGCATATCAAACAAGCTGAGATGATCTCACATTTTCATCATCAAACGGATTGAACTAACAAAGAAAACAAATCTGATTAACTCATATGGTCTTATCTCATTACATACTCCCTGATCAAACTACACTTTTCAATTTGTGCTCCAGCTTCTTCACATCTCCTGACCTCAATCTTATGAAAGACACATTCAGCCTCTTTCACAGTGTAGGATACTTACTATGTAAGAGATGCTGATAAATCTTTGCTGTGACATTTGATTTCCAAGTGATGATAACAATGGAATCAGAGATAAGATACGTCTGAGACCTTTTAGCCTTGAGGGTGAAGTAGCAAGTTGACTGAAAACATAAACTATGTACACAAGGACACTTGGGTTTCACAGGGATCTCTGATACTGATTTGTATATGATCAGTGGTTCTGATGGAGGCTTCAGCAGGATACAACATGGACACTGGTATCAAAAGAGCAGTGTGCTCACAACTTGGCCTGTCAAGACTTTTATGACTTGATCAAACTTGGAAGGCATTCTTGATCATCCATGTCAAATTTCCCACACCATACAGGTCCTCTCAGGTGACTTTCTTCATCAAGCAATTGGAGGATGAAAAAGACTGATATCAAGCATCTATTTAGGTAGCACAGTTGACATGATCATTTCAGACCTGCACCCACACCTATGACCACTAGATAGCAAGAAACAGCTGTTGCAAGTTGGATGCAGAAAACACATGCAATTGTACATGTATGCTCAGTTGGTCATCATTTGGTGTGGTAAGCTAGAATCCCTGACTGTTTTCTATTGGTAGAACAAGTATATAGGAGTGAGATACTACAGGTACACTTGTAGATCTTGTTCAAAAACCCCAGTAGATGTCAGCAAAATACTCTGACATGATCACATCCAGGTGTCTGGATGAGATTGACTTTCAAGAGTTGCAGATTGGCTGATCATGATATTCAACACCTAAAACCCCTTTAATCGCTCTCAGAACCCCTCCTATGGAGAGCATGTGAGGATCGCAGGAGATTGGGAATGGGATGGGAATGGGAATGGTATTCTTGCCCTGTATGGCTTAAAAGTGTACAACCCGACAGGCGTACAGAAGTGTAAGACCTCCTTGCTGAGGTGGCCTTGAGTTTAAGTTGGTTCATAATCCTCCCTTGACCATCTTCATAAATCTCATACGTTTCTTGATCGAACTCGTTCATACGTTTTTGATCAAATTCTTTCATACGTTTTTCGAATTCGTTCATCATCTCTTGCGTTTTTTGAATTTGTATTTGATTTAAATATTATTCTGATTCTTCTTCTGGTCCACTTACGACCGGTTTACAATCACTTTCATCTTCTGATAAATTTCCTTCAAATTCATCAAATGATAAATTTGCCTCAGTTTGTGTCTCACAGAGAGTGTGAATCCCCTAAACTAACAAATTTCCTCATATTTAAAAAGGGGCATAGTCAAGTTGGCTATGTGTATGAGTGTAGTTGTTCGCTCCAAAACTGTGTAGTTGTTCACTCCAGAACTGCTCCGAGCGTCTACAAAGGTCTTTGCTGCTTGCACACAGTAAGTGGCATCAGGAAGCCAGGGGGAGTCCAACGCTGTACAGGCTTGTACGACCAATCTCTGTACAGTGTACCTACGATTCCCATTCCCAACTGTTCCCAGTCTCCTCCAATCCTCAAGTACTCTGCTCCTATGCCACCTATATCCCCGTCTCTAACCCGAAGCAATTGTTATAACCCGCAAGGGACGCGACCGGACGCGTTTAACGCGCGAACTAACGCGACAGCCGGAAACGATCTGGACATGGATCTGGCTCCAGAAACCACCTTGAACCCGATTCAACGACCGGAAAACTTGTCAATGAACGAGCTCTGGAAGCACCTGATGGCCAACAACAAGCTGGAGAATGGAGACATCGTGGTACCGGCGAATCTCGTCCAAATTATGTCGGCTCTAATCATATCGATGCAAGAAACGACCTTGAGACTTAACGCTCTGGAATCTCAACTTCAAGCGACTAAAGACTCCACGACGCGCTTGGAAAGGCTAGAGCAGCAACTAAATGCACTAACCAACGGCCAGAACCCCCAACCGGCCGCTCAACCCGGCGCGAACAACCTACCAGCGAAACCAACGTCATGGGGATCAAAAGCAGCCGCTGGCCTGAAGGTCACGTCTAACGGAGCTCCACAACCGCCACCGCTAAACCAGGTCATCAACGAATCCAGACCAAGCCAGGTGGTCATTCGAAACTCGGTCGCAGACGGGAGGAAACCGTTCGATGGGATCAACGCGGTCGAAATTGTTAAGCGCGTCAACGGAGCATTGGCCCAACTCGACGTTAAGATCGCAGACCAAAAGCTTGAAGTTAAAGGAGCAGCTAGTTTACCCTCAGGAAGTGTCAAGCTATTCACAGCAACCAGAGCCGAAGCTACCTGGCTATTGGACAACCGGAGCGTATGGGCAACACTGGCCGATCCGGACCTAATCACGTCGCCAGCAATTTCCCCAGCAGTAATTGATTCAGTGCCAATAGAATATTATTCTAAAGTGGGTACAATCAAACAACTACTTTCCGAACAAAACCCAATACCACACGACTCAATCCACTCAATCCGATGGCTAAGCAAACCGTACCCAGAACAGAGAAGTGGCTCCATCATTATCAATTTATTAGACAAAGAACTGACAAATAGGATGATTCGGGGTTCTGTTTATTTTGAAGGGAACAGTTTGAGGGTCAGGGCATGTAAGAAGAATAGAGTCCAATGTTTCCGTTGTCAAGAACCAGGCCATATCAGTGTGCAATGCAAAAATGACCCCCTTTGCAGACACTGCGGTGCTAAACATGACTCCCAAACGTGCCAAGCCCCACAAACTGACCGCCCTCAATGCGTAAGATGCATTAACCAAGACGCGATCCTGAACCCTGACTCCTCATTAGACAAGACACTTGAGAAATACGCTCACTCAGCATCGAGCACAAACTGCCCAATCAGATCTAAGGGCCTACAACAAGCTAGCCATCAATCATGTTAAGAAACCAAAACTTATCGGATACAAGAAGTCCTAATTTTTTTTCATCTTCCTCTTCTTCTCTTTCCTTACTTCCCCCTCAGCTACCTAGTACGGTAGCACCAGACCACATAGATACTGATGATATTGTTTCACTTTCAGAAAATTCGGATATTACTATAGCACAGCTGAACTGCTTTAATGGAAAAGCAATAACACATAGTATACTAGCTGACAAGACTTACTCCATATTATTACTACAGGAACCGTGGATTGATCCCCGCACACTACGTCTCCCACCACACCCAGCGTGGCATGACTTCACACCTTACGATTACACCGCCAAAACTTACAACAACAAGCCCAGAACAGGTATTTACGTCACTAAGAGAATACCCTTGTGGCTGATTACACTACTCCCCAGCAGGTCACCGCTGCTTACAGCAATCAAGGTGAAGATCCCACAGGGCAGGATACCCCGGCTACGGCTATTATTGGCATATAACCCTCCCACACATAACACAGGCCTACCAGTCCTAAAGGACTGGCTCAGCTCCCACAACAATAGACGCACAGCGACCATCATGGGAATGGATGGAAACCTACATCACCCCAAGTGGAATCCGTCGAACTATCGACATACTCACCCGTTGGCTAAAGAGCTGATAAAAATATGCGGAACAGCAGGTTTTCAGATCAGCTCCCAAAAGAACATACCGACCTTCTACCCAAGAGCGCTCAACGCAAGACCGACAACATTGGACCTAACCTGGATCAACTTCGAACTCTCGAGACATCCAGTCACGAGTGTCACGAGCAGCAAAAATTTCGGCTCAGACCACCAACTACTCCTCACCACCATTCACCTAGACGAGCCTATGCCGGATAGGTTCCACAACACGGCCCGGTTCGAATCAATGGCTAAAACCAGTTTTTGTGACGACTTGGAACACCAGCTGAGTTCCCTCCCAAAGGTCTTCCACTCCTCTGAAGAAATTAACTCAGGAGTCAAATTCATAACAGACGCAATCACAGGAGCGTTCCAACGTCAAGGCAAACTGGTCAAAACCAGCAACCACCGCCATAAGGCATGGTGGGATGAAGACAAACTGGGACCCCTCATAAAAGAAAGAAATAGAGCACGTAGGTGGATGATACTAAGTGGTAGTCGAGATGCTAAACAATGTTATTGGGCCTGGAACTCACATGTTAGGAACGTCATAAATGAATTGAAACGTAACCATTGGAGGTCTTTCCTAGCGAAAGCCAACGGAAGTCTATCATTCAAAGCCTTCAAATACACACAAGCTCAAACTACAAACGTGATAGCACCGCTTTACCGACAGGACCGGTCCCTAGCAACGGATAAAGATGAACAAGCTGAGTTATTGTTCAAAGGCACTTCAGTGGTTCAGAACATATGTGACAAATCCGACATTCCAGATGACCATACCCAGGATAATATATACAAACATCCCCCAGTAACAAACCACGAAACCGAAGAAATACTGAAAAGGATACCCGCAAGGCGTGCGGTAGGAGGTGATGGCATACCCAATGAGATACTAAAACTAGCTAAGTCCATATTATTACCAAACATTGTTCCTCTGTTCAACGCGTGCTTAACTATTGGCCACTTCCCTCAGGCTTGGCGAACGGCCACCCTGGCGATCCTTAGGAAGAATAACAAAGATGACTATTCGGAGGCAGGCGCTTACCGACCTATCGCACTCTTAAGTTGCCTAGGGAAAATCCTGGAAACGATCATCACCAGAAGGGTCACATACTGGGCTGAGACTCACCAAATCCTGGCGCAAGGGCACATGGGAGGGAGGAGACAACATAGTACTGATGATGCATTTGTCATATTGACTTCATGGATTCACCAGAAATGGAGAGAACGTAAAGTAGTGTCAGGTTTATTCCTAGACATAAAATCTGCTTACCCTTCAGTTCACAGAAGACGCCTACAACACACACTCAGATCGAAAAAATGCCCGGCCTACCTTGTACGACAGGTGGACTCATTCCTTGATGGACGGTCAACCAAACTGAGATTACAGGATTTCTTATTGGACGACTTCAACATAGACGATGGTCTTCCCCAAGGATCACCGCTTTCAGTGATCCTCTATATCCTATACAATTCCTCCTTACTGATTGATATTAACATTTCGTTGCAGGTAGACAAAATCTCCTTAGCCTTCATTGACGACGTAACACACCTCGTAGCAAACAAGGACATTGATCTTAATATCCTTGACCTAGAGGAAGAAGGCAACAGATCCCTTGAGTGGGGACGTAGGCATGGAGCCATCTTCGATCAGAAGAAGGCACAAGTTATGCATTTCACACACCGGAAACACTCCAACCCACACCTCATGTTCGGAAACCAACTCCTGACTCCACTCACATCTGAACTAAGATGGTTGGGACTATGGCTAGACCCTAAACTGAATTTCGGGGCCCACATCAGACGTATGCACCAGCGGGGGAAAACAACAATTGCTCAACTCAATAGGATTAGCAAGTGCTATCATGGATTAGGCCCAAAGGAGACAAAGAATCTCATAACGGCTATCCTGAAACCCAGGATCCTGTTTGGGAGCGTTGTTTGGTTCAACACCCGGACAGAAGGTAAAGTGTCCAAAATTTTTAATTTAATCCAAAATGCTGCCAATAGACTAATCCTGGGAGCGTTCAAAAGCTGACCAATGGACCATATGTATCACGATTCTAACGTGATAACTTTTAAGGACTTAGCCATACGGTACAGCCATAACTACATCTATAAACGACTCACGGCTCCGTCGAATCACCCCTCAAGAGGAATTTTACAACTAGAACTAGCAAGAATCCCAGCTACGCATCTAAGCCCCATTCACAGGCTACTAAGAAGAACTGACTTATTTCTTCCTCACAGACACTTCCTGGAGACAATATACCCCTACCCAGAACCGCCATGGACTGAACCAAGATGGACGGTGGAGAATCTAGGATGCAAGCGCGAGGAGGTCAAAGAACGAATCCCAGCACAAATCAAGGAAGAAAGAAACCGTGGCGCCTGTGTAATGTTCACAGACGGATCTTTTATACCGGACGTCGGAGGAGGCGCAGCCATCGCAACAGAAGGGAGAACAGTCTGTCATGCGTATGGACCATTGGAAGGGATTTTCAACTACGATATGGAGACAATGGCCCTGATGATTGCACTGGTCCAATTCAAACAGATAACTGACACAACACCTGACCTTTTTACATCCTTAGCGATCTTTAGTGATAGTCAAGCAGCTCTAGGTTTACTCGCTAATCCACTACAACCCAAGTCACTACAATATCTAACAAGGTTCTTACTCCGCTCCTACAAGACCATCCCGATACAACTGCAAATTAGACTCTACTGGACGCCGGGCCACGAGGGGATAGACCTAAACAAACGAGCGGATGAGGCGGCGAAACAAGCAGCAGAGAGTGATTCGGCACCCATGATGTTCCCCATGAGTTTAGGGGGGTTACTACGCCACACAAAACAATTATTTCATTTAAGGGGAGCTGTTCCTATTACACCATACAAGACAAAACCAAAGTGGATAGCTGATGCACTGGATTCTCTAGAAAAAGGCGATGCCGCGGCAATCTTCCAACTCAGATGTGGACATTGTCCGCTGAAGAAATTCCTACACAGGATAGGAGTGGAAAAGACCGACAAATGTGAAGGATGCCGTGCAACGGAGACACCGGCGCATTTCTTAATTTACTGCAAGAAATACAACAAACAACGACAAGTCTTCAGAAAACGTCTAAAGGAGGAAAAAATTAAAGTCAACTTCAACTCGGCTGTAGCGCTACTGGACACGCCCAAAACTTACCCTTACCTAGCTCACTTCATACAGTCAACAGGAAGGTTTTCACACCTAAAATCGTACTTAGATATTTAACAAACAATTTAGAAGATTCATTATGCCAAATGCTTTCCTCTTTTTCTCTTTCTACTCTATGCTCTTTTACCCTTTCTCTGTACATAATTTTCTGGGAGCTTATTTGTTATGATCTGCGTGTCACAAAGAGACTATTGTAAAGGCTCAGTAGTCCAGTACAGTAGAAAGCTTAAAGGCTTTTGTGATTACTTTTTGTATTACAGTAGACAGACATAGCTAGTTAGTGCGATATGTGAAATCAAAAGCACTTTAAAATAAAAAAAAATTAAAAAAAAAACAGTATACAAAACGTAAAACAGTCACTTACATGTCAAAATTAACATAACACAGCATATTACACAAACCAAACATACGTTACATGATCAATAAACATGAATTACAAGTTGAAATTGGATAAAACACAGCAAAAAGCAATGATTTACAATGATTTGCGCTATGTAGAATTGATTCACACAGCAAATGACACAAGAAGAGAATGTGAAAAGGAAGAAGAAGATGAATAAACATCATTACACACAGCAGTCCACAGCATTAATCATCATTACAAATAATCAAATCACATGTACACAGCAACAACACAGCATGAAGATCATTACAGGTTGGAATACACTAGTAATTAAGGTTGTGTATGTGTAATAAAGATGATCAACATTAAATAAGCCAATCAGGTGGGATTTGTTGGGAGTTGGAAGGATTGAGATGAGTAATAAGTGTGAAAAGAAGAGTTGTTGAAAAGGTTTTTGATTTATTTTATTTTTGAAAAACATGTATATAAAGGCCTTCACTTTGTCCCACATTTATATTTCTTTTCTCTCAGCTATGATATAGTGTAGTCATTTTTATCATTATAAATCTACTATACAGTCTTAGTTCACTTAAACTGCCCTTATTTTAATTAATAAGAGAATTTATTTTAGGTCTTATAAGCTACAAGCTTCCTGGAATAACACTATAGCAGTGTTGCTTTATATTGGAATAACACTATAGCAGTGTTGCTTAAATTCTGGAATAACACTATAGCAGTGTTGCTTTAATTTGGAATAACACTATAGCACTGTTGCGTAATTGTTGCTTAGGATATATTTCTCTGTTATCAGGAGACTTTAACAACAAAGCACAGGTTGTTGAAGATTCTCAGAAGGGGCAGTCTCAGGCATCTTCTGTAGATTAATTATTTACAGATTATAACCCTTCAAGCACTGTATAGCCCTTGTGGTGCTATAAGTTCCACAACGCCCAAAGTGTTTGAGCAAGAGATATCACAGATCTTGGCCGAGACCAGCTGCCCCGATCTATCCAACCTTTTGTTATACTCGGGGCCCATGCAGAGTTGACTGACCGAGGTACATAATCATCCTACCACCCGCCGAACACAGCCTCAAACTGGTGAGTCCATTTGACCTCTACAACTTTGATGGATTTCCTAATACTGACCCTTTTTATCATGTGCCCTGAACATCGTCGCTATCTTACTTCAAACCACCACCACCAAACAAGTTATGCCGGATGAGGACAGAGTGCCAAAGGTCCCACATCCTTATTGGGTGGTTGCCTTTGGGCCTCAGCTCGGGAACCACCGGGGCCACCCACCCATCTGTGAAAGGCTTGTCAGACTAGGCTCAAGTTGTCTTGCTGGCGCTTTTGGCTGGGGAGTGGACACATCATTTGAATGGAGAGCCCATAACATGGTTGGGCAGGGTTGTGCCCCACCCTATTTTTTTTAGTGCCTTAAAGTTGACTAAAAAAAATAGGGATTTTTGATACTGTTTGAACAGTGGCTTAAATGCTTGCAAGGCAAATTCAACTACAGTTGAATTGCATCTTTGCAGCGCATTGCCCAACCCCTAATGAGTGCCAATTTGTTTTTGGATGAGAGGTAAGCTGATTAATCTTTTGCACTAAACTTGTCTAAGCTACAAGACAAAGCAATCACAAAGTTGTATGTGTGTGTAATCAAACCTCCACAAATCAAATGGGATTAAAGCTTCACATACATACATGCACAACAGTGGATGTAAGTTCCCTACGGACCTCTGAGGCGTCTTGCGTTATTCCTCCAGGTCGCCACTGAGGGTAAGTTAAGTTGGTGTAAGAACGGCAGATGCTCACTGAAACAGAAGTTGATAGAGAACGCAGCATCTTGCGTAGAAAAGATGTTTAACAAGGCGTTTTGATGAGAGGATAGGTGTCATAGATGTAGACGGTTGTTATAACAATAAAGGAATTTTACTTAGTGGTAGTTTTTGAAGAATTATACTTTAGTCTATTATCTTCCTTTTACTAGTTTTATTTATCTGTACTTACTTCAAGTAGATTTCTGTTAGATCAATTATGCTCTGTTTTAGCTGTTAGTTTATTAATTGTTTCTGTTCCTGGATTAAAGATTTGTCACTTTAAATAGTTCTGTTTGGTTCTCACTTTAGTTCTCTTTTCTCTATCGAAATTATTATAATCATTCTTCCCTTTTTAAAGACTTTATCTTAAAGACCAGACCAGAACGGGTTATCGTTCAAGACCAGACTTGTATCTAAGAGATACAAGGAGGACCCTGGAAAGCTCCTACTGACCCGTCTGACCAAAAAAGTCAGGTTTTGGGCCATTTGGTCTCAGATGTATCTGATGAAAAAAGTCGGGTCTTGCTCTTTGGAAGGTTTTCCACAAAAATGTATCTGACCAAAAATGTTGAGAACTGGAGACTTCACCTACATGTATCTGACCAAAAAGGTCAGGTTCAGACACGGCTTGAACACCTATCTATGTCCCTACAGGACAACAAAAGCCTAGTGCTCCACCAATCTATCATGCAGATGTGAGACTGGAATACTCGTCTAGAGGTTTGATCACTCAGATAGACTCAGATAGACTCAGATAGACTCAGATATACATAGACTTCTCAATTTAGGATTTCCTGATATCACCAACAATATTACACCTTTCTGGTTGACAGATGTTATTTGGTTCCATCAATCATTCAAGAAAGGTTTCAGTCCATCAAAATGGACCTTTTGATCACGTGATATAATGAGGTAAGGCAACATCAGCTTGCCAATAATGCAAGTCTCAAGGAGGCTTGATATTTTTGTTCTTCTGTATTTCACTGAAAATGTTATTTACATCACTTTGGTAATTAAATCAACAAGTGTCTTTGTGTGTGATATATGCTCATATATAAAAGGAATATCTTTGGTCCTTATAGTCAGTGGACAGTGATTATTGGTTTGGCTGAGTTGAGAAGGGCTGCCCAGGCTGTACTGCCTGGGCAAATGCTTGGGGCATTTATCCAATCTCCGGGGTTTTCTCCTGGGTTTGGGGCTTTCTTTCTTGGACCCGGCGCTTGGAGGTATCTGACGACAAAAGTCAGGTTTTTACGTTGAAATTTAAAAAAACGAGCTTCCCATTAAGGGTATCTGTCGAGAAATGTCAGGTTTTGGCCAAAAAGAAATTTGTGACCAGAAAAATGTCGGGTTTTTTGTCAGACGGATCAGTAGGAGCATTCCAGGGTCCTATACAAGGTTCCCCATCACAATAGGGAAAGGAAAAGCCCGTTGAAGATCACAACCTTCCTAAACATTCCATTTGGTCTAAACCGATGATGGGTGAGACTATGTAGGCGATGTATGGGTCTGCCCATCTGCGATCCCAAGCGCCAATCCGAGCCGTCACGAAGGAGGGAGTAGTTTGGGCTCTCAAGCCGCCCGAGAAGGAAGCTTAATTTTCAATCTTCCACCATCATCACCCTTGACATGGCACAGGATAGAATGGAGTGAAGAAGGGTGAAGAGCATGAGTCAATCAACATCAACCGTCTTCCCGACCCAGCCAGGAAGGTTTTACCGGTGCTGGAACATACACAGATGCAGTGTTCGATGGCTGGCTAACGGCTCAAAACACACTTAACGCAATGGGGAAAAAAAAATTGTGGAGACCCTGAGCTCGACAAACTCCCGAAACATCAAATGAGCTTTGTTGAGTTTAGAAGACCCTATGACGATTGAGAACATTTGCAAGAAGATTAAAATCTGAATCAGATCTGGTCATGAGTCTTTTGTATCAAGTATGTAAGTAAGTAAGTATGCAAAAAAAAAAGAATCCAATCAAAATCTGCACCGAAATAAAGACGTTCTTCTACTTTTTTAAACTCCAATTCGATCCTCTTCTTCCTTTCTTCCTCTCATCTCATTTTACAATCATCCACTCACTTTTTCAATTTATCTATCACCTTTTCTTTGCAGCTCTAGACCCTCATCCATCTAACATTTCATCACCTCATCATATCTAAATCGAGATCGAGATCAAGATCTAGTTTTGAGTTCTGGTGTTTCCAATAGAAAAAGAAAAGGAAAAAATGATTTCTAAACTCATTCAGTGCTCCATCTTCTTCATGATGATGAATTCAAGTTGGTGTATCAGAACTCAAAGTTGTGATATCGGCATGTTATTCGGTACCAATAGTGATCATTGTTGAGTGATTTTGAAATCCTTTGATCTGATCATCCTCCTCCTCCTCACCTCCTCCTAACCTACCTGAGATCATTAACGTTTAAGCTCATCAAAATCCCTTCATTCACCTTTCTCTCTCCTTCTCCGAATTCATTCTTTAGTTTGTGGAGGAATTGAAAAAGGTCGAAAATATGGTCTCTATTGTCCCATGAGCTCATGTACAAATGGTGGTGAAAGTAAGTGAGAGATGTGAATCGAAAATCATTCTCAAGGATCATCATCCAGATCGTCTCCTTCATTCATGATTTGTAGCCTCTTGCTTACTTTCTTCATCATCTTCAGTCTCAGGATGTACAGTAGACCCACATCAAAAATCACCCAATTTCTCTTTAACTAAGAAATTATATTGTCAAGAAATGTATACAGTCACAGACGATGGTCGAATTCGTAAGTTGATGTACTATTACTTAACACTTCACAATTCAACCAATCCATCTTCATTCAGATCGGATCTTCAAATTCAACTTGATTTATGTAATTTTCTTTTTCTTCTTTTTTTTTTTTCCTTCGATTTTTCAAAGATTGTCGAGCTCAAGATCCTCCTCTGATCGTCAAGTGTACAAAGTGGTCACCCGTGGGTAAGTTAGATAGTCTGATCAAGCTTCCCAATCCCTTTATCATTCACTCATCTTTCATCATAGTACCTCATCTCCTTCATCTCTGATCTAATGCTTCTTTCACATCCTTCTATCCTAGTGTGTGATAATTGTGAAGATCAAGAACATCCATGGCACACATGAATGATCGAATGAAGGAGCAGTTGATCAACTCATCTTCACTACCTTTCTGATTTCACTCAACTTCACTCTGAGTCTCCACTGTTTCATCGATCCAGAGCAATCAAGAATGAACTCAGAAGTGTGACGACCAGTCTTTCTTCAATCTGAACTGTGTCTAGCTGTCTATCAAATTTGAGCGCCTTGTTCACTTGCTCGTAATCTGTAGTTCCGTTGTTCAAAAGACTTGCACACTTGTCGAGTTGATCATCCCATTTGTGCTTCCAAACATGCATTATCTTTGCTTCTCAACACCAAGCCCCCTCCAATGTACACTTGAGATCACAAGTATCAAAAACCAAAAAATTACACACAGTGAGGATCGTCAAAAGCAAACATTTCAAAATTACTTTTTTCAAGCTTACCGTGCCTGAACCCATGAGTGTCAATTTATTTTAAGACCTCATTCCTTCGCAACCGCCTCAGTTTCCTAAAGAAACGTTTGATAATTTGTTATTCCAAAAAAAATTCATGTATATATATTCTAACAAAAACAAGAAGAAAACAGAGTTCATACAGAAACAAAATCCTTATAAATCCAAAAAAAAACTTGACTTGAAAATAGGAAAATCAAGAGAAAATTGATATTTATTTTACAAGACTTACTTTAGCTTAGCTACTAAAAATGAAACAAAAAAAAGAACAATGTAATTAAAAAACCCCGCAATCCAAAAACTTGATCCATTCAAATCATACGACAAAGAAAACAGAAATCTTTCAAAGAGAAGGTCATTATATATATTCATAAAATTTGAAGACCTTTGCAGTAGTACTCCAAACAAAGATCAACACATCTTCCAAACCATCAAGGTATGAATCATAAAAACAAAACAAAACAAATAACGACTCCAAAAAGACCTATCTATCTCAAGAAACTCAATTCTCCAAACCATTAACACAATGACCAGCGCCCAATACTGAGAGAAACCCAACCAAACAAAACATTCAATATTCTTAAATTCAAAATTAACATTTAAAAGAAAAGAACTCACATCTAATCTCATGACCTTCAACAAATCCAATCTTTCCAATCGGAATGGTCATTAATCTATTAGGATTGATTTCCTCCACGCCTTCAAAGTGATGTTTATTCAATTCAACTTCATCACCAACAGTACCAATTTTTTTCACAATCCCATTTTGAATCGAATCCAATTTTTCCTTGTCAAAATGAATGACTTCTTCAGTTTTCACCACAATAGATTTACCTTTCCAATCCGTCCCATCTTTATTCTCAATCCTTTCATCTTCGTGTTTATTAGATCCAGGGAGATTATTAAAGATCCTTCTAGTCAATTCATTATTCTTTAATGCTTTAATCGGATCTGAGAGTTGTCTTTTTAAATTATCTTTTTTAGAAATAGATGAAAATGAAGCTGGAAGTGATTGGTTTGAGGGTATTGAATCATCTATACGCGGTGGTGATTCATCAAACCTGACCGATGGTTTTTTCTTCACTACCTTATGTAATTCATTTCCATTCATGTCAATTATACTATTAGTACTCGATCCTTTTAATTCCTGATTTGATACAGATGATCTAATTTGTTTGATAGAACGGTTTTCATTTTGAATAGACATCTGTTCGTGATTGACAGTAGAATTAGAAGTGAAGGATCCATTCACGGTTGATTTTCTAATCTCGTTAGGTTCTAATTTTGAAACAGCTTCTTGTAATTTACTTTGAGTAGATTGATGTACTTTATTCAATTCACTTAAAGCTGATTGTAATTTCAGATTCTTTAATTTAGCTTCGGCCAATTCTTTCATAGCTTTCATATACATTTTTTCGACTTCTTCTTTTACGATTTTGGATGATTCTAATTCAAGTAAGATGGGTAAAATCTCTTCTGTTTCTTCCGATTTGATCACTGAGACTGAAGTTGAACTATTCATAGATTTCTGATTTTGATTTCCTAGATTTGAACTCAATAAATTTTCAGTTATTTTGATTGATTCCTTTCGATGCTAAGATTTGTGGGATTTCAGATGTTAAACTTTTATCAAATAATCCGATTTGTGAAACATCAATTGAATGTGTACCCAAGGCTGGTAAACTTGCAGCTCTTGAGACATGTCTTTGTGGAAAATGTGCTGATAAATCAACTTTACAAGCTTGAGTTCTAGCGACGACTACTCTTTGAACTAAATCTACATCTTCTGATCCTTCTTGTTCACCTTGATCAGATACACTTCTCTTATCTTCTTCACTAGATGAATCATTATTCTCAGACACCGTCGTAGCTCCTGGTGAAGTTGTTTGTCGTGTAGTATTCTCAAAAATCATCGTAGCTCTTGGTGAAGGTGTTTGTCGTGTATTAACTTTAGATCGAATGAAAGGAAGACCTTGTTCATTGTTTGTGTTTGAACTGCTTGAGTTGCTTTGACCAGGTGAAGAGATGAGATCTTCATTATTTGATGAATCAGAAGCACATTCTGATTTCACAATGATTGGAACGATGACTGAGTTACTTGAAGTCTTTAAATTAGGTGTTGCTTTTAATGACGACTCTTCATCTTCGAATCTGATTTGTCGAGTCAAACTCTCAGGTTTTGAAACGGTTGTGGTTTGAGAAGCAGGGTTGTTGATCGATTCAGAAACAATTGATAGATTTGTCACATTCTCTGCCACTCGCTCTGGTATATACGGTTTTATATTCTGAGTGGCAGATATAGATTTAGCAATAATTTCTTGAGCATCTTGATTCTTGATATTTGAATCATAAGGTCTTAAATTATTCGAAACCATTGAAACAGTTGAGCCTATACTTGTTTGTCGTTCGTGCCCATATCTCGGATTGGATCTTTGACTTCCAGTTATCGAAGGCCGAGATTCATCAATCATGAAGCGAACCGCTTGGGGAGGGGAGACTACGATTGCATCATCCGTATCACCGCCTGGTACATATACTGGTGGTGGAGAAGGTGCACGAGCTGAAACTTCACGAGATGAAAGTTGAAGTCTTGATTTGAGTAACGGTTCAGATTTATCGAAGACGATTTCGGGGGCTGGGTATTGCGAGTAACTGACACCGTAAAGTTTCTGCTCGGCAGAAGGGAGTGAGAAGAGGAAGTTTAGGTAAGGGTGGAATACGATATGGGCGTGGGTTCTTGACTTACTTCCCAAGCTTTGGAGGTGGATTCGAATAAAGCAGTGAGTGTATGCTGATCGAATACCCGCTCAGTAAAGCTATATGTTTTCCCAATGATACAGAGGTAAGTATATATATCATACTGAACAAGATACAAAGAATAAATTGAACTCAACTGATCGACTACCTTTCCAAGATGTGCAAACATGTCATCGCTATAATTAAGACCCTTCAACTGATGAGTCCTCCAAGCTAGATCTCTGTAAAGGATATACCAAATTAAAGAATATAAAAACATCAGAATAACAAATCTCGCAATATTGATCAATAGAAAAGACTTACATATCCCATGTAGGTATACAAGTATCTATTGAAGTATTATCTCTAACCTTTAAGAGTTCTACAAACCTATCATACAAAACCATTATCAATTCTCCGATAAAAGTATTCAACGAGATTATAAATTGATCCTTACGCTTGATATCTTGAGCAAGCACGATTGATGGCCAAACCCGAAAAGTTTTTCCGACTTGAAGCCTCAATATCACGACCACCAGCAGCTTTATTCCAACCTAAGCTAACGATTGTATTTCTAAAACTTTCTTGTCTTTTCATCTAAGAGTAAGAAATAAGAAATGTCAGTAATTGGAGTGATGGAATGATGAGAATGAGAAAGTGAAAGAACTGAACAAATGTGATTAAATCAAGTGAGAATGGTTCTGGAACACTATAAGCACTTAGCATTCGATTCACTCCTTCAGTCTTTGATATCCTGTTTTAATTCAAATCAGTAACTCTGGTGTATCATTTCTCATGGATTTCAAGGTTGACTTACTTCGGAACAGCTGTTAGAACTTTCATGGTTTGAATTGCAGCTTGTGTAGAAGATAATCGTTGATCAACATCAGTATTAGATAAAGATGCGAAACAACGAGTGACCAGTCGATTGAATGTTCCAGCATGTTCAACATCTTCCAACTTTTTACTCGTACTCAAAGTTCCTCTGGAATACCAAAAGACAAAAAAAGTGAGCAAATTTGACACTCTGTTTTATGTGTTTCTTAGATTGAAAGATGACACATACCCCATAGAATCAAACTCAGCCAATGGTGGTAAAGAGAGAGAATAAATATCTCGAAGTAATTTATGAACCGCTAGATCGGCTTTCGTACCCTGCCATCTACACCCTTCACACTTAAGTCGACAATTATAACTTTCGGCCCATCCGGTATGATTACGATTAGTGAAACCTGATATAAAGTGAGAAACTCACCAGCATCAATGATCACGATGATAATCAAGGGGAAATGAGATGTAAAGATGAAACTCACGAGACTCAATAGCAGATTCACAACGTGGACAAAGAGAAGTACGGAAAGAAGGGTTTTCAAAATATTCAGTAGGATGATAAGCAGTATTAGTACTATCAAACCAATGTCTGATAGCTTTTTCTGAAATTGATACACCCATCGGATGTAAAGTAGATCTAGTTCTTCTATATTGACTTGCCTGTAAAGTATCGAAAAGATCGAAAAAAATTCTTCACATCAGCTTTTTTCCTGTTCTTTTCGAAGGATATTTTATTAGTGAAAAAAAATCACTTACTGCTAATGAAAGAGGGAAAGAAACAGCTCTAAGGATTGGATACATTCGTCTTGAATCTTCATACATCCATCTAAATCATAAACAAAATGTTTATGCACACAGGAAAATGAAGACATGTATGCGTCAAAAGGTTTGAACTTCTTCCAGACCATGAGTTTATAAAGACTCTCAAAAAGAATCATAGTCAATTTACCTCGATCCTAGACAATAAGCATGCCAAACCATCAAGACATCGAGAGGTGGAATAGTATCGAGGTCAATGGTGATAGGTTGAAGTCGACCGATCCAAAGTTCGAATCGAAAGATAGCCATGTGTAAGAACTCAAGCTCAGGTCTGATAATACGAAGGTGATGAAAGGCATTGAGTAGGGTGATATGATCTAGTAAATCTGCATGAGATACCCATGGAGTCATTTGAACTTGTCTGGATCCCATCGAATCAAGATAAGTATGTTTGAACTGTTTTGATAGATAAAAAGAATACGTTGACGGGGTTTTATAGACTATACAAGAGATTTATTTCTAAAAAGAATAAATCGATAGGGAAGAATGAACGATGGGGTGCAATTGTTTTGAAGGGTTGATTCTTTATATATGTCAACGTGTGATGAGAGATGATGAAGTGTCGAGTATACAAGTTATTTTTGAAACTATCGAATACAGAAGTATGGATGTAAGAAAGAGAGATTGGATGGGCACGGTGGGATGGGAGATGAATTTGATGAGGTTTGTATGAAATTGAGAGACAGGTTAATGATCTCACGCTTCAGTTGAATGAATAATTGGATGAATTGAATTTGATACAAGAAGTTGATGTTTGGAGAGTGAAAGAAATCAAAAAGAAAGGATTGATTTGACAGAAAATTAAAATGAAAGATTGTTACAAAATCAAATCAAAGTGATGAGGTTGAGATAATCGAATGAAACGATCAAGCTGAAGTGATTCACTCTGGCTTGACCTTGGAATGCTTCACTTCAAAAATGATTGATCAGTCAAATCAAACTACCTATGTACATACTTCATTGAACCCATCAAGGCTCATCAGGAGGGGCTTATACAGCTCAAGTCACAAATCATTCAATTGAACAGCATCTCTGTCAGTCATTCAACTCTTGATCCATCTTCAAAGATCTCCTGAAGCCTGCTCACTCACGAGTCAGTCACTGGTCAGCTGATCTGATCTGATTTAAAGGTTTCTATGTAAACAGGATAAGCCACTCAGAAAGATCCCAATCAGCTGAAAGTTTTACATAATCATCAGCTTCTGATCCAAACCCAAGTCTCTTGAGAAACACTAGGGTGGTCACTCTGGCTGAGCTTCAAATCACTCCACTGCATCTGGTATAGATCATCCCTCAGCAAATCACACAAGCCATTCAAACAACCAGAACCACACTCATCTACTTACAACAGGTTTCCAAAGCTTATGTAATTCAAACCGAAAGTAAACTTTTATTCAACTTTTTCGGATGAGAACTGGAGGAGACACAGATTTGAAGCTGAATTGCACGTTCGGGATTCTCGAATCCTACAGATAGTAGAAGTGAACACGTTCATGATCATCAACTTTCATCAAATACTTCTCAATGACATACAATCTTTCTGCCAAGCTTTTTCTTTTCATCTCTTCGTGAAGATAAAAGAAACAAAGGGAATTGGTTTAAAATTTCATTCACTTGGTTTTGTAAAACGCTTGGTTCTTTCTTGGTCAACATTCGTGAAGAGTTATTTATGTATATTTGTACAGAACCGATTCGGATCATTACAAAGATACTTAAAACCTAATCAAAGTTTGACCAAGCTTCCCACGAAGACGGAAGGTCACCATTTCTTGTGATGTGATCAAATGTTTAGGATCTGGTGATGTCGGAGTCGGATGTACTGAAAGTTCGACTTCGAGGATAAGTATATAGTCCCTTGGATTTATCGTACATCTTCATCCTCTTATCATCATTCTTTAACCTTGTGATTCTTTTCTTGGTTCATCAATCATGGAGATTGTGATCCACGATGTACCTTCTCACTTCAATTCAGAGAAGACGTTTCATCTTTTACCATTTCTTTTCTCTTCAAGACTTGAAGAAATTTTTGGGGGAACCATCTCGTGATTAGGTTTTCTGGAATTTGCTGTAACTTTCCCATGAATCGATCACCACATATTCTCCATACAGTATTTGTTTAAAGCGTCTTATGATTTATTTACATACATAACTGAATTGCTCGATTACTCATCACAGCTTGTGATCCCTTTAATTGAAAGTTTATCTGAAGATTGATCTTGAAAGAGGCGTGCGGAGCAAGTGATGTACTAAAATGTGATGCGGGGTTTGAGGGTGAACCCTTTCTTTAAATTCTCTTACAATTAAGGATGTTCTTGTTTAAAAGTTTAAACAAAACGTTCATGAAGAAATTGAACACCTTTGGATTAAAAATGAAGAATGATCACTTCAATGTTGTTCATTGATTGCAGACAGTTAACCCAGTGATAATCTGAAATACTTCAATACTTCATTAGGTTCCAAGATCAGTCACTTGTTTAAAATATGAAAATGTAGTGCTCTTGAAAAACTTGATTAAAAAGCTTCAGTCAATCAAAAGACTTGAGTCTAGAATTCTCAAATCTTTCAAAGACGTACTTGTATCATCTACGTCTCATCAACTCTGCATCACTCTTATGTTACGATTTCATGTCTATAGTTGACACCCATCATAAAAGATATCGTAGGTGACCCCATCCAGTAAATGATAAATGTAGTCATCTTTTTTTCTTCTACACTCACTGACACTCACAAATGTAAATTAAAACATCCTCAACATATTTGATTATCTGATGTGACTGAAACCCAGGAATGAATGACTAAAAGGTGGGGTAAATAGAATTCATCTAACAAAGGTCATCGACAGTCTTTTTTTCTGAAGTTTGAGTTACAAGTTTTAACACTGGTCATGTCCATCACCTCCTCCTCCACGTTCTTCTTTTTGTAAGACAATTCGACTATTGTATCATCAAAGAAAAGATACATGATCAGCAAACCGGTTTTGTAAATACAGAACTCGAGAAAAAGAACAAAAATAGCCAAAAGTAGAAATAAACTCACTCATCAATCCTTAAAAGAGCAGTACAAGCCTCAAGTGCAGATTTCAACATTCTAATCTTTCCAACCATAGGTTCTAAAACTCCTCTTTGTACACAATCTGATACTCTACCATTTTCAAGATCAAGTCCAAAGTATTTTAATTGTTTTTTCGCATCTTCAGGTCCTGAAGTTTGTGAAATATTATGAATCGCTCTTAATTTGGCTACTAATTCAGTTGAATCTTTGGCTGCATTGGTTGCAAGCGTTTTAGGGATAACCAACATTGCTGCGGCAAATTCGGCTATCGCTAATTGTTCTCGTGAGCCCTGTGGTTTAAAGTTAGTGTTCATGTTAACGTTAGATATCATGCCATATGATCATTAATTGATCAACGTACGAGTGTAGTAGCAAAATTCTCGAGATAGATGCTTAAAGCCGCCTCGACAGCACCACCTCCAGGTACCACTTTACCACACTCAAGCGTCCGCTTGATCACACAGAGCGAGTCATGTAAAGCCCGCTCCATCTCATCAAGCATGTAATCTATGGAAAACAGTAATCACTATATAAGTCAATGGGGAGGGGCAAAGTTCGTACTGAAAATGTCAAAGTTGATCGCGGACAACGTGGTTGACATACCATTTGCACCACGTAAGATGATCGAAGCCGCACTATGCAGCTTGGTACCCTTAATCAAGATCAACTCATCGTCGCTAATACGATCCTGTACCACTTCCTCACAAGTCCCTAAGTCGGCCGGGTTGAAAGCTTCTTCACCATCCAACGTTGCTAAAGAGCTGACCACATTCCCACCGGTGCATCGAGCAATCCGTCTCAAGTCTTCCTTCCTGCACCTTCGTACTGCCATAGCTCCTGCTTCAACAAATTCTTTCAAGCATAGCTCATCAATTCCACCAGTGGTGAGAATCACATTGGCTCCTGATTTTAAGATCATTCGAACTTTCTCAAGCGTAATCTCCGATTCCCTGATGACGTCAAGCAGCCAAACGAGCAAAGATAGTTGAATCAGAAATAGCCAGAGGTCACCCAAAATGTCATGATATCTCATAGAGTAGTGAGATGAACCTTACCGCCTTCGAATCTGTTCCAGCTGCTCAGGGTCAGCGATAGTGATATGAACGCCCAGGTGCATTCGTGTCTTTTGAAGGTTCATGTCTAGACAAGCGACTTTTGCTGACGTGATCCTCTTTTTCATAGCTATATGACAATTTAAGAGCAGGAAAGTGAGGTAAGTAGTCTGAAGGATGGTTACTCAAGAGTCAGAAAATGAATCGACTTACCCTGACTGGCGACTGTACAATTGAGTGCATATCCTTTCACATAGATTGACTCCAAGGCACTCTTGCCGTGAGCTTTGAGTACGTTGACAGCCTTGACAGGATATTTGACTTCACCACGAGGGTTGATGGTCTTGACTGCCAACATAGCATCGACTGCAAGCTGAGCAAAGAATTCATCGTCACTGTGTTAGAAGAAAGAATAAGGAGGGGACAATCAATATTTAAACTTTCGGATGAGCTTCTTTTGGGAGATTTACGAGCCAATGATTTTACTCGACATGCTCGTTTTTGCAACATTGAGGAGTGTATCTTTCCCAAGGTTTTCAACTTTGATCACCAACTGATCTTGAATATGTTTGATAGCTTCTTTGCATGCCAAACGATAACCCGTAATGATCGTAGTTGGATGGATCTTGTTTTTGATGAGATCGTTGGCTCGTTTGAGAAGCTCGGAGGCGATGATGACAACTGAAGTAGTACCGTCTCCCACTTCTTTATCCTGTTGTTGAGCTAGTTCGACTAGTATCCTTCCTGCTGGATGCTCAACTTCTAGTAATGAAAGAATAGTTGCGCCTGCAATGAAAATTCCGATAGGTTGTATGCGCTTAGTATTAGCGGTTCTCAAGGCTTAGACAACATGAGATTCGTACCGTCATTACTGATAGTTACATCACCGATATCATCAACCATCACTATTGGTCACACGAAATCAGATTTTAGTTCTTCAGATCATTTCTCTTGCAGAAGCTTGAAAGAACTGACTTTTGTCTAATCCCACAGGTCCTAAACTTGATTTCAATACTTGTGCTACAGCCATAACAGCCGTTACGTTTTCTTGTCTAACATCTGCTCCAGTCGTCCTTTGACCACCTCCTGTGTTCCTTATATCATGTCAAACATGACGAAGAGGTAAGCAAAGGAATTGAAATTGAGAAATCAACAAGTTCACTGACCGAGCATCATACTTGCCCGTGGGTCTTTGGCGAAGAAGCTCATGATTGATATTTAATTTGACGTAAGTGGTGAGATGTGTGGTTGATTATCTTGGATGGTCAATCGATGTAAAGGTAATCAAGAAATCACAACGAGACTAGAAATTTGTTTGTCAAACTGAGTACCATTTCCAACATGTCATCTTCTTCAACAGGGGTTTCACACATGTGCAGATCTGAATCGGGTGTGACATCTCAACCCTTGGTCATGTGACATGTCGCATGGCGAAGGCGTGCAAAGTTGACGCCTCTCCTGCGCTATCCCAGATCCATGCAACATCTTGAACCAGTTTCCACCATTATGCTCATGAAGACATGTAATTTTTAAAGTAACGATCCATTCAAAATTCCACAAATACAGATAAAACCTTTCAATTTTATCCAGGATCATATTCCACCAACATCACCAGTAACAGAACAACACTTGTTGTTGCAAAAGATTTAAAAATTGCAAGGCAGGGAGAAAAACTTGCAATGTACATACACATCAAAAAAAGGAAAAGGAAACTCTAACAATTTGTACATTCACATGATTTACATAATGACAAAGAATACAAACTCATTGCAACGATTGATTAAGCAGGATACAAACCTGATAAAAACTATGAAACAGATCCAGAAACAAACAAGATATAATCAATCACTTATAATCAAGAGGAAAAAGGAATGTGAATCATACCTTGGAGATAATCAAACGTTGGATTTGTGAAGTGCCTTCATAGAGTGTAAATATCTTACTATCTCTATAAAGTTTTTCAACCGGATCTAGTATAGAAATAAAATTAGCCAAGACAGTATCGTAATATCCCTTTGGTTTTTATGGAAGACAGACTCGCATTCAGTATTGAATCCAGCCCCTCCAAAGACTTGGACTGCTAATCCTGCGTTTTTCACTGCAACTTCAGATGCCATACATTTTGCAATTGAGGCATAATAGGCTGGAAGACAAAGATATACAACAGGTAAACCATCTTTAGTTTTTGAATTTTATAAAAATGATTGGACGAAACTCAACTGTTTCTTTGTCCTATATCTTTCACAAAAGCGGATTTCCATACCATCATACGAGATGCTTCTACACCAATCGTCATCTCCGCCAACATGTGTCTATCTCATTGCGATATTGAAAATCAATCACACGACTTTCATACATATCAGGGTAAACGACGAAATGAAGGTGGACTCACGATACGTTTTGGTGTTCGATGATCGGCTTCCCCATAGTCTTTCTAGTCTGAGCGTACTTGACTGCTTCAGTCAAAGCACGTTGTGCTAACCCTACTGCACCACTAGCTACAAGTGGACGGGTGCTGTTAGAAAAGCAAATCAGAGATAATTCCAAGGTAATCGTTTGTGACACTTGATGAAGCCTACATGTCGAAAGCTTTCATAGCGATTTTGAATCCTTCACCGGATGTTCCGATCACGTTAGAAGCTGGTATCGCTACATCCTCAAACTAAAGAAAAGACATATGAAACTCAGTATTTTCTCGATAGAAATTTGACGCGATATGAACTCATGGTGGATATGTACGGTGATTTGACGAGTATCGGAACACCTCTGTCCCATATTGATTTCTTTCTTACCGACAGTGATTCCCGGAGTGTTCGCGTCGACTACGAATCCTGTCATTGACTTATGAACGGCTATTTTTTGTATAGTCGAGATCATCAGACAAAGAAATCATAAAATGCATGATCAGTGTTCTAGATCTTTTGTGGATTATTCAACGGAACATCCAATTGTACCAACCTGCTTCGGGATCGGTTTTGGCAAGAACAAAATACCAACTTGCTTGACCACCGTTCGTGATCCACATCTGATAATGGAAGAAAAAAGAATTGTAAGAGATGGTTGTCACGAAAGATAACTGATAGATCAAGCAAAGTTGGCTTCGTCGCATAGATGAAAGTACGAGTTTAAACAAACCTTGGTGCCATTGATCACGTATTGATCACCTTTCTTTACTGCCGTGGTCTTAATTCCTGCCACATCACTACCAGCACCAGGTTCGGTCACACAGTAAGCAGCTACCAAGGGACTCTCAGTCAGAAGACCCAAATATTTGGTTTTCAATTCTTCTGATCCAGCAACTATCAAAGGAGACTGAGCCAATCCATTGGCTTCGATTGCAGTTTGAATACCTGAACATCCATATGAGATTTCTTCTGAGATCAATGATGATTCTACTAATCCTAGACCTGCTCCTCCATATTTGGTCGGTACATGTGTATTCATTAAACCGGCTTTCCACGCTTCTTTTAACACTGGCCACGGATATTCCTGTAGGTTTTGAAGTATGGGTGGTTTGAATGGGTATCAATGGTTGACTTTGGATTATAGAACAATATGAAGAAGCCGAACTCACCATCGTTCGATCATACTCTGCAGCGACAGGGATGATATGATCGGCCGTAAAACGACGCGCCAAGTCTGAAATGTTTGTGAGGGGGTTACGATCTCTTCAGTTAGTTGTAAAACAAGGAAAGCTCCGATGGTCCATACGAACCTTGATAGGCTTGTTGATCTTCACTCAATGCAAAGCAGATAGGACCCGATGGATTGACATCAACTTGAGCTGAGTATGACTTGGATGTTAGCTTGAGATGACTTGCAATCCTTTTCGCTTTGTAACTAGTTCTGATACTTGAGCTGAATGCATTGGTTTTGAGAATATTAGTGGATGCCATCACTATGTAAAAACTTGATCAAGTGTGTATCGAAGGATCTCAGTGCTTCAATCTCTTTTCATGATGTCATCTCACATTTTCTTTAATCTCTCTCGGTCCGACATGCCCCGACCTCATTCAGATCCTCGGGTGTCCACATCGCCAAAATGAGAAAACTTGGGAAATATGAGCTGGACAAGTGCTGACCCAATCTGTTGTGGCGGCACTCACACATTGTGGCACTTTTCAACGCGCATACGATCAAGGTATGCTAAGATTGAAAATTGGGCTCGAGGCAATATTCGGCAGCAGCAATAATGAAGCATACTATAGACAAAATGCTGTCTGGTCAGGAATTCGATCAAGCCTTGAAAGTTGAGGGAACATGGTACATTTGAACGGTTCATGTTGGAGTACATTGTGAAGAAGTAAATGAAACGATCTTATACAATTGATATTTTACAGCCACTTTTTGAGATAATGAAAGACATGATACATGGTGAAACTTTGAGAACAACAAACGATGCAGGCAAGAAATTGATGAGAGAAAAGAATGACCACAGGCCTCGGATTCTCAAGGGGGTCTCTTCAACAAAAGCAGACTAAAGACTGTGGTAGCAATCTCATACAGAAGTCAAACATGAAATATTGAAAAGGACTTCTATTGGATCATCTCGATTTGCCTTCGCCTGGGAGATGCAACACTTCTGCGATTAGGAGAAGAGATCGAGATACTACCACTTTCGCCAGGCGCAACAGTCTTCGATTTCTCATCTTTTCCATACGGGGTTGAAGTCGAAACTGAGATTTTCCCGCCTCCACTCGAGCTACCGCTAGCACTCGCACCTCCGGAAGACTCGGGCTTGGTTGCTAAATCTAAAGTCTTCGACTTATCTTCACCAGTGCCAGTTGCGGTGGTACTTGCATCTGCTTTCGCACTTGCATCCGCTTTCGCACTTGCATCTGCTTTCGCTCCTCCACCTGCGTCTGCTTTGCCCCCCCTGTTACAGCCTACTGTATAGACACGACTGCGCACAGCAGATCACGTGCACGTTGTACTTATAGTCTCTCTCTCCGGACTCTGGCTTCCACATCATCACTAGTTGTAGAAGCCTACGTCCTGGAGAACGAGCTGACTTACCTATCGCCTGTTCATTATAGGTAATGATTACATCATCACTAGTTGTAGAAGCCTACGTCCTGGAGAACGAGCTGACTTACCTATCGCCTGTTCATTATAGGTTATGAGCTGCGTTACCTCATTTTAAACGAATCGCCCAAAACGTATATGCTCGTAAGTGTAAGCCTGAGCCGCCACTCAGCCTCCGATCAATGCCATTAGCTCGAAGCCCTCCATCCAGTTCGCGGCCTACGACTCGATCTAGATCCACATCAAAAAGCTCTATAACTCGTCGACGCTCGAGATCACCTTCTAAATCTCGTTCACCGTCCAAATCCCGTTCCAAAGCCCCCGCCGAAGAGACCGACGACGACGAAGAAGAGACCCAGACAAGAGAACCCACTCCTACCCCCGGATCAACTTCATTCTCATCCGACCAACCAAAACTACCTTACACGCTGCAATCCTTGAACGACACCGCTGATTTTCCTCACGTAACTACTCGACGACAAACGATTTTTCGCAATCCGACGTTAACCGAACCCACACCCCATCCATCCTACCAATTCGAACACGATATGTCTCAGAACGACCCTTCAGAACTAAGACTCAGGGAATTGAACCGCAAACACGATGACGTACACAAATTTATTGAAAAGATTGAACACCTTACCAGTGACGGCAAGAACTTTGCACGATGGAAACTCCGAACTGCGAGAGCCGTATTCGATATGACCGGTATAACTTGCTACTGGGATCTGACGAACGTTGATCAAAATTCCGATGTCGACATGGCGATAGATCGTTGTGCCGGCAGAGTTATCAACTCGACCATCGATGAGGAACTCATGGACTTGATCAGTGGGAAGACCCTCGCACACGAAGCGATGAACTGTCTCGAAGAACTCTTCAGACAGGGTGGTCGCACATCTCAATATGTCACCTTTCGCTCCATTATGTTCAGAACTTATGATCCCCATACCACAGACTTAATGACTTTTATAAATCAAATGAATCGTGATTTTGAAAAGCTCAAGTCGACCGGTTTCAAGTGGGATGAAGACCTCGTTAAAGCTATGGTCCTGCAAATATGTTCCCCAACTACTGGGGAATATGGAATGGACATTCTCAACACGACACTAGATGCGCGATATAGATCGGACAACAACCCCTCGTTCACCCTGAATGAAATTAGAACTGTGTACCAAAATCTCATTACCACGCGAAAGACCGTTCAAGAAAGCGATCAGCAAATCCAAGCAATGACTTCAGCATTCGCTACCAAGATGGCTCCAGCGAACTGGAACAAGCCGAATAAGATCAATGCGCATCCCTATTCCTCTCCTAATCAACAGCGTCGTTTGGGACCTGCCCCTCCCCCTCCTTTACTTCCAGACAGCACTATGCGCGACGCTACCACCAACACACCTGTACCTCCGTCTCGCCATACTTGTCAAGAGGTGATCGATAGGAAATTTCAATGCTTTCATTGCGAGGAATTTGGTCATGGTAAAGATGCTTGTGAAAAGAAGAAACGAGGGAAGAACAGATCCGCCCCTCACTACAACGACTGGATCAAGTGTACGAACGGTATCTATTATACACGCAAAGCAATGTATGGATCGGCTACGTACGGAGTACCCAACGTCAACGCTCGCTTCACTGAATTAGAAGACGAACCTCAAATCATGTCATCATCATTATCGCGAGTATCCGCTTCAACCGTCGCGTGGAGTGCCGAGGGCAACGATGTTGACCAAACACCCACCGAGTACCTTTTGGACAGCGGCGCTACACATCATGTGAGCAACGCCTTGCATTTACTCACTAACTATACCCCACTCCGTACCCACATCCGTATGAAAACAGCCGCTCATGGCGACAATGCTGTAATCATAGGAAAGGGATCGTTAGTAGTAAAAGCCTCCGACGGATCCGATTTTACAATCCACAACGTTCACTACAGCCCTCAAGCCTCGAACACTTTAATTTCGCAAGCAGCACTGATTGAAGATGGTGCGAAGCTATGGAGTTGGGGGAACGATGTGGTGCTACGTACGAAGAACGGCAAGAATCTTGTTGCTACTTACCGCAACCGTAAATGGTTATTGAATGCAATGAAATCCAATGTTATCAGTAATGACAAGCCCGATAGGGTGGGACGCATTCAAGCGATGAGTAGTGAGAAAGATAGCGAACTAGCCTACCTGTGGCATCGGCGACTGGGCCATGTTGATATGAAGCGAGTCCGAAAGCTTTGCGTGGGCCAATTGGGCCTTGGCCTACCCGAATCGATTCCTTCTGCACCTTTTACGTGCGAGGATTGCCTAAAGTGCAAAAGTACCCGTAGCCGAAAGCTCGGAAGGTCTGGCAGGGACTTAGGTTTGCTTGATGTCATTGTGTCGGACGTCATGGGCCCTTTCCCTGCGGATGTGAACAGTAATCGTTTTACCGTCACATTCCGGGATGTGGCTACCACTTTCTCCGAGATTGTTATCATAAAGAATAAATCCGATGTCCCGGAAGCTTTTACCCGGGTCATCAACAAGTGGGAGCGTGAGACCGGGTTCAAGGTCAGACACGTGAGAACTGATGGAGGAGGAGAATACGTCAAAATCACCTTCAGTAATTGGCTTAAGGAGAAAGGAATCGTACACGAACACTCAAATCCCTACGAGCCCGAGCAAAACGGGGTCGCCGAACGCCTAAACCGTACCATCAGTGACATGGGTAGGACGATGCTGGCGGCATCGCACCTTCCCCAGTCATTTTGGTCTTTCGCATACACAACAGCATGCTACCTGCATAATCGGATTCCCAACACGCTGACCGGAGATAAGACTCCCTTCGAACTATTTTACGGCAGAAAACCTCAAATGGACATCATTCGTACGTTCGGATCAACCGCTTTTGTGCATAGGCATGAAGCACAAAGAAACGGGAAGCTGGATGATCGAGGCCGGAAATGTGTGATGATAGGATATGTTGACGGCGGCAAGGGTTGGGCGTTTTATGATGCGGCATCAAAAGTATTGCTCAAGACGGGAATTGCAGTCTTCCCTTACGAAGATAAGTTTGTTCAAGATATTGATAAGACGAAATCAACAGAACCAACTTCATCGTCATCTCTCAATAAACTCCTTAACATCGTGCCCAAGAAGGGTGACATAAAATTCGTCATTAACGCCTTACGCTTCGGGGAATTTGTTGCCGAAAACACTTTATTGCACCAAGACGAGCAGGTTGAAGCTCTGACAAGCAGCGTCAACTTATCCGCAGGATGCGATGAACCTCAATCTTATACAGCGGCTATGAAAGATGTCTATGCGGACAAGTGGAAGGAGGCAATTGGAGTGGAGTTAAAGGCCATGGAGGAAATGGATGTGTGGAGAATAGTTGACCGACCAGACAATGTACATGCTTTAGGACTGAAGTGGGTGTTCAAGCACAAGCAGCTCGACGCGTCAGGTAACCCAATCAAATTCAAGGCACGTCTAGTTGCACAAGGTTTCTCCCAGCGAGAGGGCATCGATTACGATGAAACTTTCGCTCCGACGGCATCGGTGGCTTCCCTTCGATTTCTTCTAACGCTGGCAGCACGACTCGGGTGGCCGGTGCATTCCTTCGACGTGACGGCTGCATACCTACATAGCGATATCAAGAACAAAATTTATTTCAAGCTGCCACCCGGTTGCATGGAGGAAGCCAGGCGAGCCGGCAAGATCCTGGAGGCACTAAAAGCGCTGTACGGGACCAAGCAGGGAGCCAGGTGTTGGTGGAAACACTTTGAAGGCATTCTGAAGAAACTAGGGTTTGTACCGAGTCAATTCGATCAATCCTTATATGTATGTATGCGCAAAGAGGAAGTATGCATCATCTGGGTACATGTAGATGATGGAGCTGTGACCGGCAGCAGCGTAGAGTTGCTGAGGGAGATATCGGCTGCTTTGATACAAGAACTGAAAATCAGGTGGTCAGAATCTTTGGACTGCATAATAGGCATTGACGTTCAACGACTTGAAGATGGCTCTTTCGAACTATCACAAGCTGGGCTAACGCAAAAAGTCATCAATAACTTTCTTGATTCACCCGGAAAACTTTCGACACCGCTCAATCCCTCTAACCTTCCGACTACACCTGAAGAAGATGAAGAATGTGTTGATAAAACCAAGTACTTATCGGTAATCGGCTGTTTGAATTATTTAGCAATCGCGACTCGACCTGACCTCACATACGCCACGAACTTCCTAGCTCGGTTCTCTGCGAGACCCACTGTACAACACTGGGATGCAATACAAGGCGTCCTGCGTTACCTTAAGACGACTGGCTGCATCAAATTAAAGATCAAACCTCTCAAAGAAGACGTTAAGACTGGCCTACACACCTATGTAGATGCCAACTGGGGCGGTGAATTCTCAAGATCGGTACATGGATTTGTCACTTTCTTCCTGGGTTGTCCGCTAGCCTGGACGTCAAAGAGGCAAGGTTGTGTGGCGACATCGACATGCCATGCAGAGTACATGGCACTGGGGACGGCGGCGAGAGAGGCGGTCTGGTTAAGAAATTTAGTTGGAGATGTTGTAGGAGCTATTGGTCCAGTGAAAGTACATTGCGATAACACGTCGGCAATTCACGTAGCAAAAGACAACTCATCGAATAAAAGAACACGGCATACCGACAGAGAATTTTACTATGTAAATGAACAACTTTTCAAAGGAACAATTACGCTAAATTGGATTGATACAAAATCGCAAAAGGCTGACATCTTTACGAAGGCACTGGGACCACAACCTTTCGCTCTGGGTAGAAAGAATTTAAGTTTGGAGTGAATGGAATTTTTTTGTTATATTTTTTTCTCTTTACTTCTTTTGATTTTTATTGTACAGGCTCAGTTTCTGGCGGAAATTATCCTGATGAAGAGGTAAACGATTCCAGCTTTTGTTGTGGGGGCGGCAAAGCTGGCTAAAGGATCCTCTGTCTCAGCGACAAAATTCCAGATGACTGTTGTCCTCATGGGAATTTCAGTTATCTCTATTTTTTATTTTTTCACTATTCAACATTTTATTTTTTCTATTTTGTTTCATTTACCTACTACTGTAGCTTGTCGTGGGGGGGGTGTTACAGCCTACTGTATAGACACGACTGCGCACAGCAGATCACGTGCACGTTGTACTTATAGTCTCTCTCTCCGGACTCTGGCTTCCACATCATCACTAGTTGTAGAAGCCTACGTCCTGGAGAACGAGCTGACTTACCTATCGCCTGTTCATTATAGGTAATGATTACATCATCACTAGTTGTAGAAGCCTACGTCCTGGAGAACGAGCTGACTTACCTATCGCCTGTTCATTATACCCCCCGCCTGAATTATCGGTTGATTTTTCTGCTGCGGCCTTGCTTTCTCCAGTCGTGTCTTCATCAGAGGTAGAGTTGGGCGATGCCGAGTGATCACTGGTATTGGTGTCTACACCAGAGTAGGCGGAAGAGTCGGAGGATTTTTCTGAAGAGTTCGAGTCACTTGATTTACTGGATGACTCCTTCGTGTCACTTGACTGACCACTTGAACCAGGAAGGCCACCACCACCACCAAAGAGTCCTTGCAAACCGCCGCCAAGACCCATCATGCCTGATTGTCCAGAACCCATACCTCCCATACCTCCCATTCCTCCCATACCTACCATACCTCCAAAGGGAAAACCCATTCCCCTCGCCCCCATCTTACTAGATTCTGATCCTCCACCCGAGTCTCCAAGCGAACCAAGACCGCCCATACTCATTCCACCCATTCCACCCAGCCCACCGGTGCCACCGTGACTACCCGCGTCACCCATGCCACTGTGACCACTGATACCACTGCTGGAGCCCAGTTTTTTGAACGGACAATCACTAGCCCCACCAGCTTTGGCATCGAAATGTTTTTTCAACCATCCCATGAAGTCACCACCCATTTCTGCTCCACCCATTCCTCCGCCCATCTTCGGCCAAGCAGAGGAGCCGGCAGATTCAGTCTCTGATGAACTTTGAGCCGAGTTGCTGGATGCTGACGAATCTAAAGAGATTCAAATTCATTAATTCATCTTTTGCATCATTCTTACTTCAGATTGAAACTTCAACGCGAATCAACACACCTTTATGATTTTCGCTCGACTGAGACGAATCACTAGATGTATCACTACTTTCATCGGAGGCCTCAGAGCTTGTAGAGTTTCCACCTGTTTGTGACACATTATAAGATAACCATCATGAAATTCTGCAAACTAAACTCGTTATAGAGATAATGACTCACTACTATTGGTAGAGTTTGTAGTATTCATGTCGGAGTCACCTGAATCTTTCGAGTCCGACCATTCATAGAGAACACATCAAGTCATGCTAGCTCAATATTGAAAGTTACTAGACATACCTTCTTCTTCATTACTTGTTTGACTTGAGCCACCAGATTCATCACTAACCTCACTTGATTCACTCGAGCTTGTGGAGTTTCCGCCTTTGTGAAAGAGATCAATAGATAAGTTTTCTAACGAGACTAAATGCAAACTATCATAAAATTGATGACTCACTGCTACCTTCAAAGCTCGCATTTTTTTCACTTGAACCGCTAGATTCTTCATTACCTGCACTTGAGTCACTCGAGTCTTCAGAGTCCCCACCTTTGCGAGACATCAATAGATAAGCTCTCTAACAAAGACTGAATGGAAACTATCAAACATTTTATGACTCACTGATATCTTCAGAGCTCGCAGTTTTCTCACTTGAACCACCAGATTCATCACTAACCTCACTTGATTCACTCGAGCTTGTAGAGTTTCCACCTTTGTGAAAGAGATCAATGGATAAGTTTTCTAACGAGACTAAATGCAAACTATCATAAAATTGATGACTCACTACTACCTTCATCGCTCGCTGTTTTTTCACTTGAACCACCAGATTCTTCACTACTTCCACTTGAGTCTTTCGAGCTTTTGAAGTCCCCGCCTTTGCGAGACATCAATGAATAAGCTCTCTGACAAGGATTGGGGGGAAGTTATTAAAAATTTGATGACTCACTACTACCTTCAGAGCTCGCAGTTCTCTCACTTGAACCACTGGATTTATCACTACCCCCACTTGATTGACTCGAGCTTGTAGAGTTTCCGCCTTTGTGAAATAGATCAATAAATGAGTTTTCAACGAGAAATAAATGCAAGTTATTATAAAGTTGATGACTCACTACTACCTTCAGCGCTTGCAGTTTGTGTGTGTGAGCCACCTGAAGCTGATGAGTTTGAACCTTTAGGGGAAAAGGATCAGAAAAAATGGTTTCAACATCGAAGAAAAGGTGCATATATATACCAGATTGAAAACCTGTGTATTATCGTAAAGGAGAAAGATTTGTAAGAATTCAGAAAGATTCATGTAATATAATTGACTGACCTCCTGATACAGAACTCTCGCTACTATTTCTTCCACCACTTGAAACTTTGGTATCTGGGAATTTTGTAGCAGTGCTGCTCAATTCATGTCGGAAACGCGTATAGATGTGGAAATGACTTACCGGCTTCGGCCCCAGCTTCAGATTATTACAAAAACGAATCAAATGTTAGGTTTTGGAAGTATGTGGGGCACAATTATGATGGCTTACCACCGGCTGTAGAGTTCTTGGTGGTTTCAGTGGAGCCAGTTGAAGATGCGGACTTGCGACCTTGATGAAAAATATAAATGAATGAGTGTGTCGATCATGAAGGGTAAAGTGAACATAGGAAAGAAGAAATATATGTGGACAGTCGGCAAGATTTAAGTGTTAGAATTGACTAACCGCCACCTTGAGAGCTCTGGATGGTTTTGCCTCCATCACTGGAAGCTTTGGATTCCCGAGGTTTTCAACAGTACGTGTCAATTCAAGTCTTAAAGGGGTATAGATAGGACCACAACTTACCGGATACACCCTCATATCCTCCCCCATCTTGGAATCATTGTAGAATTGCATTAGTTGATATCTTTCGGGATGATAGAGCGCGAACATGATGGCTTACTACCTGCAGTAGAGATTTTGGCAGAAGTGGCTGGTCCAGTTGAGGATGTAGCGTTGGAACCTTTATAGACGATATAAATGAATGATTTCTTCAATAACTACGACTGAATTAGGCATAGGGAACAAGAAGTATCTTTGGAATTGACCGACCTCCTCCTCCCGATGCAGTTTCGCCTCCACCACTTGAAACTTTAGGTTACAAAATTTTCAAAAATCGCGTTAATTCATATCTTACTTGGGTATAGATGGGCTAAGGACTTACCGGACTTTCCCCCAGCTGTGCATCATTGCCGAAGTGAATTAGGTGTTAGTGTTCGGATAGATAGATCACATGGAAACGGTGACTTACTACCGGCGGTAGAGTTTTTCGTAGTATCGGCGGATCCAGCTGAAGATGTAGAATTCGCCCCTACAATGAAGATCAAAGTAGACAAATGTATATTAGCATGATCATTGGAGCCTGCTTCTATGGACAGTCCAAAAAACACAAGGTTCTTACCACTTTCAGAACTTTTTTCTTTGGTCGTATCAGTGGAATTACCACCTTTATGAAAACAACATCGTGAATGTTTTAACAACGGAGAATAAGAAATCACAAACAGGTCAACGTCAATTATAATTTCAAGATGAAAAAGAGATGTTATAGATAACAGCTTGAGTCCCTAGACCACCTTCTACTAAGGGATTAATGATGTATATGATTCGGTGAAAAGGATAGCACAAAGAAAATAACTTACTGCTACCCTCAGAGCTTGTTTTTGCTTTAAAACCCAATTTGCCTTTTCAAGACAAGGAGGAATCAATGTCTGAAAGATGGTCTCGAGCTGAAAGGACTCACTAGAGTCTGAAGCGTTCGTGTCTGAGCCTGATTTCGGAATTACGACCAAACCCGATCCTGTATCAGCACCACCTGCGTCTTTTGAGGTCCCGCTCGCTACGCGAGTTCATATTGGAGGATCAGAAAACTTGCTCTGGTATCATAAGAAGGTTAGGAGGACTATGTACCGGTATTGTTCTGAGCTCCTGTGGAATTTGATCCAGTTTTTTTCGCATCTTCCGAGGCAGCCGCCTTTTCAAATTGTGAACCACCGGAAGATACTACCGCAGAATGATTCGCACTTGTGTTTGCTTTTAAACCCAATTTGCCTTTTCAAGATAAAGAGGAATCAATGTCTGAGAAATGGTCTCGAGCTGAAAGGACTCACTAGAGTCTGAAGCGTTTGTGTCTGAGCCTGATTTCGGAATTGCGATCAAAGCCGATCCTGTATCAGCACCACCTGCGTCCTTTGAAGCCCCGCTCGCTGCGCCATATTGAAGGATCAGAAAACTTGCTCTGGTATGATAAGAAGGTTAGGAGGACTATGTACCGGTATTGTTTTGAGCTCCTGTGGAATTTGATTCAGTTTTTTTTGCATCTTCCGAGGCAGCCGCCTTTTCAAATTTTGAACCACCGGAAGATACTACCGCAGAATAATTCCCTGCGCTGACGGAGGCTGTAACGTTCCCTGAAACTAAACAAGTGCTAGCTTTTAGATGGTTGGATGGAAGTGCATCATAAGGTCTAAAAATTACCAGGAGCACTTGCGGCGGCTATGTGAGTGTACCACATAAGATTTAGCATTGAGCAAATCTTGTTTCAAATCATTGAATAAAAATTACATACCACTGGCTTTGGCTGCGTCTAAACCCTCCCCCGCTGATGGTTGATTACCAACAACATCATCAAAAGAAATGTACCGTCAGTATATACCACTTCATAATTATCCATTTTCCAATTTCTTCGGCCTTTATTTTTAGAAATACATCAAACAGAAAGAAAACTCACAAGCGTCAGCGTGCGCGTGTGCAGAGGCATTTTTGACAACGGGTGGTGCGCTACCGACTATCACAGATAAATAGCAGACAAATCAATTGAAAAGCAACTTGCGGAGATTCGGGAATTTGACAGAGCAGGAGTTCAAGAATTACCCTGGGAGTAACTCTGCGATGAAGCTCTGGCATCGCTATGTGAGCTACTTTCTATGAGTACATAGCAGTTGCCTTAGTTTTTGACAGATTGACAGATCAATCAGATGAATCTTGAACGTACTGCTTGTCGTGACGGTATGACCACTGGCTGGGTTTCCTATCAGACAAGGAAGAGAGTGGTTCAGGAATAGAATTGGTTTTACGAGTTTCACACGTGACGGGTAAAGGTATCCTACCTCCAGAAGTGATCGAAGGATCTTGGCGAGATCGAAGTAATCGACCACCACCAAACTTATAGTACGTACTACGATCCGAAGACCGTCTCCTGTGATCATAAAAGAAAGTCCGTTACAAAAAAAAATCCGCATAGTCGAGAGTGAGTGTGAAATCTCTACCCAATCCCATCTCTGATGTCATAAGCCTTGGAATAAGAAAAAAATGCTAGCTTTAAGAATGTGAAGAAAAGCAACCAACGGTCACAAGAGGCCATATACATACTTACGCCTACTTCTAAGACAAAGGGAGATATAGTAAAAGAAAAATTTGCTCAAGCACCTATATAGAGTTCAATTCAGTCAGAGCAACGCGATAATGAGACAACTCAATAAGTATAGCTTAAAACGAAGACAAAAAAAGAGCAGGGAAAGTATGGGGGGCAAAATTCCCGAGTACCTATGTCTTTAAGGACTGCAAGAGAAAAAAAATGTCAAAATACTACTGAGGCGGTATTTGAGTTTTGTTTCCCGATAGGAATGGGGGCATAGAACTTAGAAGCAACATGAAAACCCAGTGGCGGTCGTTGTGCGTTTTCTTAATGACCAACGAAGTTCAATTTTACTGAAAGACTGAAATCTATCAAAACGAGCTACAAGCGAGTCTCAAGAAGCTCAGGTAGCATAAGAACACCCGTTCACACAATGAAAAGAAGTTAGGGTCTTCACTTATGGAGTATTTTAAGAAGGGTGTCTGATAAAGATGATGCATTTCACTGTTGTCTGTTGCTACTGGCCTGGAAATACCCGAACGACACGATGGGAGGTGTGACGGTTTAGATGAGTTGGGCGTTCTAGGTATGGCAATTCACAACGCAAATTAAATTTTACAAATTCTTCTCATGAACCTGAATCTCGTCTGGTTCGAGATATGCGTGGACCATGTTGTGTGTCTTGGTATCAAAGTAGATCATAGTCGTAAAGGAGTTCAATAAGGTCAAGAACTGTTAGGAGAACGGTGGCGGTGGGCTCGAAATGAGTCAAAACCCGAAAATACGAAAATTTTATATGAAACTCCCCTCAAAAGCCCTGTTAAGCCAATCCCGACCCTGAGTCCGTGTTGCCTTGGACCACACTTTGCCCGTCATCACTCTCATTGTGCGCTCAGTGAACACGGATCGGAGTTGATCCACAACATTTCTTTTTTAATATGATCTATGAAGTGTTTACATTAACCTCATTGTCGTGATATCCTATGGAAGTTACAGTAGTATGTATTTTTTCTTTTGAGCAATTATGGTAGAAAAGCTGAGTTGTGCTAACAAATTCATCACATTCCCAAGACAAACTGTAAGGAAGGGGATGATGATGTCTGTGTGAAATTTTGCCGGACAATACTTGTGTTGAATCTTCTAAAAACTATCATTTGATGGAAGGCATAATACAATCTGGTGAACCTGTCAGAGCAGGGACAAGATTGAATTCAGAAACTTAAATATGAATCAATCCACAATCCTGCAAGCTTTGAGATACTCACCTGTCAGAGCAGGGACAAGATTGAATCCAGCAACTTAAAAATGAATCAATCCACAATCCTGCAAGCTTTGAGATACTCACCTTCACCCAAGAGTGTACTTAGATAATCTTGGATCAGTTATGTTATTCCATCACAATCAAAGAGTAAAATAAGAGACAAAACTAATAAGATACTGACCTGTCAGAGCAGGGACAAGATTGGATTCATAAACTTAAAGATGAATCAATCCACAATCCTGCAAGCTTTGAGATACTCACCTTCACCAAAAGTGTATCAGATAATCTTGGATGGAGAGAGAAGAGCTCAGAAAGCATTCCAACAGTTATTTGTAATATGAAACACAAAGGATACATTAGGTTTGGACTACGTTTGAAACCATTACACACAGACTCTAAAATCAAATAGAGATTGAAATGGTTAAAGGAAATATAAGAAACGCTATTGATAACATGAAATGGATAAGCATGAATTATACATAAGTGTCAATCAGTGAAAGTCTAACAAGGCAATATCCAATGAAGTAATTTTTGGGTCAGAGGTGATGGGCTAAGAGTTGGGATAGGCTTGACAGGGCTTTTCAAGGATGTTTCATTTTTTTTGGATTCCAAGTTTTGTCACATTTGGCGCTCCACGACCACTGTATAGGAGGTTGTTGCTAGGCAGAATTGATCTGTGCATCAGGAAAGTTGATGAGCAGGATCTAGGGCTATGACCCTGCCCTGAACGTGCCGAGGAAAGTTTGCCTGGCACCTTTCTGGAAGCAGTCAGTCCACAACCCTGGCCACCTACACCTGGCCTATATAGCCCTCAAAAGGCTAAAAGCCTAAAGGTGATTAAAAAGATCCCTGAATATCTAAATATTTTAAAAGTTATAGAACTAAAGTATCCAAAATCCCAAAAGGTTGAATAACTACAGCTTTATTCCAAATTGCGTAAGCACTGGAGATATATCAAGTTTTTCCAAAACATGATGGGAACCACCAAACATCCAAAAAGTCAACAAATTTCCTTGCTCCAACTAGATGGCTGTCTCTCTGAGGCTAAATAATCTTCTTCATAATTAACTTGTTCAGATAGTGTTATATTCTGTCAGAATAAAACTCAACAACATTCAAATTCAAACACAACAAACAACATTACAAAATCAACTCAAACACTAATTTAAACCTAAAATATACAAATGTCAAACCTATTCAATCTCTCACCACTGTATCACATTCAAATATACACCACCCCCACATACGCCCCTTTTCCTCATCAGTTCACTGAGGTTAAGTTGGCGTGTGAGTGATTCATTCTCAATCATTCACAAGATCAGAATACTTAGAAATTGATGTCTCTCACATCACTGTTGTATAGATTTTCAACCTCTTATATTCTCTTTTCCACCTTGATAGGCGTGTCCTATCTTTGTGTCTGGTGTTCAGAGCCAAGACTGAGCCTGTTTACTGGCTGTTATAAAGGTTAGAGACTTTGTTAAACATGAGATACAATCAGTTCACTGAGGTTAAGTTGGCGTATTTACAACCTCTTATATTCTCTTTTCCACCTTAATAGGTGTGTCTTATTTTTGTGTCCAGTGTTCAGAGCCAAGACTGAGCCTGTTTACTGGCTGTTATAAAGGTGTGTCTTATTTTTGTGTCCGGTGTTCAGAGCCAAGACTGAGCCTGTTTACTGGCTGTTATAAAGACTTCCTGTTTAGGAGTCTTGAGTTTCTTTGTTTCTTCACATATTCAATCAAAGTGCTTAAGCACTTAAAAAAATGCAAAAAAGCTCTGGAAGCCCTGGTGACGTACAGGGAACTGCAGGGTGCTGGTCCTGAAAATTTTGGTCCCGTTTTTGCAATAAAGCCTTAAGGGTGGCTTTACCTGGCCCTGATTGATTTCTCCAAGTCATCAGGCCCACAGAGGGTTGGTCAGAGCCCTGTGGCTGGCTATGAACTCTCAGGGCCTGGTCATAGCCCTAGCAGGGTCTGCCTGGACATGTAGAAAGGTGTTTCAGGTGACACTCAAAAGTAGTAGAGGGCATTGTTGGAGTATGTCATCTCTCCAATAATCCATAAACCTTATTTTTGGAATTCAGAGTTGAAGACAAAGCTTTGGTTCCCTTTCAAACCAAATATGTCAATATATAGAACAGCATATACAAATTCAAATTAGGCGTAACTGTAGTACATTGGGCCAAAGATAGCAGGCTCATCATATTCAACTTTTTGCTTCTTCAAGGCCCATTTTGAGGGCTTCAAACCCTCAATGAAACTGGTATCTAGTTCACCAATGATCTATTCAAGGTCGTGCGTATTTGCCTCATGTCAGGATTTGATTTATTAAGAATGCATTGATTTGAATATCTCTTTTGCTTCATTTTGGCCATATCTGTGATCTATTGATCTTTGCAAGTGATTTAATGTTTTTTTCAACAACATCATTCATTTGTTGGAACCAAACTCATATTACACATTGATTTCATTCCATGCATGCTTATTTAAATTCACAATTAACAATATTAATTTCTACAAATATTTTTACTCACTACATTTTGTTTCTTTAACCTAACCACAACTTGTACCACTCAGTCTTAGAATATCAACTTTGTAGTTTGAGAAAGCTCCTTCTCTTTTTCTCCTTATTCTTGAAGCTTTCTCTCACAACAAACATCATCACTATTCAACTCTCTGGACCATTCCTGTCATCTCTTAGTTCATAGACTGATATTTGTTGTTGATTGATCTTGACCAGATCACAATATCATATGTATCAGTTTGGGAAAATCAAACCTTTGCTAACAAAAGTATAGAACCACAAATTTTATAATGAGAGGTTTATGTGAAATTTGATTGAAATCCTACAAAGTCTTCAAATAATGAGCCTTGAAGGAGAAAAGTGTCATAAAAACTTGCTGGTCTTACACCAAAATTCGGGTCATCAGTCATAAGCCTCTTTATCAGGGGATCACAAGTGTGTTTATAAGTGAATTATTCAAGTTTAAGAAATTCAGGGATTTTGCCTTGAATAAAACAGTCTTTCCAAATGTTGATAGGCTTTAAAAGTCTTCTCACAAGCATCAGCTTCCTCACAGGTCCTTAATGTTCATTGTGATCACAATACCATATGATCTGTTTAATTTATCATATCATAATGATTTATATATTTAGTCAGATTCAATTAGTTTGGATTGAGCTTCTTGGATCTATTGAGGATAAAATTTATGACAACCATTCCAATATTACTTGTCACTCAGTTTTGAGAAAAGAAAAAGAACATGAGCTCAAAACCTAAGCTTTTACCTGGTAAACCTTGAATTTGGCTGTAATACTTTGAAATGCACCAAATTAGCAGTTTTATCCTGTAGAAGACTCTAGCTTAACTCAAGTCCCACAACACCCCCTGAACCTTTGGAGGACGGGCTTGTGATTTATTGGAAAATTTGACCTGAAACAAATTTCTGTTGGGGTAGGACTATCTCCAGCTAGCATTTGGTCCATTGTGCATCCAATAAACCCCTCAAAGTACCCTAGTGATAATCCTAACACTTATTTTTCTACAACTTTTTCCCTATTCATATCTTCCATATTGTTTTTGAGTGTCTAAGAAATTCAATGTCCAATTGAATTTGTTTTTGAAATATTATGTGTGATTCTGCTGTGATTACAGGTGTGTTTGAACCTAACACAGTAGCAGTACTGAAAGTCAAAAGAAAAATTGGTGGGAAACAAAATCATGATGCTCAAAAATTTGTGGCTTTCAAGAAGCTGTTCCTAATTTTCCCATTGGCTACATCATGTCACACATTGACCTTGGGAATCAAGTCTCTGCAGGCTCTATTCTTTGCATGCTGAATTGGTCAAACAAACAATTCAAAGACATGCATTTGATCAAACTGTTTTCAACCATGTTATTCATCAAAGATGTGACTCAGTTGATTCAAAACAATTTATTTGTGTGGTACATGTTTCTGAACATGAATCCAATGAATCACTTTGAATCAGTTGATCAAATATAAACTCTTCAGTTGTTGGATTCACAAAAGATTTGAATCCAACAATCAAATCTTAGACCAATTGACTCAATGGATTTGACTCAATCAATCTAGAGATTCATCAATTCAATCTAAACATTGCTCACAATTGAAATGATTGATTTGAATCATTTGATTAATGATTGAATTCCAGAGACACATAAGAGGTAATGCTGGTTGGGAGATGGGATGAAGGGTTGGTGGATGTCTGATGAAGTTGTTGATTGGGGCTTAACAAATGAAAAAATTGAAAGTTGCAGGCAGCCTGGGAGAATCGCCATATCAGTCTTCACATGAGACAAAGTGAGACAAAACTGCTGGAACATACATACAGCTCTGTATATGGCTATCTTGATCCATCGAGAAGCAGCTGCATGCATCTTCCCTTTTTCACCTGTGACACCAATTGGTTGATCTTGTTCATCTGAAGTGGGCTTTGGAGCAAGCTTTCACTGTTGCAACCTTTGCTTTTGATTCATGAGTCATCATTCTTTTTAAAAACACCGCCAAAAAATTGAAATCAATTCCCAAAATCTGGGTTCATCTGCAGCCCAAAGATTTAGTCAAATTTTGCCTCATAGGCAGTGCTTTGATAAAGCGTGCAGGCTGTGTCTTAACTCTCTTGGAAAAAGAAGCACCAATGTAATATCTCAATGAAGCACCACTGGAAGCTTTAAAAAAAGGGCAACCAAACCCAGTGAGAATTCAAGGGGAGGAAAATCTGGAGCTAGTTTCCACATTTTAATTGTGATGTGTGACAATGAGTGCAAAAGAATAATGAGGAACAAAGGACTCTTGATGAAATCATGGTCATCCCTTATTCAAAGATTCTGTTCCACAAATGACAACAGCTGCCCATCTATTGGACATATCAGATGTTGTATCCCTGGGATGCGTCTGATTTGTAAAAGTACATGCCACTTTTGTAATGGTCTTGTAGTCTCATTGTAGTCTCTCCATTGTCTTGCATCTCCTGCGGGGATTGGTACGGCTACTCCTTTGGCAGCCTGGATTTCACCTTTTCCAGACTGTACCTAGTTTTTGGTAACGCAGATTATAGGTTTCTGAAGAAGTTGGAATCTGCCTTTTGGCTTTGAGTAACATAAGTATTGACACATTTCTCTGATAATAAGATTACAGTTGTGTGACCAATTACAGTACCCAAATTAACTATGTACACATACATAGTTTTCTGTACATAGTTTTTCCAAGTTTTGTTTGGCAGGAAAAACATCTATGTTTTGGTCTCAAGCAATATGTCTTTGAGGAAAGCTGGATCATTTTCCCGCCCTTGGCTTCTTTTTTACTTTTTCTCATGTATGCCTTGTGCCGGCCAAAAGCAAGGATTCTCCCTTGGGCTTGCTCAAGCCTCTGCACTTGTCTGATCTACTTTCTATTCCACGGCTCAACCTCTTTCTTATGTTTTCTTATACACCTGTCTTCCCTTTGATTTGTTTCAACTAATTCTTTGATGTTATTTCATGACTGGGAAGAGTCTTCTTCTTATTGGTTCTATCTCTCCTCCAAGTGTCCAAAAATTTCCTTAAAGCTAGAGGAAGACTCCAAAACACATCACTTGTGTTAAGACTGTTCATGAGGGTTGATAGGGTGTCTTGAGACTTGTTTGTTGTTAAGTTAATGCCCATGTTTGATGTTGAAGGAGCTTGATTGGACATCTTGGGGGTATTGTGGTTTGGCGATCAGAGGCTGAGTTGTTGGAGTGAGGAGCAACTGGTGTTTGATGGAATTGAACATTCAAAAAGATACTTTCACTGACCATGCATAGGTTTCAAAAAAAACACCAAAAAAATAATATGCAGAAAACTATCATTGTGTGGATTTTGTTGTAGCACATCAACACACATACACAAAATAGGTCTGATTGAGACCCAAAAAGACATGTGTATGACAACCAGACAGCTTCCCCATTGTCAACAGAGCTTTGACTAACCTACGCTTCCTTCTGTTGCTGACAAAAGATTAAATCGCGTAATGAGACCTTTTGTCTCACCTTATCATACTTTCTCATCTTCAATCAAGACACAGAGTAAAATTTTGTTTTTACCTCTGAATTCTCAATTCAAGATTGACCCACCTATCTTGATCCTCAAATTGAGTTCTTTGTGTCCATTCTCTCAAGTTGATCTTTTTTTACACTGATATGAATTGTTAAGAGAAGCAGGGTGTGCTATTCACAAAGGTTGCTGAAATTGTTCAGAAACAAACCTTCTTGGGACCTGTGATCCAAATGTGGCAACCCTTGGCAAGTGTTAAAGTCTTTTTCTTACAGCTTGGTCTCATCTTTTTGTCATTTGGAACATCCAGTGGATGGTATTCCATCATAATCTATGTTGAATCAAAATCAAAAGAGAAAGCAATCAACATCAGAAATTACTTAGAGTTAGATTTGAGGAGCCAATCTACAAACCCATTGGTGAGCACTTTGAGTGTCATATAGTGAAATGAGGCTTCAAGCTGATGAGGTTACTTGAACAACAGAAGCTCTGCATATCAAAGTGAGACACTTGTGAATATCAAACAGATCAGGCTCTGGTCAAGTTGAGTCTTTCCAAGACAGAACACCAGCAGGGCTTTGAAGGGAAATGGGATTATTCAGTAAGGTTCATTGTCCAAGGACAAACAGCAAAAGAGTTGTATGTAATCACAAATGATAATATGCCCCTTTCTGTGAGGTGGATCTAAAAATTGAGCAATTACACCTTTGATCACCTTTGAACAAAGGAGATGTAACACTAGTCTAAAAATTTGGACTCTACAAGACCTTTTTTTGAAAGTCCTTGTGTGTGCACGTGCTATGACAAAATTCACATGGTGTATGTACATGTTTACTTTGAGTACTGTAAACCTCCTCAAAAGTTACACTCTGTTAGCAAATCCTGAAGACAAAGCATGTGTACATGTATCAGACAAAATTGTCCTACTCAGATTCTTAATGTAGCTGATAGTTGTATGATCAGTGTTGATTTTAATTGTAAATTGTCAAAAATACCAAATTCCAAATTCGTATTCCACCAAAAGTTCTGATAAGTTGAAATTCTCGGGAGGTTCAAACAAGGAACACAGTTTGGACCTTTGTCTACAGAGTGGCACAGAAGGTACATAAGAACCTAGGGCTTATGTACCCAGATTTGGAGGAAGCCAAGGTTTTTCCAAATACAGGAAAATCCAAGCTTCTCCATTCCACTACTCCATATTATTTCTCATACTACGCTTTGGGAAATCCGCAAAAGTTGACACCCACCCACATTCCTGGGGTCTGACAACTCTCATCCTCAGCATTTTGGTGAGAATCCCCCCTTCAGGCATCTGAAGTATCAGCTAGTCCGACCAAAGGAACAGATCCTGAAAGTCTGGCTAATATGGTTGAGAGAGGTCTCAAGGGCCCCTAGTCTAAACTGAGATAGCCTAGTAAGGGATGACTAGTGGAGGGATTCATATGTTGAAGTTCGTCCTGATCCCTTTTAGAAAGCAAAGCTCCAAACTAATCCCACGCTACAATAGAGGAGTAGATTCTTCTACAAGCTTCAAAGCTTAAGGATTTACAAATTTGATGATTGAGTTAGTCAAATTAGTAAAAGATTTAGGTTTTGAGCTTCCAAACTTTTCCTTTTCAAACAGGTGCAAGAAGCAAGACATATTTGAAATTGTTGTGTAAGTTCTCAGGATTTGAAATTAAAACTCCATATCCTTGTGTATCACAAAAAGATTCCAGAATTCCTTGATAGATCAATCTGATCTACATATTCTATAAAGAGAATCACTTTCTAAGATCTTATATGTCTCAGATCCTGAAAAGAAGGTTCTAAAATCAGTTTGATGTGATGAAAACAGAAGAAAGATAGTTCAATTTGATTTCCTTGAGTGTTTTTTCATTGATTTTCATTCAAAAAAGGTACATCTTTTGGCTTTTTGCCACCTTGACTTAGCTTAGGTAGAAGCTGCTAAGGAAAATCCGCTAACAAACACTAATGTTGTGGTGCTAATGCATCAGCTTAGCCTGTGCAAAATTATGTATGCTAAGCCAGTTACTTGGCTGCTAAACCATCAATAGCGGTTTAGCAGCACTTTTTTGCACTTGAAACTCATTTTTTTCCAATAGCTAGTCTCTCACTACAAGAAATGTAATGTTTTCCAGGAGGTAAAGAAAAGTATTGACATAGAAAAATCCTGAGACACACAGGAGAGAGCAAAAAATCCAAAAAAATATGTGCCAGATTTGTAGATGTTGGATCTCCATGATGAGTATTTTTTTGTATTTTAGACATAGATATTGTTCAATGTACTAACAATAAATGTGAGGAATCATCCAATAACAACTTGTAACAATACCTGAAATTTGGCCCAAGATCTTGGAGACAGGATTTTGCAATCTAAAAACAGCCATAACTTTTGCAATTCTGCTTAAAATCCATCAATTGTTAGCTCATTCAAAAGCTGGACCTCACTTCTCTAAACTTCATTAAGGCAGTTTGGTGTCATCTTGCCATGCAAATATGCTGCATTTCTTGTAAGGGTTTCCCATAGATGGCTATGTAGAATCTCACACAGACTAGCTATGTATGTGATGTGCTATATGGAATTGTACAGGGGAGGTTCAGCTTTCCAATGAGCTCAAAATCGAGTGGTTTGCGTGAGAACCGCAAAAGTTATGGCTATTTTTAGATTGCAAAATCCTGTCTCCAAGATCTTGGGCCAAATTTCAGGTGTTGTTACAGGTTGTTATTTGGTGATTTTTCACCTTTATTGTTAGTACATTGGACAATACTTCTGTGTAAAATACAAAGAAATATGCATCATGGAGCTCCAACATCCAGGAATCAGATGCATATTTTTTTGGATTTTTTGCTCTCTTCTGGGTGTCTCAGGATTTTTCTATGTGAATAATTTTCTTTACCGCCCGGTAAACATTACATTTCTGGTAGTGTCTGGGCTTAGCTTAACACAGACCTGCTAAAGGGGAATATGAAATTACATTAGCTTAGCTGAGGCCACCCAAAGGTCTTGTGCTAAATCAGTGCTCAAAATCTGCTAAGATAATGCACTGCTAAGTTCTCACTTAGCTTAACCAAGCCACCACTGTCGAAATACAATCAAGACAAGGCAGGTGGTATTCATGTGTCGCGGGTTTTCTTTACTTTTTTTAGTTTCTTAATTTTCACATGTGAGACTAGTTATTAGCGGTACTCAAAGTCAAAAGGTAGATTCTAACTTTTTTTTCACCTAAATTTTTTTGGTGGAGAAAAAAAACTACAAAACTTCTAGGCTCTGAGGACCCCGTGCCTACTTATGCACTCAGCACTTCCTATAATGATGCCGTGTGTCAGTGTCCAACTACCTCTGTCCTTGGATTTATTTCAAGCCCCAGTTAAGGTCTCATTGGTCCTTAATTTCACCCTACAACCTTTGTCTTGTGGTGATGTATGTAAAAAGGTGAAAGTAGGTGATTGGCAGTGGAAAACAGGAAATCTCATTTTTTCCGGTCGGGGCCAAGTCTTTTTTTTAAAGAAAAAGTTAGGTTTTCCAAAAAGGTAGATTCTACCTTTTGAGTTTGAGTACCATAATTGTATATGTGAGCTCAACGAATGATAGCGCAGATCAATCCCAACCATTTCTCTAGTGTTTGATTTGGAGATATATGTACCCATCTTTCACTTCACTCACTCTCTTTCCTCATCTTTTGGAAAGAGAATAAGTTATTTTACACTATTATATTAACTACTATTATCACAGATTGTTCTTATTATCAGAGATCCTTAAGAGATCATTAGCCACAAGTCATCCATAACTCATTTTAATTCATTTTCTCATCTTTCACTTTTCCCTCCTATAACTTAGGTACCTTTTATTCAAACTATTCATTCTTATCTATCTTTATTCTAACAAATACTGTCTGTTTTCTCATTCTTATTTCTTCATCTTGTTCAGTTTAGTCAAAGGTCTGCATACCTTGCTAGGAGAAGAGTGCTGACAATGTGCTTTTGATAAATCACATGAATTGCAAGGTAGGCTGGGAGGAAATACAACTCTAGACATTGATAAGGGTAAACGTACCTGATACTACATCTCCTCTTATCATTTGTCTTAGGTAATTGGAATTTGGATGTCCTAATTTGTGATGTAGAAGTTGAAGAGATTCAGTGTCATCATTGGTGATTGCTGAAGTACTTGGATTTAAATCAGATGATAGGGTACGCACTGAATTGAGGTGCAACAACATTGATATTGGATGGACCTTGCCGGACATTGCAATCTTTCCATCTCGTTGGATAACAAAAGAATCATCTGATCTTCTATCCATCTCACAAAAAAAAACATTTAATTTTTTTTAAATAAGAATAATCAACCTTGAATCTTTAAAAATCAAAAACCCCTCAAAATTATTACAAATTTTCTTTTTTTTTTTTTGAATAAGTACTTTGCAATCATAACTTTACAAATAACAAATCAAACAAGAAATGATAAAAAGAGAGGAATGAATAAAAATTGAAATTTAACAATTAAAGAAGTCCATAATGAAAGATCAAAACAAAAAAATTCACCACCACCACCACCAACTCAAATTTGATTTGATTCATTTTTTTCCCCCTCAATTTTTCCATCATCTTTTTCATTTCTTTTCAGTTTCAAAATTCAACACCTCACTAATAAAATCATAAATTAATCAAACTCTCTCCGCTTAAAAAAACCTAAACAAAACCGAATCAAAAAAAAACCCCAAACTAAAATTCTTTACAAAACGAAAAAAAGTAACCCATTGAAATCCAAATTCAATCAATCCCCTTCCTTCCTTCCCTCAAATCCCCAACGCCCAAACCCCAAGAGAATCTTTCAAAACCCCCAATCCCACTCCATTCATCTCCTTCCACTTTTCCACTTTTCCCTTTCATTCTTTCCTTCTCATCTTTTATGGTTCCTTTCATTCTCCAAAATCTCATCTATTCTCTTAATCGTCTCTTTCATATTCATTCGATCATTCGGATTTTGATTCCAAAGCGATTCAATCAAATTCACAATCTCATCTCCCCAATGTCGTCTCATTCCAGCCGTAGACGGTCTTAATTGTCTTTGTCCTACATCTTGATAAATCGCATGTTCATCTATCACACAACACACACACCATTTTTGTTTTTTCAAAAAAAACCAAAGCTTCAGTTTTCATCTCTCTCGGAAACCTCTTTAAGGAACTTTGAACCACTCTTGAGGTTTCTTTTTTTTTTCTGAGAATGGTTCAAGAAAAAAAAACGCTTACTTTGTCCTTCGAATGGATACCTTTTAATCGGTTGATGCCATTGTAACATTTCCCATAAAACTAATCCAGCAGAATATACATCTACTTTTTCATTCTATTGATCCAAAAAAAAACCCCACCACCACCACCACCCAAAAAAAAACAACCTCATTAATTGACGTATCTAAAACCCCATGATCTAAGAACAAAACTCATATGAATCATCCACTTACATAACGTGGATGTGCTAACCCATAATTCAGGTGCTTGCCAATTCACCGTACCCACTAATGATTTCACCATAGACCGAGTGGAATTTTTGATTCTAGCTAAACCCTATTAAGAAAAGTTACCAAAGAAAATTGGTTGATAAGAAGAAAGAGTAAAAGAGAGAGAGAGAGAGAAAAAAGAAGCACTCACGAAATCATTTAGTTTAGCTACTCCTCTAGAAGTGATCAACACATTACTCGATTTCAAATCTCGATGAATGATCACCGGATTCCGAGTATGTAAATAATTCAAACCCTTCGAAATATCCTTCATCATCCCACAAATCTTCATCAAGCCAGGCGAAGGCACCGATCGGAATATAATCAAACAAATCTCCATTCGTACAAATCTCCGTCACAATCATCATCGGTACGTTACGTGAATCTTCGGGAACGGACACCCCGATGAACCGAACGATGTTCTCATGTCTCAAATCTCGTAAGATTCGTAATTCTTTTAAATCCATCTCCGTCAAATGTCCTCTTATATCCGCTATCGCCACTGGCTACTCGTTTATAAATCCCTTTATAAACATCTTTAAATCCCTCCACTCCCTAATCATTTCTAATTTCTTTAATTGATCGGCTTGAATCTCTTTATCTTGTAAGTTTAAGGATTCTAAATCTAATAATTCTCCAATCTCATCTTTTTTAGTATGTTGATTTAATCTGGATGGTTTTTTGGAAAGTTTGGTGTCCGAAGATTTGGTTGGATTTGAATGATTTGATCGAATCAAAATCGGAGTTTCACTTAATTCATCTTTTTCTTCTTCTTCTTCTTCTTCTTCAACTTCACTTCTTCCTCTTCGTCTTCTTCATTGACGTTTACCTCTACTTCTGATGATGATGATTCAACTTGTTGATTAGCTTGTGATCCAATCACTGATTCATCATTATCAGCTTCATCTTCATCTTCAAAAGAAGGATAAAGATCAGAACTTTGTGAAAATCCATCATTCTCATTCGTATTCCTCTATTCGTATTTTTCAAAAAAATCAAAAACAGAAAGATAATCAATTGAATCAAACTTCAACTTTCGAATCCAAAAAAAAAGAAAAGCCGGGTGGGAAATGGTGCCTTACCCATTTCAAAAGATGTTGGAACGAGTTCCTTCTTAGTTCCTTCTACTTCTAATTCTCTTTCTTCACATAATTTAATCAAATTATCCCTTTTTAACCTCAAGAGCCTTTTAGAAGTAGCATCAGCTAGATTCACTTCCTCCTCTGTATAATATCCATCATCAAATCCAATCGTCAATTTAGATGACCAAAGAATGTAATCAATACAAATCAATCCAATCGTACCTTGTTCCTCATCCTCATCCTCATCCTCATTGCCATCTTCACCATTTTCTTCCTCGTCCTCATTCTCTTCCACCGAAGAAGCCTTCACTGATGCTTCACCTAAATCTTCTTCTTCTTCTTCTTCCTCTTCCTCTTCTTCTAGCTCTGATTCATTTTCTAATTCATCATCCGCAGATCCTTCTTCTTCTTCAGATTCACCTCGATTAGAATTAGAATTCCTTGAATCATGCTTCTTACCCAAGAAGTCTTTTCGGATCACTTTTCCATTTCTTAATTTCCTTGCACTCTTAGGTGAAGGATTGATGACTAATTCGGTGGTTAAAGCTGATTTACTTTTAGATCGGGTTAATCTGCCAATGATGGGTTCTTTAGAGTTTGAATCATGATTAGAATGAGTGGATGTGTGAGTAGTGGTCGCACGTGTTCGATGAACGATAGGGGTCGTATGAGGATCTCCAAATTTGACCTTTCGATCCGATTCTCGTCTTCGATCATCACTATCATCTGATGATCCTCCTAATTCATCTCTCTCTTCATCTTCATCAGATTTACGTTTCAATCCAATCGATCGTTGACTAGATCTACTACTCCGCTGATGAGTGTTTAGAATTCATCATGTGATGAGGCAAGCTCTTAGTACGAATCATTTGACGCGGTGAACGTGAATGGGTAGGTCCTGAATGATGAGTATTAGTTCTGACAGATTGTCTGCGAGGGATACTTGCAATGGGACGTTCGATCGGATCTGATTTAGGTTGAACTTGAAGCAAGCTTGGTTTTTGAAGAACGCTGTGAGATTGTAAAAGGTGATTTGTTTTTAGAAAAAGTTCAAGTGAGATTGATAGAGTGAATGATTAGTTTTTCTTGTTAGTTCAAGTTGGTAGTAAGAGTATGAAGATAGGAAATTCAAAGGAAATGATGAAGAATTCAAAGGGATCAAATTGAGAATCAAGTCATGGTTATCTAGAAAGCCATTCAAAATAAAGAGTTCCAATGAAGATCTGAACGATGCTGAGAGAGATTGAGAAAAGAAAGGGGTGTAGATCAAGTCCTTTGGGTTGATAGTTAAGAGATTATTGATTAGAATGTATATGAATCAATAAGTTGATTGAATCGAAGTCTCAAACTAACACTGAAAGGGGAATATCAAAAGGTCAAAAGGAGATGAGAAAGAAAGGGGAAAGACTGACGGAATCTAAGATGAGTGAGATTAAAGCATCTTTTGTGAGAGCCTCATGATCGATTGAATGAGTGGTGGTTGAAGGAGAAGATGAAATCAAATGATGAGTTAGATTGAAGAGATGATTTCGTTTGAGTCTTGAAAGTTGAGTTTTGGTCGCCAGATTCAGATAGAATTGATCATCATCTTCTTGTTGATAAGAAGACTCTAGTGAAGGATCTAGAGCAGAAGAAGAAGGAGCTTGACTACTGGTTTGAGGTTTTGATCTCAGATGGGTTGGTAATCCGATCGATTGTTGGTTTTCTAGAGAATGATGATGGTTTTCGTTCGGTGATCTTCTCTTCCGTTTTCTTGTAGAAAGTTGAAGATTGTTGGATGAATGATGAGGATCGAGAGGAGTAGGGTTTGTTCTTGTGGTGTTTGAGAAAGAAAGATGAGAATCACAGAGTTGATCCAGTTGAATTGGGATTGAATTGAATTTTGAAGTGAGAGAATGATGATGATGATGGTGATTGGAATGATGATGAGGATGATGATGATTAGAAGGTAAAGGTGAAAGTATTCTAGAAGTTGAAGGTTTGGTTAGATTCATTTTAGATTGTAGATTTGATTTGTTGGTACGTCGATTTAAACGATTTTGACGAGGATTGAGAGGATGGATTGAATTGGTAGAATCGGTAGAAGATTGATTTGAATTTGAATTTGAATCTGAACAAGTACAATGATGAGGTTGTTGTTTTGTTGATGATGATGAAGTGAGAGTGGATCAGAGGTTGATTTTGATTTTAATTTTTTGTGTTGAGTTCGATTTGAGTTTGAAGTAGATTTGATGAACTTCATCTTTTGGTTTTCTGATTTCTGATTTGTGATTTGAATTCGATTTGACTTTCGAAACCCAAACTTCAAGACCGAATCGAGAAGGTGAACCAGTCTAAATTCGAATCAGATGGGTTCATTTTTAGCTTAAGTTCTGAGTGTTCCTTCCATCAAACCCTGCTGGTAGATGGTGTATGTACTTACAACATGTCACCAAAATTAAAAATCACAAAATCAAAACACTTCAAACTGATCTCAATCAAACTCCAATCTCACCACCTTCAAGGGTCCATCCCATCATCAGGGTCACATACATGTCAAAACTTCACTCTACTTACAAACTCAAAACAATCAAAACAATCAATCATACAACACTTCAAACAAACTAAAGAGAAAAGGATTTGAAGAGAATGGAAATCAAAAGATCTCAGATGTCTTCACGCTTCTTGTGAGTTTTCCGGAGGAGGGACGACGTAGGTGGACATTGTCCACGGGTTCGGGTAATGCTGAGATGGAAGTGTCTCGAAATATAATCTTACCAAGTGGCCCAGCCTGTAACATTTGCAAAGAGGGGTCCTGGTCTCTTGAGACCAGTCCTTTTAATTATCAATGAGACTAGTCCATTCAGATTATAATTACCAAATGCCACGCCGGGCAGAACAGTACCCATTGGATATTATCCAACTTTAGATTATATAGATGAGGGTTCGAGAAATGGATGATTCCTCATCCGAATTTCTCTTCACATCTCCTCACTATCCAACTTCTTATCAAAGCTCTAATTAAGAGATCATCTTAAGTTTACTATATTTTCTAGAAAACTTCAATTGAGCTTTTATTCCAAACAAAATAATTTTTGAAATCCACCTTTAGAAACCTACGAATACAGATATGTCCTCAAATGTTATATCAAACGTAACTGCAGCGCTAGGAGCCTTGACTCCACATCCCAGCGCCCCGGCTCCCCAATCTAACAGCTCGTCAGCTGATCCTCAAGGGACAGGGAACGCAGCAGTTAAAGACACAAGATCTCAGGCTCAAATAACAAGTAGCGGGTCATCCTTCGGTAGATATAACAAACAAATGTTAATATCAAACTACCTAAACAGAGGAAAAGGTAATGCAATGTTTTGCTATTCCAACGTACCCAGGTTTCCTAGAAGAAGTGAAATGCATAGACTAAAGCTAACATTCCGTTGGCCGGTCCAAGTGAATCCAGCAGGCTCAGACTCAGCAGACCCTTCACTAGGTGAAAAGAACATGACCAAGGAAAAGAACCGTAAGCTAAAATTTTAGCTATTAGCAGGATACATTCCACTAAAGCTGAAACATATTCCTCCAGATGACACAGCAAAAGCGAAAGAAGCTGGAAATGAGCCAAAGAACAGAGGAACTGACTTTTTGGATCCAGACGTCAGAAATCTACTCGATGACGAATCTTTTGCAAAAGCAGTAAAACTCTTGAGTCACATAAAGATCAAGAAGAATAACGCACCTAAAGCAAATGAGGCAATTGACCTGTCCAACGAAGAGTCATCTTCTCTATTCAACAAGACTCACAGCTTTATGAACGGGTTCAAATTGAAAGAGTCAATTTTCTCAGAAGGAGGGATTTCATTCGATTTCAACATGACTCCAGACGCGCGGTCACAGTCCCTACCTTTGTTCTTCCACCGAAACATGCAACTCCTACAAGGACAATTGCCTCTGACAATCTTCAACAAAGCGTGGCAACAAACGGCAGGTGACAACCATGTTGATTATAAAAAGACTGACAAGGAAGTTGAAAAATATAGGGGGTACCCTTTTCCAGGAGAATGGTCCCAATCGAGATTCGAGTGGGGAGAGAATATGGATAATTTCATATCCATGTTAAGAGACGAATACAACTTTCCAGGTTTCGCGGACGCAATGGAAGTACATAAGAGAAACGTCGTCAGAATCTTCAAAGAGCAGCGTTCATGGGTCATAGCGTTCAAATACGATCTTACCATAAGAAAGGCCGTTTTCGCGGTAAGGAACCCGGAACAAAGAGTTCCTAATCCGGCGCTGGAACCAGTTGGCCTGGTGAACGAAATCTTTTACAACGCAAGAGCACAAGGGGATTTGAACACGTTAGACAACCCGTATATGATGGGAGGTGAGAAACATGGGAGAAACCCCTACTCCGACATGTTAACGGAATACTCACATCAAGAAGCCTCTGCACCCCAAGTGCGACCCGGACTTGGACCTTCACGCGGCTCATTCGAGAAGAGAGGAAGGAATTTTAGGCAATCTGGCCCCTACGGAAATTACAGAGGAAAACATTTTATCCCGAATTATAAGAAGAATGAAACCTCAAAGGGGAAAGAGAGGAAAGAGTAGGTCCCTCAGAGGATTTCATGTTCTCTTCCCCCAACTCTTCATCCCTTATTGAGATGTATGGTTCCTTATACCAGCCGCCAAATTGTTCATACCATGTAAAATTTGTCACATTGTTCATAACATCTTTTATTCATTTGCAATTTCCATCTTCTTTTGTTCCGTTCATAGGAAAGCAGACCATACTTCCCATTTTCATCCTCCCGATGGAGACTGTGTAATCAACGATGAAGTTGAAGAGAAAGATTGGCCAGGTGAAGTTACGTGTGAGATGAACATTGAAGAATGGCGTTTAGCGCTGAATTCGGCGAACTTACTCGACGAATTTCAAGACATACTAGTAGGTTTCAAGCAGGGTTTTGATCAAGGAATTCCACATCATTTCTTGATTGATTCCAAGTGGTATACACCACCAAACCATTCCTCATCAGAACTCGCAAAAGACAAAATCGCTTCAACTATGCTGAAGGAGAGAGAGGCCGGCAGGATATTCGGCCCTTATACTCATGAAGAGGTTTATAGGAGGGTAGGTTTCTTTCGGACGAACCCCATGGGCGCTGTAGTGAACGGCGACGGGTCTATTCGAGCCATAAATGACCTGTCTTACCCCAGGAATGACCCAGACGTACCATCAGTGAATTCTTTCGTCGACGCCGATGACTTCAAGACGACGTGGGACGATTTTGCAAAGGTCTCCACGTTCTTTCGTAATTCAACTGAACCACTCCACCTCGCACTTTTCGACTGGGAAAAGGCCTACCGCCAAATCCCCACGATGAGGGAGCAGCAACCATATATGATGGTCATGGATGCTCAAGGGTACATATGGTGGGACACCAGGATTGGGTTCGGAGGAGTGGCAGGCTGTGGTTCCTTTGGAAGACCAGCTGACGCATGGAAGGGAATAATGAAATTCGAATTTGACGTGGTGGAGGTGTTCCGATGGGTAGACGACGCCCTTTTCGTCAAGAAGATAAAGTCAAAGGTAGATATGGAAGACATCGTATCAAGAAGTTTACAACTAGGGGTCGTGACAAACAAAGAGAAGATGGCTAACTTCGCCGTAGAACAAAAGTTCTTAGGCTTCATCTGGAACGGAGTTTCGAAGACAGTCCGTTTGCCAGAATCAAAGCTCAACCAGAGGAGAGATCAGGTGAATGATGCATTGACACCACAGAAAAAGTTCTCCTACAACGACGTCGAAGTCTTGATTGGCCGCCTAGTTCATGTAACTTTGATTCTACCCCAACTCAAATGCTACTTGACTGCTTTGTACAGGTGGAAGAAGAGCTGGCATTTCAAACACGCAACTCAAATGATTCCTCAAGACGTGAGAATGGACCTGTTGCACTGGGGACTAATGCTATCAAAATTCGAGCATACGAGGCTGATAAGGTTCAGTGACCCGGTCGACGTGGGATGGATAGGCGACGCCTCTACATCTTACGGCATAGGGGTTTTGATTGGGAAGAGGTGGTTCCAGTTAAGACTTGAAGAGAATTGGGAATCCTCAGGACAATCCAAACGGGGCATCGCGTGGCTAGAGACCGTAGCAATCAGAATAGGTCTATGGCACATTATTTCCACAGGAAATTATGATGGAAAATCTCTCATCGTTTGGACAGATAATACCACTAGCCAAAACGCAATAACAAAGAGAAGGTCCAATGACCTAGAAGTCAATTTAGAGTGGCGAGAGATCCAGAAGCTTCTGATCACCTGCCATATGGACCTTGTAGCTAGAAGGGTAACGTCTAAAGGCAATCCGGCCGATGACATATCCAGAGGAGAGAATCACGACAAGGAAGAGTCCAATAGGGAATGGGTGTCATTGCCGTCAGACTTGCGTAAGGTATTTACTCAGAAACCAGTTTCAAGCGATGACCAAGAGACAATGAAGTGGCAATTTCCAGGCTTATGCTGATGTTAACGGAATTGTTTCATATTGCATCATTGGTCGGATTCATACAACTTGTATCAAAGAGTGTATTTACTTGAGCGATGCTACTAAGTACATACTAAATTGTACGAACAGAAATGTAACTACGGATTTGTAACTATAATGAAACAAGGGGTCTTGAACTTTTTGGAAAGTTTTCACGGCCCGAACCCTTCGTTGACCCTCTGAACTCGCGATTGTCCCACTTTCCAATTCCCACTGTGCATTAATTCGACACACTTGTCTTGCGCTTCACACTGTACCCATTTTTGACTTGCACTCTCCACTCCGTCGCTTGATTTCTTTATTATATTCATCTGATGCCAACGGAAGATCAGCTTAAATATATCCCCCAATTTCTAAGTAGGGGGGACGGAAAGATTTACTATAATGATTTTCAACAACACATTCTCGACGGGTGGAAATGGAACACCATTCTATGCTACAACGGGGCAGTGAAAAAGTTCTTGAAGTTCATTGCAAGCAAGGAGAAAAATTTCGATCTTCCAGCAGAAGTAGATGATATATACGGTTTTTGTGTTTGGGCGGGGAGAACGAGCAAAGGACCCTCAAAAGAAGATATCCTATCTCAAACTTTGGAAAAGTACCTCTACGGTCTTCGAGCGTGGCACCTATACCACAAAGAAGACTTTCCGAAAGTAAATGACGCCACGATAAAACTCATGTTGACGGCATCAAAGAAATTAGACGTCACTATTCCGAAATCGACGGGGAAAGTTCCGATTCACCTGAAGCATTTACTATGTCTAGCAGAAAAATTAATTAATGGGGGACATAAAGAAATCGCGATACTAGATACAGTACTATGTGCTTTTTGGAGCTTGGCGAGACTAGGCGAGTTGACAAATGATAAACACGACACATCAGCTTTAGTACTTAGATCCGACATTAAGATTGTCAAAGAAGGCACGACAGAATACGGCTTAATTTCTCTTAGAACCGCGAAGACTGCAAAACCCGGAGAGGTGCAAGTGTTGAAAGTCAAAGGTTTCAACCACCTCCTTTGCCCGGTTGCTGCCTTGTACAGAAGGCTGGCGGCTAGTTCACATGAGAAAGACGTGGTATTTAGTTACTCGCATAATTCATCAAGAATTCCATTGTCAAAACAAGTCATTATGACGACGTGCCAAAAGATATGGGAGGAGAACGAATTTAGAGGTATCACGGGTCATTCATTCAGAGTGGGTGGAGCCTCTCTGAAAAGAGTTTTGGGAGATTCAGTCGAGGAGATTTGTGAAGCGGGGAGATGGAAATCAGATGCACGGAAACTATACATTAAGCCTTACTCAACGGAAGAGTTAATTGAAACAAAAGAGTTGTTATTAGTCCTGAATTTGCATAAATTGAAATGAAATTGGTTTAGAAGCGGGAAACACACTCGAGTTGAAAGATTGGGGTTTCGTTAGAGGCTCAGGCTTTCAATCCCGAGAATAGGGGGTCAAACTTCACCCTTAATAGGTGATACAATTCTGTAATCACCAGTTATGGCCCTCTAGTGTGTTCTTAAAACCATGAGATTTATATATTCAATACATGGTAAGGAATTTCCTCACGGTTTAAAGTATGACTTGATCATATCAAACGGAGTCCATTGGCTCTAGTTTAGCTATTCAAGCTCATCAGTTCTCAAACTGGTATTGATTTAAACCATGATGCTCCTTACGAAGCACGAACTATCGGTAAATCATCGATAGTTCGAGATATAATTAAAAAGTTTGAATAAATAAATTTAAATCGAATTGGAGACTCCCTTTTCGAGAGTCTCCAAATTCGGGGGTTTTAAGTAGAACCCGAACACTGGCAGTCCGGGACGTAGTAGTCGGGACTGCCTAGAGAAGGTTTAGAACTCCATCTACCCTCTCGAACGTGTACACCTGGAGTTTGGAATTACAAGATATAGAGTGGATGTGAGTTTTCCGGAGGAGGGACGACGTAGGTGGACATTGTCCACGGGTTCGGGTAATGCTGAGATGGAAGTGTCTCGAAATATAATCTTACCAAGTGGCCCAGCCTGTAACATTTGCAAAGAGGGGTCCTGGTCTCTTGAGACCAGTCCTTTTAATTATCAATGAGACTAGTCCATTCAGATTATAATTACCAAATGCCACGCCGGGCAGAACAGTACCCATTGGATATTATCCAACTTTAGATTATATAGATGAGGGTTCGAGAAATGGATGATTCCTCATCCGAATTTCTCTTCACATCTCCTCACTATCCAACTTCTTATCAAAGCTCTAATTAAGAGATCATCTTAAGTTTACTATATTTTCTAGAAAACTTCAATTGAGCTTTTATTCCAAACAAAATAATTTTTGAAACCGTCCCACCCGCCCTACTTGCATAAAGGCATATCGGCCACAGTATTAATGGTGCGGGGGGTCAAACTTCACCCTTAATAGGTGATACAATTCTGTAATCACCAGTTATGGCCCTCTAGTGTGTTCTTAAAACCATGAGATTTATATATTCAATACATGGTAAGGAATTTCCTCACGGTTTAAAGTATGACTTGATCATATCAAACGGAGTCCATTGGCTCTAGTTTAGCTATTCAAGCTCATCAGTTCTCAAACTGGTATTGATTTAAACCATGATGCTCCTTACGAAGCACGAACTATCGGTAAATCATCGATAGTTCGAGATATAATTAAAAAGTTTGAATAAATAAATTTAAATCGAATTGGAGACTCCCTTTTCGAGAGTCTCCAAATTCGGGGGTTTTAAGTAGAACCCGAACACTGGCAGTCCGGGACGTAGTAGTCGGGACTGCCTAGAGAAGGTTTAGAACTCCATCTACCCTCTCGAACGTGTACACCTGGAGTTTGGAATTACAAGATATAGAGTGGATTAGAATCACTTACTCCATCACATCACAACAATCTTGAGCTCAGATCAAAACCACAAACTAAACAGTACAGTGGTCTTGGAGTTCTTTCAGAGTGTAATCCGAATCCATTGAACTTCCATCAGTAGGAACTACACCCGACCCTAGCCGAATCTATCCGACCATATCTGGAAGGCAGACGGTACGCGTCTTGACATGATCGAATACACAAAAGCCCTGCTAACGCCTTGAGGGCCCCGGCCAGAGGGGTGATCAAGTACAGTTAACTCTGTGATCACCAATCTTTATCAGAACTAATCCTATTGGAAATCTAGAACCCAATCACCAATCAACTTTTTTTCTTCAAGATCTCAAGTTCAAAATCAAGAATGTAACAGGACATCTGATTTCTGGTTTTTTTTACCTCTTTTTTTTAATTGTTTCTAGAATCTGTATATCTACGTTTTAGAAAACAAAATCTAAATCATTTTCACATTCATCATCATTTTTTCTGATCAAATGTTTCCCCAAAGATTTTCCTTTTTACAATCCTTCTCATGTTAGAAAAAATGATTTGAAATCGATCAATGAGAGTATAATGTTTGATTAAAAACCTTTGAAAGATTGGCTCAGGAAAGGAAAGGAAAGGAAAGGAAAGGAACTTGTCAAATCCAATAAACTCTTCATGAATATAACCAGAACTCTTCTTAACAAGTCAAGCTTGGTGGAACATATCAAACAAGTTGAGGATGTTGCCCTTGCAACCATTGAGTTCAACAAGGAGAAGAAGGATATGATGGTGTTCTTACTTCTCAAGACTTACCAGTCAGGTCCAATGATTCCAAAAACACTTGGGCTACATTCACTTAGGCCCTGTTTACTTTAAAGAACTTTTTCAAAAAGTGCATTCTGTGCTAACACTTTTTTACATGTAGAAAAGTGTTTTTCCAAAAAAAAAATGAAAATTGAGAGAAATTGAGATTTCATGAAAGAAGAGGTCAAGTCGAGTTTGATTATAACACAATCAAGTAAGGTTTTCAGCAAGGAATTTCATTGACTTTTCATCACATTTGAAACCAAATGTGATCCTGTTGAAAGTCAATTCCAATTGATCCAAGTCCAATCAGATGGTGGTTTTTTTTCAAAAAAAAAGTGCAAAGTTGCTTTATTGTGTATTAGACTATCTGAATTATATAGCTGAAGGAGAATAGTACGCCATGAAAGAGGGTCAGCTATATAGTCAAATCCAAGAATCAGAGAAGCTTATCTACACAATTAAGATAGCCGTTGTTTTTTGGGAATAGTGGTTAATGAATCCGTATGGTGAAGACAGACTTTTCACACATTTGAGAAGTTCTGTATGGTGAATTAGGTGGTCAATTGGACTTGTTCAAATATAAAACCAATAATGAAGTCACCAAAATGTGATTTTTGTTCACAAGAATGTCCTACAACTGAATTCTTGGAATGTCCCCAAAAAATTGATTTTTATAAGGAATCTGTACATTACATACCGAATGCTTGTAAATCAAATATCAAAAACACATTTCATGGAATGCAATTTCTGAGAATCATATAATACAATTTTTCAGAGAAAAAATTGTTTAAGTAAATGGGCTCTCAAGCAAATTTTGGTGAGAATTCACATTCTCAAAAATTCAAAGTGTAAGTTTGATAGTACATATTTCATTTTTTTCATTCAAAATCTTTAAAGAATGTGATTTCTGATCAAAATTTGCTTAAGTGAACAACATGCCCAGTGAGTATAAAGTCTTTTCATATTGACCAAAGAGTGTAAAAATCAAGTTTGCTCTCTCTCTCTCTCTTAAATTGAAGGTTGTTTTTAAACTTTCTTCTCAGAGAAACCAAAAATATACAGAACCTTTTCAGCTAAGCTCTTCTGCCAAACAAATGAAGTGTCATAACTGTCTTCAAAATGATTAAAGTATTGAGACCCTTGAGAGAACCTTGACCTTGGTCCTTCTGAGCCTTGTGATCACAAGAAAAAGTGGTGGTTGGTGTTTACTCAGCTTACCTGCTTAAAATTATTCTTGATGAGAATCCATGGCTGAAGTGAAAATTCAACAAGGGTTCAAGTGTAGTGCTGGCTCCAGTGATCATAAGGGAGAGACATTGAAATCTTGAGTGATTGTATGTGAAATATAATTATGTACCATGAAGGCTTAAAAATTTGTATCTGGTGTATCAAGGGTAGGGTAGGGTAAAAACTGGTTGTGAGGGGTCAGCTACTTTCTGGCTGACTCTTCACTAAGATTGAGAGGAGATCTTTACTTGGTACACCCAAGGAAAGACTTCAGTCAGTTGACCTCTCAGGATAGGGTTTGATGGCAGTGGGTTGTCTGAGTAATCCTTCAAAGGAGCTTACTCAAGAGCTCTGTTGGTAAAAGAGCATGCAGAACTTGATGCTCTGATTTCTCAAAGGTTATGGCAGATACTTTACACTCAACTCAGGAGGTATCCTATGCAATTCTAAAGCTTGGTTCTATTGCTATGTAATCCCACTAGCTCAGAATCACTAGTTTAAAGCTGAAAAGTGCTTTGAAGGAATGTAGAACTGTAAGATCAAAACTATAAAATCACTATACTCAATGTTCTTTGTAAGAATCAAGTAAATTGTGAGGTGGAATTGTGTAATGATATCAAGTTGGTTCTTCTTCCAGAGTCAGAAGAAGGGGATTATATATATTCCAGATGGGCAGTAATGCAACAGATGTTGTTGTGGCAAAAAAAGTCCATTGCTATTTGAAGCCCACAGAAAACCCATGTAGGTGTAGCTTTTTTAGCGCCGAAATGGTTCTTTCTCACAAAAGTATTCCTAAACCCAAAATGGGATGTAGGCATGATTCTTTTACGTCTACATTCCAAATACCAGAGTGTAGGCATAAAGAAATTACACCTATATCCCAAAAAAGGATGTAGGCGTAATTTCTTTATGCCTACATTTGCAAATACAGATGTGGGGGTATTTTTTATGCCTACATTGGTAGGCATAGCATCTTCATGCCCACGTCCCAATTTCACATGTTGAAAACCCCATTTAACACCTATTCACCTACTACAAGACCCCTCTGGAGTTGTGATGAGTATACTGGAGGACAGGACCACTGTTTTTGATTGCAATGAGTATATTGGAGGTCAGAAACACTGTCTCAAGTTGCAATGAGTATTGTGTTGTGATGAGCACATTGGAGGACAGAATTAGTTTTGAACTTCGATCCAATGGAGTCATTGCAATTCAAGACACTTTTTCTGTCATCTGAAATGCTCATTGCAACACACAACACTTTCTGTCCTCCAATATACTCATTGTAACTCAAAACAGTGTTTCTGTCCTCCAATAAACTCATCACAACTTGAAAAAAGTGTTCCCATCCTCTGACATACTCATCACAACTTGGAAAATAGTCTTTCAGTAGGTGAAAAGGTGTTATATGTGGTTCTCAACATGAAAAATTGGAATGTGGGCATAAAAATACTACACCTACAATTGTAGGCGTGAAAAGATATGCCTACATCAAATGTAGGTGTAAGAAATTACACATGAATTCTGGTATTTGGAAGGACAATCTGACCAGGGTGATTATAAGGGTCAGACTTTTGACATATATACTTGAAGAGCAGAAAAATGTGAAGTGAACATATAGAATGTCCGTGATGAGATTTATATAATCACAGGGATATGTATGTCAACATTGGCCAGATATTTGACAAATGACTTTTGTAACCAAGAGTTAGGTTGTGTTAATTCTTGTCTGTCTCCTGGATAAAATGTTGTGGATCATTTTCGCATATCACAGTGACTAGAGATTGTTGATGACATGCCATCAAATTAAATTAGACAAAAAAAGTCTACTCACTGGACATTTGAAGTGGTGCGGTCCAGCAAGACGGTTTTGACATCAAAGTGCTATAATTATCTTCAAAGTGGGCAAATTATGCAGACCATTGAGATGCCCTTGACCTCTATACTTCTGGACCTTGTGAGGCAAACACTAGTACGTTCATCTGTTCTTATACTTGAAAAAATTTAAACAAAATCTCTTGAAAAAAGTCTCTCCAATTTGAATGAATTGACTGACATCTCTTAATTTTGGTTCAACGTTTCTGAGCATTGAAAAAGCATCATCTATCTTACATATATGTATATGATATTCATGAGTCTTATAAATTTAAAATATATTAAGGGGGCTCAGGTCAAAACTTTTACAGTGTTCCCTTAAAAAATTGGGAAAAGTTTTTTACAGTACCATGCTGTAAAGAGTTTTCCCAATTCTTAAATTGAGAAGGTCAACAGCAGTCAACAACAATCAATGGCTTCTTGAAAGTCATTGATCTATAATTCGTTTTCTTCCGTCAGTGTTTGCTGATTATCATGTCAGTCTTAACATGTTTCCTTGCTTGTTAGGGGGGCTCAAGTCAAAGAAAATTACGCTTTTTACCGTAAAAAACTTTTCCCAAATTCATAAAATGTACACAAAATTTTATGAATTTGGGAAAAGTTTTACCACATCCCAAATTTTTTTGAGCAGCAAATTTGCGTAAATTTACTGCTCAGAAGGAGATTTGAAAGAAATTTTTACGGTCCTTTTTTACGAATTGGGAAAAGTTTTTACAGCACGGTACCGTAAAAAACTTTTCCTGATTTATTAAGAAAAGGTTGCAAATATTTTGACTTGAGCCCCCTTATTGACCTCACACTGTTTGTGTACTTTGTTTTGTTTTGTAGTCATTTGAGTTTTCTCATTGCTGTAAGTTTGCGTAAATTTGCTGCTCAAAAAAATTTGGGATGTCGTAAAGCTTTTCCCAATTCCATAAAATTTTGCGTAAATTTTATGGAATTGGGAAAAGTTTTTTACGCTCATAGCAGCGAAATTTTTTGACTTGAGCCCCCCTAATGAATTCATTTCACCATTTACTTTATTCATTTAAAGATTTCAATCTCAATTCAATGATCATGAATCACTCCAACTCAAAATTGATCCAAAATAAGTAAATCATATTCTTTTTCAATACTAAATAATTAAACTTTCTTCATTTCTCGGAAAACACCTTGATACTTGATCAAACACATAAAACTCATTTATCAATAAAACTTTACAATCAAGTTATCATATCTAATGATCATAAAAAAATTAAACTACAATTTTTAAATTAACAACAAATTCAATTGATTACTTTTCAAAAATAAATTAAAAGTCAAAAATCAAGGAATCCATTCATTAAGTTTACATTCTAATAACATTAAACACTCTAATCCATCTTCTTCTTCTTCAATCCCTTCTTCCAAATTCAATCCTTTTGATCCTTCTTCATTTTCTACGTGAATCTCTTCCTTTAAGTTTTCTTTCCTCGATGATCTCTTACTCAATGACCCAATCTCTCTTTTTAATAAACAAATCAATCTTTCAAATTCTAAATTCATCCTTTTGAACTTATCCAACACACTTTCTTCTTCTTCCTCTTCTTCTTGTGAATTTTTTAAAACAAAGCTAGTCAAATTTAATGAGAATGGTATTGAACTTTGATCATCACTTAAAACTTCTTCTCTCTCTTCTTCTTCTCTTGTTTTAATTGAATCAATTTCTTCATCAATTAAACTATATTGTTCTAATTCAATTCGTTTCTTTCTACGATTCTCTTTCCTGAGTTTTCGTTCTAGATTTGTATTTCTTTCATCTATCTTATTTAAAAAAATATGTGAATTGGCTTGTAAATTAAACGATTTCCATACTTCTTTACATCTATTACATAAATTTAAAAGTTGTAAAATGATTCGATGGATCGATTTACACTATTATAATTGAAAAAACATGAGATCAGAGTTTAAAAAAATCACGTTTGACTTTATAAAAATAACTCACTTCATCTGAAATAAACATAAACCTCATAAACCTTTTCATACAATCTCTCATCACTTTAACTTTTTGATTTAATTCGATCAATTCATCCAGATCAAAAATTTCAATTAATTTCTTTTTAAATTTAACAATAATTAAATTGGAATAATAATCCATCCATAAATTTAAAAACCAAATCAATCTATGTTTTAATTTATAAAACTCTTTTGATTCGATTTGATCTTTAAATGATTTTCCATTTGAAAAATCAAATAACAAATCATTTGGTTTGATTAAAATTGATTGATTTAAAAGTTTGAATGATCTTGAAAATTGACTAAGTAAAATGAAAATTGAATTATAATTTTTCAAAATATAATCTTCATTTAAAATATAATTTAATGGGATCGGTATACTCAATTCAATAAATATAGAATTTAATGATTTGATCGGATCTGATAATTCATCTTTATTCAATGGTTTAATCATCTTCACCTTTGGTAAACATCTTTTTAAAAATAAGGTTTGATCAAAGCCTTCCAAAGATTTGAATAAATTTTGATTGATAACTTGATTATCATACCAACTTTTGAAATTTACATAATTTAAATTGATCGATGAATTCAATTGATGATCAAAATCATTGAAAATCGATTTAATAAAGATTTCACTTGATAAACAACCATGTAAGAAAAACTCATTTAATCCGGTTATATATGATTTTATTTTACTTGGTGAGATAAATTTTGTATGTAGATATTGATGATTAAGTTGATTATGTTGTGAGATTTGAGTTCCTAACTTATTAGCAAGTTCTAATTTAAAATCAAGTCGTCTCATTGATCTAATAGGAGGTTTTTGTCCAATTCGAAAAGTCGATGAACCAGAAGATTTGATAGGAGATGATTTTATACAAGGATGAAATAAACACGATTTCAAAAGATCACCTTTTTCAACTCTCATAGGTTCTACTGCATTTTCTTTTGTTTCAAAATCACTTAAAAGATTCATCAAAGGTGGCCAAAGATCCAAAACGATTTCTGTAGTTTGATTTGACTGAAGTATATTAGATAATGCTTTAGCTTTGCCACCTTCTAAAATTTCATTAACAAATTCAATCAAAACTTTGGGTATATGATTTTGAATTTGATGGTTTAAATCCCACCAATGATCAGAATTATATGGCGTTTCCAATTCGATTTGTTTTATAAAAAATTCATTCGAATCTTCATTTTTTACATAACGCTCAGGTGAATTTAGAAGTTGGTCAATTTCATAAGCTTTGAAATATTGAGTAGACTCTATTGAGTTCATTAAGGGTTGTCCAGGTAGTCTACCATGTAAGATCCATGACCCTACCCATTGCCAGATAGGTTCCAAGGTGTCTAGAAAAACTCTTTTGCTTTCTTCAACTGTAATTGGATAATTTGAGTGCGCATCAAAATATGATGCTGTATCGTAAAGACTGTTGAGAAGTTGTTGACTTTGAAGACCAGGATGTCGAGGTTGATTTGAATCCGATATCTCGATCTCCGATACACAAGATGCAATGGAAGAAACTAATTCAACCCAACCTAATGAGTCGAGATCACTATATAGACGTGATAAGCTAATCACGGTTCCAATCTGACTTTCTTCAGGAGTCGATTGAATCTGTGAGATTGGTAAATTCAAGATTCGAAGTTCAATTGAAACAATCAAACTATCAAATCTTTGTAAAAGTCCAATCAATGAAGCAATAAATGCTTCCTGAGTTCTTGAACGTCCTATGTCTCGATCATCTTTAAATGATTGACTCATCTTCCGAAGTCTTTGTAAACTTGAAAGTAAAGGGATATATGACTGATATACTGATATGGATGTACTTTGAGACTGATATGTCAATCTTGGAGGGTTCTCAATTAGATGTATCTCTTGAGAATTAACAATAGACTTGCAGAATATCAAATTTCCTCCTAGTCCTTGTAATGCGCTCAAAACTTCACGTACAGCAATCAGTTCATCAATGGTTCGATCAGGTTGTAGCTTTGCTGAATTTGACCAATACTCGATTTTCTTCATCTCTTTCAATGTTTCCCTATAGGTGTTCAAACGCAATTCTCGATCTTCAGCTGACTCTACAACACTCAATGATTGAATAGGATGCAATGTTGGATTAGTAGGCTGATGAACATCTTTCGAAGGGTTTTCTGATTCTATATTTTCGGGATTCGAGTTCCAATCACTACTAGCATCTGATCCTGAATAAGAAGATGAAGATCCAGCATATATGTCTGTTTGCCAATGATCACCTTTGAAAGGTTCTTCTTCTATGATCGTTCGATAAAGTTTCATATTCAATTCAGATTCTGTTTCGGGTGGAATCTTGTATATTCAAATTGAATGATCAAATAAGTTTATCATATTTTAAATGTTGAATTAGTCTTCGAGAATTATCACTTTACCCTAGTTTTTCTATCTTCTTTCCATTTGTTAGCTATTTCGATGATTTCTTTACTAGGAGTAGTATGAAGAGCCATAAGAAATGATATCATTCGATCATGACTATCATTAGACTAAAGAAATTTAAAGAATAGAAAGAAAATGTCAGTTCAGAGGTATCTTATACTGATTGATAAGAATCAGATTACTCTTTATGTAGGGTATGATATTAGCCCACAAGTATACTATTCTCACCAATTTTAAAAACCTGATTTAATTCATTATAAAGTAAATTGAGTTCTTCAATTAATTCAATCTGATGTTCGTATTGAAGTCTTTCAATCATTCCATTCCATTTTTTTTTAATTTCTAAATGAGATGGTTCATATTCTAACGGATAAAGTAAAATGGATTGTAATTTTCTTTTTTGAACTGAATCTAATTTATCTGATCCAATCGGTAAGAATGCTTGAAATAATTTGGTGATGGAGGTTGATGTGGGTGCCATCTTGTTGAAATCAAATTGAAATTAAATTAAAATTAAAATCAAATTGAAACTGATAAATAGGACCCGGTGACCCGACCCATACATACAAGATGCACCGTTGACCCAGGTCTGAATTGAACTCTCTGACTGCTTGCATTTGTCTGTTCTGAAAGCTTCGGCCATTTTATGAGTTAAGAACAGTTGATTACTGAGCAAGAATTCTATGAAATGAAATTTGTCAAATCGATGAAAGATCAAAAGCTTTCTACATTATGCAAATCCATAGCATCCTCATGGCTCCTTTAGTGACTTCTTTGACAGTCTCTGCCGGTCTCGGCTGGCCCTTGCATTGGAGGTGTAAGTCTCAGAGTCCTTTCTCACTCTTTTTGATGTGATAAGGAGTATAATTCACGTGACAGCATATTGTACCTCTACATGAGGGCGGGCGTGTGTACTGATGGGGAGCATCTGTTAGGTAGAAGAGACATTTCAAGACATAAAAGTAATTGGATCATACAAATATCACAATACAAATGAGTATGCAAGGCTAGTTGAGATCATGAGGACTAAACAAGGTAATGAGAAAAGATTTTTTTTGTGGAATTTTAAAGAGGTATATTGAGTTGAAAACAAGAAAGAGGAAAAGATGATTGACTGATTGATCCTAACGTTTTCAATCCAAGGTTTCAGTTGAACTGGAAGCTCTCCAATCGAACAGAAAAACTCCTTCTCAAGCTTTAGGTACGAATTTTGTAAGTTAAAAACAAGAAGATTAGATTGAAAAAAGGAGGATTTTTTTCTTTCTTTCTCGGGTTTAAAAGATTGGATTACTCACGAATGTATACACCAGCTTCAGTACAACAATCACGTTTGAAAACACTACCACAAATGGGTTTACCACCCGTACCCCTTCCAAGACCCTTGAAATGATCAAAAAAGAAATGAAAGTAAGAGAAAAGGATTTGGTAGTAAAAAAAAACTTATGAGAAAGGACTCTGAGACTTACACCTCCAATACAAGGGCCACCAGGTCTACCAGGATCATTACCCCTCGATGCAGGAGCTCTAGGAGTAAGACTGGCAGAGACTATCATACAGGTCAATAAGAGAGCCATGAGGATGCTATGGATCTGCATAATGTAGAGAAGCTTTAAGAACAGGTGATGGAAAGAGATATGATTTTGTTTTGAGTTTATTGAATATAAAAGAGTCTTTAATTGTGAAGAAGATGAGCTGATGAATGGTAGATTGGAAGAAGATGCCCGGCTTTTATAGGCTAAAGCTCTGGTCGATCTAATGATGTTTCATGCAAAGAAGTCAAGATCCACTCCATTTGTGAATTGTACAGAATCTTCATCATTCCTTTGAGGAAACAACGAGCAACACTTTCATCAAGTTTGCAATTTCTATAATTGACCTCCTTACCTAAATATGACAGACATTGGCGAAGGGAGTATGTAATTCCACTTTTATAGGGAATGGCATTATGAATTTATGAAATTTGATTTTGAATATGTAAAAGCCAAGTGAATTTGTGATTGCTATTTTGAATTCATACATTTCTTGTTTCAATACCTTTGGTTTCCACTTGGGAAACATTGACTCAATTTGTTCTTTCACGTAGCCGCCTAGGCTCTAGCGGCTCGCAGCTGTTTGGTCACCGCTTTGGATTCTCTGTCTTTCTTTTACATCAACGATCCCGTAATCTCGGATGATCGACTGGACAAGTGACAATTTCTTGGAGCTTGAAATTGCTATATTTAGCCATTTTATCTAAGATGTTGCGCCTGGGGAATTAAATTATTTGTCATTGTTGATTTTGAATATGTATGTAAGAATTCGAATTCTTGCATTCAATTTGCTCGGTTGGATGTCTTCATGTTTTTCCTCAGAAAGAAATTCTTTCTTTGAGGCTTTCCAATCAATCAAATTCATATCAAAAGCCTTTGATTGATTGTTATTTTTTTGATCTCAAACCTTGCTTTGAACGCCTTCGATTTTTAATCCTCTATACCTTTCTTGAATTTGGTCTTCAGTTTGATTTTTAGGTATCAACTTTTCAAGTAACCCATCCCATTGATTTCCTTGTGAGCTGAGTTCAGACAAGTATCTCGAATGAGGATGAGACCATTCCAATTCCTTGCCAATATATTTCTAACAATTGTTGACTAACAGCTTGAGCAGATTGGAGTGGAGTGTTTCTGATTTTCGACAAAGATATCGGATTAAGATTTTAATGGGATCAGTTTGTAATCTAAGAGCTGGTTTAGGAGCTTTGGTTTTTGAATTTGTTGGTATGCTTGATAATCAATGGATATTGTAGGCTTCAGTTCTTTCAACAGCTCGAGTTAAAAAATGTAAAGCAAGATGAGTTTGATCCGACTGAAAGCATACAGTAATAAGATCTTGATACGCTCTGATCGTGTCACTCAGCCACATACTCATTCTGTTTAATCTTCCTTTCTTCATTGCCTGCCTTCTCAGTATTTGGAATTGGAGAGAAAAAGTTTAGGTCATCATCCTTTTTGTCAAGTCAATCTTTCATTCCTTGTGATGGTTCAACAGCCACTTATTAAAATCTAATCATCTGTCCTAACTCACTTTGTGATCTACACATACGAATCACTGCACTCGTGATGGATCCATCTAACCAATGCAAACCAAAACCTGGGTATCAAAACTCAATTCTGGATGATGAACTTGGTCATTTTGGATATGACCTTATTCAGAATTGACGCTTTGATAACAGATTTTGATACACAATCTGCTGAGCTTGGCTTGCAAGATACACTCAGCACAACCTTTGTTAAATTAGTTCAAGACCTCCATAGGGATACAAGAGTATCCAATCAAAAGACATCTGAGTTCTGTTGTGAGCATAATGTGCAGTTTGGTAAATGTCTCTTCCATCCATTTCTGCGTTTGAAAGGTTAGACTTTTTGTATTGTATGCAAACAATTATTGTCAGGGCTATCTTCAGTCTTTGAATCTTTCCTAACCTGCAAGGCTTTGATGGGGATCAAAATACCCCGGTTGAAGTCTTGCACGTGATTCTATTGGGCGTTAGTAAGTACCTATCACACCATCAAATGCAGTCCACATCGGCAAAAGATAAAACTGAAAATGTATAGTACAGCTAACAGCTCAATGGTGCAACAAACCAAAGTTTCACATGTTGACTCATTTTTGTGAAGGAATCAGAAGTTATGGACCAGCCTGTTTTTTGGAACTCAAAACTTTGAAGCCTACAACAGAAACACCCAAGAGTTTTAAATCAAATCTAATCACATCAGCCCTGGCCGCGACATTGCAAATTCCTTCAATAACCATAGGATCATGCGCGCTTGTGATGCTGGATCAAAGATCTAAAATCACCAACAGAAAACATACATACAAGCAGATATTTCAGAATAATACACTATTTCAAAAAGCGCTAAGCTATAATTGATTGTGGAATCAGGAAGTAATCATTAAGATTGGGAGTGAGTACGGGTGTTTGTGTTAACACTTTGTCAATATTTTTAGTATAGTACTTTGCTAACAGACTGTGTATCCATATATTGAATTAAGTACCACATAGGTCACATCCTTCAAACCAAAGGAAATGATCCCCAACCACATACGTGCTGGATTCACAGCTGAGAACTGGCAACCACTTGATTCTATCACTCTTGAAAACAACCAAAGGGTGGCCTGATTGTCTCACTCAAAAATGCTGCTGGTGGTAGAAGATTGGCAGGGGTAATCAGGATATGGGGAATGGGAGGCTGTGTCTTGAAACCAAAGGTTGAAGCAACTCAATGTTGTTTAGGTCAATTGGATGGATTTTATGGTATGCGTGAGGCACACAATACCAAGACTGTATCATGGGTCAATTTATCAGTGAGTCACACATTATGGCTGGTCAATAATTTCATTTCTAATTGCTCTTGATCCAAACTTGAACAAAACAGGACACTGAAGTGCTTCTCAACATTCAACACAGCTGTCATGAAGTAAGTGCAAGGTTGAGAAATGTTGCCCATTGTGGTTGAAAGCCGAATTTCAAGATACACCAATTTCAAAATAGCGCATGAACCCACAAGCAATTTCATCCTGGATTCTGGTTCATTTTATTCCCCCAAACTTCATGGTTTCTGGGAGGGATTATCTTTTAATGAAGTGACTCCTGAGGAATGGAAAAGAGCACTTGAGTCCGGAATAAACAATTGGAAAAGTTCAGCCAGAAAGAGAGATGAGGTGTAAGACAGAAAACGCAAGAAGGAGAAGGACAACTTCCTAGCTAGCCAATCTGGGGAAATCCCGCCAAAGAGAAGGAGACCAAGGAATGAAAAGTCTCAGTCAGAGCTTCAATTACCACTCAAAACCGCTGGCACTGTGCCAGGCCCATCAAAATACACTTTTATCAATGTGCAGTTTCCATAGATTCAGCCCTTTGTTGATGTCTCTCATCAAGTCATTAAACAAAATTTTTTGGTAACAAATGCAACCATCCGTTTACCTACATGTTGAGCTCCTTTTCCTTTTGTAACATTTTTGTGCATTACATTTTTAGTATATGTTTGATACTTATTTTTAGGAGACCACTATTTACCGCCCGCAAAAACAGAGCCCTGCAGCCCCCATGTTGGGTATCAAGCGGGCGGCAAACATTTGCACCACTTTACGCCAACTCAGTCAGTGATTTTTCACACCTCACTTGATGATACCACAGCAGTTTAGGTTTCCTGCAACTGTTAAAATCACATTCAGATGTCACTATTGTTAGACACACAAAGTTCAAACTCAGAGTGTGATAAGCCACCTCTGATGTCTTTCCATATGAACCCCCTGAGTTTGGTTGAGCTTCAGACCTTTGATTTGTTCACATTCCCACTTCAATTTTTGTTTGATTTTTCTCATCCTCACAAAGAAATTGCACAATAGCCAGCTTAGATTACCTTCTGGGTAAGCAAGAAACATCAGGGCTTCTGTTTTAAAAAAACCAGTTGCCAAATACTTTACTATCATCCTCTTAAAAATTGAAGGTAAGAATAATAGAGCAAACTACCACAAATTTGTCCGGAAGTGAGATTCCTGAGAAACAAAACAGAAAAGGAAAGAGAGACAACACCAGAAAACAACAAAACTAAATACACTATACAATAGCAGGTATAGTAGAAGACCACATCTCAAGCTTGCATTGATACACTTCAATCCATTGGGGAACCAATGTTGTATCAAGCATTACTGAATTTGATCCCGTATAATTTGGGGAATGGTACCAAATGACAAGACCATAATGAGATACATTGCCATCTGAGGTAAGGGTGAGTATTTGCAGCAGTTGACATTGACAGTTGGAGAGGGGGTTGATTGATCATTGGACAATCAATGGTTTTGTTGGCTAAGATTGCCATGTTGGTGTGAGGCTTGGGTAAGGCCAGACAGTCAAGCTGTGGGGAAGCCCCCCTTGACAGCGCTGTTTGTGTGGAAACAGCTTTCTTGTATATATATTGTATAATTCATTTGTGGTATATTAGTTTAATTTGATGTAGGACTTCACCGCACATACTCTGTTAATAATAATATTTTCAATATTGGCTTATTCCCAATATATGATGTTCAACCAATCAGCACTTTTTGCACTTGGTGCTCTCTCAGTCTCAGTCTCAACTTTGTTGCCCTGAGACAATGCTCCAAGAGCACTTACAGATGCTGATATACTTTGATTATTGTTTCATCATGTGTGTGACCAATTCTTTTGAACTGACATGAATGAACTTTGTTTGATATTATGCTCTCACCCTTGATTGTTTGGAAATCACTTAAGGGTGGGTAACGTTTCCATCATTTTACTTCCAATGATTTGGTCCTACACAGTGGTCAATTCAAAACCATTCATTTGATAAGATTTATCTTTGGAGTATGTTATATCAATTTAAAACAATTCATATTATAACATTTAACAAATTGAAGATACACATTTCCTTCCAGAACCAGATGATTGAGAACCATTAGAATCATTATGATCACCTGTCTCTAACATATTTTCTTAAGAAGATACAGGGTTACTTTCAGACTGCAACGTTTGAGATCTATTAGATTTGTTAGGATGATTGGGATCTTCTTGCTCTTCTCTTGATGATATGTTCTGCATACAATTATTTCAGTGTATGTTATATTCAATCAAACAACATACAAATGGAAACACCTTCAACACCAGTGTACCACCTTCAGTTGGGATAGAGTAGGCCAATAGAGTCAATTTGATTGACCAGGTCAATTCCTGGCTGGAGTCTAAGATGAAAACATGAGTCACTCTTGCATAATCAAGCGTGGAGGAGTTGTATCCATACCTGTGTTGAGAACCTGAGGCTGTACCTTACCAATTTCTGGAGAGAGCCAGGGGATTGTGTGTCTCTCTATTCCAGGTTGAAGCCATTTTTTGCTTTGAAAAAGTGAGGTAAGGTTGATTTCAAGTCTTTTGGAAAAGTTTGAATACCACAATTTATAATTATGAATTCTACAAAACCATATCTTTATTTGGTAGAGGAATAGTATAATATTCATCATAATCATATTCTTGATATTCATATATTCACAATATCTCAAATTTGAAAACACCATATGTGCATCTGAAAGTGGGAGAGAATGAAAACAATTTATATGATAAGTTTCAAAATTTTATCATCCACATTTATTTGAATTCTAATTCCAAAGCAAATTCTAATGTCCTTTAGACATTGAAACCACTTGATCTTGCTGAAGATACCTTCAATTTGTATGATACAACAGCCAAGATTTAGCTGGAATATGTGCCACTGTGCATATACTTGGTCTTTGAAGTTTCAAAGGTTCATTTGAAGTTTGTATTGTGACAAATCTCATTTGTAAATGGATTGAAAAATAGATTATTTTGAGATTTGGGGGGCAACACAGTGAAGGGAATCACCAGCCTTGATACAAACCCAAGGGGGGGTTTCAAATGGGGACCGTCTTTATTCCCAGCCCGGTCCAATGAGTTTTCTAATGAGGTTTGATTTTCTTTCTTGTCCTTCTTATCTACCCTTTCATCCTTTTTTCATCACTTTTCAACTTTTTGTTTTGTTTTCATCTTACTCAACATTTGTTTGAATTTCTACGTTATGCCTTGATGCAACCAACCTGAGCTGTCTCAGAGGCCACCAAATAATTCATTAAGTCCTCAGAATCAGTGTTCTCCAAATACAAACACCAATTGTCATTGATCATCTCAGCTCAGCAGGGAAGCCTGTGACAGTCAACTTCAGCAAACCCAGCCAAACACACCGCCTGATAGTCACATTCAAATCATGCTGAATCAATCCAGAGGGAACAACACCAATTTGTTGGGTGGAGGCTCCAATGACCCAATTGCCAGAAGTGTTACTCACAACTTGTTCCTCACTGCCAATGACATTGACCACCTTAATCATGATATAAATATCTGGATTTTGATAATGGAATTACCAGTCATGATTTGCTTGATGAATATACACAAATCTGCTTTATCCTCTGCTCACTTTGAATTCTGATATTGCACATTCAAACAATCAGGAATCAATCAAAACTTGTCAACTCCAATGAGTATCCCTTTGCACCAGAATGGCACCAGCAGCCCTACTATTGACCTTTCACCTTTGAATCACTTGAAGGGACCTTGTTTACAAATGTCCAATTGAATTGCAAGCCATACCAAGCTTACAAGGATAACTTGAATTTAGGTTGCCAGCCGTGCAACATCAGTAATTAAGTTGATTCCTTTCCTTCTAAGCCACACTAAACCATCAGTAATCCCAGGTGACAACTGGCAAAGACCAGTTCTTCACTTGCATTGTGACTATGCTATTGATCTGCCAAGAAGTTAATTCAACTCCTGAAGATTTGCTCCGGAGATTAGAGTGAATCCTACAACTTGTCTAGGCGCCTCCCCTGAGGTTTGTACTTGGAAAGATGATGGTACCAAGATTAAAGTAAGTTCCTCAGTTGCTATACCTTTCATTATGAGACTTCAATCAAATAGCTGATATCACCTATCTTTCCCAAATCTTTTTCTCTGTGCTAGCAATCTATGCGATTGATAGCAACGCAATGCATTCTAGGTGGAGATGTACAAGCATCATGGCAAGGGTAGACACAAGGAGTAAACCCAACCTGTTGCCCTTGGTATTATATGTTAAGGTCATTGTGAGTCACATCAAGAATTTCCATTGAAACACAAAGTGAATCACTTACGAGCATCTTGACAGACTGCTATATTGGCCAATCCTACCAAGTGGAAGAATCAAGTCCTGCCACCTGGATATGAAAATGATGTGGTAGGTACTTTCTTTTTGTCGTTTGTTCCTTTTTCCCTAATTCACCGTTGACTTATGTGCCCTAGCTCCTCACCCACATTGATCTTCCTCATCAAGTACAGACTGGATGTCATGTCAATGTTCCAATGCTTGACACAGTGATTGTCAGAGTAATTTGAACATTTTGACGTCTTGTACTGACCTTTCTTTGGCATCTGACAGCTTTACCAGAAAGAGGGTGGCCTTATCACTGGCTGGGTACAAGTACGCAAAGACGTCCTTCAGGATGTTGATCAACTTTGGACTTCCCAATAAACATGGCTTGTAAGATAAGAAATACCATCTCCACTGACCTGTGAATGGAATCTGGAACCACACTGATTGACTCGTTCTCATTCTGTTCCAAGTTCAGAGGATTCAAGCCATTTCCTGGGGCTTGAACCCAGCAGAGTATGAAGTTTGGTCATTGTGGAATGTGGTTGATTGTCAACTGGAATGTTTAAATACACAAACCAGACGCTACCGTTACGGGTGAGTTCCAGGTCACTTTCTTGTTCTTCTGTCAGTTCCTCAGTGACATCACTTCTCTCCTTCCAAAGGTTCTTTATTTTGGCATTGCAGTTTGATGTTGAACACATTGATGGGACTAAGAACTCCAAACAACTTGAGCAGACCATGGATTTCTCTCCACCAATTCAGGTGCAAATCCAAGCAACAATGGCCATATTGGATGAAACTTTTGGGCAGGAGGTTCCACCAGATGAAGAGGCTTATGATTTTGGTGACTGATGAGCCCACTTGAATATGATCTATCTCTCAAAATTAGTATCTTTCCTTTTTGTTGGGTGATTAAAGCATTTTTTGTATCTTTTTGTTGCATGATGAAAATATTTTTGTATCTATTTATCTTCCTCCTACAATCAGGTTTGTCTGTTCCCTCAATTACATGAAATCTCTCTCTCAGAAGGCCTATCTGGCTTGTTCATTTGAATCATTGTATGCAAAACACTGTAAACAGCTGTAAAGACTGTGAATACTCGTAATATCAATACCTCATCCTTTTAATCATGTCACATGGATTACCCCAAAGTGACTTGAGGATGGCAGGGGTAAAAACAAGGAAATGGTATGATGAGTGCCTGCAAACGACAAGACTTTTCACCATGCACTGAAGTGTGTGCTAGTTTGTCAGGTCACCACAAGAATATAACCAATATTGAATCTGTTAACAGGTTAGATGGCAAAACCAATGTTGTCCAAACTTTGGTGGTCAAACCAGTTCACACAGAAACTGTTGGGAAATGAGCCAAGGCAACACCAGTAATAAACCGGTTTGATCCGCGCGGCCTAAGAGCATCTGCACTCGTTTGAATTATGTTTTGGTATATTTTGTGGTACACACCTGTGCGGTAAACTAAAAGTTACTCATTTTGTAACAGTTCCACACTTGTGCACCACCCCCTTTGGCAATGTGTATGTGCCATGTGTGACCCACCAAAAAGTCTCCCAGATTTTTGGTTACAAATGGGACCCAAAACTGACATTTGGTAAACCCACATGTGTCAAAAGGTGCACACAGATTTTTGCACATATGGGCAAAAATCATGCCCGTTCTTGAATACACCAAAAACCCGTAATTTTTTGGTCATATGGGACCTCAACCCATCAAGGTGAGTCTTTTTCACTTGTCCAATTTTTTCTTTTTTTCCCTCAACAATCAAATTTCCACTCTCTAATGTTCACTTTTCATTTCTCTTCACACCAACCCCTACTCAACTCCCTTTGATCAACTCACTTTATATTCTTCATTTGATTTTGACTTCAAGAAAACATTCTTCATTCCAAATCAATTGATGATCATTTTACATCAAAAATAAAATCATACACTTTATAACTTATTTCTTCATATCAGGTCCGTCCAACTTCAGAAATCTCTTTCATACTGTCCTCTCACAGGCTAAAATCTCATGTTCAAGTTCAGCCACTCTTCCAGTTGCCATTCCTGCCATCTGTTGTCTCATCAAGTTTTCTTGTACCATTCTACCTCTTTTGGCTTGCATTTGTTGCATCTCTTTAAAATCTCCTTGTTCTTTGGCTTGTAATTCCGCTTGTCTTCTAGCCTCTGCATCTCCTTCTGCTTGAAGTAAAGCTTGTTAAAATTCTAGCTTGTTCTGAAATATCAGGAGCTGGAGTCTCAGGTTTAGGTGGAATTGATTTTACTTTGGGTCTCTTGGCTGGTCTTCTAGGTAATTTAGGTGTATCTCAATTGAATGTTGTATAAAATGAATGATGGTGAGAAAGAGAAAGAGGAAGAGGAAAATTGAGTTATTTGTACTCAATTCACTCATAGATAACAAACAATCCACTCAAAAACTCATTGTGGGATTGGTTTCACCAAATGGCAAAGTTGCAATAAACTCATCAACAATTGTATAATGCAACCTTTGACAAGTTTACCAAATGTCTTCCCATAAGGAAAAAATTTTACATACACACATGGTGAGAAATTTTCACACTGTGATGCAAAAGTCGCATATGTACACCACGGGGCGACTTTAAACTGAGCCCACCTGAAACCAAATCAGTGTGGCCTCAGGTGGAGATGCCGGGCAAAAAAGGGCATTTCTAGGTGACAGGAACGTGGGGGAGGCCACGTGGTCCTCACCCAGGCCGTCACCTAGCCACAACATGAAAAAAGTGAGCACATTGGCGTAGTGTCATCCAGGTCTCATCCAACTTCTTGTGTTTGTGTACATATTGCATAGCCTGATGTAGTGCAAAGTAGGTTCATGCAGTATATATCTGTCTAAGCGCTACCCCACAGTATAGGTCTCTATAGCTCATTGGTTTAGAGTGCTGCCTGCATTCCTGCTCCATACCAGCAGGCCATGTGTTCAAGTCTCGCTGGGTCTTGTTCTTTTGGACATTTTGTAGGACCTTTTTTTGCCTGTACATGATTTACTCACCTAATGATCAGGTTAGCCATCACCTTGTGGACACGTGATCACATCAGGTGTTGGCCACCCTGAGTTTCACCTGAAATCAAATCAGTGCGGCCTCAGGTGGAGAGCCTGGGATTTTTTGGCAGAGGATCATTTCACCTGATGCTCACCTGCCAGCCGCCCCGTGGTGTAATATTATGTGACTTTTGTTACCAAAGGAGGTGTAGAGTATCTGCCATGTGGTATTTCTTACACCCCTAAGCTGCTGGACCCAAGCAACCACCAAGGATAATGCATGAGGTAGCATATGATTGTATTTACTTTTGGCTTACCTCAAATCGATCAAAGAATCTTGTACCACAGGTCTACTTTTCCACTGGTGTGGAAAAAGCCCTGTGATTTGCGGTAAATTTACACTTACCACACCTGATTTACCACACAAGTGTGGATGCTCTAAGGGCATTTTCTCAAGGTGACCTTCCTGCGCAGAATATTGGTTTTACACCGACAGTATGGCCCTGGTTAAGAAAAACCTGTTCCGGGGGCTTTGTGGTGCAGTCTCTATTTCAATCTGTGGCTTGAAATAGGGGCAAATCAAAACTTTGATGATTTTCCAATCAAATAGTTACACAAAACAAACCAAACAGGCCCTAGCTTATATTTTACAAAATAAGGAGCACCTTGGCTCTTTATTTTAAGTAGCAAAATAAGCTACTTTACAGGTACCATAAGTAGCTAGCCTTTGAAAAGTCCCAAAGTTTCTGTGCCCAACGGACTTTTTTGAAATGTGAGTTTTGAAAAGGCAAAATTCAAGCTAAGTACAGTTCTTCAAGGCTAGTTGTGACCAAAGCCGCTCCGCAAAAGTGAAGTTTAATTTCACAACTCAACTCAACTCAGCCCTACTGATCAATGACATGTAATAAGTCATTTTTGGGGTCATGAGAGGTCCCTTGAGCTAGGAATAACTTAATCAGCTAATTGGGTGGGCCATTTTTTTCTACTTTTTTTGACACCTCACATTTTGGACCACAGGTACCTAAGGGCTTAAGTCTACTTAATTAAGTACCTGATTAAGTACCTATGGGCTTAAGGTGACTTGGTTAAGGCCCTACATAAGTACAGTGAGGTACAGCAGCACTTCGATTGTATTGATTGGCTTCTCCATGTCAATGAACAAACTTGGGTATCTACTCACAAAAAGTGTGTTCTGTATAGAAAGTTAATAATTGGAAGGGAAATCAATCTTGAAGGTTGATTTCATGTGTGGGGGCGCCGGGACGGATCAAGCTGTGGTTGAGACTAGCCTTGAACAACTGTAGCTTAATCTAAGTCGTACCCAACCTGCCCTAAAGGTGATCTTTGCAAATGGATGATCATCAACTTGAAGTGATGATCTATATCGATCAATTAAGAATGGATGAGTTTGAAAGCTGAGTGAATGATTCTTGAGAGGATAGAAACCAATTTAGAGAGTGTAGGATGATTGACTCTAGAACCCAAGTGAGTTCTTTGGGTATGGCATGATCTGAGATGATGATGAGAGTAGAGTGAGAGTGAGAGGGACAGTGAGAGTGAGAGTATGATCGATTCGAGTTGAGTGAAGTTGAAGAAAGTGAAAGTGAATGAATTGAAATTTGAGTTGTCATGGTAAGTTGAATTGTGTTGTTCTCTCTCGATTAAACGATCTGGTGTTTCAAATTTAACAAGTTTCATTGAAATTTCAAATCCAATTGACCCTTCACCAAAAAAGACTTTAATCAAATTCCAATTCCAATTCCAATTCCAATTCCAATTCCAATTCCAATTCAACTCGATTTCTCTCTTTTGACTTCTTCAACACTTCGGATTCAGATTGAGTGATGAGCAAGCAAGGATCGATTTGAAAAAAACCAATCAGAACTGAAAATACACAGTAAATAAATCAATCTCAACTACCTAACTCATGAACCATAGCCCATCAAGACTTTAATCAATTCAACTCAATCTAACCACCTCTCTTATCAACTTCAACTTCACTTTCATCATCATCATCATCATCATGGCTTATAACGATTCAAGAGATAGATATCAACATCAACCATCTGATGCTCATTATTATCAATCATATGATCATCATCAAGAACCATCTCAACTACCTTATGGTCAAGCAGATCATCAATTACCTTACACTTCATCACAACCCACTCATCAACAACCCTATGCAGAAACTCATTCACCTTATCCTCAAGCCCAAGATCATCAACAAGCCTATCATCATCAAGATCATCAACAAGCCTATCATCATCATCAAGACCAACAAGCAGCCTATCATCATCAAGACCAACAAGCCGCCTATCATCATCAAGATCATCTAAACTATCCTCCGGGATCTTTGGATCCTTATTACTCTCATCAAGACGCTCCTCCTTCCCCTCATCCTACTTATTATAATCAGTATGATGATCATCATCACTCTGGTTATCCTCTTGATGAGAAAACAGATTATCCTCCTCCTCATACTGCTCAACATCTGGTGACTCCAAAAGCTAGTTTTAATAATCAAAACTCGAGAGGAAGTGTAGCAGCTCAGGTTCGAATCTGATCACCTTGACTCTTGACCCTTTTTCAAAGATCTAAACCTGATTTTTTGATTTTTAACATTCTCCTTATCTCGTTTTTGACTTTAGATGGCAGCAGAAGGAGCTATACCAGAAAAGGCTGGCTTGCGAATGTGGAGATCAGATGAACATTCGGGAGCGTTCCTAAGAGGTGGGAAAGGTAAATGTTGTGGTAGATGTTGTTGTTGTACAATGATTGTGGTAGCTTTACTTTTGATTGGGATCATTGCTGGTTTCTTATGTGAGTAGTGATCAGTTGTGGATTGGAAAGCTTTGAATTTTTTTCGATGATTGAGATTGGGTGTGTTTTTGGGTTTCGTAGTATGGGTTAGACCACCTAATGCTACTTTTAATGGGATTGAACCTCCTACGGCTGGAAATCAAGTGGATTTACAAGAAGGTGGATTTTTATTAAACTTTGATCTAAATGTAAGTTTTCATCCTACTCTTTCTCATCCATCTCAAAAATCGATCATATCTCCATTAATTTATTCTTTCTTTTTTCTGTTGAACAGATTGGAGTGACCAATCCGAATTTCTTTGGAGCATCCTTTTCTAAAATCTCAGCAAAAGCTTATTATCCTTTAAACAAAACTGCCCCTTTAGGTGGAGGAGAAATGGATAATGTTCAAATTCAATCACATTCCAATACGACCATTCATTTTCCATTTCAAATTAATTATACTACCACCTTTGATCCTAAACATGCGATCTTAGCCGATATTGCTTATAAATGTGGTTTTCTCGGTGCAAAGAAAAATTAGTCTCTTTTCCTTTCTTCTTCTTTCTTCCCTTTCTTATCTCTTTGAAAAGATACAAAAGAGAACTAATTTTGGTTTTGCGTTCTTTTTTTTTGCTTTTTCGCGTTTTGGTGAATGATTACCTCCGATTAAGATTTCATTTGATATTACGTTAAAATTGAAGATTTTAGCGATTTCCATCTCACCTACTTTTAGTTCTTCAAACACATTTACTTGTCCATTAAAACAATCGGATTTCAATTCGGTCTTAGGTGGACAACAATCTATGGAAGCTTTACAACAAATGTTAACCGGTTCGAATTCGGCTAAAGTGAAACGAACTTTGGTTTTTCAATCAGATGGAGGAGTTGGAGAAGAGATGATCTTGAAATCGATTGGGTTTCGACTTTTTAATTGGGGTTTTATGAATTTCTTGGATTTAAAGGAAGATTCCTTTTCGTTTCAGAGGGATGGGAGTGGTTGGAAAGGACTAGCGGATAAGGTTTTGATCATTCTTAGATGGAGGTGATGAGGTGTAATTTTTTTTGTTCTTTGGATCAAACCATTCTTATTCAAGTTTTGAATACTAATCAAATTGAAGAACTCAAGAAAAATGAAATTCTTTAAATAGGGAGTTTTTTTTACCTCTTTTTTTTTCTTTTTTCAAGTCTTTCATTTCTTTCATTCATCATAGTCAAAGTCAAAGTCAAAAAGAAGAAAATTGAAGAAATTGAAACTTGAATTTTCTTTCTTTTTGGAGGTTTTTCGTTTTTGAAATTCGGATTTGGAATTTTTTTCAATCAAACAAAATTCGATGGAAACCGTTTTTAATTTTTTCTTCGATTTTGATCATCTGTTCTTTTCTCTTTATCCTTCTCCATCACCTTTTTTCTCTCTCATCCATTCGTTTTTTTTTCTTCTCTGGTTTGTTTTATCTTCAAGAACCACATATACCCTATCATTTCTTTTTTTTTTCAAAATAAAACAAACCCAAATGCTCAGCTTAAACCTATCTTTTGTGATTTTGTTTTTTTTCTCCATTTTTGTGTTTTTTTTTTGTATAAAGGATGTAAACAGTCAAACTTTTTATTTATTTCATCAAAACCCAAACTTCAATTTTTTTTTCCTTTTTGGTGTTTGATTTTTGGATCAGTTTTTTCTTTTTTCTTCTCAATCATAGGTGTTAAGGAGAATGAAATTGAGAAATGAAAATAAAAAGAGAGAGAGAGAGACACGCAAAGGGTTTTCTTTCTTTCTTTCTTTTTTTGATGAGTTTTTTTTTAGAATTTTGAGTTTTGAACTTGAAGTTTTAGTGAGAAAGAGATTATTGAGAGTTTTAAATGTCTCTTTTTCCAGTCTCTTTTTCATTTTTTTCTTCTTTCACATCTGAGGGATTACAACGGAGAAAACCGCGTTGCTTGAAATCTCCACTTGTGAAGCGTAACTTGCAACTGTTGTGCTGCACCGCGGAACGCAACAGTGGACCTACTGCAATCAAAAGACATCAATCTGTAATGACCTGACTTGTATTTAAGAAACTTTATAATGTGAAATTGAGAATAGATCCAGAATGTGTATCATGAAAAAGTTTATTCCTAAGTCTTTGTTATTGAAGAAGAACCTTGAGATGAAAAGTGTATTGATCAAAAGGAATGGTGTTGGAATTATAAGAAATTGTTTGGATTAGAAAAGAGAAAAGTATTACTATGAATAAACAATTAATATACAATAGCGGTACTCACACTGCGGGAATTAATTAGTTCAAAACCCGATTGAACGGAATTTCGGTGTTCGGGTTCGAAATTTCCTCGAATCGTGAAATTTGTTCACAACTCGTTTGCATTAGGTTTGCTGATCCTACTCAAGCTGTCCTCCACTGGCCCTGTGTAAGACATACATCATACATGATACAACAATATGTAACCCCTTTCATCATAATCACCTCCACCTTCATTGATTGACTCTGCCTTCATCATTCCCTCAGACTCAGCTCCAGTCTTGACAAAATGCCAAAGAAGGGATCCACTTGTCTCGCTCGACAAGGCTGCCTTGAGGGCCAAGGTTTGAATCAGCTTGAACCCCAGCCGAGAGTAGGTCTTGAGTAGGGTTGGCAAACCTAATGCAAACAAGTTGTGAACGAATTTCACGATTTGAGGAAATTTCGAACCCGGACACCGGAATTCCGTTCAATCGGGTTTTGAACTAATCAATTCCCGCGGTGTCAAAGTCAAAAGGTAGATTCTGACTTTTTTTTAACCTAGATTTTTTTGGTGGAGAAAAAAAACTACAAAATTTCTAGGCTTTGAGGACCCCGTGCCTACTTATGCACTCAGCACTTCCTATAATCATGCCATGTGTCAGTGTCCAATTACCTCTGTCCTTGGATTTGTTTCAAGCCTCAGTTAAGGTCTCATTGGTCCTTAATTTCACCCCACAACCTTTGTCTTGTGGTGATGTATGTACAAAGGTGAAAGTAGGTGATTGGCAGTGGAAAACAGGAAATCTCATTTTTTCCGGTCGGGGCCAAGTTTTTTTTTGAAAAAAAGTTAGGTTTTCCAAAAAGGTTTATTCTACCTTTTGACTTTGAGTACCGTAAATATATATGAATGAATGAATGAATGAAAGATTATATAAAGATTTCTAATATTGTGTAAATGACATATTGTGTAAGTGACAGATACACTGTAAGAGCATCTGCACTTGTGTGGTAAATTGGGTGCGGTAAGTGTAAATTTACCGCAACCACAGGGCTTTTTCCACACCGGTGGAAAAGTAGACCTGCAGTACAAAATGTTTTGATTGATTTGAGGTAAACCAAAAGTAAATACAATCATATGCTACCTTGTGCATTATCCTTGGTGGCTGCTCAGGCCCAATAGCTTTGGGGTGTAACAATCACCACATGGCAGATACTGTACACAAGTGTGGAATTTGTTCAAAATAAGTAACTTTTACCTTTATACCGTACAGGTGGGTAACACAAACGATACCAAAACATCCTGCACAACAAGTGCAGATGCTCTAAGAGCATCCGCACTTGTGCGGTAACTTGGATGCGGTAAGTGTAAATTTACTGCAACCGCAGGCCTTCTTCCACACTGGTGGAAAAGTAGACCTGCAGTACCTAGTTTTTCAATTGGTTTGAGGTAAGATAGAAGTAAATATAATCATACCCTACCTCACACATTATCTTGAATAACAACCCAGATTTCTCAAAAGATACTGTCTGGCATTTTAAATGAAAGATTTGTGTGGTACTACTGTAAATGAAAAATTTGAAACTTTTCACTGGTGTGGAACTTGTACAGTAGATTCCATAAATGATGAAATCGAGAAATTTTCAAAATCAACCAGGTGGTCCGTGCGTCACCTGTGAAAGGTTTCAAGCTTATCTCCCAGACCAACTAAAATATTGTGACCAATAAATTGTTAACACCTTAGACCTCCAAGCTTTGGTGGTGCAGTGGGTAGAAGGTGTGATTGGTTACTGCAGTTGTGATGGTCACCTGTGTTTGACTCTGGTGGCCTTTTTAATTGTCACTATTTTTGTTCAAAGTCAATGATGGCCCGCCAACACTCATATCCGAGCTAATAACAATATTCTATCTATTTCATTGTTTTATTTCATGATAACAAGCAAGTTGTATAGGAAAATTGATCAAAAAATTGTGACAACCAAAAAGACAGCCAGTCAGGCTTGAACTCAAAAACACACAGCTGTGAAGCGCAGTTTCAAATCCACCAAGCAGGCACTCAACCCACTGTACCACAAAGTCTTTGGTACCAATCTGTTTCCCTTGGCCAGGTTAGTTTTTGTGTATACATTTTTAGACCTTTCACAGGTGGCGCACGGACCACCTGCTGGTTTAAATTTTTTTGATTTCATCATTTATGGAATCTACTGTACATCACACGTGCAGTAACAAATGCTACATGGCAGTTACTGTACACAAGTGAGGAATCTGTACAAATTAACTAACTTTTACCTTACCATGCAGGTAGGTACCACAAAAGATACCAAATCTTACCGCAAACAAGTGCGGATGCTCTGAGCGGAATATAAGTAAGCAAAGGCGACAGTGTAACTTGTTAGGGTTAGGGTTTGGTGGAATTAGATAATTGGATAAGATAGCACAGGTGAGAGCATAACCTGTTAGGATGAGGTCAGGGTTAGGGTTAGGGGTTAGGAGTATCTTGTGTATCAATTCATTTTGTAAGCACATTAAGAAGCAGAGCCTGATTTAAATGGTCTTGATGTTGGTGTGAGCCAACATTCACTTATTGCCCACCCTTTCATTGTGTGACTTTCACTCAACTAAATTGATGATCTAGCTCATTTAACAGACAAGTGAGCCATCACCTTGGGGATAGGTGGTCACATTGGGTGAAGCTCACCCTGGCTGTCACATGTCACTCACAAAATGTACACTCTTGTGGACAGTCATGTTTGGAATTTGAATGACAGAGCAGCAATCCACACAAGCTTTATATGCCAACTGCCCCGTGGTGTAAATGTGTACAATCTCGCAAGGATGATTTTTTAGTAGAAGGATCATGCATATAGGGAAACCCTTGAATGAGTAGTTTCTTCAAAACATCAAGGTTTGAAATTGCTAGGTGAAATTCATGTAAAGGTTTTCATGAACATCATTTAAACCAATTGAAGATGCGGTATGGTCAAATGTTAGTCTTAGCGACCAAATTACCAAAATAAACCGTTACAGCTTTACACTTTGAGGTCATCCAAGCTTCTTCTACTTCAATTTGAACATCATCATCCACAAGTCCAGCTACATGTTGAAGATCAAGATTCCTTGGTAAATATAAAGCTATATTGGGTGTCACTTTACTTGCGAGTGAGAAAAGTTCTTTTCCCGGTATGGGTTGTAGTTCGGTAAGTGGATAGAATCCGGTTGATCCACCTGCTTGTGATTTGGTTGGTGAATTGAAAGAGAGATAATTTACACCTCCCCATCTATATTTCAATAGAAGTCAAGTCGATCAGATATACGGTGTTCCTCATGCTCAAAAGAATCAAAGAAAGTTTTACATACGGAGGTGATAGGAAGATCACGTCTACAGAACCTTGCTCTTGATTCTGAATCCATTCCACAAAATCTGTGCATATGAACTCAATCTTATCTTCTACTCCATAAACAGTTGCATTATGTTTAGCTAAACCGATCTTATTCGGATCAATATCTATGGCTATGACTAAAACCAGGAGGTTGAAAGATTTAGAATTTGGTCTTTGTCATAGTTTATGATGAGTTGGAAAATACCCTTATCTGATGTAGAAGCAAATTGGATTGCATTACCACCCGCACCACAAAAAGCATCAACAATGACCTTGGTACTGAAAATCGAACACATTTAGATTAGATTCCAAAGCATCATCTTGATCACGATCATAGAAAAGGCGTTTTGATCATCAAAAGAACCAACCGACATCTTTCGGCAATTTGTCTTGCGATCCCTTCTGGTGTGACACTATACCAAGATTGTTGATCTAATTTAATTCCTTCATCAAATCTCCAAAAAAGTCGATTACGTTGATACCAATCTATTTGAAAATTCGAAGAAATTTTCATCAAAATCCATTCAATCCGAACATTTGAAAAAGTATACGTTCGAGATGTTCCGATACTCACATTTGGCCATTTCACCTTGTAGAGACTCGCGACCGCAATATCGCAATTTGATACTCCCATTGGAAGAAGTAATCCTTCGAGACTTCTCATTCGCAAAATTATTAGTTCGTATACGTTTGTCCCTATGTGAATCTTCTTCTTCCTGAGTATTTGACGATGAAAAAAGAGTTTGAAGAGTCTTGGTGGGGGAACCAGCACAAGGGATCAAATGTTGTCCGACTTCACTAGCTTGATTTGAGTCACTGCTAGATGAACCTTGATCGGAATCGGGGTCTGGAGAGTTTGCAGCAAGTGCTTGTCGAACGGCATATGTCATGATTCGCATCTTTGATGAAAAATCAATCAAGAGAGGATGGTTTATTGGAAACTTTGTAATGCACACAGTTGTGGAAGAAAGAAAATCAAAAAAATGGCCGATGCTAAATAACGCACTTGCCCTTGCTCGCCGGGTAATTCAGATCGGGGTCCGTCAGTACCCAGAGGCCAGGTACCGTGGGGGGCTTCTATGATGGAAGTCCGACAAGTAATCCTTGGAGCTTGATCGGGGTTGTTATGACCGTGTGGGATGAGAAATGCTGAGTATTGTAGATTCAAGATTTGATGACATGAAGTTCAGCTTTCAAGTTTCAAATCAGTTCATCAATCAATCGATCAATTCAAAATACTTGAACTTGAAAAAACGTGAATGTGGTCTCATACAAGATGGAAGATAATTCGATAGGTTCGATTCATGGTCATAGAGTATCAGAATATCTTTACAGTAAGGGATTTAAATCTCCTGACCTATCATAAAGTTTTGCTAAAACTGAACAGATTCTTTGGTATAGATCATCGGACCACTGCTTCAGCAGCTGTGGCATCAATATGTGCAACTGTCACTGGTTTCCCTCTAGATTCCATCAAATCAAGATTACAAGTCAATCGATATAATTCCGTATTAGATTGTGTTAAGAAGACTTATGCTCAAGAAGGTACCAGAGGATTTTATCGAGGAATAGCGATCCCTATGTTGACGGTTAGTGAATAAGAAAACAGGATCTCAATGAGATTCATGAAGAGAGTGACTCAGACACCAATGATTGGGTTCTAGTATGGCAAGATCTTTTCAAAGCCAATTTGAACCTTTCACTTTGATCAAAGGTTGAATTTGAATCTCATTCATATGTTCTTTCTCTTTTCTCGGTCCGGTTTTGTTTTCACAGATCACTGTAGTTCGTACCACCAGTTTTACGATTTACAACAAAACGAAGGAATCATTCGAAAAACGAAATATATTTTCTCAACCCACTGTCTCTCACAAAGCTATTTCAGGATTTGCTGGAGGTGCAGCTTCTGGATTAATGATTTCACTTGGTTCTTGCGCTTTTGAATTAGTCAAGATCAGAGCTCAATTAGAATCTGCAATTGCGTTGGTCATTTTGACTGTATATTGAAAGCTCGAAGATCTTTTTCTGAGTATGCTTGTTTGTTTTGTAGTGAAAAACAGGGCAGGGCCATCAAGAATATGAGTACGTGGCAGGGTGCTATGGAAATCATCAGATCCCATGGAGGTCAGCTGAATACACATTCAAATAGTCCGATCTGTTGAAGCTCAATTTCTGCGCTCTCAAAATACTAGCTCACTATCCTTTTCTGCTCCGACACTTTCTTCTTTTTAATAGTTCGTGGTTTATACTTTGGCTTCAGCTTACACTGTCTAAGGGATACGATTGGAACTGGACTTTATTTTATGGGTTATGATTCGATGCGATTGATCGCTGAGCAACGATTACAAAAAGAAAATCAAAGATCAGACGTGGACTTGCCTCCTCAACGATTCATCTTACCGCCTGCATTGATTCCATTCGTCTGTGGGTCGACGTGTGGTGTTGCAAGTTGGGTACGTGAGATCTGATCAAATCATTTGAAGCAGTATACATACATCCCAGACTGATCCACCAGTCCATCTTAGTTCCTTATTTATCCATTAGATTTAGTCAAAAGTAGGATTCAAAGAGACGCTTTGGCCAACACACATGCCAGACAATCAGCATTGACGATTTTTAAAAGTTTAATCAAACAAGATGGGTTTACTAAACTTTATTCTGGTTTGAGCATTTCGGCATTTCGTAGTTTTTGTCAACATGGAATGATGTGGACGATTTTAGAATCGGTTCGTAGTCAAATCGAAATTCTTACAGGTCATTCTGATTAAATCAACTCCCTCCTACATAGCATTGTCTTGTCTCTCTGTTATAGATTTTTTCTTATAATCCATTTTAGATTTCTACTTATTTTGGAGGGTTTTGTTTTTGATTGTTTTGTTTCTTACTTGTACCTTCAACAAATTTCCTTCCTCGTATGTAAAGCTTTGAGATTGGTACTTGTGACAATTTACTATTTTTTTGCTTGAGAGTATCTCACATATTGATTGAGTTCTTTTCCAATTGCTTCTATCAGTTCAACTCATCATCAAATCAGCTTTTCTGTCAAGATTTCTACAGACTCGCAGTCCTCATCCTCCCCACATCGGCCTTGACCCTACTTGACCATCTTTCCAGGCTTTCCAGTGGCCTGAATAACCTGTAGAACAATCGGTATAAGCCTCCAATCTGGCATTATAAATCCCAGGTACTTGACATAGCTGTGTTTAAAGATACCTCACTGTAATGTCGCTCTCAATTTTGCGGCTTTTTGTGACACCATGGTACCACACGAAGACCGTGTGATGAATCGGTGTTGGTAACCGGTTATTACAGCTATTCCAGGAATTGGTGTCATGGTCGCACCAATTCCTGGTCGTTTTCCCCCCAGCGCCACCGCCAAATACAGGCAGTGACCAGCGCAGCGGGGCAAAGAAGCTGAGCCCCGATCGGCGACATACACACCCCGTGACGGGGCATCAGTAGCAAAAATTTTCGCCACGTCGCACGCATCCAAAAAATTCCCCCAGATCATTCCACTTTCCCCAACCATTTTAACCCCCGGTACGTTCTTCTCGCCGTTTCCTGTGAATTGGCTGGGTTCTGACTAATCCACTTCCGCTTTCTAGACATGCAATCTCGGCGCGGACCGTATGACGTTGGCATCAAGGTTCTGGCGGTGCAGCACCTCCGCACGGGGAAAACAATCGATCAAGTCCGGCGACTGTTGAGGTCTCCAGTCAGCGGGCGAACTATATCTCGGTGGCACTCCTTATACCGACGTACGTACTCAGTCATCCGTAATCCGGACGATTATCGTTGCCTTGGACGATGCACCCGGCTGGACGACGACGATCGAGACTTTATGTTGGAGTTGTTAGAGAGGAATCCAGCTCTGTATCTGGATGAGTATCGCTTCGCGGTTTATCGACGGACCGGCGAATGGGTCGCGTTGCAAACGATCGCGAATGATCTCAAGGATCGACTTCACCTGACTCGCAAGAAAGCTCGGACTGTGCATCCGAACCAGAGTCCATCAAAGAGAGCTAAGTATCTCTATGCAGCTGGGGCTTTAAACCCCAACATGCTTGTTTTCCTTGGTGGGTTTCTTTTTTCTCCCTTTAGAAAAAAAAATTGCTGACTCCGGAGGCATTCAGACGAGTGTTCGGTTCAGGAACGACATCTCGGGAGGCAGTTCGGCCGAGCTAGGCGAGGTGAACGGACTACAAGAATTCCTTGGAGTCGTGGGGGTAAACGGTACTCACTCCTACCAGCAATCTTCCAAGGTGGGGTCTTAGCTCTGGCTTGCCAAGAAGGGAGCTACTATCGGAATGATTTTGAGGGATTCCTCAAACATCGTTTGGTAAGCACTTTTCTCAGTTTTCCAAAAGGTTTATAAAACTGACTGTTCTTTTGCAAAGTTTCCTATGATGAATCCATACCCACAGGCGAACTCCGTTTTAGTAATGGACAATGCGAGGATCCACCATGGGGGTCGGATCGATGAACTCGCTGAAGAACGAGGTATCCGCATCTTGTACCTACCTCCTTACTCGCCAGATCTCAATCCCATTGAGAAGGCTTTTAGCGTGCTGAAATCCCACCTTCGACGCTCACAAATCCTCATCCAGACCGCCGCTGAAGATAAACTCGATGTTATCATGGAAACAACTTGGAAGTTGTTTACAGCTCGGCTCATGAGTAAGTTATATGTGGTATGTGGCTACTGGAGTTAGGAATTTGTCTATGCCATCCTGAATGGCTTGCAGTCGAATAGATGAAATGAATATAAATTTTTGCAGTTGAACTTACCGAAAAAAAAAACCAAGCATCAATGATGCTTGGTTTTTTTGTGAGATGTCCCCAAAAAAATTAAAATTTAAAATTCTATAAGAGGTGTTTCTCAAAGATCAAAGAGATCTCATCATGCCCCCCATTAAAAAATGGAAGAAATGTGCCCCAAAAGATTCCTTGAAAAAAAAATCTTCTTCTGTTCACGACTTGGCCATTTTTTGGGCCATGTCCAAATCCAAAGGTTGATCTCCCCCCAAAAAAAAAAGGCCCAATGTCTTGCAAAGACAAGAAATGGGCTGTTCAAGTGTCACGTTGAACTGAGCTCCAAAGATAAACTTTGGACTGTTTTGGGAACATCGGGTCTTGACATCATTAAGACCCACCCAAGACTCACAAGACATCAATGGAGAGGCACGTCATATCAAGAAGGGGATCAATTCTCTCATGTCTTAATTGCATCTAGACGTTCATGAAACACAACTAAACAAAAACCAAATTACAGAACTGAAAAAAAAACTCTCCTCAAGTTTCTCGAGAACCTTTCAACAATTGAAGGAAACCAGGAACCGCCTTGTAAAGGTCGTCGGCGTGAGCAAACGCTATACCCATACTTCGGAAACTCTCAAAAGAGTACGTCTTGCGATCCGATAGTCGGCCAAAGTTGTCGATCCCTTCTTCGGCCAAGATGTTGCGAGTCTTCTTCTTTGTCGGTGTGATACCCGCAAAGTTCAGGAAGTCTTCGAAAGGCGGATTTTGCGGAGGCGGCGATAATCGGGTCGTATCTGTAGGAGCAGTAGGCGCAGGAGTTGGGGCAGGGAGGGTGGTTTGAGGGAGCGCGAAAGCCGGCGGTTGGAAGGCCTGAGAAGGGGCCACCGAAGGGAAAGGTGCACCATAATAGTTATGGTGCACCACCGTGGCGGAAGTCGCAGTGGGTTCCACCGGTCCGGCTTTAGTCGTACCGTTCAGCCGATCCTTTTCCTTCTGGTAGTCCGCAATGGGTATCCAGCGGAAATCCGGGCGTTTCGTCGGTGGATTAACCTCATCAACTCCGGCGACGCCTTCAGCCTAACCTCCAAAAACGTCACATTAACTAATTTGAATATGTGGGTTGATGAGAATGGAAAACTGACCCAATCATTCGCCCACGTGCGTATGCGCGCAATGTTAAGGACGACACATTGACTTGGGTCCTTGGGATTGAGGGCATACGTCACATTTTCGCCCGCGGTGAAATCCTTCGAGAACCGGGCCCACAGTTTCTTGTTGTAACGCTCCCCAAGGCTCAAGATCCCGGACTGCTCAAGCAAGATCATAGTCAGCTCAGGTCTGAGGTTTAGAGGCAAGAAAAAATTTGACTTACACCGACCGAGTCGTCAGATTCTGGGTGAGCATCGGAATCGGAAGACGCAGGCTTGGGCTCCTTGCTTTTGCGGGCAATCTCGAGGTTCCTTTGGGCGTTAGACGTCAGTTTCGGATTGTCGTGGTAAATTTTGAACCCCATCACTGTGGTAGCTGCGACAGACTGAGCTAATTTCATGAACTCTACAAAACTATCATTATCATCTATGGCCATTTTGGTGGCCTTTAGGTGACGTGATCCGTGTATGAAACCCTGGATGTCGATCGTATTGTCATACCACGCTTGCCTAAGGGAACTAGAGACCCAAGCCAGGCGTTTGTCGCAACTCCGGAAAAGGCCCGCTCTGAATACCGAAAAATGGATGTCCGGGCTCGCTACGACGAACTTATGGGCGACCTTGGGGTTGTAGTTCTCATATTTGGGGACCGGGGACTTGCGAGGCGGCGCTTTCTTGCGTTTCTTATTCGAATCTTCAGGTCGGTCGGGGACGATGAGTTGCCAGAAGTTGAATGACACTTGGAAAGAACGTGCACGTTCGGAGAGGTGATCAGGCTCGTTAGGGTTCAAGATGACTTGTCCCAAAGCGGGGGAGTTGGGGACAGGCTGGTGGTCTTCAATAAGATCTAAAAGTACAAAGGTGAAGTATAGTATGAATGTCAGTTCGACATTCATACGGGTCAATAGAATGGTCATCAGCTAGCGAAACTATGAACTCACCATCGTCGTCGTCCAGGTGGTCGATGAACTCACCAGTTTCTTTTTCCAAGTGGTCGGAATCGAGGTCAAGCACCGTTACTGATCTCTTTTTCGACGCACTTGAATCCGTTGATCGTTTTGCAGCGGAAGTACACACCGACGACCGGAATGCTGACGGTGAGGGTGCCGGGGTTGTTTGTGAAGAATGTGGTGTGTCACCGAAAGGCGAGGGCGCGGGGGTAAGTTGGGAGGATCGGGGTGTGTCACAGATGATCGGATTGAGATGAGGGTTCAAGGAGACCACCGATGAAGCTCGCGAGCAAGTCACCGTGGGTGCTACCGTGCTACGATGGCCGAAATCCTGGATCGAGGGCCATATCGAACTGCCGGGGTGAATGAAGACTTTTGAAGGGGCCTTGCGAGGCGACACCATTGGTGTCGAGACACCAACGAGGGAGGGAGCGATGACCGGGTTGGGCTTGTTTGAGACAGTCCCATTTGGAAAAATCGAACTAGAGAGACGCGACCCGTTCCGACCGTTTGGAACAAAGTTAATAACTGTACATCAATGGTTGTTTGAAGAAAACTTACTGAGGTCCACCGGTAGTGTGTCCCATGAGCGCTTGTGAATAGGTTCGAGTGCGAAGGACTCGGCACATACCATCGATTTTTCCTTCAGAAGGCCTGTTGCGACGTCAAAGAAGGTAAGCCATGTCAGTCAATCTGTGGAATGGATGAAAGACCAAACGGTAGATGCAAGAAAAAGGGATAGGATGTGGAATGCGTGGGAGGAAACAAACTTACAAAGGGCCCTGGGAAGGCTTTTTATTGACCATACTGCGAGTGATAATTGAGAAGGTAGGGTGTTTCTTCGCCTTAGTCGATCGTCGGTTGCCAATGATTGGATTCTTGAGGTGGGAATCGGTCAGACAGGCCGTCATTTTAAGGGATCAGAGGGCCAGAAATGATCGAGAAGTTCTTGGTTTTGATGACTGAAAAAAGGAAAGCCGACCGGCTGTCAAATGTTTGGGTTGAGGTGTTGAATTGAGAGCTTGGGTCGATTCCTGGTGGATGTGGTGGATGTGTATGGTGGTGGATATGGTGGATATGGTGGATGTGGTGGTGGATAAGGGTGGATATGGTGGTGGATAGATCGATCTGGTGGGTGACTCAACGGTTATCGCAAACAACCCCAAACAACCAAACAGTGTCGGTACATGTGGGCGTCCGACCCTGGAGGATGCCCTAGTCCACGCCGTGTTACAGCTGTGCTGTGCTGCGCACTGCCTGTATTTGGCGGTGGCGCTGGGGGGAAAACGACCAGGAATTGGTGCGACCATGACACCAATTCCTGGAATAGCTGTAACATAGTGGAATGGGATGTTGGAATATTTGAAGACCCGTAACTGACGGGTCGGTTTTTATTATATTACATTCTTAACATCCATGACATCATGGCTGTTTACCATATTTGATTCCAACTTCCCATTTGGTTACCATCATCATCACTCATAGTCATAAGTCTTACAGTTCATCTTTTATCTCTTTAATTAAAACATTTTCGATTGTTAAAGGTACTTGTTCAAAAGACCTATTTCATTTAAAAAATTCTGTCTCACTTTATTGAAGAAGTTCTCAATGAGTGATAATGGTTCCTTCAATTATGAAGAGGCTAAAAATATTGCTGATAAGTTGGAGGACCTCACCAAGTTATATGAAAACGGTGACGGTTCCAACGGTAAATCCATCGCGGAGGTACGATCGTTATATTCTCAGATCGTACCTTACGACAAACCGAATTGGTATCGTAATTGGTCTAAATTCGCAACAGATCTTATTCAATCAGACAAAGATCACAACCGTCCCATTCCTAAAAACGAATGTCCAACGCCAACTAGACCGGTGGAATCAGACAAAGATCCAGTCTATGTATTCGATATGTCCGCTAATCCAACCTTTCCGGAGGATGTTGTTTTGGAGGGACGTGAAAGTATTCATGGGAAGGAGAAAAACAAAAGAGCTAATACTCCCACAATTCATATCCTCACTCAAGAAGAAATTGATATGGCTCAGAGAGCTAGAAATCTTCTGGATGCTGAAAATCAAAGAGAGAAAAGGTTATCTTCTCACTCCAAATCCTCTTCTCCATCTATCTCAAAAAGGATTTCAAGACAAAGAAAGAGTAATAAGACAGATGGAGATTCAGACGATTCTCAAGAATCAGACGGCATACTTACGAAGAAGCAAAAGAAAAATTTCAACTGGTCATCTAGAGCGGAATCAGGGCCAAATTCAGAGTTATCATATACTCCCGGTGCGATTAGATTCGCACATGCAAAGAGAGGATACGCTACTGGTATTAAAGATGCGGTTAAAGGGTTTAACCAAACTGTTAGACCTTCAGACTTTCCAAAAAATTTGTCTAAAGATGGATTGGAAGGAGAATACATTGATTTACGACGAATTAAAGGTGAATTCATGGCGAATAAAAAAGGATATGCAGCACCCCTTACTTTGGATGGTCGAGATAAGAAATTGTCTCTTCAAAATAAAGTTCTTTCAGAGAAGCTTCTTGACGCGCAAGAATGGTTTTACTATTTCGACATTTTACAAAGAACATATCAAGAGGCATTTCCTAGCTGCTACCAGGACTTTGTTAAATATTCGAATTTTATTAAAGAAAGGTTCATGTCAGATGGTTGGAAAGCAAATTGGATCTGCGTGGCAGAATTTGACGCTGATCTTAGAAGGAATTTTGCTGAAAAGGAGAATATTTCTTTTGGTGATTTCGACCATCCTTCTCTTTCAACTTTACCGACTCAGTATATGTATAAAGCATACGAACCTCAACAACCTGAAGCTTCAACTAGTTCTAAACCTTTCCAGAGTTCTAGTCGACAGAGATCAAATCAAAGGGATACGTTTCAATCGAAGAAATGGGATTCTTCTCCTTTACGCTATAATCATTTATATAAATATAAGAATGGTTTGGGTGTGGAGGATACAAGGAATCTTCCAGAACCAGGAACGTATTGTTTTTCATTTAATCTTGGCCATTGTGCCCTTGGTTCTAAATGTTCCAGGATGCACAGATGTGTAGGTTTTTTATTTTTAGTATTTCAGTTACCTTATTCTTTATTTTTAATTTCTCTGATATGTTTCACATAAATTTTTCAGAATGTCAGAGGGTGCAGGAAAGCCCATGCAGGAGTTGACCACACCTGAAAATGATAAAAAATCATTAGTGGGGTTGGTATTTTTTCCACTTTTTATTGTATTAAGAATTGGTTTAGAATCTTGGTTCAAGTTGCTGACATTGGAGTTCATGTTAGTTTATCAAGGAAAGAGGAATTAATAATTGATGAAAATAATTCTCATAAGTTTTTACGAGGTTATATCTGGGATAGAATCAACGATTGGGGCTGCTCACCGGCTATCGAATCGAGTCTTACAGCAAGGCCTTTCCCGGATGCACCATCATTAGAAGAGGATGTTGATGCAGCTTTTGCTTTAAAGCAATACCACTACCTTTTCAAAATTAATACTCCGATCCGAGTTGATAGAATGGAATCAATGCTAATTAGTCACCCAAATAGGCCTTTCGTGAATTCAGTGATGAAAGGTTTACGTTTGGGGTTTTGGCCTAGTTCTTCTTTACCGTCTTCTGAGGTAGTAGATGGTCCAAACCATCAATCATGCGAAACATTCAAAGAAATCCTAGAAAGCCAATGTCAAGAAGAAATCGACAAAGGCCGTTATTCAGAGGAGTTTACGACATTGTTACCAGGAATGAAAGTAATCCCTTTATTAATGACATCAAAAAAAGATTCAATTAAGATGAGAGTCTGTTCTAATATGAGCACCGGAAGACCCTCTCCAAATGATCTAATTGATAAGGATAATATTGATGTTACATATGATTCCCTCAAGAACTTTGTTCCATACTTTATAGATAAGAAGAAAGAAGTTAAAGATCTAATGTTATGGAAATCAGATGTCGAGACGGCTTTTCGAATAATCCCCCTTCATCTTCAGTATCAAATCCGCCAAATAATGAGGATCAAGGATAAGAAAAGGATTGATTTCAATCTTACTTTTGGGTCATATGCTTCGCCACACATCTGGTGTGGTGTTTTCTCTTTAGTTCTCTGGATTGCAGAATTCAAATTCGACATAAAGAACATGAACAATATGATGGACGACGTTTGGGGAGTGTGTGCTAGGAAGGATTTCATTACATTTAAAGATCATAAAATCCCGTTACGACAAGCTAAACTTTTATATCTCTTTGATTGTTTAGGAATTCCATGGGTTTGGAAGAAACAGATCCATGGTCCTGTTATTGAGATAATAGGTCATATAGTAGATTCAGACAAGATGATCATGTCTTTACACGCTGATAAGAAAGCAAAATTACTTCAAGTTATCGAGAATTTTGTTTCAAAACCAAAGCACCCTTTAAAACAATGGCAAGAATTACTCGGTCATGCGTCGTGGGCTTGTACGTCAATGCCATGGGGAAGGTTTGCTCTGCAAAGTTTATATGAAAAGTCAAGTAATAAATTCAAGAAATATCTTCAGATTCCACTCAACAAGGAGAATCAAGAAGACGATGGCTCTTAAATTACTTCAAAAATGCGGAAGGCGTTAGATTTATTAATTCAATGCGTTGGCACCTTCAAGATGCAGATTCAGTCTTTTTTACTGATGCTTGTATGACTGGTATAGGGATTTGGGAGCCAGGTCCTGGTCTAGGTCGTTATACGGTCTTACCTCCTCCTCCTCGAAATATATATTGGGCGGAATTATTGGGAGTGGTTTGTGCCATAGAGTATGGCATAAAACAAAATTCGAAAAGAATCTTTATTTACTCGGACTCGAAATTAGTGTGTGATGTGTTTAATTCACACAGTCCTAATAAAATTGTCAGACCTCTTTTTCGTTACTGCGTGTCTCAATTGGTGGATGCTGGTGCTGACGTAAAAGTTATGCACATATCAAATGAATTTAATGAAACAGCTGACAATTTGTCTCGTCAAAAAACAAAGGTCTCAGATTTAGATTTAGGCAAACTTTGTAGCCGTTTTAATGCGAAGTCGGTATCTTTCTTCCACATCAATCCTAAACTTTCGTCTGGTGGTCTTGAAGCAAATCTCTCAGTCAACAATTCCTTTTATGGTACCACAACATGGGTAAATCCAAAAAGGATCCGCCTATCGTAGATATTTCCTTAGAAGACTTAAGACAATTGTCAAAAGAAGATCGTCGCTCTACAGTATCAAAAATATCTCTAAATAAGTATAAATGCGGTTTTAGAAATTTCGCTAAGTTCTGCAAAAAATTCAATCTTCCATTAATTCCTAACGTCGAAAACTTATGTGATTATATTTCGTATCAGAGTCGTATTGTTTCTCCACGATCAGTTCAGGCTTACTTAGTGGGTATTGCACATATATTTAAACTCAATTTTCCATCAGTTTGTTGTGAATCAAGGCATCAAGATGTTATTGATACAATGAAGCATTGTCTCAAAGATTTATCAAGACCAGTTATAAGGAAGAAAGCATTATCATTAAATCAAATTGAAGAAGCAGTAAAAAATTCATCATCTTCCCACGACGACAAACTTTTCTTAGCTATGTTAGGGTTGGGTTTTGGTGGTCTTCATTGACTAGGAGAATTAACTATTCCGGACGCTGCAAAATTATTCGACGACAGAAAAGTTATTTTACACTGTTCTCTTTCTTTTTCAAACTGTAAAAAATTTGTTCAATATCACTTACCTTATTAAAAAAGTGATACTAAATTCTTAGGCACCCCTATCATTATCCAATACTTCGAAAATACCACGGCTTGTCCAATCAAACTCCTCAAGTCTTATCTTTGTTCTAGGGATCCAAACTTTATCACTTCAAAAGAATTATTCGTAACTTCAAGTGGTTCCATTCCAACGTGTTCCTGGTTTTTAAATAAATTCTATTTTCATTTTGACAAATCCTACTCTGGCCATTCCTTACGTTCTGGAGGTGCTACGGCATTGGCTCAAGCAGGCGCTTCAATGGACTACATTAAAAGTGCTGGACGTTGGTCTTCAGACGCTTTCCTAATCTATGTTCGAGGCCATGCGGCATTACGTCTTCCGGAGAACCAAAACCATGTGATTGGTCATTCCTCACATGTTGGTGCTAATGTATCATTTAAATAGTAAGTCTTCTGGGAAATGGTTTTTCATAGACTTGTTTATGGCTTTATGCCTTTAGAGAAGTTGTATTATTTGGTCAATGGCTTTATTGCCTTTTGAAAAAATAGTCAATGGCGAATAGCCTTGCTTGCACAAAGGTCAATGACTTTTTAAAAGTCTTTTTTGGAGCATGCTATGTTTAAGGAATTGATTTCTTTATATATTTTATTTTATTTAATTTCATTTTTTGGTTTTGTCGTTTGGTGATTCTCATACTGACTTTTTGATTTTGATTACTAATTACCCCATCTCCTACTTCACCACTCTTTGTCGTACGCTGGTAGGCGGGTCGGAGAGGGTGTATTCTTTTAGTAATTAAATTCCCTTGGCTTAAGCCTTGGGCTTCGCACCAAACCTAGCATCTTTTTTATTTTTGTCATTCATTTGTCTTCGTAAGTTTAACTATCCCATTTCTCGGTGTTGGTAACCGGTTATTAACATAGTGGAATGGGATGTTGGAATATTTGAAGACCCGTAACTGACGGGTCGGTTTTTATTATATTACATTCTTAACATCCATGACATCATGGCTGTTTACCATATTCGATTCCAACTTCCCATTTGGTTACCATCATCATCACTCATAGTCATAAGTCTTACAGTTCATCTTTTATCTCTTTAATTAAAACATTTTCGACCCTCCCAGCCACATCCTGAGAAGGAAGAAGATTTTTTAAAAATATTATTTTTTCGTACTTGTGTTTATTTTTTCATTGTTTGAAGTTTATTCCAATTTTATTTATTATTTTATTTTTGTTTCGGGGTTATTCAGTTGTTGGTATAAAAGGGTTTCAGTCAAGTTGTGCTCACATTTCTTTTTGCTTTTATTGGTTTAATTTTATCTTTTATTCTTTTCAGAGAATTGCCTATTATCATTATTTAGTACTCATTTTTATTGTTGTTATATTTCTTTTTATATTTCATATTTTGTAGCCGCGGCCACCCCGTAGGGTGTATTCTTTTAGTAATTAAATTCCCTTGGCTTAAGCCTTGGGCTTCGCACCAAACCTAGCATCTTTTTTATTCTTGTCATTCATTTGTCTTCGTAAGTTTAACTATCCCATTTCAGCTATGTGTCACAAGAGGAGCGATATGCTACACAAGAATAGGTGTTGCTTTGTCCACCAAATTGGATATCAAGGCTTTGATCGAACTGATTGGCTAGAATTGTCTTCAACTATGAATTGCACAAAAGCTGTCAATATTAAATCAACGACAATGACAATCAAGAATGAATTCATTATCAGAAGAAGCAAGAGCAAGGAAAGCAAAATCGTAAGGATTACATAGCAAAATGTAAAGGCAAATCAATAAATTCAATTGAATCAAAGAATCAAAACTCAACAACAGACACGGGGGGGAAATTAGTCACAAATCAATATGTGAGGAACATGTTGATCAGTGTCACAGTATGCACACACGACCGCAGTCACGCCGCGGTCACTGCGGATGTGTATGCACACTGTGACACTGATCAACGCATCCCTCACATATTGCAATATGACCAAATGTTCTCCCCGGCAAGAAGCCAATAAGCAAGCAAGGTATCTAAGCTAAAAGAAAACAAAACAAAACATTAGAAACCTATACAATTAACTTGGATCCATCAAAGGTGGCTCTGAGTCTAAGGACCAATCATTGATTTGGAGTTTTCTTAGACTTTTATAGAACAAAAACTAGGATTCAGATTTGGAGATTATAATAACTGATGCAAGGACTTATAATACAAGAAACAAACTGGCAAGGTAGAGGAAAGAGTAGAAGATGCAATAGAAGATTTGTAGATCTGGTAAATTGATGAACTCTCAACGTTACTCATTCATCAGGTTTTTGTTGATGTGATAAAGTCATGTTGAACCAAGGTGAATATGAGCTTGAAAAGGGCTTTGTTGAGCTAAAGCTAAACACAAGATGACACTGATAACTTGAGCAATTTCCTAAGCTTGACTAAGCCACTCACAAGCGTGTTTACCACGCCCTCAAAGAGGGGCTCAAAACGGACTTGTGTTTTTTGGCAGGTGAGCTCCAAAAATTATGTCCCCTTAAGACACAGCCTTGTACCACTTTTATATATTTTTTTTGGGAGTAAGGGTTGGCAGAGCATGAGGCAAGTTTGATGAAGTGTGTAACTGCCTGGCGGGAAACTGCGAACTTCAAGACAACTAAACTTCCAAACTTCATGAAAAGCCTCTACAGGCATGCCTAAGCTGTTACAGGAAGACATAACAGTCAATTCTGGCAATGTCTCCTGAAACTGTCACAGGGCTGATTAGTTAATGAAAGTGATACAAGGATATGTACCATCTGGTGAAGAAAAACATACCTGAGCTGTGCAAAATCCTATGGTGAGGATTTGAGGAGAAGTGAAAAAAATTCCTTAAGGGGACATGATTTTTGGATCTCACCTGCCAAAAAACACAAGTCCATCTTAAGCCCCTGTTCAAGGGTGCGGCAAACACGCTGTGGTAATCAAAACCAACACCTCCTTCTCTCTTTTATACTCTTCAAAAGTAGTATGAAAAGTTCTTATTCATACTCACTGCTCAGCATACTATCTCTCGTATTCAGTGCTCAGCGGATCAATTTTTTTCCTAAAGATCACACATTTCGAATTAAGTTTAATTTATTTTTGTTTTAACGGCATAATCATTTACATAATATATTAACTTAAAATAATCAACAAACGAGAATAATATTCATATAAAAAAATAATAAAAGAGAGAGAAAAGAGAAGAAATTTTAAATTCAAGATCGATAATTACAAAGAAATAAGCAAAATAAGAAATCGAAATCGATAATCATAAGGAACAAAGTTACAGAGAGGAAAAGGAATAGCAAAATAAGATTAAGTTAAAGTTAATAAAAAAAAAAGGGGGAGTCAGTAAAGACGAAGAAACGAAGGAGATAAGAAAATGAAAGAACGAAAAAGAAGAGAAGAGAAGAAAAAAAAAAGAGACATACCTAAAAAACTAAAAGATCGATCGATAAATCGATCGATCTAAGCTTAAAAGGAAATGAAGTGGGCCATGATTGAGGGTAACGGAGAAAGTAGGATTAATGAAATAAGAACCTAAAAAGCGAGCAAACTGGAATGAAATAAAGGAGAGATTAAGTTAGTATTAAAAGGAGAGGATGATAAGATTAGAAAAGACAAAGGATTACGTACCAAGATCGAGATCGGTCGGTCGAATCTTGAAGGAGGAGGAACGGGAGGAAGGAGGACCAAAGCGAGAAAAGATCGAGGGTGGTGGAGGTCTTAGCGTTAGGAGAAAGACTTACAACTTGAGCAAGATAGGTGATGTGAGGTGGGGAAGAACGGATTTAGTCAGATCGGATCAAGAACAAGATGAGCAAGAAGGAAAGAAGGAATGGGACGTACCTTGAACTAAATCGACCAATTAATCTAAACTAGGGGAGGCTTGGAGAAGGAGCTGAGTTAGTAGAAATCTAGAATGAGAGAACGGAACTTAGAGGGAGTAAAACAAAAGAAATGGAACAGGAAAATTAAGTTAGAGCTTACCAAATAAGAAGATTGAGATCGAGGGTGGTTGTCATCAGGAGGAGATAGAGGCAAAAGAGAGTAGGAGGTGACGTAGTAGAGCCTGAAAGAAAGTAGGATCTAGAACCAATCAGAGTAGACAGAATCACGAATCAGCCAAGACAATGGAGGAGGGAAAAGAAAAAGGATGTGCAAAAAGATAAAGAAAGAAGGAAAGAAATGATACTTACAGGAGGCCGAATCAAACTCAATGGGAAGTCATGAACTAAAAGCTAATCGATGATCAATAGGGATCAAGGCGTTTTTTTTCGAGTGACCAGCGCGATGACAATAGGGAAGTGGCAGTGGTAAGGAAATGGAAGGATGGCTGAGTTGTGGGTGGCGAGATCGAAAGATATAAATAGAGCGATGTTGAGGTGGTTGTAGAAGGGGGGATAGAAGAAAAAGTGTGGAATCGATCCGTGAGTGTATCTAAGAATATTTAAGTGTTAGAAAAAAAATTGTGTGCATTTAAAAGTGTGAACGGACCTAAATCAATAAAGAAAGATTAAAAGTATTAGTTTAAATTGATCAGGAAAGATAAGAAGATTGATTGTAGTAGATTAAAAATAAAAGATTCTTACCTAGGATAGTAGTTTTGAGGTTGTAGCTCGAGTTATATTGTTAAAAGTTCTTCTTTCGGTTACTTTAAAGGCGGCTGAGAATTGTAGTGGGAGTTTTTTCGGTGATCCTTGTATTAGAAGCTGCTGAGTTTGAACAGAAACGGGTCAGCCCACCGTCGCAGTCAAAGAAATACGAAAATCACCAGCGCTATCTCCGGATCCGAGTCAGGGCCGAGTCGGACGGATCCTGGAAACCGCCTCCGGGATTGGCAACAATTTGTTACACTCGTAACAGTACATCCAGTAGAATCGAGTATTTCCCCTCACCCGCACCACAACCCTATATAGGGTTGTGTATAGTACCATTCTACTCCGCCAAATACTGCGCGTCCAACTGCGCATATCTCATCAGTATTCGGGGACTTTTTTAGTAATAAAAGAAGAGAATTAGATTTGCCCCTTCAAAATTCAAATAGGTTGAGGGCAGCTTCACGCACCAGTAGTTTTACAACTCGAAGAGTTGTGATTCTTCCCCTCTCCGGCTCAGCCTACGCTAGACTGCGTAGGAGTTCTACATCTGGTGACTCTGCCCGGGCAATTCGAAACAACTTCTGCGTCTTTGCGGGTGCACTTCCGCTTCGTGGTTTCGACAAATCAATAAATTCATCAATCATCAATCATCATTACATCTCAAAAATCTCAATTCGAAATTCAGAAAATTCTCAAATCTTAATATGTCATCTCAAAATAACCTTGGTCAGGCATCAAGTTCAAATCAAAGTGCAGCAGATAAAGCATTAAAAGTAGTAGGAAGTAGGAGTGGAGACAATGTGCAAGGTGTTCAAATGGAAGCTATGGCGGAAAAGTTGGGGTACAGGGAGAAGGAGGAAAGTGGAGAAGAATCGGATGATGGGGTTACAGCAAGAGGTTTAGGAGTAGATGGAACGGAAATGGAGGAAATGGTTTCGATAGAAGACGTGGAAGGAATGGTTATGAATGGAGGACTTTCAATTCAGGATGCAGAAGAGTATTTAAAGGAGGCTAGGACGCAGGCAGAAAATATGGAAAAAGTATTGAAAGCTTTAAAGGAGTCACAACGTAAAGAAGAGAAAGAGAGAATTCAGAGGAAAAGCAAAGGGAAAGGAAAGAAGAAATATTATAGTAGTAGCAGTTCAAGCTCAGATAGTAGTAGTAAGGAGGATTCAAGTTCGGATGAGGAGAGTGAGGAGGAGAAGAAGAAGAAAATCAAGAGAAGCAAAAAGAAGGTTGTAAAAATTGAACCTCAAGATTCAGATTTAAGATTTAGTCGTGGGGATGACGTTCAGAAATTTCTTTGGGACTTTGAAGTTGCTGCGGATGTTGATGGAGCCGGTGGTATAGATATGGCAAAGCAAGTTTGTGCCTTCGTGAATGGAAAGGATCTAAAGGAGGAAATCAAAGAACTTAAAGGTTGGGGGGAAGGTGAATGGAATTGGAAATTGTTGAAGTCAGAAATGACAGACAGGTATGCTTCAATTCGTGAGGCGCCTAAGTACACTGTGGAGGACTTAAAGGAATTAACCTTGGAATATGAAAGAAATGGGGGTATAGATTCAAAGTTGGAATTTGAAGGGTTTCGACATAAGTTTGATAGTATACTAGTATATCTCAAAAAGTATGACTATATTGATTCAGAGGATGAGATCTGTAATCATTATTATAGAGCGTTTTCTGATAGTATACAGAAGAGGATCAAGGAGAAGCTACGGGATGATGGAGATTTGAGGAAGACTAAGGATGGAAGGCATAGGTTGCCAGGATGGAAAGTCCTCAAGAAGGCGGTTCATATAGTAGTACAGGAAGAAGTGGAATTGGTATTCGAAGAATTAAGAGGAAAGAAGGAAGTAGAAATGAAGAAGGATGAGGAGCTTAAAGAAAAAGTAGTACAGAAGGATATGGAGAGAAGAGGTCAGAAGATGGAAGGTTTGAATAAGAAGATTGGCGGCAAGAATGTGGATGAAGCAACAATCAGTGAATTAGTTCGACAGTTTGCTTCGTGGAGTGGACAAGGCATAAATAGACCATTTGCCGTCAACCCCAACAGACAAGTCCATGGTGGTTTCCAGAACAACTCGTACTCTGGACAACAAAACAACTTCGGACCACCACCACAGAACAGAGGGGGTCCAGCACCACAGTTCAACTCCTCAAATTACTTCAGAGGTGGTCAGAACTTCAACGGCAGTGGCCCAGGTCCTAACAACCAGAACGGCGGGCAGTATTCTAACTTTGGAATGAATAGAGGAAGAGGAGGGTTTGGTGGTAATAGAGGAGGATATGGAGGAAATCAAGGTGGAAGAGGAGGATACAACTCAACCTCTCAATGGAACAATTCATCAGGACAGTTTCAACAAAACAATGGTAACAATCAACCATCAAACGGACCTTACGGACCATCAAACAACGGACCGCCCCGTGGGGAGTTTCAAGAAAGACCATTTCGAGATGGACCCATAATGTGTTACTACTGTGGTAAAGAAGGTCATAGTCATAACAGGTGCCCAGATAAACAACGGGATATTAATGATGGATATGTTAGAGAACATAACAATACTTATATTCTATCTAATGGAGCAGTAATCAGATGGGATAGCAGTCGACCAATCCGGACTGTAGTAGCAGATCACTCTCTACAAGTAGAGCAAGCTAAGATTGCAGCAGCAAAAGGAGGAGTCCCTCACAACTCAACTTCAGCTCCACCCGGACCAGCTGTAGTCATACCAGAGAAAACAGTGGTGACAGGCATGTTGACTAAGGATGCCAATGGAGATGCTCAGGTTCAGGAGTTACGAGCTAACTGCGGGGTCTTAGAAGAGTGGAAAGCACCTGGGATTACTAGTAAAGGTCTGAAGGTAGCTATGGCAGGAGCAGGTACAAGAGTGTATGACGTAGAAGTTAAGAGAGGAAGAGGAAAAGCTGAACCAGTGGAGGCGCCAAAGAAGAAGAAGGTTCAAATTCAGAAGGAAGCAGAGGAGGTAGAAGATGAGATTATGGAATTGGATGAAGAGGACGACAGTAGTGAGGATATTCCATTGGCTCAGTTAAAAGGAAGGAGGAAGGCAACGGTGGTGGCACCAAGATTGGAGAAGAAAGATATAGTGAAAGGAAGGTTCGAGAGACCTGTGGAAAGGGGATATGAAGGAGTAATGGATAAGGTGGTAGATAAAATTATGAAAACCAAGATAGAGGCAGAAGTGGGAGAACTATGTGCTATATCACCAGCACTGGCGGAACATATGAAGAAGCAAGTCTCAAAACAACGGGTGATTATTCCAAGGATCATCAAACCTATGAGAGTGGCAACTGGAGGATTGGAGGAGGAGGAAGAAACAAGTTCGGAAAGTGAAGATGATGGTGAGGATGTACTGTATTCGTGCCCTTTGGGATATTTGGACATCATGCTGGGAGGAAAGAAGAAAAGAGTCAAGGCATTGGTTGATTCGGGGTCACAAATCAATATTCTTCCAGAATCGGTTGCAGAGGAGTTAGGTTTGACTGGCTTGGTATCTGTCAGATCGGGGGTTAGAGGGATTGGCGGACAACGGACAGAACTGGTTGGAATTGGAGAAGCCGTGGAGGTAGTAGTAGGAACCAGAGTTCAAGGGGTGGCTCATTTTTGGATAGCTAAAGAAAGTAAATGTCCCATCTTATTAGGGCGTCCCTTCCTCATGGACTTCAGAGCAGGAATGGAATTTGGGAAATCTGTGGGAGAAAGGTTAACATTAAGAGATGAAAGGGGGATATGGACAAGGTTTACAATTTGTCAGCCGGATGAAGGAGATTGGGAAAGGGAGTTGGATTTGGGGGAGAAGAGGACTACAGTTGTACAAGCACAGCTAGCAAAGTTAAGATGGGAAGATCAAGAGGAAGATGGGGGAGGTACTCCGGACTATGTGGAGGAAGTCTCAGGAGAAGACAAGTCTTTTTTGTAGAGAGTGTTGGTGAATCAATGGGCATTCAGTATATAGCAAATCCAAGTAACCTTGGATGCCCATCACCAACTAATGAAGAAATGGGGACTTGGTCGTGTATTAGTAGTAATTTTAGCTCTCAGTCTCAGTCTCAGTTTCGGTTTCAGTCTCAAGTTTTGCCTCAAATTTCTTATATTTCAAATACGGTTTCAAAGGAGGAAGAGTACGTGGGAGATATAGTGGAGGATAATACACGTCATGGTTCAGAATTTCTTTCATATTTTAGTTTTATTGAATCTTCTTTATCTCAGTCTCACTTCTTAAGTAGTGGTGTTCAATTGGAGGATTACGGAGGAAGTACTTTAGAGTTAGAAAGGGGAATCAAAGGAGGATTATTGGAAGAAGGAGAATGGAAAACTATGCAAGCTTTGAACAATGGGTTTGACATCAGACAGCAAGCAGAAGTATGTGAAAGATGGCGGAAGGGGAAGACCTTATGTTTTGCTGCAAAATACAAGCCAGTAGCAAGGAAGGTCCGGCCGGTCAATGAAGCTATGCCTCAACATCTCAACCCACCTTTACAAAGGCCACCAATGTCTAGAGATCCTTACAAGACACCTTTAACAATGCATCCTCCGGACTTTGTAGAAACAAAGAAGACAACATTGGAGCGGCTGAAGATGTGTAACTTTGGACCAGAGGATTGGTTGAGTGATGAAGAATGGAAGTTGTTGTTACATGTAGTGGTATTAAGAGAAGGAGCTATTGCTTACTGTGAAGAAGAAAGAGGGGTATTGAAGCATTCTTATGGATTCCCTTATGCTATACCAGTCATTGATCACGAGCCTTGGCAGAAGAAGCCAATTCCAATTCCGGCAGCCATCAAACCAGAATACATTGAGTTGATCCGTCAACGTTTAAAGACAGGTTTATATGAACAATCATCTTCAAGTTACTCAAGTCCGGTGTTTTGTGTCAAGAAACAAGATGGCAAGTTACGAGTAGTACATGATCTTCAAGCTCTAAACAAAGTAACAATCAAGGATGCAGGGATGCCTCCAGCACCAGAAGAGTTCGTGGAATCCTTCGCAGGAAGAGCATGTTATGGATTAGGAGATATTATGGGAGGATATGATGAGAGGGAATTGGCGGATTTCTCAAGACCTTTAACAACTTTCGAAACACCCTTGGGACGCTTTCAGCTCACTCGATTGCCTCAAGGTGCTACCAACTCAGTAGCAGTGTATCAAGCTCAGATGATGTGGATTCTTCAAGATGAAATTCCACAGAACGTAGGTATCTTCATTGATGACGGCGGAATCAAAGGTCCTGATTCTACTTACGACGATGCTGTACTGGAAGAAAATCCTGGTATTAGGCGTTTCATTTGGGAATATGCAATTACACTAGAGAGAGTACTGTTTAGGATTGAGGAAGCTGGACTTACAGTATCTGGAAAGAAGTTTGCAGTGTGTGTGCCAGCATTGGAGATTGTGGGACATGTAGTTTGTAAAGAAGGAAGGACAATATCAAAGAAAAAGAAGAACAAGATTCAAAATTGGCCGGTACCAACAAATACAACAGAGGTCTTGGGGTTCTTAGGAATGTGTATCTATGTTAGAATGTTTATCAAGGACTTCTCTAAGATTGCAGCACCTATGAGAAGGTTGACTAGGAAGGACGTGGAATGGAACTGGACGGAGGAATGTCAGGAGTCGCTGGATACTTTGAAGAAAATTATTGGAGAAGATATTATGCTGAAGGGATTAGAATATGGAGAAGGAGCAGGAAAGATTATATTGGCGGTGGATTCAAGTCAGATTGCAGCAGGAGGGGTATTGATGCAGGAAGATAAGCAAGGAAAGGCAAGGCCGGTATTCTATGAATCATTGGTATTTTCACCAGTGGAATCAAGGTACTCTCAGCCAAAGTTGGAGCTTTGTGGAGTGGCTAGAATACTGAAGAAATTCCAGAGCAAGTTGTGGGGACAACACTTTGAACTTCAGGTGGACGCCAAGTCTTTGATAGAAATGATCAATCGACCAACTCTACCAAATGCACCTATGACTAGATGGGTGGCATTTATTCAACTATTCTCTTATGACATTGTCCATAAATCAGGGAAAAGTTTTGGAATGCCAGATGGACTCTCACGACGACCAGTGGGGGAAGACTCAGCATCAGAGGGAGAAGACTTTGATGAAGAACAGAAGAACATTGCACCTCATGAAGGTTTCCCAGTTTCGACAATAGATGAAGACATAGATGACTTTAAACCCTGGACTCAAGAAGGGTTATGGGTATATCTAGAGAAGTTCCTAAAGACATTCAAGAGACCTGACAATTGTTCCGATGAAGACTTCCAATGGGTCCAGAATAGAGTGGCAACCTTTTATGTGGAACGGGGAAGATTGAAGAAGAAAGGAGTACCATGTGGAAGGTTGGTGGTTTCAAGAAAAGACGGACAGGAGATTGTATTGCAGAGATTACATGAGGGGATGGGGCATAGAGGAGTAGAGGAAACTTACAGAAGATGCTTAATAAGATTTTGGTGGCCAGAGATGAAGGAGGATGTACGGAAATGGGTTATGTCGTGTGAAGCTTGTCAAAGGAGAAGTCCAAGAACTCAGAAGGAGAAGGGACATGCTACGGGGGAAACAACTGTGTTTGGAAGAGTCAGCTTGGATGCAGTGCACATTAAGACCAGTAAATATAAATACTTAATTGTAGCAAGGGACGATCTTTCAGGATGGGTAGAAGCTAAGGCATTACAAAATTTGACGGCAAAGGTGGTGGCAGACTTTATCTTGAAGGAATGGATATGGAGATATGGGGCGGTAAAATGCTTTACAGTAGATGGAGGACCAGAGTTCAAGGCAGAGTTGAGAGAAGCAGTAAGGATGTCAGGATCAAAGTTGGGGGAGTCAACTCCTTATTGGCCTCAAGGTGAAGGAATGGTGGAACGTGGACATCAACCATTGAAGGATACTTTGGTAAAAATGTGTGGAGAGGACGGGAAGAAATGGGCAGAGAAATTGCCTTTGGTGTTGTTCTCAGATCGGATATCAACAAAGAGGACAACTGGATATTCACCTTATGAAGTTCTTTTCAATCAGAAGGCAATCCTACCAGTGGACGTGGAGGCAGGTACTTTTCTCGGAGTAGATTGGGATAAAGTTACTACCAAAGAAGAATTATTAATGGCTAGGGTGGAACAATTAGAGCAAAGAGAGGAAATGTTGACAAGAGCATATGAGCGGATGATGAGGGCTAGGACGGATGGAGTGATATATTGGGATGAAAAGAATGCACACAGGTTACGGGGATCATTGGAGGCAGGAGATTTAGTATTGGTTTATAACAAAAGTTTGGAGACACAGTGGGGAAAATTGTTTAAGGATAGGTGGAATGGACCTTATAGAGTAAAAGAGCAGTATCCGGGAGGCTCATACATCTTAGAGGAGTTGGATGGCACAGTATTAAGTAGAAGAGTTGCGGCAGAACATATCAAAAGGTTCTTTCCAAGGGGAGTTTCAGCGGTTTCAAGACAAGAAGCTTTTCAAGAGGAGGAGTTGGGTAGTGGGGGTAATTCTGAATAAATAATTAAATAAACAAAAATATACATCTCAGTTTTTTTTCTTTCCTTCTTTGGTTGCGGTTATGTTGTGGTTATGTTTCTCTTTTTCTTTCTTTCTTTCTTTTGGTGAAGGATTGTACACTATAATGGGGTGTTGGACTTAGTGTTATGAGGGGATTTAATGGTGGATTTCTTAGTTATCATTTTCTCTGTTATCTTTAAGGGTGGTGTGGGATAGGACGTTGAGGATGGTGGAAGTTGGCAGGAATGGATAGTTATTAAAATCAATTAAATAACAAAAGTAGTAGGGTAGGGGCGGGCATACAATCAATAAAATCAAAATTCAATATTCAAATAAATCAAATGAATTTGGTATACTACTTCAAAAATTAAAATTACCCCGTAAAGGGGCTTCTTTTCTTTCTCTTTGTTTATTCTTTCTTTTTTTCTATTTCTTTCTTTCTTTTATATAATTAACAAAACAATCTTAGCAGGGGGCACGGGAAGGGTACTAGTTACACACATCAACAATCAAACAAAATCAAATTACATAACACAAACAAAATGGATTACTGCTAAAAGTTTTTTATATATAACTTCTCTTATTTTCTTTCTTTTGTTTCTTTAGTTATCAAAATCATTTTCTCAAAATTACTCTCATAAGTATTTCTTTTATATTTTCTTTTCTCTTCTCTTTTCTTTGGTGGATGGATATGGGTAGTTGAGGAGGGTGGAGAGTTGGCAAGAACGGATAGACAAATAGTTACAATATAGTACATTAAATCAAAAACAATCAGACATCAAATTTACAAATTAAAGACAAATAAACAAATCAAATTACATACAAAGTACAAATATAACAAATAAAGTAAATTCATCAAAATCAAGCTAAATACAAATAAATCACAAATAAATACATTATAAACAATCAAATTAGTACAAATCAAACTTGGATATGTTTCTTTCTTCTATTTTCTTTTTCTTCTATGGGGACGGGTCAGGATAGATGAGGATGGGGGATTAGTTGGCTGGTAGGATAGTATAAAACAAATTAAACAATTGTAGTAGGGGGACTGCGGTGGGACAAATTAATTACCATAAACATTACAAGTCAAATACATCAAATACATAAATAAAATGGATTACTACTACATATATATTACACTTCTTTAAGAATTTTCAAAATACAATCATTTAAATACAAAACTTCACTCATTAAAATTTTTATCAAGTGCGCAAATTCATGGATATGTTTCTTTTCTTTCTTTATTTTTATGGGGACTGAATGGATAGACGAGGGTGGCGGATATGTTAGTTAAAATTAGAATGGTAGCGTTACAATTCAAAAATGAAGTCAAATTAAATAATCAAGACAATTTATATTATATTACATCAATTAAAGTCTGTAGTAGGGGGTTAGGGGATAGGCTGAACATCATACATTAAACAACAACAGCAATTACATACAATTACATATAAATTACATACACACAATGGTTACTACTACAGCAGATTCTTTCTTTCTTTTTTTTTTTTCTCTTTAGGGGTGTTGAGGGTGGTGGATGGAAATCAAATTAAAATAGTAAAAACAACCAACTTAATGATTACAACTGCGGAAGATTTTTACCTTACAAATTGAGGACTCAATATTTTAGTCTTACTTGGAGTACGCACTTGGGCGGACATCTCATCAGTCAAGTTTAGTTAGAGCGGTAAATTTTGGATATGAAGATATATTTATTTCTTGCGGATTAGTACAAGTTAGAATTGGAAAGAAATCCAATGAGTGTGAAATTATTATTGTCAAGGCCTGGATAGAGGTTACTTGGAGAGTTTTAGTTAAATTAGTGAAAATACGGGAATAAGAAAAAGTTATCAAAATATCGCAAAAGTTACAGGTTACAATTATGCAAGAGTGGAGAGAAATTTTATTAAGTACGGAAGATGAGAAGGAAATTATATAAGTTAAAATTAGTAAGATAAAAAAGGGATTATGACGTAGAGGTTTTTATTTAAGTTGGGGGAGGTGGCTCACAAATTCAAGACATCAAGGCAGCATTTGGTTATTCCATGTAGAATGGGTCTTTTATATTATGCACTATTTTTTCTAAGATAATTTTCCTACTACAACTTTATTCATAAGATTTTTTTGGATTTAGTAATTTTACGAGAAAAGGATAACAAAATTCAAACAGAACTAACTAGCAGAAAAGACAGAAAGAAAATATAAAGAGGAAACAACAACATATAATTTATTTAATCTTGATTGAATGTACGCTTTTTGCCTTTATCAGTGGAGGACGAGTTAGTAGAAGATTCAGTAGTATCAGTAGAAGGATCAGTAATGAAGTGGACAGCTACAAGTTTTTTGAATTTTCTGACAACATGAACACGAGATGAACATTCAGCTTCAGAAGAGGGATCATATTCAGCCCAGTGATCATACAAGGTGTCCATCATGGACTCAGTAAGACGAATAGTAGAATCAAAGTTAGAAATTTTAGGCGTAAATTTACCAACTCTACGGATTTCCTCCATTTCATTAATCTTCTCAGTAAACCAAACAGTATCAGCATCTTTACCATAGCGCTTCACAAAAGCATTGACAACTTCATCCAAAGTCATATTGATGACAGGTTCAGGAACCACTGGAGCTTCAACAGGGGTTGGAACTGGTACTACAGGTGGGGGTGCTTGTTGAGGGGGAGGACGAGTTGGTGGTGGGGTTTCTGGGATGACAATGGCTGGGACTGATGACTCTCTAGCAGGACGGGGGGGATTAGGAGCCTTAGGAGTTTTTGGAGGACGAGGTGGAGTAGGTCGAGGTGGAACAGGGTGAGGTTTGGAGCTGGGAGCTCGAGGTGGTAAAGGGGTGTTACCACGATTATTCCAGATGAATAGGTCATCACGCCAAGAAGAGTGATATTTTACGTTGAAGGGTTTATCAGGCTTACACTCCCAAGCAGCTACTCGAGCTCTGCGGGCAGCAGCGGACTCATTGATGGGACCAGGTACATATGGATTGGCCTGAGGAGGACCAACTACTATGTCCCCATTGGAGTCTGTAGCTGGGGAATCTGGCCAGTCTACACAATAAAACATAAATTATGAGGGTTGATTAGTACTCATGGAAGAGCTAAGAAACAAATATGACAAAATATATAAAAAAATTATAATTTAATAAAAATTCAAAGAAAGGCTTACCGCACTCTAGCTGACGGCGCGCACACCGGTCGCAGCAAGTGTGTAATGGGCGTACTGAAGATTCAAACACAATCCAAGTACATATACGGTTGGATTCAAAACACGTAGCACACTCAATAGGGTGTGGGTTGGGGTTTAAGTTTAACATGGTACTGGGAAAGGACCACAATCGAGTCAAGAAAGAGGGAGCAAGTTAGTAAGAGTAGTGAAACGATACACAATCAACAACTTACTACCTAGAGTGTTTCTTGCTGAGATAACTGGGAAATTGAGGCTAAATCGAGTTCGAAGAGGGAGCTGAAACGGGTGGGGAATCGGAACGATTAAGACAGGACAGCATATAAAATTAGTAATCGGAAATGGATTATAATGGTACTGAGAGGTGGTGACACTGGTTGGTGCGAGAAATAGAGAAAAGAGACGTAGGGAGAGACAATGACTGGAACAGACAAACCTATATAAAAGAACTCGGAATCTACGATCGTTTTAGAAGGGTAGAAAATAGAAGGAGTTGGTAATTCGAGGACGAATTAAAAGTTGGGGGAGGATGTGGTAATCAAAACCAACACCTCCTTCTCTCTTTTATACTCTTCAAAAGTAGTATGAAAAGTTCTTATTCATACTCACTGCTCAGCATACTATCTCTCGTATTCAGTGCTCAGCGGATCAATTTTTTTCCTAAAGATCACACATTTCGAATTAAGTTTAATTTATTTTTGTTTTAACGGCATAATCATTTACATAATATATTAACTTAAAATAATCAACAAACGAGAATAATATTCATATAAAAAAATAATAAAAGAGAGAGAAAAGAGAAGAAATTTTAAATTCAAGATCGATAATTACAAAGAAATAAGCAAAATAAGAAATCGAAATCGATAATCATAAGGAACAAAGTTACAGAGAGGAAAAGGAATAGCAAAATAAGATTAAGTTAAAGTTAATAAAAAAAAAAAAGGGGGAGTCAGTAAAGACGAAGAAACGAAGGAGATAAGAAAATGAAAGAACGAAAAAGAAGAGAAGAGAAGAAAAAAAAAAGAGACATACCTAAAAAACTAAAAGATCGATCGATAAATCGATCGATCTAAGCTTAAAAGGAAATGAAGTGGGCCATGATTGAGGGTAACGGAGAAAGTAGGATTAATGAAATAAGAACCTAAAAAGCGAGCAAACTGGAATGAAATAAAGGAGAGATTAAGTTAGTATTAAAAGGAGAGGATGATAAGATTAGAAAAGACAAAGGATTACGTACCAAGATCGAGATCGGTCGGTCGAATCTTGAAGGAGGAGGAACGGGAGGAAGGAGGACCAAAGCGAGAAAAGATCGAGGGTGGTGGAGGTCTTAGCGTTAGGAGAAAGACTTACAACTTGAGCAAGATAGGTGATGTGAGGTGGGGAAGAACGGATTTAGTCAGATCGGATCAAGAACAAGATGAGCAAGAAGGAAAGAAGGAATGGGACGTACCTTGAACTAAATCGACCAATTAATCTAAACTAGGGGAGGCTTGGAGAAGGAGCTGAGTTAGTAGAAATCTAGAATGAGAGAACGGAACTTAGAGGGAGTAAAACAAAAGAAATGGAACAGGAAAATTAAGTTAGAGCTTACCAAATAAGAAGATTGAGATCGAGGGTGGTTGTCATCAGGAGGAGATAGAGGCAAAAGAGAGTAGGAGGTGACGTAGTAGAGCCTGAAAGAAAGTAGGATCTAGAACCGATCAGAGTAGACAGAATCACGAATCAGCCAAGACAATGGAGGAGGGAAAAGAAAAAGGATGTGCAAAAAGATAAAGAAAGAAGGAAAGAAATGATACTTACAGGAGGCCGAATCAAACTCAATGGGAAGTCATGAACTAAAAGCTAATCGATGATCAATAGGGATCAAGGCGTTTTTTTTCGAGTGACCAGCGCGATGACAATAGGGAAGTGGCAGTGGTAAGGAAATGGAAGGATGGCTGAGTTGTGGGTGGCGAGATCGAAAGATATAAATAGAGCGATGTTGAGGTGGTTGTAGAAGGGGGGATAGAAGAAAAAGTGTGGAATCGATCCGTGAGTGTATCTAAGAATATTTAAGTGTTAGAAAAAAAATTGTGTGCATTTAAAAGTGTGAACGGACCTAAATCAATAAAGAAAGATTAAAAGTATTAGTTTAAATTGATCAGGAAAGATAAGAAGATTGATTGTAGTAGATTAAAAATAAAAGATTCTTACCTAGGATAGTAGTTTTGAGGTTGTAGCTCGAGTTATATTGTTAAAAGTTCTTCTTTCGGTTACTTTAAAGGCGGCTGAGAATTGTAGTGGGAGTTTTTTCGGTGATCCTTGTATTAGAAGCTGCTGAGTTTGAACAGAAACGGGTCAGCCCACCGTCGCAGTCAAAGAAATACGAAAATCACCAGCGCTATCTCCGGATCCGAGTCAGGGCCGAGTCGGACGGATCCTGGAAACCGCCTCCGGGATTGGCAACAATTTGTTACACTCGTAACAGTACATCCAGTAGAATCGAGTATTTCCCCTCACCCGCACCACAACCCTATATAGGGTTGTGTATAGTACCATTCTACTCCGCCAAATACTGCGCGTCCAACTGCGCATATCTCATCAGTATTCGGGGACTTTTTTAGTAATAAAAGAAGAGAATTAGATTTGCCCCTTCAAAATTCAAATAGGTTGAGGGCAGCTTCACGCACCAGTAGTTTTACAACTCGAAGAGTTGTGATTCTTCCCCTCTCCGGCTCAGCCTACGCTAGACTGCGTAGGAGTTCTACAGCGCTTGTGAGGGCTTTAGTTAAGCTTAGCAAATCCCTATCTGTGGCTGACCCTTTGAACATCAGTTTGATTCAAACTCCCACCCAACATTTGAACAAGTCCTGACAAGTCAAGTTCAAGGTTGATCAAGAGTTTGGAAATTATGTATTTTTTTAAATGAGTATATTTAAAGTGCAATACCTACCCCTAGGGCATAAAAATAAACTACAACAAGCTGAGCTAAGTAAGATGTAGGCCGAAAGAAACAAACGCTCTGAGTTGGGTTACAAAGGTTGCATTTATCCTGCTGAGCTTGCACAGCTCCTTGAAGGTGTCTTTAGGGTTCAAGGTCTCACCCTGCCACTATCCGGCGTCCTCAGGCCATTCCGGGCACTGACCCAACCATTTATTTTGGCTCTTTGGACTCGTTGGATAATATCCAGCTGTTTTTTTACAACAATTGATTCCAACAACTGAGCCAACAATCTGCCAGATATCCTGTGCTCTGGCCAAAAAGGACTTCCTTGCCTGGATTTGAACCCAGATTGGTACCTTCCTGGGGCCAAAAATGCCCGGCCCGGGTCTTTCTTTGGTTGAAGTTGTTTTTTATAAGATTTTCTTTTGCTAATGCCCTTTTTTTGTTTTGTTCATTGTGATATTCTCACTTGATAACCCCTACCCTTATGGAGCTTGATGAGGATGAGGATGATACAGTAGATTTCAAAATGCTTGAAATCCAGGCATTCCAAAAACGAGAAGCCGGCCCGTGCGCGGCGCAGCACCGGGCCAAACTATAGTGGCCGGCCTGTCAACTAATCATTCTTCAACTACGGATGACCTGCAGAAGATCATCCATCTCATCTTTTTTTTTTATTTTTCTCAATTCCGTTACTTCATTTTTCTGGTTGGGGTAGGAAGATTTTTTTTCCCCTTTCTCCCTTCCCCATCGGTCGAAATACCCTTTTTTTCCCTTCAATCCATATCCCGATTACACATGGTTTTCATCGCTTACTCAGAAGACATCAAGCTCCTGTCGACCCAGTTGGCCAAGGACAATGTTCCTCTCGCGGAGATCAACTTACGATTATGCACTGCAATTTCGGCGCTTTCACTTTCCCGATGGGAACAAATTTACCGCCTCACCAATAGGGTCGTCGCCGATCCAGCAACATACGACGCTGGAGGGCGACCCCATGCCTTATCCGACGCAAATCTTGCAATACTTTACAACCTCGTGGTTGATCGCCCCTCCATCTACTTGGACGAGTTGAAAACTGAGCTCCGCAATTTGACCGGTTTGGACGTATCTCGGTCAACTATTACTCGAGAAATCCATGGCCGATTAGGCCTATCTCTCTTAGTCACTCGTGGAGTTCATCCAAACCAGTCACTTGAGCAAAGGACTGACTTTATGATGCGGGTGGCTGGTATCCCACCCGAATTTTTTGTGTTCATTGGTATGTTTTTTTTTCGTACCGTCTCCTCAGTCTGCTGACTTACTAACTTTGGGTTGCCTTTCAGACGAAAGCGGGGTTGTGAGCCGCGACGCATCCCGAAGACGCAGTTATGCTAAGCGAGGTCTTCATACGATTTGACAGAAGCGTCCCACCAAGGTGTCACATTGGACCTTACTCCCAGCGGTCAGTGAGCAGGGAATGGTGGCCGGAACGGTCATTGAAGGGCCGGTTCGCAGAATCAATGTCGAGCTGTTTCTCAGGCATGAGTTGGTAAGCCTGTATAACCATTCATATCAGTTATCAATTTTGGGTCTAGACACTGATTTTCTCTGGGTCATGGTGGATTACAGCTTCCGCTCATGAACCCGTATCCCACGCGGAACTCGGTGTTAATCTTAGACAACGCTCGAGTCCATCATGGAGGTAGGATTCCCGAACTGTGTCGCCAGGCTGGCATCCTAGTTATCTACTTGCCAGCCTATTCACCTGATATGAACCCAATAGAAAACGTGTTTCATTGCATGAAGGCTCGGATGAAACGCGAAGATCGCTGGCTTGTTGAAGAGGACAAGGCGGAATATCTCATTTTACTCGCCGCGCGAGTCATGACTCGCAAACTATTGCAACCGCTCATCGCGCATAGTGGCTACACCACTATGCATTATTGGATCAGGTACAATAGAAGATTCGAAGATGCTCAGTAGGATATTTTTCCTGTTTTGTCTTGCTTTGATCCTATTTGATTTCCTCGCAGTATTGTTTGTCAATTTTGAAAATATAAAAGAAATATATATATATAATAATCTGATTAATCAAAGTAATATGGCCTTTGTTGATGTATTGGCAGAACTTATTAAATATTTGTGCGGTGGTCGATTGGTTCCACTAAAATTGCTAATTTTTTCTTTGTAATGCAAACACATTAGAGTTCGTAACCTCAAGTGCCCCGTTTAAATATCAAATGACAACATCTGCTTTAAGAGCCGATGTTGGTTGTATTTATAACATAGATTGTGATAAATCCAGAAGGAATTGGATCAATATGTGACAGATATAATCAATCTGCGCCGAAACGAAGTGTTTGTATTTGTCGAATAGAGAAATTGCCCTGAGGAAAGCCATTTCACACATGACAAATATGTGTCACACTTGAAGAAAATTTGGAATCTTAGCGAGATTGAAGATTCCGAATTCTTATATTTGTAAACAAGTATCAGAGGTTGACTTGGTCAAATTCACCCTGGGTCCATTTGAACATGTCTCTCAAACTCTCGTCTCTCAATGTCTCATGGTGTTTGGGGGAAATTCGCAGGCATAATAGCTTGTAATCAAGAGTTTGATCACAGAATCTTTCTGATACTTCAAATATAACCATCACGCTCACAAGAATAAGAATAAATTGCTAAAGCTGGAACAGACAATAGATATGAGATCCTATTTAGGATTTTTTTTTTTCATCAAACTACAAAGGCACTGAAAAGGCGATATGGGACTGAATGAAATGTAAGTGTATACTCGTATTCACCTTTCTTCAGTGGAAACTCTTGAAGTCCTCATTTTTTTTGGCTTGGCATTATCTTGATGTCCTCGTCGTCATCTGAGTCGGGAACGACAATTGGGTTTGATTGAATCCTGGCTTCTTCCTTCATAACTAGATGGAGGTAGTACTTGCGGGCATGTTCAACTAACAGTAACCCAGTGTCGAATCTGATACCCCAGCGTTCCATGTCGCGCGCGTTGAAAGCTTCGGGGAAAAGGAAACGGTAAAAAGATTGAATACCGTTGTCCTCAAGGGTTTCAATCACAAAGCCGCTCTCGTATTCGCCGATCCCGACGAATGCCACGTAGTCGTGCATGGTGGTGAACTTCGCCAATCGACATGCCTCGACTAAATCGACCTCGAGATGCATGCCTTGCATCTCAGCATAACCCCAGGTTTGAGGCCGCGCTTCAGTGGTGATTGCCGGCTTCTTGAGTCGCTTCGCTGAGAACACCGGCGCGGTGGTGACAAGCGATCTTTTAATGCTCTCCCACTTGAATCCTGGGATATCCTTCGGGGGGATGTCCAGGGTAATTCCGGCCGCGCCTCTAGCCTAGAATTCCAACGAAAGAAAATATTATAAGGGCCGAGCTTGCGAAAACGCAGGCTGACAAAACAGCCTGCAGACCAAAGTAAACATGAAACCACTTACCAATAATTTCGACCATTCGATCATGTGCTCAAAGCTCAACGTCATGATCAACGTGTGGTCCTTCAGGTTGACCACGCGGTAGCCTTCCGCCGCACTATTACCTTTTTTTTCGTGGTGCAGAATTAACTCATTAAGCACGAGTTCGCGCTTAGTTACAGGGTCTGAATGGGCGAGTTCGTCCGCGGAGGTGGCGCGGCCTTTGTTGACCACGTTTGTTGCCGTCAACACTGCGTGCGCCAAAGAGCGTTCCTGATGTGAAAGAGCATCTGAATCAGTGAAACTGCACTGATTGTAATTCAAGAGGTGACTTACTTCGAGGAGGAGTTGCGCAGCTCTACCTGGATGTTCCATCGATACATTGATACCAGCCTCTTGAGTGGGGTTATCATTGACCGCTTGGAAGAAATTCTTGAGTTCCTGATCGTTGTTTACAGTGCAATACTTACCCTTGCCATACTTAGCATGATTGTACACATATACTCCATACGAGAGTTGTTTCTGGGCGTCGGCCGTCTTGAATAACACGCTCATGCCACCGTCTTGAATGTTGCAAATTTTATCGGCGATGCTGAAGAGATAAGATTTCAATTGAACCAGAGACGGATTGGAGATATTGATACGTTGTTTGGTGACCGGAAATTTCTGAGGGATCCATTTCTTCTTGTGACTCGACTTGACCGGCCCGGTAGATGCGTCAGGCGTGTACAATCCAAACGAGATCATGAGGTCACTAAAACGGGGGCCAATGACTTGAGGGAAAGAAACCAACCAGATGTGGGGAGTCAGCGAGGCCAAACAAGATAAGAATTTAACCTTGACTTGCCCGTTTGGACTTTGGCTTATGGAAAACATGACGTTAAAGCAGACACGTCAGCTGAAGAACCAAGAAGTCAACTCAAGGCATGTGACTTACCAGGTTCCTTGTCCGATTCCTCGTTGCTGAGATCAAAAGCCACTGAAGACCCTCGGGAGCCTATTCCAGATGTGCATTCATTTGTGTTTACATCCACAATACCTTGCAAAACGAGTGGTTCAGCGCTGCAATGAGAGTTCGTGATTAATTGGATATCAATTTCAACAGGATCGATATTGCACTGACGTGTGGTTCGAAGAATTTTGAGATGGATTGGACATTGTTGAATCAAATTTATTTCTTGGTGATTTCTTGGACGGTGACGATAGGACAATGAGCTTGAAAGAATTGAAGGAGCCAAAGGAGGGATTAAACCAGAAAGATTCTTGAAATGAACAATCAATTGGACGGAGGCTGGAATCAATCGTGAACGGGTGGAGGCCTCCCACGGCCATTGCAGAGCTCATCTGAGCCGCAAATCTCGTTCGATGGGGTATTGTTGAAGTGCTTGAAGGTTGTTGAGGATCAGCAGGTTAGTACGAGATGAAGCCGTGGTCGTTCAAAAGGAGTCGTCTGGAATTGCTTACTTGACAGGCCGGCCACTATAGTTTGGCCCGGTGCTGCGCCGCGCACGGGCCGGCTTCTCGTTTTTGGAATGCCTGGATTTCAAGCATTTTGAAATCTACTGTAATTAAATTCCTTATCACCTCTCTTGTTTTTTCTATTGTTTTCTCTTTTTTTTCTTTTTTCTCTCTTTTTTTTTCCTTTTTTTCTTTCATTTGTTATCTACAAATTTACAGATACACGAGCCAACTTATGAGATAACTGCTGGATATCCAGATACAAATGGGTTTTATTGCCCCCCATTCTGACTACCGGACCGGCCGGACCATCTAGCTACCGGTTAGCTCCAGCTTCTATTCCGACATCCGGATCCCACAGATATCCGGTCAAGTGTTGGTTCCTGGGGACACCTTGATTTAAGGTTGTGAGAGAGCTACTCAGAATAAATGGCTATGCATGAGACCCCTTGGTGTTCTTCATTCCCCCCAAGACCTTGCACTCTTGAAGACCGCAAAGAATTGTCTTGTTACAGCAGATATGGAAAAGCTTGCCACGAATTCCCCGCTGATTTACTCGAGTTTTGCGGGTAAAATTGGTCAAGCTTTTCTGGATTGGCTGTAGTAAAGAATTGATAAGCTATCATGATCTGCCTCAAGATAGTTTTGGTTGCTATTCTAGCATGTCAGTAATCCCCTAAACCCAATCTCCTTCTCTCTTCATACTAAATCTGATATCAATTTTCAAAGTCACAATCTCCGCCGAGTCCGTCCAAGATGGCCAAACGTGAGCGAAGTCACGACTTCTTTCTTCAAATTTTGTTCCTCTAATAAGATTGCGATCTGATGGACGGCTTACTTGATCGAAGTGTCGCTTCTGATGTCCTGCAAAAACGACTTGTAGAGTCAACTCCAATCATGGAGAAAAGATCGTAAGTCAAGATTTTGAACAATAATCTTGGATTCTTGCGACTCTACTCTCGTACCCAATTTTGCTGACTGAATTGTGGCATCTTGTGGTAATCTACTCTAACTAAGTCCTAAGCACAGGTGCCTACGCTACCGCGCACGCTCTTGTTGAACCTATCCCTTGTGTTACATAAAATCATCCAACTCATTTTGGTTGGCGGCAAAATCAGTCTGTGACGTACATCACAACAAAGTGCATACGCCAAGGTCATGAGGCATACAGCTACACTATTTTGATTTGAAGAATGAAAGGAGCAAGTTGACACATTAATGAGGGCTATGATTCAGACATGATGATTTTCTGGGAAGTTTAAGAAAGCTCCATGATTTGTTACGCTCAGCAGTTGCTAATTTGGTGGGGTATGTCTTAGATTATCTTCAAAGTATATTAAGGGAATCATTCGAAAAAAAATCTGAAAATCTAAACATGCAAGTTTTATCTTATCAAACTTCCTCTTCTACAAACATCTCTAATGTGAATCTTTTACCGTTACAAGAGAATCAAAATTTAGATCAGAATAATGAGAAAAGTTCAACCTTAATAATCTTTGTTCGTCAAGAGGATTGATAGATGCAGAGCAAGCAATGAATTTCCTCATCTTTTCTAATGACATGTGTGCGATTTGATTAGTTATCAAGAAAGGAGTATTAGTAAGATCTTCCAGATCACCCAAAAGATGGATCAAAAAATCAACATCAGGTTTTTCTTTGTGATCCAGAGCTTTTCTAACACAAATACTATACAACAAAACCCTTCTCCAATTTAATTGAGTCCAAATCCTTTTGGGTGGGTTTGAAATTGGTAATGGTTCATGATTTGCAATTGAAATTTTCAACTTTTCTAACGCTTGATATCTTTCATCCATTTTAAGTCCTTCACTTAAAATCTTTTCGATCACTTTCCCTGTTTCTTTTGTATCATAACGTTTGATTTTTTGTAAATAAGCATAAGGTGCTTTGATCATTCATGTGACACATCAAAATCGAAATCAGATACCAAGTCTACTCAAAATCTATCTTCAGTTTCAATTTTGCTTACCAAAACCTTCTGGAATCCACGCAAGCGGGTAATGCTTCAAATCAGTCAAAATGATATTGATATGCCAATCAAATCGATAGGAATAGAACCCAAGTGAGGGATTCATCACTTCTGGTGGTGCAAAAGGAGTATTATGAAAAGATTTCTGATCACCAAAAAATATCAATTTTAGAGATTTGAAAGCCTCTTTCACGTATATCTGTTTCTCTAAGTTTCCTCCTTCTCTTCCTGAGAGATCCTGCAAGATTTTCAAGACTTTTGTGTATCTTACATCGTTCTGTTCCTTTCGAAGTTTCTTTATCGATATTCCGTACAAATATAGGTTATTGATCATTGTTTTAAAGGAATCTTTAATCCATTCATTTGGTTTATCAAGTGCCCTTTGAGAAATCATTTTTACAATACCCAAAGCCTTATCAATTTCTATCGCATCACGACTTAAATTCATTAAGTGATACGCTTCTATCAACTCTGGACTGTCTTTATCAGAAGTTTTGATGAATTTTTTGCCACTGTTGGAATTCATCGAGTATTCCCAAAAACCTAAGGGGAGAAATGGTCACTTCAGTACTTCCTTGGAACATCATTTATGGTACCATGCAGGAGATTCAGAGATTGAAAACAAAGTCACAATTTGAAAGGTTAGTCCTTGCGCCTCTGGCCACTAGAGGTAAAAAATCAGTACTTTTAGTTCTTTCAAGAGACATTCTATGGGAAGTGATGAGTTCACTAACCCAAGGTCTTATAACGCTCGTTTAGGCGAGGGTAATGGTTGGCCAATTCCCTACAAGCTTCCTGAGCAAAGATTTTGTCTTCTGAAAAGCATTCACAGTGAAGGATTTAGACCTTATTTGTTTGAAGACTTTGCACGATCACATGTGAAAAGTATCCTCACCCAATGAGAATAATAGGCTTAACCTATCTCCCGTTTTCAAGAAACCCTCAGGATTAGAGGTAAGGTAAAGCTTATCAAATAAGTTAATCTTTTCAGATCTGGAGGATTTTATCATGATTAAAAGACTTATAATAAAATCATAAGAATGTTCTATCTTATCAACTTGATTTATTGAAAGTTGTGCAGTTCTTTTTGAGATTGTATTTTCCATAAGAGTTAAGAGATCTTTTTCACTTTGGACTCCTTTTTGAAATTCTTGGCGAGATCTTATACCAGTTTCATCAGTTGAATCATTCTTGCGAGATAAGACTTCAATATCTTCAATATTTACTGCTATATTTTCTGGAATGTCAAATTCAAATTTATCTAACCATGATCTCGAAGCAAATATCATCTCTTACAATCTTTGAATGCCTCTCGCGCATGCTCCTGAACTGATTGGCAACAACCATGGAGGATCTTGGTAAGCTCCTGGGTCTTTAAACAGGAATGAAGACAAGAAAGCAGATAAGTGAAATCAACCAACTTATTTCCATATAAGTCTTCCAAGTCCTATCCCTAGTAGAAGGATCTGAAAATATCTGCACTAAAGCTTCCCTTGCGAGGTCTTTTTTGATATCAGAGAGTTGAAATACCTGATACAAGGTTTCTAGTGCTTTCCTAGTGATCAAATCACTAGTATATTCAAAATTTTTCACGTATTTTGTAATGCTCTCTATCACTTCTTCGTTTGTGAGATATCCATCTGGGATTCTAGATTTCCCTGAAGGACATTGGCGATCATTGATCATCAATTCACCTAAACTGTGGATCTTATCATGGATATCTTTCAGCTCAACATCTTCAACATTTACATTCCCCGAGTTACCATTCGAAGCGAAGGGATCAGCAACGAATTGTGAGGTTAATAAGAACATTTTGAAGGTATCTTTTTCGTACCAGCTATCATACCATCTTGGTGATCATCACCACTTATTTGCCTTCCACTAAGATGGTCGATCAATTCAATTGTACGTTTCGCCGAAAAGCTTTGACTATGGGCTTTACATTTTATCTTTGTATCCCTTGGTTTACTTTGAAAGTTTAGAATCATCCTTGAACTTTGACCATACTTGACTTTTTCATTCCAAATAATTTGTCAATGAAATTCATATTGTCAAAATTGTAGACATGGATTGTTGACATACCATTTGTAGATTTGACGTTGATGGATTCATGAGAATTGATGATTCTTCCATCCCTTTTTGTTGTTGGATTTGTAGCATAGTTCATGGATCTTAAATCAAAATTGGAAGCACTTTTGATAAACTCCGTTTGAATACCCTGGCTGAAGAAGATCCAGCTTTGGATAGCTGTAGAAAAATAAGATATTTTCATCGTGTCTTTTTGAATTTGCACGGGAAGCCTTCTGGAGGACGATCAAGGTCAAAACGGATGTTCTACCTATCAGTTATCTGATACATCATCGGTACAATGAATTGAACGGAGCTAGCTGATAAGGATAATTGGATGCGATCATGTTCTATAACCGTATTTCATGTAAGCACATAACTTTGCGGGGAGTGTGACTTTTCGACACCAGCGTCGACTCATACAGCTTGTTCTCAGACAGACCTATGGCCACCCCCATGAGCCTGACTGAGACACGCTTCTCAGTCCTTAACTATACTATGCGCACCCGTATTCAACCGCGAGTCGTTACCCTTTCTTAAACCTCAAACACCCTCAAACGATTCGATATTCGAAACTCGCCACCAATATCCAATCGATTTGAGTCTATGATTTTGAATTGATCTGGTTTATGATCTTTGTTTGATACTCAACTTTTTTGAATCTTCAAAACTCTTCATAGATTTCAAAAACTCTTCAGAAACACCTGCATGATATGTAAAATTTAAATCTGATTCAAATACATTTTGACCAAGTAGGATGATTAGTTGTGTACCTTGATCCACCGAGATTACGGTAAATTCTTCAATACCTATCACATATCATCACCACATTTTAGGACTAAGGTTCATTTAACTGAATTGGTTAAAATAAATGATCAAAAGAGTGCTTTACCACAATCTTGTCTTGTTAAGGTTTCTTCAACTCGTACTTGAACAATAAGACTTTTAACAGAGCAAGCAAGTGTTGAGACAGAAATCCATGTTGACCAATTATCAACGATAGATTGTGCACAAATCAAATCACGTAAGAAAAGTTGACAAAAAGAGATTGTTTCAATGAATCCTGACCAAGATTCACAAACTAATCTTAATTTGTTTAATTGATAAATTGATTTTCTTTGCAAATGTGAATCTGGATAAGTTGGACCTAAGAATTGAGAGAAAGTATCTAATCGTGAAGCAAATGAGTTTAAGATTTGAGAAAGGATTTCAAATGGTATTTGAGAAATGATAGGTTGATGGTTTAGTTGAAAAATGTGCCACTTGTCCAATCAAACCAAACCAACCCAAATGAAAAATTTGAAAAGGTATTGGCAAAGCACTTAAAATGGAAAATACCTGTGAGATTCAGGTAATCAGCTTTTAATGAAGCTGATACTGATCAAACAAAGAGATAAAACAATCTAAAGAAAAGAAGATTGTAATAAAATATGTTTGAGTTTGATAAAGAAAAGGCAAACAAAGTAATGAGCCATCAATGTCTTTTAAAGAAATCAAACATGACGTCATGATCATCTCTTTACCACAAATGTAAGATAGAACAAAGAAACACCTAGATGAATTAATAAGCCAGTTGATTATTAATCTCAATTAAAGCACCTACAACTTTTGATGAGATAAATTTCATGTTAATGAAGTGAATCCAGGGTAGGTTTCAATATGTTTGAATAATAAACCTGTGGCCATTATGATACTGTAAGGTGAGGTTTTAGCGCTGAGCAGGAATAAAAAGGTGACTTTGTTGGTCAACATTAGCTACTTTGAAGATGAAGGAGTGGGGGTGTGAAAAGATGATGTTATCACACTCAGCGTGAAATGAAAAGTTTTGTTCTCAGGCAGGATTTGAGGCCTTTTTTCACCATCTTCAGGGTGTTTGGTGAGGATTTAGGACTGAGCGGGAATGAAAAAGTGATTTGGTGAGTCAATATGAGCCAATTTGAAGATGAAAGACGTGAGGTGTGATCAAAGTGTCTTAACAGACTGACCTTGAAATCAAACATTGGCCATATTCGCCGGGCCATTGGGCCAAATCCATCAGCTTCAGGGTGTTTGGGATGATTTTATTTATAAAATGGTATGATAACATGATAAACCAGTGTAAGCAAACTGTTGCAACACATGCACCTTCACATCATTGTGGTTAGCTTTCCTCAATGGGGTTTCAGACAAATTAAAACCCGCGGTGTGATCATGACGAAGTTGAAGAGATGTATTCCAATCAGAGTACAAGGCTATCACAGGAGTGATATGCTACACGATAGGTTCAGGTGGTGGGCGCAGTTTTCCCAGCGAGAGGCGCGCCCAGGCGCAGAATCCTTTGTCTAGGACGCGCCCAAATAGCAGGGGGCGTGTGGGCGCGCCTTTTGAGCAAAAAACACAAAAAAATGAAATTTTTCTTCATAAAAACAGCAAAAAAGGCAGTGATGAAGCTCAAAAACAGCTGGGGACGCGAGAAAAGCTGTTTCAAGCAATATTTTTGAGATAAGAATGAGAGAGCATCTTCATTCAAGAACCATTTTAAGGGTCCTGCAACTCAGATGAACAACTGATAGCACAAATATCTGGAGCAGGGCTCATTTATAGGGCTTTCTCTAGCTTAAAAGTTAAACAGCCCAAAATTGCAATGTAATAGTGTTACGATATTATCTAGTTTAGGTAGTCAAAGCTCTTAATCCCAGAAAGGTAATTGGGAGGAAAGTTATGTATAAGATGTGGGTTTAGCGAGTTGGTGTTGAAGTGGTCAATACAGTAGGAAGAAGAATATGTTGACATGGGCAAAGGGATGGACTAGCGGCAATTCAAATCCAAGGGGCTAATTGATGGAATTTTTCTTGAGGGTTTATTGGTCTCTTTTGTAAATTCCTCTTTTCTCTTTTTCTGATTCTTTTCGTGTCAAAAAGAATCCGTGAGTTGTTTCTCTTTATCATTATCAACAATTTCTGTTCTTCAACTAGTCACTGATACAATTTATCTTAATCTCAGATTTTATTACATTTTTGTTTTTCTAATACTTTCTCGCGTGCTCCTCACTTTATCTTTGAGCTGGCAGGTAGAAGAATCTTTTTATACTCTTTTCCTTTTTGTTTGGTCTGTTGATTATTTCTTTCTCTCTTGATGATTCTGTGATGTGGATAGGTTAGTACTTGTTCTCGACGTGACTAGCTGTTTGCTATAGTATTACGCCGTATCCTGTTGCCCCAGGTTAGTCGTGTCGAAAAGAATCAATTTTATTACATTTTTGTTTTTCTAATACTTTCTCGCGTGCTCCTCACTTTATCTTCGAGCTCGCAGGTTAGTACTTGTTCTCGACGTGACTAGCTGTTTGCTATAGTCTTACGCCGTATCCTGTTGCCCCAGGTTAGTACTTGTTCTTGACGTGACTAGCTGTTTGCTATAGTCTTACACCGTATCCTGTTGCCCCAGGTTATCATTCTTCAACTATAGAACAAACAAGCCGAGACGTCACCTCAAGATTCTACCACAAATCTTAAGTTATACTTTTTGTTGAGTTATTTTAAATAGGTGTCTTCTAGCCGAAGATCAGGCCCGACAAGACCTTCTAACCCTCAGATTATCCTAGTCTTGCGTATGGGCGCGTCACCCCCCTGTTTCTGAAAATATTTGGCGCGCTTGGCGCGCCTGGGCGGGCGCGCCCTTTGACGCGCCAAATGCGCCGCGCCCACCACCTGACGATAGGTGCTGCTTTACATGTCAGCCAGATCGTATATCAAGTGACAGCTTTGATCGGTTATTTGACTTCAATTCTACATGTCACAACTCAAACCACTATCAATCACAAACCAACGATAATAAGGACCACCGAGAATGAACTCATTATCAGAACAAGCAATAGCAAGAAAAGAAAAACTGAAAGCATTAGCAAAACGTAAAGCCGAATCAACAAACTCAATCCAATCAAACAATCAAAACTCAGAAACAGAAGCCAATAAACGGGCAAGGTAAGCGATACAACAAGGGACCGATTTCCTGAAAACCATCAAGATAAACTTGAATTTAACAATCATGGGTTAATAGATAGCTTATTGATTATGTTCTTTGTTGGATATTTGGTAAAAGAAAGTTGGAATTTAGATTTCGGAATTATGATCCTACGATTCAAGGACCTAGAAGACATGATCCAAGTAACCAAACTGAGACGGTAGAAGAAAGAGTCAAAGATGTGATGGAGAAAGTTAGAACTGAAGATGAGATTCGTAGATCTGGTGAATTGGTTCGTTCTTGGATTCATATCCATTCGTCCATCGAGATTTCAAATATCATCAAGAAAATTGATCCTAAACTTATATGTTTTTTTGTGGGATTTTTGATTGATAGGATTTAACTAAGATTCAACCAAAAAAACCAAATTGGGATCTTAAAAGAGATTTATTGAAAAAGATGTCAAAATTAGAACCTGTCACACAAGCAGCATTCGCAACCTTAATCAGTACGTCCAGGTTGACCATCTCTTTCCAAAAAAAAATACATCGTCTCGAATTGTATAAAAATTGAATCATCTGTTCTTTTGTCAAAATTCGATAGGAAGAAGGATGCAAGCAGAAGGAGAAAGTAAAACGAACGAAGGAGCAGCAGTCTTGATTAAAGAAATGAATTCGGCAGGCACAAAACAAGGACCTGATGAATCAGAATCAGATAGTGATAATGAAGATAATTAAGAACTTTTTTCAATCCCATCTAAATACACACTATAGAACTTTACTGTGATCCTGTGATACAAAAATTTATTTCATTTTTCTGTCTTTTGTGCTAAATAAAATTCATGTAAGATAAACTGTTTTTGAAAAGGATATTATACTTTCTCCTTTTCTTTTTTTGAATAGATATGGTTAGATCCAATGGGAAATTATCAATAGAGTTTACTGTTCAACTCACCAATCAATTGCAATACTCATGTTCAAGTTTCAAGTTGAGGATTTCACAGACTAGATTTTGATGACCACACATTTGGGTTGTCAAGGGTGGCAGACGTGGAATGATTGAAACCATTGACATAACAAATAACTTTAAAAAAATCAGATAGAAAAGTCAAATCTGATTAGCTTTTATGATTTTCTGAATGAATGATCAGGTCATTTGAATATATAAAACCATATGAAATTCAAAAATAAAGAATCAGAACACATGCAACAAAGAAATTCCACAAAGATCACAAGAAAATTACATTCTTATCTACAAAAGATGGAAATCCCTTAACTGCTGAAAGGAACCAATGACAACACTATTCCCTTTTTGGTTTTTCCCTTTGAAATTTGATGTAGGTAAACAATTTAGTTTATTTGAACCAACAAAAAAGCAAATCACACATAAAAAAACATACAAAAACAAAATTCAGTCAAACTGCAATCTTAATGAAACTATAAATCCCAAACAAAAAAAATTCAACCAAAGAAAAAAGTAATTGATTTAAACACATACTCACACACACACTTCTCTAATTTCCTGCTGATTTCTTAGCCTTCAAAGCCGCCATCTTAGCCCTTCTCTCTTCCCTCATCTTAGCCATCTGTGCAGCTTTATCATCCTTAGAACTGACCACCTTTGCACTATTCATCGAACTTTTTGCAACTGGTGATGTCATCATAGATGAATCATCAAACTGATCCCATTGAGTTTCATTCACTTTACTTTTCATCTCTTCTTTCTCTTCTACACCCCAAGACTCTTCAAGTTCTAGATCAGCTTCGAGTGCAGCAACCAAAGAAGCTGCGTTCCCAAGTTTCCCGACATTAGACGCTTTCGTAAGCCTCAATTTCTCCTTAGTACCTGTGTTATTTTTAGAAGATTTGGAATTCAAGTTAGATGGTTTGCCAATCGTTGATGGTAATGGTATAAAACTTGGATCGTGAGTGATTGGCCCGGTTTCAAATGTAGACCAATCATCTACATCATCTTCGACATCCATTAAATCTCCATCACCCCATGTCGCATTGATCTTAGGCGGATTTCCAGTTGTATTAGTACTAGAACCTAAACTAAAAGCTGTAGCAACATTGGAAGATTCAGATCTAGAAGGAAGAGAAGGTTTGTTTAAAGTTGGATGATTTCCACTAGGTTGAACACCATTTTGTGATAAACTAAGTGTGTCTAGTGATGGTCCTGCTTTGTCGATAATTGATGTTGACATTTCAGTAGAGGTGAGTTTTCTACTAACTGAACTAAATGCCCATCCTGCTAATGCACCTGCCGCACCTGCCGCACTCATAGCCAGTCCAGGTTGAGAAGCAGTAGCAGAACTGATACTAGGGAAATTTAAATCTCCATTCGAAGGACTTGTTACAGCGGTTTCCGGCTACAAGGGTCATAGTCCATTCAATTAGTCTTCAACACTCAAAACTCACCGAATTGATTTAATTATCAGACTTACCATCTCAGCTGCGGCTTTCCTAACCCGTTCAACAAACATATCCAAAGCCTTGAAAGCTTGATCTCTCACGGTTTTTTCTTTATCCAACAAACAAATGCCCATCCCAGGTATGACTTTTCCAGCCAAATCTTCATTTTCATAATACTCTACTGTTGCCATTAAAGCCATTAAACCTGCAATTCTAGCTGGGGTGAATGGATCCCTTAAACTACGTGTAAAGGCCGGTATTAGAACTTTTCGACATGTGGTGAGTGATAATGATTTTGAAAGTCGGCCTAGTAGGATACATGTATTGGTTCGAATACCTGCTTCTACATCAACTTGAGTTTTGGCTAAATGACGTAGTAAATCATTATTTAAAATTCGTTCTGATAACTGGATTCCAAATGTCAAAGATATATAAAAGAAAGATGAGCAAACAGTGAGACGAGCATAGAACAGGCACATGGAAACAGTAGTTAAGTCATACATTCTTTAAACAAAGATTACCAAGATAGATCGTACCTTAGGAGCCAAGACTAATATACTTTTCACCGTAGCTTCTCGTATCAACGGTACCGTGTCTGCAAAACCTGTCAGTAGGTTGGGCCAAATCTTATCGACCACTACTGATCTATCTAACTTTTCAACATATTGTGGCAATAATTCAAGTAATGATAATCGGATGGCTCTATCTGGACTAGCGAAAAGTTTGATCAAAGGTTGAAGTAAAATTGAAGAAAATTCTGCCTGGTCAAGTGAGGAAGAAATTGAGATTGCCAATGGCAAGAGTGTTGGTCCATCTGCATGGGCCATGTTCAAGAATGAGTATATCATCTGCTTGAGGAAAATTTCGAAGAGGGACGGAAAGACATACCAGCACTATGATCAAAAGATTGTAAAAGTGAAGGAAGGACCCTGAACTTAAGAAATTCGGGAGGTAAAGAATCTGCCGACTCTTTAATAGACCTCATCAAACTCGATCTTTCACCTTGACTAGCCAATGAAAAGCCTTCTAATCCTTCACAGACTTTGATCAGTCGGTTTTCCCTAAAAAACCCACCCGCTCCTCCCCCTCCACTTTCTCCTGAACCAAATCCGATTTCCCAAAACGCTTCTGATTTTAAACGTGATGATGGATTGGATGATGCTAATCTTCTTGCCACTGCAAAAAATGCTGGTGGGATCGATCCACGCTGTTGTGATGGTCCTTCAGAAGTGGGAACGACGTCGTTGAAAAGAGTTTGCATTAACAGATATAACTGGTAGGAGTCTAAGCAAGCAGGGTCTAAGCTAATACGGAATTGAAGGGCATGGTCAATGTTTGTGAGTTGTAGTCCTATCTTCGAACCGTGAAGTCAAAGACAGTGAAATCAAAGCATACTCTTTCAATACATCGTATCCTGACTTTTGAGTCTCTGGGCTTGCATAACGTGAAGAATCAGGAAGCAGACCACCGAGTGACTGGATAATGAGAGGTCAACGGATTTGCGTCAATAAAGCACTGTCCAAGGATTATACTTGAAAGACATTGTATAATGGAAGTATATCTACATAAAGCAAAGGTTGAGGATCCTTTGGACTACTCAAAACTTCGAAACCTGATAATTTCCATTCGCCAGATTGAGTGACAAAGATTGAAGAAGGTCTCAAATTTCCATGTGTGGAACTACCTGGACCATTGAGGAATTTTAAGGCAGACTTAAACACGCAAGATTTCAATCAACCTTCCATATCAATTCAAGTTCTTTTTTCAGATTTCAGACTTACCACAATTCTACTTAAACCCCAAATCTTCCATTCAGCATCCGAAGCCGTAGATTTCTTTGAGATACCATAATTATTTTCTAATTTAGAAGAAAGTGAAATAGATTTTTCAGTAATAATATAAACAGCATTAGAGGTTTCAGTTCCATCTAAAAATTTAAGAATGTCAGGATGTCTTAAAGTTTTTAATTTTTTCAATGCATTCTTAGCAAATCCTAAAATCACTTTTTTATCTTTTGATCCAACAAATGAATTTGAAGGTTGATTTGTATCATATATGAAGATTGAAACGTTGCTATTATCATCACGTTTGATTCCTTCGTATAAAGTCCAAATTGAATGATTATCGTATGAAGCATCTTTGGTTCCTAGTCCATATGCTGGTAAGTTTGGTATTCCACCTCCTTTTGAGATCAATGAACTTGCAGCACCACCGAGAGCTGATAACCAGGACATGATGATGATGATGATGATGATGATGAATTGAAGATGAGATTGATCGAAAGTGGAATGTCAACTGAAATTGGTCAACAAGCCAACACACACTAAACTACTATGTAGATCACCATCACTGTCACGCCTTTCACAGCTTACATATCTCTTTAATTTCATCAAGGTTTAACACACATCACATGTCACGTTTGAGAGAGGTATCACAGATTATTTTGGTCACTCAAAAAAAGTTAAAAATGAACCAATTGCAAAGGATTTGACCACTTCAATGCCAAATCATGTTTTCAATCAATCGATATGATCCAGATTCAATTCAAACCAATCAAACAACACAATCATCAACACAAGACCCTTTAGCAAGACTAAATGCAAGACTAAAAGCAAAAACAAAGACCAAATCAGAATTAACTGAAAAACCAACCGAAACCTCAATCGAGCAAAACTTATCAGAACCAGGTTATCAACTAGAAAAAGATGACAATTTCAAAGATTCAAAATTACCGAACCAAGTGATCAAACCAATTCCAACTCATCTAACAGAACAAGAACAAGAACAAGACCAAGAACAAGATGTAATAGAAGAAGACGATTTATCATCAAAACCATTAACACGTAAACATAAAGCAAGAATTGGATTAGGATTAACAGGAGCAAATGCGATTCCATTAAAATTTTTAAATGAGAAACCAAAGGAAAAAACCAAGAGCAAAAAAAAATATTTAAAAAGAAAAAAATTAAGATTACAAGCCAGAAAGAAACTTGAAAAAACTAAAACTAAAAAGGATCAAACTGAATCAGTTGTTGATACATTAGAAGTCGTTTCGAATAAGGACGGGAAAGCTTCGAATTGTGATGATGAGAGTGATGATGATGAAAACAATGATTCAGAAAGCGATACAAAATCAGATATCACGTCCCAAAAGAATGAAAACGTATCATCCAAGCCCACTTTTCCCGAAAAAGAACCCAAAGAAAAATCCAAACAGCCCTCACCAGAGGTGCCATCAAAACCATCAAAACGTCCGAAAAACTTAGACAAGACATTAGAAACGATCTCCCAAAAGAAACGAAAACTCGAAAGCTCTAACCCACCCGATCTGACCACCGAAGTGATCGTCAAAGAAGATCTACCCACTCAACCTGGCGTCCTACCTAGATTCCCTGCACCTACAAGACCTTCCTTACCTGATTCTCAACTATTAGCTAGATTAGCCATGGGTCTTACTCATAATTCTGATACTAATGGAACTCTAAATGAAGGTCAAAGTCTTTTACTCGTAGATCATGAAACGAGGCTGGATCTTGATCAAATTCAAATCAGAGGAGATGAAAAAGACACTCAAAATGATCAATTAGCTTTAAATCAATCAACTATCAATCGGCTCAAAGAAACCGGCATAGAATCTTTACTTCCAGGTGAGTCATCTGCTCTTCAAACCTGCCAATGATTTCCATGAAATTCTATGGCTGATCTCTTTTTTTCCGTTTTAGTTCAGATCTCTGTGTTTTCTGCTTTGATTGGCAAACTAAGAAAGACAAAAATCACACCGGCACCCGTCCTTTATCCGGTTAATCATCCACCTTCGGATATTTGTATCAACGCACCTACTGGGTCTGGTAAAACACTAAGTTACATCGTTCCCATCGTCGAAGTAAGTATCCAAGCCTTGACATTCTTGAATTCTGTTCAATTGGTTACGAAAATGTAAAATGCAATCATCTTAATTTATGTTTTCATTACGCTTTGCATTCACAGACACTCTCTACTCGTACAGTAGTCAGACTTCGAGCTTTGATTGTACTTCCTACACGTGATTTAGTTTTACAAGTCAAACAAACCTTTGAATCTATTTCGAAAGGTACTGGATTAAAGGTTTGTCAGTCAACGTCTTTGAACTATCAGAATTTGAAACCATTCTTTTCTGAAAGCTAACCTTTTTGTCTTTCTTTGTTTTGTGAATAGTTGGCAATTGTCACTGGTCAACACTCCTTTTCTCAAGAACAATCTCTTTTATCTGGAAACGTACCATTTAATACCTCGTAAGTATCGATTCTGATGAGTCGAATCCGATCACTTATTCTCAATTTTTTTGGGATAGATCGGAATGTAAAGTGGATGTAGTGATTGCTACACCTGGTAGACTGATTGATCATTTAAACCAAACCCCTGGATTTTCTTTATCTCATTTATGTTTCCTGGTTCGTCCCGCCCCCAAAACTCTCTTTTTCTCTAATTTACACTTTTGAAAAAACGAAAAGTTTGAATGACTGAAAATTGAGGAAAAATTGGTAGATTTTGGATGAAGCTGATCAACTATTGAGTAAAGATCAGGCCTGGATTTATCAAATCTTGAAATATAAATCAAAAAAACTTCCTGCTAAAGAAGTTCTTGGTTATGATGATGATGATGATGATGAAATTATTAGTCGACAAGATCAAATCCATGGTAGTAAGAATGATCGATGTTCAAAACTGAAGAAGTTTATTGATACAAACGAATGTGTTGAGATTCATTCTGATTGGAGACCATTATTAAAACTAGAAGACCCATGTAAAGCTCGTCCTGTCAGTCATTTTCTTTCTAAAATTTGTTTGTAATTTTTGACTTATTTTTTGAGGGGGGTTTTAGTTTCGAATTTTATTATTTTCAGCTACTTTGAAGCGTGATCCAACTAAATTAACTCATCTAGGATTACGAAATCCATTGTTTATCAAAGTCCAAAACCCATCTATAGAAGTGATGGATAACTTTAGTGGGTATAGTTTACCAACTAACTTACAGGTTCGTTCATTTCCCTTTCATTTTCCAATCGGAATTCAAAAATTTGACATAGATAAGACTTTTCTTTTTTTGGGGGGGGCATGATGTTTCTTCTGTTTGTAGCAACATTTGATTGTGACGACTCCTCAACTTAAACCTTTGGTTTTGTTCCATTTGATCAAGTCTAAGGAAATCAAAAACGCTTTGGTTTTTTGTAAATCAGTGGAAGGTGCAACTAGATTAGTTAATTTATATCAATTGATGAGAAAAGGTTGGATGGGACAAACGGGATCCGATGGTGATACGAAGACGATGAATGCTGATACGAAGACGACCAAAGTTGATACAGATGGCTTGGGTACTGCTGCTTTATTTTCTAGTGATTTGAAACCTATTGATAGGAAGAGGATCTTGAGTGAATTTCACAATGGGTCTATAAACTTGTACGTCTTTTTTGTTTAATCCAGGTGTCTTAAAAAAAAGAAACCCTACCAAAAAAGGCGATCTTACCCAAATTTGACTTATTCTTATGTTCTGTCTACCGTTGAAAACGTAGACTAATCTGTTCGGATGTAATAGCAAGAGGGTTAGATTTACCAACAATAGAAAACGTCATAAATTATGACACACCAGTGAATATCAAAAAATATATACACAGAATTGGACGTACAGCAAGAGCAGGGAAGTTTGGTCAAGCTTGGTCTTTGGTTGAATTCCAAGAAGCTAAATTTTTAAAAGAATCAATTAAGACTTCACTTGGATTGGAATGTTTAGAGAAAATTAAAAAAGTTAGGTTTAAGAGAAATGATATGGAATATTTATTACCTGTTTATGAGGTGAGTAATTTTTTTTTCAAATTTTGGATATTGAAGTTTTGGATGGTTGGAATTTGGGGTTAATGTTTTTTTTTTGATTTTTGGGTTTTCTTTTTATAGGCTGCACTTTTGGAGCTTGGAAAGATGTTTGGTACAACAAGTTCAATGGCTGATTAAAGTCTATATTCTACAATTTTGTTGATTTTTGACAATTGTAATTATTTCTGTTTTTGGTATCATTGAAAGTGAAAGTACTCCCAAAGAGGCCACTTTGTAGTACATCACAATCTTGATGTCAAGAATGTTTCTGGTGGATGCAGTGCTCTGTCCTCCTTTTATTCTTTTGAGCCCTGTTCATTTGTAGACAAACTGGAATACAAAATTGAGGGGGGGAAACAGCTGCCCAATCTCACCTGCACGTAACAAAACTTTGAAATCTGCTGTGGATTTCATGGTCCACCAACTCTGAACTGTCAAGTGAAAAGTTACATTTGCAAAGAAAACAAAACAAAAAAGTACATGAAGAGAAAGATGGAGAAAAAGCAGGTGCTTCAGGGACCCTATTTTCTTTCAAATGGTCAATAACAAGAGGGGTTAAGGGAGATCCCAGTTTCTTCTCCAGTCAAATTCTTGACCTACAAACCAGAATATTTGGGGTCCACCCAAGACATTTGCGATAAGGATTTATAAGTCCCTTGTGTCTTGGGCACCACATATTATATCTAAACTAAGGCATAATAGGACTTGGTTAGGTTTGCAAGATATTCTCCTTTGGAGCTGAACTCTTATGATCACTTGGACATATATAAAAGTCACCTAGAAATGTTGCTCTCAGAAATTGTGAAGGACATTTGATTCAGTCTAAGGCCCCGTTTGGTATGGATTACAAAAGCGGGGCAAAATAGATTATTTTCAAAAAATAATCTATTTTTTGCATTTTCAAAATTTCCCGTTTGGTATACAGTTTGCCCCTCTTTTTAAAATGTTTTTCACGTTAAATAATACATTAATCAGGCCAATAATTTGATTTTTTGAAAGCTGCCCTTGACCAGCTTTCAAATTATCCGGAATAATCTATTACACAATTGTATAATCTATTATTCTGTAACGCATTTATAAACAGTGTACGCTATACCAAACGGGGCCTAAAGCTAAACAGCCACCATCCTCCTTTGCCATTTCCCTAGAGTTCATAATATAATGAAACTTCTCATCATCACATTGTTTGGTGGTACCAACTCTGTGCCAGCAACGCAGGTGTTGCATGCTGCATTGCATTTGCATTGAAGTCCTTCTGACTGCACCACACGGTAGAAATATGTTCTGAGTTACAGCCTGACCTGCTGTACAACAAGATGTGTCAAACTGATTGTTTTTTTTGTGGGGCCACAACATTTGTTGTGTTACCACCCAAAAAAATTCAAATTTAATGATTTTTGGCAGGGTTGCACCTGTTGTGTTGGGCGGCAGTCAGGGGGCCCCATAAACAAACTAGCTTTTTGTTGTTGTGGTACTTACTGCAATGCAGCATCCTTCCTGGGTGTTGTTGTGTGTTGCAGAGCAAGGCACCAAAAACATGCTTTCTGTGGCACAGTGCGTTGCTGCCAGAGGGTTGGTGTTGCTTTTTCTACAAAGCTTATGAGCAGCAATAGCTGGTTTTGAATTAAAGACAGAAAGAATGTCATTGAACTTGATCCCATCTGGTGACTGATCAACTTTCAAAGTTTGTTTCAAATCTTTGGGAGTAATGCAGGGTGGATTTTGTAAGTTTCAGCTTCATCCTCACTTTCCTCAATTTCTCATTGGATTTTGTTTTTTCCAATTGATGAACTATCCCATACTTCAGTACCAATTGAATCCTGAAACCATAGCTTCAAAAAGGCTGATTTTGTCTCTTGAAGACGTGTATTTCTGTAATAAGTAGAGGCTCTACAAGGAGTCAATGGCAGGTTCAAGATGATCCCATTACTTATATAGATTGCAGTATGAGAGAAGGGAAGCAGTCTTGCAGGAGGGAAACACCATAGTAGTGCAGCTGTGGAATGTGTGGCATGGTGTGTGCTCTGTGCTCCTTATCCTCTGCTCATGTGGCCTTGAAATCTACCTAAATTAAAGGTAGTTTGACCTTATATAGAGGTAATCACAATCAGCAGGAGAAATGTGCAGCTCTTATTATAGACATAGAGACACCTGATCATATCAAAAAAATATTGGATTCAAACAGATCTTGAACCATGACATCCAATTACAACTAAAATATGTTTGAATGTAACACTGCTCCAACAAATATTCATATTATCAGGTACTGTTTCAAATAGATCATCTCTTACAGTCTTGTCGAGCAAAAATATTTTTAGCATTTACTGAAATTCTGACAATTTGAATTGAGTTGACACTTATCTTACTTTTCCGCAAAGAATCTAAAATATACCCATAACTATGTGATCCGCCTGATCTTGGCATGGGCAAACTTAATCAAGTCCCATTCATGGCATAGATTTCTTAAAAAATTGTTGTTTCTGAGGCACATGGGACTTGGACATTACATTGTGATTTTGGGACAGAAGGTTGTGAAAATTAGTTGAGAGAAAATACAATTTACTGTCCACTCACCCACAGCCCTTCCCCCAAGCCAACAGTAGGATGTTACACTGCAAGGATGATGGATTTCTCCATGGTGAGAGATGATTGAAGCTAGGAATCAAAATGGCATGCTTTGTATTGGTCCAAAAAATCTGAAAACTCAGGTAAGTGGCATGACACATAAAAATGCCAACCCTGTTCACTCAATTCAGCCTACAAAATTGACAAGACAAATCCAAAAGTAACATGACAAGTGAAGGACAATCCCCTTTCTTGAACATTTTTTTGGGGATTTTTCTGGCTCAGCATGTCAGTCATCACATGCAGGTACTTAACTATATAAAGCCTACTGATATATGTACATGGCTCCAAAACCACCCCAAAAAAATGTTGGCAACACAACAAAGGATGCAAAATTATCTGTACATGTTTTGAAGAAAATCTGTGAAGAACTTACACATCTGCTATGCAAATTACATTTTCAATTTTGGCAAACATAAAACAACATTTTATGTCATCCCTTGCATTTATTCGAGACCAAGGCACTAGAAAATCTAAAAAAATCACTGCATCTAACCAAGGTTATCCTCAATCTCTTGTGATTCTGTTGGATCTTTTGACCTCCTCTGAGCTTTGGAAAATTGGGAAAAGTATCGAGAATTGCTTGACAACTTGATGCTGAGTAAGATGCTGCAACTGATCCCCCAGAAAACAGGACAACAAGAATTGTATTTATCCCCAGGATTTTCCAAGCATCTTGGGCCAAAACTAAGCCTAAAATTTCAAAAACAACTCTTTGCCAATAACATTTCTCTGAATGCAACCATTTTTCATCATAAATCCATTATCCTTCCAGTGCTAATATCTTGGAGTGCTGCTCCTTCTGAAGAGAATCCCTTTTCAAAATCTTCGAACAAACAAGAGGGAAGAAGTTCCCTTGAGACAAAAATATTGTCTCTTGAAAACTGGCCTGCTGTACACAGCTTGCTGTATGCTAGCTCAAATTTCAACCTAAAGTCATCAAATTTGATCATATCACCTATTTTACCTCACAGAGGGGAATTGGCTTTGAGGTGCTATGTGCCATTGGATATATTTCCTGTGTTTTAATTGACTTTTGAAAGACCAAAACTACATCAAAAATTGATGAGATCAATGACCCAAAAATCACTACAGTAGCTCACCTGCTGCCAACTAATTTGGGTTTGTAAGAGTAGAACAAAGTCACACTTATCTTGAACCCTATACTACAAACTTAACTAAAGTCCCTTGCTCCTTGCAAGCACTCAAAACATGGAACTTGAATGAAGTTTACCTATACTGAGGTTACTTTCCAAAATAATGAAGAAAATGAAATCTTTTACTTGAAATACATAAGAAGAGAAGAGGTCTTGAGACAATGAGAAACATGTGAGACATACATTGAAATAATCCCTCACATACCTCTATCAACATCTACAAAAATATCAGTAGTCCTCATTGAAGAGGTAAAAGTATCACAGGGTGGGTTTATTTCCTGGGCCTGTAGCACAGTGATCTTCCTTGACATAACAGCTTAACTTCTCAATGGTAGCAAGAACCGTAAGGCCACCTGCCCATAACCATTCATGAATAAGCTACCTTGACACCCTTTCTTGACATCATTTCATTGAGAATCACGCCAAGAATATGATAATCCGAACAGGCCCGATTTTCTTCTTTTTTTGCCTTTCAAACCAGATCATATATCAATCGTTCAAACCTTCGGAGCAATAGCCAGGCAGAATTGTATTTTTCTTCATTTTTCTCATGATCAACAATCAAGCCCACCCTTCAACGTTTGAATCATTGAAGACTTTGCAAATTACATCAAGATATTGACAATTTGAAAATACGTTGCATCGAACTTTTTTTATACTTTTGCAACTCACCAAAGATACCTCAAAAACAAAACAAATTCATCAGTGAATCAATAAAATTAAAATTCCTACACAATGTTCTAATCACTTTGTTTTTATAGATAAATCTATCCCTTTTCTTCGACTCTCTCGTGTACCTTAATCAATGAATACCCGAACCGCTATACTGTCCAACAAGGAATCAATTCCACACCCCATCAGCAGCAAACAATACACCCGAAAGATTCCCATAATTCCCCAATTTCATCAATGAATATAATTCAATTCATACTACTCCCTCCACTTGCACGCCCATTGTTACTCAACTTGCACGCCCATTGTTAGTCACATAACCCAAAGAAGACAAATTTTGTTTATTAATTAAATCTTTGAACTCCATTCCCAAAGTAGCATGATGATTGGTCTCTCTAATCAATTGACAAAACTTGGGTGAAACGGCTTGAAAAAACCCCAAAAAGACCAAAATTAACCCGTTCAGAACAGAGAAAAGGGTTTTCTAAGACGGAAATGAGAAGACTGACCAGGAGAAGCAAGTGGTAATAACGCTACTACAGCACGTAATGCTGATCTTTGTAATTCAGCTGTCCTTTCATGATCTTGCTTGACTGCATTATCTTTTAATTTCAAGTTGATAGTAGCTGAAAACGCTTCAGTAGATTGATCAAGTCCTTGAACCAAACCCCAAAAACAAAAGATTAGCATACAAGCAAAAATCGTAATCTTTTTGGCAGGGTGGTCTTACTGGGAGCGACTGTAGCAGGTGCGATATGTGAAAGTCGGATCAACATCAAATAACAAAGTACTTTAATTTCGTCTTCATCTGAGATTCCATTTAGCACTCGATCAGTAAATTCATTAATATCAATTTTACTTAAACACATATCCAATAAAGTTAACATGGTAGAGTAAGCTAACTAGGAAGCAAAAAAATACTGGGAATCAATCTCTTGTGTTTGACACAATCTTCAAAAATTCAATTGAAGAGAAAGACTCACTTTTCGAGTTTCAAGTCCATCATCAACCCGATGTTTGAAAGGTCCCATTTCCACAAACCTAACTAAACTTTGATCCACAATCGTTTCAGCATATAGTAACGGTAATAATTCCGCTAAGATTTCCTTGATCAATTCAGGTTTGTTATGTGTAGCTGAATCCAAAACTGATAAAGCTAATGCTCGGACCGATAAATCGGTGTCTCTTATATGTAATAAGAAATCAGTTAAGAAAGGTCCTAGATGTTCATCGAATCCTGGCGTATCATCTGTCAAAGTGAATCGAATTGACGTTACACATGTCATTCTGATATGAGATGAGGTTGACTTGAGCCTTTCCTATCAAAACAACATGCATCAGAAAAACTCAAGTCTGGAATAAATTTTTGCGATCGTCCTTACTTGTAAACGCGGTAAATACTTCAAAGGATCAGAAAGTGTTAATTTTCCCAAACATTCAGCCGCAACATTCCTACACATCTCAACTCCTACATCAATATCATCAAACAAAGGATCCCATAAAGTATCTGCATGGTGAGCCAAACTATGACTAGGAACATGAGTAATGAACTAAACCAGATAAACGATAATCTTGGTTCAGTACACTTCAGAACTAGGAGGAAAAAAATCGACTTACTTCTTTTAGGGCTTGTAAAACTATATATCTTTGTTTCTTGTCTCCTTGCATCAATTTGAAAATCGCGGGTAAAAAGTTATTGGAGCTACCGGCCGCGATGTTACCTATATAAGTATATGTACATGACTCGAATGAGATCAGGAAACGTAAAGAGAGGAAGACCGTTGTTAGGATCAGATCAATCTCACCAATTGCAAAGGCAGCTGCATTTCTGATGTCTTCCGAAGAAGAACTAAATCTAGCAAGCGCACTTTCAAACACTTCAGGTTGTGCAGATAAATCACTATCGAAAATCAGAAGTTGATACATTAGTTTCCCAAAAGAGCACCTGGTATCCGTCAAAAGAAAGAAAGAAAAGATAGAACAAAACACTTACACAACCCTTCCCAATTCACCTAAACATAGTAAACTGAAATAACTCAGAACATTGTCATCATTCGGATCGTTTTGTAAAGAATTTGAAAATCTAGTAACAGCAGAGACTCCAACAGTAGGATCCGTACGGATAACTGCACCAATACAACGTGAAACAGTTTGATAAGATTGAAGTCCGGTTGCATTATTACTACCCCTTCTTGTACCATTATCAAGGTTTATATTCGTACTACTTTTAGCTTGAGACAATGGAATTGAAGTATCAATTGTACTGATCAATGCATCAAGTAAGTTAGATGCATTATCTAATCTTGATTGGATAATTGATGTAAAGAGTGAAATGAGTCCCTCAAGAGCTGATGTTTGTGAGATGGCCGAGGACTTCATAATAAGGTAAACCGGTGCCATGATAGCATCTCGATCAGTAGATGTCAAATCAGTTGCCAAAGGAAAGATCAATCCCAAACTCTTGAAGGCAAGCGGTAATAAATGAGGATCAGAATTATTGATAAGCGGATGCAAGTCAGACACTAATGAATGAATCGTATCCAAACGTAGTTTACCGGGGATACGTTGAAGGAGTGCATTCAAACATTCAAAACAAGAAATCTTCAAAGCCCGGTTGTTCTTTCTCAAAAAGGCTGCTGTAAGAGGTAAGATGTCTTGAATCCATTGATCAAATGATTCTCCTTTAGGTACAGGAGACCTGGCAATGTTCGTCACTACTTCAAAGCGCTGGTTCGGGTGATTTCATTCTCGAGGCGTTGAGTCAAGATCGGTAAAGAGTTTTGGAAATCGTTCTCAAATTGATCGGCTGCGTGTGAAATCAAGGTTTGTAGACAGATAGCTGCTCGATCCTTGACGTCTTGATCAGCGCTAGATGAGGTCAATCTTGGAAGGGTAGCCTCGTAAATTGCTTTGAGCGCCGCGGAAGAATTGAAAGAGAGAGGCGATGTCGGAGCCAGCGGTTTGAGGATTTTGACCAAGGAGGCGGCGGCAACAAAGGCTTCACTAGCGATACGGTGGTACTTATCATTGATGCCGAGAATCAAGTGATTTACCAGTCGTGGGAGTTCGGGCATGAATGATCGAGGATGGTGAGTGGTGAAAAATAGGGATAAGAAGGTAAAAACTTCGATCTTGAGATTGGTACCCAATCCTGAGATTCCCCCATCGGAGGTCTTCAAAGATGCTTCAACTCTTAACATCAAAGGTATAACCTGAGTCTCAAGGCCTCCACCGAGCACATGGATCAATTCTGACAAGAGTACAAATCCGGCCTGGCGTACTGGAATTGATTTGCAGCTCAAGCACTTGACAATTGATTTTGTGATAGCGGGAGCTTGGGAACGTAATGAAGAAAGAGGTCCATTAGCAGTTACCACTTCCGAGGGGTTGGCCCGTTTTCGTTTGAGAATTCTTTCAGCGGGCGTGACATCATGTTCAGAGCCAATGTGTAATTTAGTTTGTTTCAATAGTTGAGTATAAGTAGCCCAAACTTCTAATTTTACACTCTCTTCACGTTCATTGAAACGGGATATGAGAACCGGCGAGATCGACTTGTAGAATTCTTGCAATAATTCGAACCGAGTGACGATCAAAGTTGACAAGAGTTTTGTAGCACCTCTTCGAACTTTCCAAGACACATCATCGTCGTCAGAATACCTGAAGATATATAGTCATCATCAGTCGCGTTGCTATGTGGAAGATCTAATCATTTAGTTATTGGAAACAAACTCGTCTCCAAACTCTTCATCGTCATCTTCTTCTTCGCCATCTACACCTTCATCGTCCACGTCCATATCATCAGTGTCTTCCGCTGCGTAATTCTGATGGGTCGGAACCGAACAAATCAATTACGGCTGAAATAAACGCTAATCATCCAATTTTAGTCTGTACTTACTGGATCGTGTTTAATGGCTTGAGTGGCTAGATCGATCACCGCAGGGATAAAACTTGTCATCTGTGTTGGTAATCGGAGAAGGAGTGATTCCAATGTTTGCAAGCAAGTTTCAGTTAACTCGTCATCTTTTTTATTTTGAGCGCTGATAATCAGGGGTACTATGTTGGAGATTGTCTGGGATAATCTAGCAGCTGAGGTTTTCGCTAAGACTCCCACCAAGAGAGTCGCGATTTTAAGCTTTCCTATATCCTCGTCTTGTTTGAGGCGAGGCAGGACAACTTTTGTGATGAGTGTTTCAAAGTTGACATCTGTGCAACACCCTGCTAGTGATTCAAGAGCTATGACGCTTCTCTTAGTGACAGCCGGACGTGGATTGGCAATCAGAGGTTCAAGAGCTTTGATACATTGAAGTTGTACTGCAGGAACAGCCCGATAATAAGAATCAAAACGAATCAAAAGATCGGAAAGGATATCCAGGTTGGCAGAAAGAATATCGGGAGTAGAGTTGGAATCTTGCAATTGAGACACCAGTCTAGGAATCAGTCTTGTACATAATGTCGGCGCCAATTTTGATCCAGAAGGGATTTCAGAGACCACAGTTTTGAGTGCTAAATCAAAAGAAACGAAAGTGAATTCAGCCAAAAAGAAATTCAAATAAATGATTTGAATAAATTGAACGAAGAGCGTGAATGATAGATACCTAGGCCAGACAGATCTCGAAGCTGCTCGTCATCGCTTTTACCATACGTAGCTAATTTATCAACAATACTGATCATCCTTGGATCTCCTACACTTCTGACTAAGACACCTAAACTTTTGGGGATTAAACGGAAAAATTGAGCGCGTGTTCTCAGAGACGTGAACGAAGAAAGTCAAGATCGAACTCACGTCTTGACCGCTTGATTTTTTACTTCAGTATTCTTATCATTGATCAGCTCCAGTACAATATCAACAGTTTCTTTCTCGGTTGGTTCATCTAAACCGAGACCTCGATCGGATGATGAAAAGTTGGCACGGGAGGTGATCTCTCTGACCAAGTCTGTTAATGCCATAAACCTGAAATCTGCATCCGGGTTACGCATCTGACCATCATCAAGGATCGAAAAGATGAAATCAGTTTAATATGTTAAGAGATAGCAATGCATGGATTACTAACCTTGGATAATAATTGTTTGATGGCATATGCATTGGAAGCCATTTTGAAATACTGATAAAAAGCTTTCGATCGATTTGAGTCAGTTTTGAAGTGAAGTGAGGAGGTAAGAAGCTGATTGCTGAGTTTATTTCTTGAAACTCAAAATCCGTCAATTGAAAATCAGTAAACTGCATTTACAAAACATCAAAATTAAAATAAAATCCATCAATGTATAAACCTCAGCTTAACTTTAAATATCATCTGATCAAGTCCTTTATTTCACACCATCTTCCCTGATCTGGATCACACAAAGGTTTTCTTACTTTCTAGAATATTAAAACACACAGTCAAACAAACTACCAATACATATCTTAAAAGAGAAAGATTTTCCTGTATAAGTTTGTTTTCTTAATATTCTTTCCTTATCATCCTTTCTTTTCTCTTCAAACTCAAGGTGAGATGGTTTTGAGGCGGAAAAATCCCAGAGCGCTCACTCCTACTCCGAGCCATTTCTAATAGGCATATCTGTTGAACTGTTGGATGTGTGCTTGCATGATGAATCACTTGCAGTCTGGTGTAGCTGTATTGTAGAACCATGTTCCCACCACAATGACAACATTGTCATCCACAAGCATCTGTAGCCAGCTATAAGTGGTAAAGGCAGCACTCCAGTATGTGTCTCAGTTAATGGGGTCATGGGGTTGACCCCATCAGACACATGATTACATTTAATATTTGCTAACACTATCTACACAGATACCAAAAAAAATCAAAAGTGTGGCAAGGTGTGGCAGAAATTATCAAAACCACTAAAAAGTGGTTTCCATCAAGACCTTGTGACTGTTGGAAATCACAAAGCATCAAAACCCAAAGTGAGATTGATACAAAACAGCAAGTTATTCTATTCCAAGCATCAAATATGTTGCAAAAAAATGCAAGGGAAAAGATGGTACAGAGTAGGCTTTTTGTGTGCTAATATGATGATGTACACTAGATATAAAACAATGACAAATGATCAGCATGAAAGATGAAGAGACTACTGGATCAACGTGATTTGAATTGGTCTAGATTTTAACCTCTAAGAATTCACTTAGTAATCAAGTACAAGCTACTGAATATGATTTGAAAAATGATTCAGCTTCCAAGTTTAGAGTCCCAATTGATCAATTTTGCAAACAAAACTCCATGAAAGACTCTTTTGTCACCGAGTTGTAAGGAAAGTAAAGACTTTGTTGGTGTACAAATCCTAATACTTTTATTGAAGTATAGTGGAACCCAGCCAGTCAACCAAGTTCAACATGAACAGTGAAAAAACTTCACCCATCTTTTGTTGAACAAAAAGGGTGAATTTGTGCCCAAGTTCACTGGATCACCAGTTGGAGTTTTGCACTAACTCACAAGTCTCGGACACGCATCCTGGTGCTAACAAAAGGAGAGTTTTTGCATTATTTCACCAATCCAGCATATCTCCATGAGTGTTTGAGATCTGAGGCATATACGCATGTGGCATGTGGGCAGGCATATCATAACATCTGTATCCTGGCAGTGAATTTGGGGTGTCCTTTCCAACTTCATGTACAATCACATCTAGAAGAAGCAGACAAAGTTGAAATGTTCAATGTCTAAGTTAATTGTTGAAACAGATTGCCAATGAAAACCAATCTAGACAACCAAAAAAAATTATAATACTTACTGACATTGTACAACTCCTACACTGTGTAGTGTAGGCTGAGCCAGAGAGGGGATGAGGTTGGATAAAGAATGTTTAATGATCTTGAGTGCAGTGAAGCTGCCCTCAACCATAGAGAGAACAATTTTTAACAACTTCTATATATCTGCTCAAACTGGTCTTCAAGATAATTTTCACTGGACTAATAGAAAACACTAAAAAAATTGTTTTCAGTTGCAATTTTTGTGCATGGTATTTGTCTTAAAAAAACCATAACCACAAATTCACATAATTCTATAAAAAACAGCAAGCTGATTTTTTATCTTTGAAGACAGGCCATTTCAACAACTTTATAACAAGAGTGTCTATTGTTTGCCTACAGATCAAACCAATTATGTACCAGTGACATCATGCTGGATGGCCGCACGTGTGGTGACTCAGTTGTGGCTTGCACACCAGGATGAAGAGGACATGAAGCAACACCAAATTTCATATGCAGATCATGGAAGGATTGATGTGCATCATTGGATACAAACGGTGTGCTGCATGGCCACTCAGTTTTGGCCTCAGGAAATTTTGACATCCACTAGCACTTTCAACTCTTTGAAACAGTGGTTTTGGATGATAGAGGTGTGTTAAATTGGGCCTAACTTCACTGTCTATGCTCCTGGCGCGCCTGGCTGTGCCAAGCTGACATTACAATCTAGGGCAAATCCCTGGATGCACACACAGCATCATTGGACGCATTGTGTGGTATACCCAAAAATGGCTGAAGGACAAGTGGGGTCATTTGCTCAAGTGGAATCCACAATGATTGTACCCCCGTCGCTTGGAGGAGTATGCTGCTGCTCTTGTCAAATCTAAAGGTTGTATGATGGATAACTGTGTAGGTTATATTGATGGTAAGTCCAACTGAAGACACATCTCATGCAAAGATTCTATTGTCATACTTATTTTTCATGGTCATTCAAAGGGACACACTGACAAATCTGTCACCCAAAAAAGGTTTCCAGCTTTGTTTTAAAATGGCCCTAAATGTTGCCATGCCTTGAAGTTTCAGGCTGTTACTACCCCAGAGTAAGTTTCTCACCCACATGGCATTTTTTTGACTATGCTGATCATCTCTATTTTTGATGAAGTGGTATAACTGCTGACCTTAGCAAGGCATATGTAGGCTTGCGTAACAATCAGGCAATGCTGCGTAATTCTCAGTTGGAATAAATCGTGGGCAAACATGCAAAGGGATACAAAGGCCGTCAAATGATGCTATACGGTGACACTCCCAGAGAAAGGTAATTCCCCCACGAGGAAGAGATTACATTTTGAGTGACAAAGGATTGAAAATGCATTAAATCTGCATTTTAGGCTCTTTGTTGCTCTAGATGCAATTTCTTTTCTCAGAGGAAATTAACTTTTGCTAGTAGTGTGACAAAGGGTATTCAGCAAAGGATGTTATCATGACACCTTTTCCAGGAACTCCAGATTGCATGCCCTGCCATCATGTGTGATTCAAAAAGTGTATGAGCAGGCGTTGTATTGGGGTGGAGCATGAATTTGGGTGAGTGTGCAACATGCCCAGATTCACTCAATATGAAGGTATTTTTTTTCCTATTACCCTTAGTTTTTTAGACCACAACTGACCTCTTAAATGACCAACAATGTCTTATTTTGCCAAAATGAATTAAACAAGTTGAATCATGTTGCAGTTTTAGTAAAAAAACTGTTTGATATGTGTAGGGTAGGGCAAGGCCCTGGTAACTCTCCCCTTCCTCCTCCATCACTAGCTGAATACCTGACCCATGTTTAAGCTTGAATTGTCATAGCAGAATCCTTGTATTTCACATGTCAAGGAATTCTTGTACTGAAAAGAATGTTTTTAAAATTTTGTTCCATGAAATAGATCAAACTATAAGTTTATCAAATCTGAAGCTTGAATTTCTATCAAGCTAACATTTACAACAGTTGAACCTACTAAATCTGAATGTATCTAATTTCAAATAATGTGCATGATGTGGGATTCAAATAGCAACCTTTCCTGAAGGCTATATATACTACAATACCCACCAATCATGTATTCATGAGTTTTTCCCAGCACCCCGGAAAGCTGTAGGGGAACATTCCAACCTGACAAGGTTTTTGGATACCCAGGTATTGCAAAGCCATGTAGCACATAAACCAATATTTGACAAGTGCAAAAGATGCACTTAAAAAAGGGCTATCGGATGGCATGCATGCCAAAGCCTCACCATGTCTGGTTGCTTTGGAAAAGTGTGATTTGTGATTTTTTTCCCCAAAGCCCAGGACATATCCGTACCCGGTTGGGCCAGGGACTTACACACAGATATCTTTGAAATTACAAGGTGGTACATGAAAGAAAATATATGTAATCAAGAGCCCTGGCCAAGGCGGATCTCCTACACCAAAAGAGTTCATCTCAACATGCCTCTACCCAATGGAGATAGTGAGAATATGAGGCTTGGGGCCGGAATGGGTTTAGGTTGGATGGTTCACCATGGGCTTTCTGGGGTCCTGTTTTGCCATGATCATGGTGTTTGAAGAAGCTACCAATGATATACGCATTTAAGTGAAACTCTGTGTTCACTGAAATTTAAAGTTCCCCTGACAGATTTCCAAATTTTGTGTGAACTCCAACTTCTTGTTTCAGCAGTGACAATGGTTTTAATGTGACTACCAATGCATAAAGATGAGCCTGGAGGACACTCCACTTTATTCAAACAGCCTCAAATGTGGCAACCAAAGTTTGACTTGCATTGTTCCCAAACATCAGCTGCAAATTATAACACTTCTGATCAAGGAGAGCTGAGTTTAGCTTGATGATGGATCTATCAGGATTGAAGATCACCTCAAAAGTCAAGTGCTTCATATTCAAAGATGACATGAAGCTCAAAAGCCCCACCACATATGGCAGGAAGGTGGCCAAAGTCAAAAACACTGCGTACATTAAATAACTTCCCTTTAATTGGGCAGGGGGAAATGATTGGAAGTATAATTGGTCATCAAGGATTGTTCACTGCACACTGGAGCCATAAAAGCCACACCACATATGTGCACCAGGATGGGCAAGTCAGGAGCTATCATGTACATACAGAGTTGCTCAGCTAACGGCTCATCTGAATGAGTGAATCATATGTAATACCACCTGTAACGTTTTACAGTATCTACAAATCATTCAAAAAACTGACTACATACACTGACGTGTAAGTTTGGTGTAATTCCATCCACTAAACTTCATGTAACACCTTTTCTGTTAGTGTTGGATTGATTTTAGAGTATTGCCTCAGGAGGTTTGGAGTCATATGTAGTCAACTTTTGGGAGGATTTTGTCAAACTAGAAAAAGTTACACAATGTATCACATATGATTGACTCATTCAGATGAGCCAGGGACTGAGCAGACCTGTATGTACATGATAGCTATCAAATCACTCAGCTTGTTCCATATATGTAATGTTGGTCTTATGGCTCAGGTGTACATTGATTAACCCTTTATGACCAATTACATTTCTGATCATTTTCCTCTGCTCAATTCAAGGGAAGTTGTTGAATGTTTGTAGTGAAAAAGACCATTCAACTAACTCAGTCTTTTGATATCACTCCCTTTTTGGAGCATACATGAGCCCATGTTGATACAGGAACCAAAAATAAACCTAACCAAAACTATATTCTTTTCCATCAACATGACCTTCTCTAATATACAATTCTGTTGTTAAACAGAGTTTCTTCATCTGAACAATTTCACAAAAGAAATCTAAAATCAGACAATCAGGATTGGAAAAATAAAAGAAACAAACTTGGAACATTCATTTATCTAACTCTGACAGAAAATCTTATATATGTGAATCACATGATAAGAAAAAAAATGTTACATCACTTGTATTTGTTGAAAACAATACGCAACCAAAACCACACACAAACATGCATATATATATATGTATGTTTTTTTTTCAAAGTAAAGATATGTTTCAACACCCAAAAATGAAATCAATAAGGAAGACATTTTAATTTAATTAACATGCCATCCTATTTCAACAAGTAGATAAACAGGGAAAAAAGAGTTAAAAATCTTTGAGAAACAAACATAAACAGAAATGTGTTTTCAAAACATGAAGATCCTTCTCTTTATTCCTTATCATTCTCTTCGAAGTCTTTCAGTGAGAGTGGTAGATGTGGGTATGTAGTCATTGCGAGATTCGGATGAGAAGGACCTGTTATATTGCTTATGAAAGACTTTGACAGCAACAGAAAACAACTAAATATCATACCAACAACTCAACCAACAAAAGATCAATCCACTCACTTATTCCCACGACCAAAATAAGCTTTCAAACCACTGGTAGCCACTTCTTCTTTAGCTTGATTAAACGTATGACCTTTGTCATGCCAATGTTTCCAAACTGCTCTCCACATCCAAGCATTACCAAGACTTAGGAGAGCCCAACCGACGGTAGCAATGATCGCAAATACGCCTGTTAAAATACTTCCTCTACCGAAAGCTGCAATCATATTAATCAATCCCGCTGATCCTGTTCCTGGAATTCCTATCAGCATATAAAAACAAAATGCAACATGGAAGCCACCAAAGACTATGGTAAAGATGACCAAGAAAGGTGGGGTTGGTCAGTAAGTGTGCGGTGAAGTGAGTGCTTGAGGTATTTGAGCGTCGCTGGAACCTACTAAAGTACACCAGGTAAAAAAGTGACTAGAAGGGAAATCACGTCAGCAGTCGTATAAATATATTTGAATGGTTGATATTTGATCGTGTTGATTAAAACTCACGTGTTCCTTTGCATATGCATTGTATACAGGTCTGTCGAGGAAAGATAGTTTTGGATGAGTGAAATGTAGATGATACGGCTTTTGTGAGAAATGTAGATCAAAGGGACCTCGCTGAACCCACCTATACCAGAGAAGAAATGATAGTACAGTGATAACTAAACAGCTCAACATCCAATTATCAGTCAATTATCAACAATCTCATTCCAAAATCCCCATCACTAACCTGGAAAATAAAAGATCCCAGATCCTAGATCTGCTCCACCTGCGCTCGCACCACTTGTAAGTAGAAAAATTGAAGTGATCATATTCCATCCTAAGACTAAAACTAATAAGAGCCAGCCTCGATAGATCGTTCTAACATCTGTTCGTAATTCTGCTGGGACTTCAACATCAATATCGTGAAAGAATACGGGATAACTATGAAAACAAGAAGCGAGATGTATCTTCATCAGTATGGTGTAATTCAAGATCCCACATGGCTCCATCCTCTTGAGACGAGCAAATCTTTTTCAAAGCATTATAAAGACTCTCAGAATCTTACAAAGGAGGCCAATTATTCTTGCCATAGTTTTTCACATGTTCTTCTCTCTGACCCAATGATCTTTCCCTTTGTTCTAATTCGGCTTCTTTCCTTTTAATCTCAGCCAACCTAGCAGCTGTATCATCATTCCTAGCACTAGCAGCTGTTGATTCGCCTAAAGAATTCGTGTCTACGTTATGAAATTCAGAAGCTGAATCAACTTGATAAGCTGTTTCTTCGTAACCTGCATGAGATCCTAGTGCTCCTTGTACGGTTGGATCTGAGAATGGATTGGCATCGAGCCCATGCTGCGGAGGGTCTTGAAACGGATTGTCTTGTCGATGTGCTGATTGAATAGTAGATTGAATTATCATTTGAAATTTTTCCAGATGTTAGTTTTAGGATTCAAAAAGAAATGGAAGATCGAAGGAAATTACTAACCTGCCATGATTAATTATGGATAGACCAGGACTGGTTTTGACAGATGATCAAATCGAATAATTGGTGAGAGTTTGATTTGATCGATAGTTGGAGTTGATTCTAAAAGGTTTTCTCAATGGTTTCAGTGTTTGATAATTTTCTATCTGAATGTGTTCTGAGTTATGATGAGTTATGTAGTTGGTAGCTTTGGTGACGAGTGATGGTGTTTAGATTAAACCAAGCACGACTCTGATCAGGATCAAGTCTCAAGTCTCAGACGAAATCGGTACTTCACATGTAACATGCTTCACCTGTCACATCTCATCACATTCAAATTTCACAGCCCCCTATAGTCGGTAAAATTAAACTGATGCAGTACTGCTGAGCATCAGCACTCGTGCGGTAAATCGGGTGCGGTAAGGGTAAATTTACCGCAACCGCAGGGCTTTTTACACACCGGTGGTATTTTCCAGATAAACTATAGGTTTTTAAGTGTCGAAGCATGGATGGTGAACATGTATGTGAGCCCTATACACCACTCTCATCAGCTTTACCTTTAAGAAGCAATGGCAACAGAGATACTGAGATTAGTTGCAGCGAGTTTCAGCACGTCACTACTCAATCTCCAAAGCGTGACCAGATTCTGCATGAAGACTAAGTTTAACTCTTTGTTCTGAGTGCCTGAAAAGTCTTCATCAACAATTCACTGAAGCCGGCGACATAAACAAATCGCAAGGATCAAGCGATATCAACATGTGCTATGATATATATATATATATAAGTAGTATGTAGAGTGACGTAGAAAGTCTTGGTAGAGTCAACCACGTGATATTGATACACACGTTGAGAAAGAAAAACACCAAAAGAATGAGCGAAAAGGATCGGATAACATAAAATTTGACACGGGAAACAAAACCAAATTAGACACAGACTGGTAAGCTAGGCGCTATGAAGGCCTTGTTCTAAGTGATGAATTGTGGAAAAGAAGTTAGACAGAGAAAGAAAGAATTGTAAAAACAAGTGCTACTTGTAGCTCAGAAGAGCAAAAAAGGAAGCCCAGATACTTATAGCTTATTGAAGTGGTCTGATTGTAGGGAAAGAAAAACCACAAGATGTACTCCGTGTTGAACAGATGATCTGCCCTATGGACAGATTTGCGAGAATATGTACAATCTATTCGAAAAGGCTTCACCAAATCTTCACGCAAAAATGAGGATTTGTGACAAGCTTTTTGGAAGTTGCTGTATATATCAAAGCTAGTTCTCAGACATGATGATTATATCCAAGACGAGCGCCCAGATGTCTATGGAGTAGAATCAGTGCGCTAATCGATTAGAGAATCTGAGGGACGGGAGTCCAGGAAGCGAACCCAGTCGATGAAAGAAAGCATTTTTGTGAGTTGATTCCGTCAGAGACCGCATCTTATAATGTAGCATGATCACTCACTTCCAACACGTTTTCTCTTCATGGGAAGCATCTGTCCACCATTCGGGAGCATCTTCACCATCAAGAGAAATGGCAACTCTCTGAAGACCTTCTGCGTAAGCGAGCATGTCCTTTCTCGTTTGAAGCATCTCATCATATATCATGTAATAATTCGAGCTATCAGAAGCGTCCCGAGTGGCAATCTCCGGTTGATCATATAGCAAAGAAAGTCTTTCGAGGTTGCCTTTGAAGTCAACTACGTTTGGCTTCTGTTCTCCAAGTCCATTGATGATAGGTTGAACCCATTCCAGATACATCTTTGTAAGACGTGATGTATACAAGGGGACTAACACTAATGGAGCACCTGCAAGATCACACAATTGATCAAGATCAACAAGGGACAGATCAGTCTGGAATGAATCAAGACACACCTGAAATCTCTTCATACTTGCTTCTTGGATCTCGCTTAGTAAAAGTCTCGAATCTCTCAAAAGCGTCCACCGCCGGGAATACTTCGCTCTCACCTCCCTATTGCCAAATTCAGAAGACGCGAATCAAGATTAGTACCACTTGTCCTCGATGAATGAACATGGACAGCCATTCCTCGGTGTACTCACATGCACAAGTAGTATGGGTTGTTGTATGCTTTCTCTGAACGCCTGGGGCGTCTTTTCACGCTGAAAGCAAATGTCAGTCTACGAAAAGGCTTGATCTCAGGGAGGATCACAAAGCTTACTCCAAGTTCAAGCAATCCAACTGCAGTCAGCCGCGTAGCCTTGGAAGGCGAGTAACGCCGAAGAAAAAGGCCAGTCCACTCGTCGATCATATCAATCTCGTCGTTCCGGGAGACATTTTCGTCCTGATAGGTTCGTAAAGGAGAGTTGATGGTCACGTACAATTGAAAAAGTTGAGCTGAAATGCATAGAAATCCCATGTGCCGATAGGATCACAATGGGGATACCATTTTCACTTACCTTATGGAAGTATAGATACTGGAATGCCATGATTCCTAAACCAGGCAAAGCATGCGAATCACATATCCATTCAAGTCAGTATAGGCAACACAATAACTTGAACCGATTTTGAACATTCACCCTGCGAGTCGGATCATCATCGGAATAGACACATATGAATTCATAAGTTTACTTCAGATTCACCCATACATAACTTGATTCCGGTAGGAACTAACCTCCTCCCAGTGCTCTGTATCAACAGGCTTGACCAAGCATTCAAAACATTCATTCATTGCGGTAGTTGTTGCTTCAGAACTAAGTTTTTTAGTGAAGTAAGATTTCAGACAAAACACAGCTGTCGGTGATTCCTCGCTCCACGATTTTATGAGGGTCACACCTCAAGGCGCCTGACATAAAGAATGTGAAAAGGAAGATATGATATGAACGTACTAGACATCGGGGCACAGCCCAGAGAGGAACATCGACAAGACTTTCTCGGGAAATACTGCAGCCAACCTGAGAGCCACCTCACTTGCGCTGAATTGGACAGCAATGACGTGAACCTGATGAAGAGGTGAATGAGTAACCCGAAACAAAGGATTTCCTTCAAACGTGAATGCGTTCCAAAAGCAGAAAGAAACCTTTGCCAGAAAAGGGTAAAATCATTCAAGGAAGGAATATGAGCGTACCGGAGGCAGTTGAAGCCTTTGCATACCCATTGCAATATCTGCTGCAAACATGTAATAATCGAGGGTAGGTGTAAGTGGAGCCTGCGTGCGGCCATGTATCCTATAATCGAAGACGATACAGTTGAAGCCTTCTTTGATCTCAGCTTGAGCAGAAAAGCTGGCCGTCCATGAGATGTCAGTCAGAATAGGATGAAGAAGTAAGATCCACGGGTTTTCTGTTTTACTTGTATACGTTTCGTAATACAAGGAAACTTCGTGAGATAGCTCGAGATAAGGCATCGCTGAATGGTGAGGATAGTCAAGTTGAATGTTCGTTAATTTGATGTTGATGAAAGATAGTGCTTTGTGTTTGGGAATGACCGATGAGAGTCGCCTGACTGGAAAAAGAGCTTGCGAAGAAACTTTTACAATGTTGTGATAAAGAAAGAGAGGACGTGTTGCGGAGTTTTGGAGTGGCCAGCGAGAACTTCACCTCGGCTAGTTATGCACCCAGACAAGCGACAGCTTCGCTCGCTTTGATGGTCTGTGTGGGTGCAAGCGGAGGCCAATATGAGTTTTGTCACCCACGCTCTGATTGCAAAAGAGTTGTCCAGACTAATCAGTGACGAGTCACGAATACCCTTGTAGCAAATCAACATGTATCATCATGGCCTGAGCCCTTGAGTTCATATCCAAGCGGAAGAGCGGAAGCTGGAATTCCTTGAGATTTGAACTCTACCGGATTCAAAATTGTATCTCATCTCTCAGTCACAGCCTGGTCAGATGGCTTCATGAGCGGTCGGCAGGAAATGTCAAAAGATGAGTCACGTGATCGATGGTTAAAGTGTTTGAAATTTGCCGAGATCGATCATCGATTGGGCGTGAAGAATCGAAATGAAAGCTGTCATCCAAAGGGTATCAGCCGCTTCTGTTGAAGGTCAGCTCTCAACATTTGAGCATGGTGCTTCTCAACACCGTCGATGAAGTTGAATAAACTTGTTTTTCAAATCATTCAAACTCATGAATCGATCTTCCATCCGGTTCGTTCATTCCCTCGTCTCACTTGGTCATCTGTTCGATTAGCTGATGCGTAGATAGCTAAAACTCAGCCATGGGTTTTGACAATAAATGTACGCCAAAGTGGACGGACGCCGAATTTCTGAGATCAAACAGGGTCTCTGTGTGTTGATCGGCATAGCAGGGGGTATGTGATGGTGGCTTCAACGACGGATTAGATGGGCCGATGGTCCGCACTGATACTCATCACACTGATGTGAATGTCCTCGTAACGATTCAGATGATGTTCGCGCTGACATGGACTATATCGTTAATAAGGTTTTGAACATGCGACTCTTTCCGAGCGATGTACCAGAAAACTTGGTGAAGTCTACCGATTCCAAGTCTGATCAATCTCTCCCACCAACTGAAAATATCAAGCAATGGTCAAGAAACGTCAAAGAAATCGAAGGTGAAGTTCTTTGCAGTACGTCTTCTTTTCGGCCGAATTACTGCGTGTCAGGGCGATCACCTTAAGCAGGTATGATTCCTGATATCTTTGTAGTTAGTCAGTTCACATTACTAGCACAGACAAAGAAAGGAAACAAGCCAGATTTTCACAATGCTATGGTAAGTGGATTAACTGATCATTACCGCTGATAGGGCTGCTTGAGCCTCGTATGCCCTGACTGAGATCACTTCACTTTGTTTAGAAAACGACCTCATCGCGAGTGATGTACACTGAGTTATTAGAGCTAATGAAGCTTTCCTATTCTTCAGCGCGCATCAAAGGTCAGTCTAAATATTGAGGTATTCTGCACAAAGCATTGAAAAAAAAACTGGACGCTTGCATCTCAACCGCTTACTGAATCGTTTTTGCACTTTGAGATGGTGAATTCGGTGCTATGATGCAGGTGAACATTGCTAATGATGGACCTGTCACTATCACCCTGGATAGCAAAGAATCTCAAGCAGACTCGAAATCAAAATCTTGATGGATTGTATATAGATGTTTCATTGAAAGAATCTTTACCTTCAGTGACTTAGAAGTTATGCTACCCAGGCGCTTCGATATGCATTACTCAAGACAGATGAATTGGGAAAAAAGTACTTAGTTCCAAGGTATGTGGTTGGCATTAATGAAGGGAGCAGGAGTTGGCCAGGATGGAATGAAAATCCCATCGACGACAGGTTTGGTAATGCTGAGGACAGAACGAAACAGCTGTTATTGCAACATGAATTTAAGTTTGAGCGCTGACAATTCGGAAGGAGACCCATCACCAGAGGAGGAATGTAATTTCTCGCAATGATCACCTTTCATGAGAATCCCCAATCATTCGCATCCATCAACGTTGAGGATTATAAGGCATCTATGTTACAAAAGTACACATTCTGACCGCACAAGGCAACAGTCGTTTGATGGGCAGAACAGAGACATACAATAAGATATCATCCCTGTCTTTTAGGTCATTTGTTAGGTTGCATGGTGTACAAAAAAGACTAAAGTGATTACCGACAATAAAATGAACTTATTAGATGAATGATAGAACAAAACTTTCAATCCTCCTTGAGCTCAATCATCAATCACAATTACGTTGCGATCGCTGGGTTTTGAAATCGGTTTGGTCAACAAGTTTCCTTGTCCAGAAAACCCACCTGCGGCAGCGCCATTCGAGCTTGGCTCTTGGCCACTCTCGTCGCTTACTGTTCTAGTACGCCCCGATAGTGTTGTGCCATTGCCCGTGAGACCAGCAAATGGGGTAGATTGAGCTACATCGGCTCCATCCGCAGTAGCAGGCTGGTGAGGCTGGATATTATACCCAAAAAATAGCTGAACCCGATGATCTTAGCATAGTGACGAAAGATTTAACATGCAGCACTGATCTCGCTCACCGTTCCAAATGGTAGATCCAACCTGGCGGGTACTTGACGGTCTCCAATCTGAGTGTCCGCCGTGACAATCTTCTGAATACCAGTGCGGAAGATCTTACTGCTCGCATCGACCTCTTCAATCTTCTTCTTGACAACGCCCTTACCTCTCACAGACTTGCCACCCATCGTGCGCCCTCCACCTGTGAATGCTTCCCAAGCAGCCTGACCACCGCCAACTGTTGAGCCCGAAGGTGTATTAGTACCGCTGCCACGAGCGTTGACGGATTGGGTTCCAGAGGCATCAATGTTCAATTTGGAAGCCAACGTTGGCGGTGGCGCTCGCGGTGTAGGCGTGGGCTCGACATAACCGACTGGAGCGGCAAAATCCACCTAAAGTCCGAGTAATGCGATCCAATCAACAGGACATTCGATGCTGTGACTATTTGAGTCGAGACGGAAAGCCTTACCTCAAGATCCGTCTCAAATATGCTGACACCTGGTACATCGTCCGGCTTCAACTCCATGATCAGAATCTCGAACGTCATCATGTTGTGATATATCTCAATGATATCGCCTTTCGTGAGACAGGAGAAGTTTCTGAGAGAAGTTTCTAGCCTAAAGGTTCAAAACAGAATCAATATCATTGGGGGCGTATAGCCCAGTATGATAAGCAGGGAACTGACACCGCCTTGTGATCTCCAAGCTCTAAAAACAGTGTGCTTTGAGCTTGAACTTTAGCAAATTTGCCTTTGGGTAATCGAGCCCCAGTGAGCTTTATGGGATCGCCTTCGTTCAAATCAAGACGCTTCATCATCTGGAACAACAAAGTCGACGAGCGAAGTCAATGAAGTACTAAGGGGTATGTGAGATGGTCTTACTCACCCATTGGGGAAGATGTACAGTACCCTGGATCAGCAATGAATTCAAGAACACCACAGTGAGTGAAGAGATTCGTCTTATTCGGTGACGAGTTGCGAATTTCGAACATGAACGGTGACTCCATATCCATCTCTGTCAATTCTACCAGTGCATCTTGAGGCATGATGACTATCTCGATGCAGATTCCATCAGCTTACCATACATAAAAGGGACAGCAGAAAAACCCACTCTTTCCTCCGTGCATCACATTGCTTCGGCCGCCTGTCCTTTCTCCACGACCTTGTTTGATCTCGAGAATAGCAGTGGAAAAGGCCCGATATCCTTTACTGAATGCTCTGGCTGGAGGGCGCATCGAAGGATGGCCACCAAATCCCATACCATGGCCACCGAAGATACCTCCAAACTGATTGTTGTCGGGATATCCATTGAACGAATTGAAAAGGCCGCCAAAACCGTGCCCAGCACCATGTGCATTTTGATTCCCAGCGGGTAGGTCGTCATCGTGCTCATCGAGCTCAAAACCGGCTTGTTCTTCATCATCGTCATCGTAGTCCATTTTGGTTTTTGGTCTTGAATGGAGGGACAAGTACTGAGGAAGTGAATCTGACTGTAAGTGGATGTGTGTCTAGGAGACTGAATTACGAACAGATGCTCGTCCCTCCCTCAGGACTCCAGCATTAATGTTAGTGCGATACCCCGGTTGATCCCGACAGGCTTGACTCTGGAGGTAACGCAGTGATCGCCCGGGCCCGAATGTGATCCGAGATTGAGGATTGTGTGGGGGTGATACTCAGAAAGACCCGCTTAGCAAATAACCCGGCGGCTGTTTTGCAGTTGGGCACCTGTCACACCACGGAAACTGGTTTGTGGCCCAGTATGGAAAATACGTATAGAGTCATAACCGACATTAAAACATGACATGGATTTTAACATGTTGTTTTGTTCCATGGCATGTTTTGCTGCGAAATTCCACCCTCGACCAAAAAACCGTCCGAGATGACTCTAAAGACCGTACCTCGAACTGGATTGACTCATACCGAAGTACATCGACATGGATTTGAATTCCAGTAATGCAAAACATCACATTTCTCATCTTCTTGAGGTGCCGTCAAGTACTCGTTGACCTCGTACTCAATAGGAATAGTCTTGCGGCGTTTAATAAAATGTTGAGGTCGATCAGGGTTGATCTCTTCTTGAGGTTCGAAATTTCGACGTCAGGATTGTAGACTGGCTTGAATTTGAGGGCTTGAGTGGTGAAGTACTTGATTAAGTCTTCAGGACCCCAAGCAAGAGACTCCAAAGTCGGACCCTTGACGGCAGTGAGTTTGAGTCGGGGATCGAGTATGGCAGCACAGATGTAGACTGCTTTCTTCTGAGCAGCTTCTTGATAACAATGATCTTCTTCATCATTGGCATGATGCAGACTTTCAAGTCCTTGCAGTTGGAGTTGTGCCAAGCCTAAGAAACAATACAAGATGTTAGTGACAATATCAAAAATGAATCGATTGGATAAGAAAGAAAATAAAAACTCACTATTCAAGCCGTTCCACTAGCCATTGATAGTCTGGCATAACGTTAGAGAAGGTAGGATACTTGTGACCTTCGATCTCCTTGATGACATGAGCAAGTGGCGATAAGAATCGGACGATGGTCTCGACAAGGTTCCACTCGGTGTCGTCAAGTGAGAATGGTTCAAGAGAGGGGTTTCCATCACATACATAGTGAATGACCGGTTGAAGCTCGACAAAGCGTTCAGAGAGGCGTGGGTTGAAGACCATCGAGTCGAGACTTCATGAACCAATCCAACTTTCCGTTTGAGTTTGGCACAACCTTGAATTGCATTGTCGAGGGCAGCTTTGAGTTGAGAGCTGTGCTTAATTTTCTTGTGAAAAGATCAATCCAGTTAAAACACTCAGGACAGCTGAATGTGGGGTTGATTCGGTGAAAAGGGGAACAGAGGGTTGACCAGGGATGTTGGGATCAAGAGCATTGACCGGAGTAGGGGCAGTCTTGGTCTCAAACACACCATCCCAGCCTTAGCCACCAGGTTGATGACGTGGGCAACACAACCGTGGAGGTTTTCGGAGGCGTCAAAGGTCGGAATCATGGTGGTGAGATTTTGCCCCATCGTGGTATTGATCGACGCATTATCGGCGGTGATGCAAAAAAGGTGTTCGATATTTAAACTTGTCCAAGATGTGCTTGAGGAGAGTGGCCAGATTCGCACCGGTGTGAGGTCCGTCAATCGGTTTCAAAGCGAGGATGACGTCCTTAATGTTGAAGTCGGCATCGATCCAGTGAGCGGTAACTCCCAGCATAGCAACGTTGCTGGGAGAAGTCCAACCATTGCATGTGATACTTACATGCTTGACTTCCGAGAGAAGATTGATGACAGCGTCTTGAGCAGATCAATACTTAGCCAAGATGCCATCGGAGATGCATTTTTGCTTCGATAAAATGGCGGGAACCGCAGAGTTGATCATCGTGAGGAGCTTGCGGAATTTGTCGGCATTGACTAATGAGATCGGGAGCTCGCGATTGACAACTAGACGGATCAACGCATCCTTGAGATTGGCGCGATTGAGGGTTTTAACCTGGTATAAAGAAACAAACATAAGGAATTTGAAACAAAAAAAATGAAAGGATCAAAAAAAAACTTACTTTGGTTAGTCTTCCATCCGTAAAATAAGCAGCCATAGTATGTTGATTGGTATTGACCGGCGGCTCAATATGGTGGCATCGTGAGAGATGTCTAATCATAGACTTGGTGCTCCCAGTCTTGTCAATCGCCATCTCCTTGTTGCAGATCATGATACAAGCCTCGGGATCTTCGGGATTGTTGGTATAGTTATCGGCAAAACCTTCCTTGGCTCGACAGACGTTTCTAAGGGTTCTGTTGAAGTCTTGCTGGCTGAAATAATGCCACACCCAAGACGAGCGAACTACAGTGGTAGTATTGGTCTGGGAAGTGTTGGCTTCGGAGATGGAATCAGAGGGAGTGAGACTAGAGGGAGGGCCGTTAACGGTCGACATCTGGGAAATCGGATTTGGATATTATAAGGATGGGACGGAGGGTAATCTAATATAAAACTTTATTAAGGTTTGTATGACGTGATAACAGGTATACGACGATAAAACGGGCATTAAACTTGGTATAAAGTCCCACGATGATCGGAGGATACTTGTTGATCAATGTTAATCTTCAACTTTTTTTTTGAAGGAAACTTCACGGGCATCTGGCCGGGCGGGGCCCCCCCAAGACATCGGTGGGGCTTTTGTGACTATCATCACTTAGGTTTAGGTGACCCGGGGCGCGTATCGTGGGCTTTGAGAATATGTCCAGGCAGCCTCGGGCATCCGGGGCCAGGGCGGGGTCATAGCCCTAGTCCCTCCCCAGGACTCCAGCATTATGTTAGTGCAATACCCCGGTTGATCCCCGACAGGCTTGACTCTTGAGGTACCGGATCGCCCGGCCGAATGTGATCCGAGATTGAGGATTGTGTGGGTGATACTCAGAAGACCCGCTTGCAAATACCCGGCCTGTTTTGCAGTTTTGGGCACCTGTCACACCACGGAATGGTTTTGTGCCCAGAAACGGTCATGGCTGGCCTCAGATAGGTCAGGTCGATATTTGGCCTCAAGACCAGCTGGCAGCCTGAGTTTTGGCAGCCAGCAGGCGGCCACCATCCAAGCCTGCGTTCATGAACTGCATTACGCCGGAGAAAGGGCAAGCAGACCGTCAGCAGTCATCATCTTGGTTGGACACTTGCTCTGATTGAAAAACAAAAATTCCCTTCTTAAAACCATGGACCAGAAGCAAGCACCTCAGAGCATCCGCAATTGTGGCTTTAACTCGGGGGATTATTTAATTTTGACCCTGAAGACTCCTCAAATTTCACAACGGTGAAGCTTTAGCAGAGGAGTACTTAAGATTTCTATAAAAAATCTTCAAGCTGGGTTAAATTTGACCCCAGGTAAATCCTGCCTTTTACCAACTAAAATCACCTCCTCTCTTTGATTCTTTGATCTTGACTCTCTTTGATTCTTCAATTTTTCCTCTCTTTGATCAACTCATCCTTGAACCACTACCAACCAAACTCCTGCCAGAACTCCCACGTCCACTGGGAAGCAAGCTAAAGACTGGGCATCTGCTGAAAAAGAGCAAGTGGCAAGCTTGTGGATTGCTATGAGTCATAATCCAAAGTTTTTGAACAATCAAGCTGGAAATGATTTTTACTGTAAAGTTGCCAAGCACTTCAATGAGCATTGTAAGATCAATGAGCGTACCTCTGACTGTTTTAGTAGGATCTGTCATCACGTTCTATCTTCCTCTTCCCAGCCAATCAAGACCTCACCCATAAGACAAATGATGATTTGATAGAATACCCTTGATGACTACATGAAATATCTGCTCTGCAGGTGTAGCTCATTATGTACATCATTTGGTGCACAGATACCTATGTAGCTCCCAAAGAAACTACACAAAAATTTAGGGTCATTGTTTTTGATCATGGTACTCTATAAATTGTGTGGAGGCCTCTAAACATCATATTACTGAGGACACACACAAATATGTTAATTGATAATCATGGCAGGGATTTGCAAGTTGAATAAATCTAGTTAAACAGATGAAAAGGAATTATCGGCCACATACATTGTATTATACTCTGATGTTGTGGATCAAGATTTCAACAAAGGTTGTAGAGAGAGATCTCTAGATATAATTGAAAGAAGTATGGATATGAACAGGTGTAATATAGATTGTTCTAAATTTGTGTCTTCTTCAGAAAAGTTATCATTTTGCTAGATGATTCATAACTGAAAAGAAGAGAAAATGGAGAGTTAAACCTCTTTGATCCATGATAAACAAGATGGGTTCTGTTTGAATTTTTCTTCAATATCCAGTCCAACTTCATGATTTGAATCTTGTGCTAATAATCTTCTACTCCATAATCTCAAGAGCTCTGTTAAATACTGTATTGGAATGGGTGAATTCCTAAGGTTTGATTTTGTGCAACAGCCATGAAAAGCTCTTTCTGGATTTGTCCAGAAACCTTTGGTAGATGTTTGTGATTTTGAGGGAATAAAAAATCTGTTGGTATCAAAATCTAGGTTCTCCCACTCTAAAAAAACTGACTTCAGGTAATCCCATGCAGAGGAAATGATTTCCAAGAGATTTTCCTTGCTCAAGTTGTTTTCATACATTGCTCTTACCATCCCTATGAAACCTACAGTCACTCTATACTCAGCAATACTGACACCCCTTATGATATGCCTTAGATTTGAGTGGTGTTTCTCCATTTCTAGTTCTGTTGTAGATTGCTGACCTGCAGGTTTAGTATAGTCCAGATTGATTGAATTCTGATTTTTATACTTATTCAGTAAGCTTTGAATCAATGATGTAAAGAATATATGAACTGATTGACACAACTCAAAACCAGTGGGTGAAAGAAACTGTGCACATCTGGATATGAAGTGACATTTGATCATCCTGTTCCTATTGCTGTCATCTGTTTGAAATAGTTGTTTTGCAATATCAAAATGACAGTTGAGGACCTCAATCTCAAAATTACTCATTCCTGCTCTTGAGTATAGGCCACCATGGATATACATGAACTGTGCATTGTGGTATATGCTGATGGTCTCATAGAGCTTGGAAAATTGGGTTGATGGTATCCTTGATGGGTTTCTGTACTTGTTCCATTTGATCACCATTTCTCTCAAAACATTCTCTGAAGGTTTTGTTGACTTCAAGATACTGCCAAAGTGATGAAACAGATAAATAGGTTCAATCCAATCTCCACGGAAAATCTTTGAGGCTGTATGAAGCTCTCTATATGTTCTACCCATTCTCCTCCATTCTTCAAAAAACACCTGCATGAATCTCCATGCCTCCATCAGTGTTCTTTCTAGTGCAAACCCCTCACTCTCAGGGCATTCATATATTGAGATTAATCCAAGAAAGCTCATTGTGAGCCATCTGTGTGCATAATATATGGCTGTATATACATGCTGGCTAAAACTCTCATCTTGACATGAACTTCTGATGATATCTTCCCTGAGTTTTGCAAACCAAAGAGAAATTTCATAAGAGATGTTGAGAGAATTGTCCACAAAGAATTCACCTATGTCCTTTAGAAGTGTAATAGTGTTCCATTCAAGCCTTCTAAAAAATTGTCTTGTTCTTTGAATCTCTGGAAATGTGACAAAAGTTTGAATAGTACTTAATGAGCGTAAATTTGTACTTGGCTTGTATTTATTCCTGAGTCCTGTTGATAATGCAGATTTTTGTATCAATGACATAGACGAAACCAGTCCATCAGAGCAACCTGTCACCGCTTCTAATTCCTTCATTCCAGAACTCTTGACCATTTTATCCCTTGGATGGTCTCTCTTGTTCCGATTTCCACTTTCTTTACTTGAATCAACTGAGGATGTAGCACTTTGCGGAATTATAATATGATCATTTGCTTCGTATAGCCTCTTTCTACCTATCAATGATTCACTCTGGTGGAAAGTTGACCCAAATCGAGCTGGTACAATATGAGCTGTACCAGTTGTTTCCACACGCCCACCATGATTTCCTACAGATATACCTGTTGTCAAGGGCGACTCAAGTGCGCGGTAGTTCTTTTCTGATCCTCCTTTGACCTGAATTTGACCATGACCATGACCAAATTGATGTATATGATGAGACAATGTAGGAAATTCTTGGGAGGCGCGACCTGATAATTCCAGACCAACACTCTTGTAAGGAACATTTGAGAGATCGACATAAGGTTCATGGTCTATCAGGTCCCATTCTATTTGATCAGATTTATCTTCGAGTTCAATGCTCGGCAGTGAAGACTCGAAGGTGTGTACTGGGACAGAATGTGGTTCCATCCTTGTCTCTGAAGAGCTTCCTAGGCCACTGCCTGATGTTCTTGTTCCATATTGGAGTTCTTGGCCAGACATCACGTTTTGATAATCTGCCCATCCAGCCGGATGACGTAAATGCTCTTCTTGTGACTGGTCAACATCGTGTCCTGGGAAAAGGTCGGGGTATGTGGGTAGCGCAGAATAAAGCGGGTGAGTTGCTTGAGGACCCACAGAATCAACCCACAAATTTCCGTCCGCAAAGTCGTCTATGATGTTTGGTGAGGTATATTGAAATGCCCAGGTTGCTTGTATCAAACTTATGAAGACAATCATTTTACATGAAAGAGTTGGTGTCAAGGTTGTCAAATTTTCATAACATATCGCTAGCATTGTGAAGAGGGATGCCCACCAGATATGTAGACATCGGCAAGTCGGGAAGCGTTCCTAAAGGCCTGGCCGCCCTCAGAATTTACGTCACACGCAATGTTTCATTTGAATTATACGTCACACGCAACGTTTCATTGGAATTATACGCAATGTTTCATCAAGAAAAGCTGATTGTGCAAGTTGCGCATGGCTTAACACAAGCCGCACCAACCCGCGGTGTCCCTCGATCGGAGGGGTGACTTGGTTATTTAAGTTACGATTGCCCCAGGTTTCGCGATACGCACTAAGTTGTAAGCAATATTTTGACTGCGCTTCTGCATGTGTACCAAGTCTTGTACAAAGGCTTTCACAAATACACATTCTTTATTTCATAATTCACCTTAGCCACAACAAGCCAATGAATCACAGACAATGCTTACGTACCATTTGGCGGCCTGGGACTTCAAATGGGTGATGGGGAACTCAAGACCTTGAATGGCTAGATGATCGAGCATAGAAAGTAGTTTATCAAGCTCGCAAAGATGACAGTGTGGATGACAAATCTTTCTAATCAAATCTTTCTGGTCACGCCTCTCATGAATTCGAATGTGTCGATTAGTGTACACATGGCGATGACAAGTCACAATGCCTCTTGGCCGAGGCCCGTGACATGATGATGAGAATGCAGTTATGAGTCTGCTTGATTGTTTTATAGCATTGAATAATAGCCGCGAGCTTCATATAAGAGAAACTCCTGTACGAGCTAGGTATCTCTACGTATGCAAATCAGCCTCTGAGTCTACGATCGAAGAGCGCAGCTGGGATCGTTCCTCAATAATCTCATTCAACCTCTTCTTTTCCACTGGACCAAGTTTGTCGAACAAGCCGATAGGAGCCAATCCAACCCCATCCCATTTCACCAATTCTCGTAATTCTTGGTCCGAGCGAGCCAGTGCTTGCTTACAATTCTGCTTGACACTAATTTTTTTGGCCTGATTTGCCTCAAGTCGAGCACGAGCGTTTGGAGTGAGCCACTCCAAAGGGAAACGAACTGCTCTATCGCCCCTAGCTTTCCATGGCTGGCGAGAGTTTCGAATTCGTCGTCGCTCTGATGGTCGAAGATCAAGCGGAATATCTGACAATTTGTCGGTATCGGATGAGATGGCGGCCGTAAGAAGGCGATCGACTGTCTCTGAACACCATCGTTCATTCATAGCTCGAGTTGGGTATTTGTCACATGCTATGGTCACCGAACCGTTTGGATCATCGTAGTGTTCATTGGTATCGAAGGGAGAACGAATGTTGGGAGCAGTCCAACGACTGCCTGCAAGTAATTTGATCTTGTGCATCGCTTCGGGAGATTCGATTAACTTGGCGCATCGAGACAAGTTAAGTTTGACAGTGACTTTTCGATTAGGCCTTTGTGAATCTGCTTGACCGTAATGAAAATCCATATCATCATGTGTTTTGACAATCAGATGAGCATCAGGACTTGGCGGTACAAAAGGTTGACGAAATTCTGAGAACAATTAATCCAAAGAAAAAAAACCAATCAGTTTGACGTTTAGGCAAAAAACATAGAAATCGTCAAAATACGAACTAGCCAAGGATGGCATCTGAAATTTGATGACTCGTAATGCGTGTAACCGCTTTCGAGCTTCTGCCCACCGAAGATGCGTGACTCCAGGTACATCTTGCATAGCAAACGGTTTCACCAAATCCCGTTCTATATCAAAAGCTTCTTCCATTCCAGGTCCACCCAGTGGATGATCCTTCAATCGACCTTTCCCAGTCACTTTGATTTTATTTTTTCCTCCGGCTTGCGAAATTGCATTTGTCACGAATGGTCGAGGGTGAGTTGAATCCAAGATGAGAGGCTGAGACATTCGAGGTCTCTTTGGGACGAGGCATGGGTAGCATTTGACAAGATTTGAAGTCATGTTCCAGAAGGCTATATAGGATAATCGATCTTCGAGGATAGGTTCATCAAACGGTCAGTGGTTCTGAAATTCTGTGCAGGTTCCGGGACAAGCCAGCACATGTCACGAGTGCTGACAGTCTTTAGAGAGGCTTAATCGATGACACCTGTAGCTTTGTAAGTGATAGCCGTATGTAATGATGCTATGTATGTGAATAGATAACCGGTCGGGGACTACATACAAGGCTCAAGCAGAGATCGATGACGCACCAAAGTGGATGAAAGTTAAACTCGAATTCTTCAAAAACCCTTTACTTTCTTCAATCAATCCATCGTCAACTCATCCAATTCACACCTTACCATCTAGACAATCCACTTCACCCAATCTAATCAAACCTTATCAAGATGTCAGAAGCTCCTTGTTACTTTGATACAATGAAGCGCTCCTATTCGGATGTGACTGTCACTGATGAGGGTGTCGAGACAGCTACCTTCCTAGAGGCAAGCGAGGAGCTTGTCAAACTCTTTGGTAGGTAACCGTTTCATAAAATAGCCCCCAAAACTATCTACCTTCCTGCGCAAAAAGGCTCGTGATCAGACTTTGACGTTCGTGTGTCTATCTTGATGGCCTTGTAGATTTGTTTGGAAGCAAAGCTTTTGCGGTAGTACAAAACGATCTTAACGGAAATATCACGGTGAATAGCCATTTTCATCCTTGGCTGTCGCGTTCAGGTCAATTGAGTAGTCTTACAGAAGGCTGATGATTGAGTTTACATTCAGAAAATCCGAACTCTTTACCAAGTCAACCAAACCGAATGTTCAACCTTGGAACGCTTGGTAGAGTTTGAGAAGACCTCAAAGAAGCGTGATGCGACTCAAGGATTATTATGGTTGACACGGTGAATTGATGATTGATCAGATTGATGAAACCTATCAAATCTGATGAACCTTGATGATTTTAGTGGTCTACACTTCACCTACGAAGGACTTCGTCGATCTCAGAAGAACCCAACCGAAGAGCTTTCTGAATCTTTTGTGAAAGGATATGAGACCAGTCTAAAACCTCACCATTCTTTTGTCGTTCGTCCAGTCTTTGGGGTTAGTCACTAGATTCCAGCGATCATACCTCTCAGATCAGATTGGCTTGACGACAGTGTGTTAACATCTATCTGGGCTTTCAGCTTGCCATGAAAGCATGCCCTTATCGCGCAGATCTCTATGCCAAACTCGGTACACCCGACAGAGTCGACGTCGAACTTGAAAAGTGGTTAACCGCACTCGAAAAGATCGTTCAACGGATTCAGGCCTTCTATGAAAAGGGCAACTATGGTAAAGGTCTCTAAAAGAGCTGAATGAAGTTGGTCAAGCAATTTACCTTGAATCTTACCTCGATCTTCACCCTTACCTATAATTGTGGAAACCGTCTTCTGACTCTTTTGAACATTCATGTTTGCTAGACAATCAAATATGGATTTGTGCCCTGATAGCCAATTGGATCACAGAGGGGTTGTTACTTCGCCCTTCTTCTTGTGCAACATACGTATAGATAGAGTAGTCTAGGCATGTGCCTGCATAGTGGATAATTAGTACTCTGGAAGTGTCTTACAAGGACTAAGAAACCTACAATCCTTGCAAAAATACAACACTCCTTACCCTGCGGATCTCTCAATACAATTCTGGTGTCATCTAGCCATTCCAGAAGTTATGAGCATTGGCCAACTGACTGAGGTGGCTTGAAACAAGCTTCAACTACAAAAAATTGGGTATCAAATTCCACATTAGTGGTTGTGAGTTTGGACAGACATGGTTCCCATCATTCACCTTGAAATTTGGGTGTGTCAATCTCATACATGGGTGCCCAGATATACCTTTGGAGCTCATCTTCTTTTGTACTTGTGTGTGTGAGTGGTGAGCAGATAGTCAATTCATGAGATCAGCTCTCAAGATAGAACATAAGTCATGAACTCTTCAGACCTCAGTGGTTTTCCATTCAGAATTCAGGCTTGAGGGTTTTACTGAGCTTGTGTATAGCTAGAATAGCTTTTTGGACATGCATTTGCTTTGACATCTCATACGTATGCACCATGTGGAAACCTGCGAACCTCTGGGTAAGTGATCCACCAGTCAAAAGATAAGCACAAAGACTATTAACAGTCAATTTATGGATAAAGATTTGAATGATCTCAATTTAAAGTCCTCTAGAATATCTTCCGTAATCTACAAATTGAACTGATTTACTCTTCAACTTTGAAAGACAGACCAAGTCTATAGAGTCCATTAGAGTTTAAAAATAAAACTCGCTGAACAATCTCACCTGCCTGAACTTCATCAATACTTTCAATCTTAATCATCTCAACCAAAACCTTTGAGATCGAAAGAAAGAAAAAAACATTCATTTTTGACTTTTTCATTCAAAAGGTTTTTTTTTGGGTAGATGGATATGAAATTCTTTCACTCACCTTATATAATACATTCCTAGCTTGAAGAGAAGCTAAATAAAATCCTTCGGCTGTTGAGGTACATTAAAGGATTTGAATGAGGTGATGATCAATTCATTCGAATTGATCAAATCATCTTTCTTTTTCATTCAAACCTCACGAAAACACTTACGAAGAAAATCTATCAAGTTGTAATGAAGAAAAATCAAATCCATGACCATTAGACTTTTGAAGGAGGGCATGATTCAAGAAACTTCACTCACGAGCATCACTAGACCATAACAATTTACTTGTAGGACAAACTTCGAAGATTTCTTTCATCACATCGATTTGACCAAGGGTCGAGATCATGGGAAAGATTTCACCGAAATCCAACCAAACCGATTCATAAACTGAAGCTAAATAACCTGCTTCACGAGTAAAAGGATAAGATGCATGAAGTAAAACGATGGGAAGGGTTGGGAACCGTTCGATGAGGTCTTGTAAGGATGATGGTCTACTTTTGGTGAGTTGACAAGATTTATCTCCTAATCCAACGTGAAATTGAACTAGAAGAGTGAAGAGAGAGGAGAAGATGGTCAATTTAAGTCTTTGGAAACGACACGAAACGGAAGAGGTCAATTTGAAGTTCTTACCTGGTAAAATAAAATCAGATTCACGTGGATGAGTTGAGATTTCTTCAAAGGCTTTTATCAAGAGCCAATCATTTAATTTTTTGGTTTCCTTATTCAATCGAAGTGTTGGGTGGTGATCAGATGAATTTCGAAGACCATGAATCCATGGGATCAATTGGTTTAGGGCCTCTTCAGGTGTGGTAAGTGGTGAAACATCTAGACCACTTCTATAACAGATAATCGACTGTGAAGAAGGATAGGTATCAGATGGATAGTCAAGATTTAAGAAAAAGTAAATCAATTCAGTCAATTCTCACCTTGAAGGCTACCACCTCACTGTCCATGATTGACTGATAAACTTCTCGAAGAAAATGATCACAACACTCATCCAAAGCTTTAATATCAACTTGAGTCTTGAAGTTTGAATTAAAAAAAACAAATCTGATTGCATCCTGAAAAGAAAGAAAAAAAGAATTCAATCAATTGATTAAAATAAACTTAGGTATAAGGATTCGAATGAAAAAGTTTTAATAAATCAATACCTCCATCAACACTTCTAATCGAACGATCCTTTTGTTTTTCTTTTTCGTAAATTGATCATGCCATTTATAATCATGACAATTTTCTTTTGCACCTTTTAATAAATCATCTAATAATATCATTTCAATTTGATTAGAGTCAAAACAAAGTTTACATCTATCTTCTAAGCTCATGCTTTGAATTTTTTCTTTTAAATCCTTCCAATTTGATTCACAATCATATAATCCTGATAATTGACGTGCTGCTGTCATAGCTGATATACTACTTTGAGCATGATGGATTAATGCTTCACCTTCGGCTTCTGAGAAAATAGATTCGATGGGATACTTATCAAGCATTTCTTCTTTACAGATGTTATGTGCATGATTATCGATGGCTACTCACTCAAGAAGAAGTGATCAAACCAATCCAATTGTTCAGATCATTAACTAACTACGATTTAATGATGAGTCTTTGATTGAGATTCAACCAACCTGGAGTGGAAAAGCACAGGTTAGCCAAAGTTGGATATTCGGCTTGATCGAAACACATAGTAAGTGGTATGATCGATCGAAGTGCTTTTATTCCAAGTCAATTTTGATGATAAGTAAGTAATCCTCTTGAAAGGAATCGTGATAAGTTGAATTGTGAATCGAAGGAATTCCAATTTTTTAAATTTTGATTCAATTCATTCTCTCACATTCCAACTCAAAATTCAATTTATTCAAAATCTTTCAAAAAAAAACACAAACCCAATTCTATGTAATTCGTATCTTCAATTCTTCTATGTACTCCTTTACTCTTCTCTTTACTTAGGCTACGTTTGGCTGGGGTCAATTAATTTAATGTGCCTTAAAGTCGAGCGCATTTTGTTGCCACAAAATGCGTTAATTGCATTTTTCTCCTTTTTTTAAATTTCTGTAACTAATGTACCTGATGATGCAATTCACGTTTGGCTGAAGTTGATCAAATTTGATCAACTTCAGCCATTTTTATCTCTGTTGACCGTCATTTTCCAATCCATACCTTGCTCCCAAAACTATGTCAGACTCTGACTTTTCATCCGACGAAGATCGATGGACTTCCTCGTCCTCATCATCATCAGCCTCATCTGACAGCGATGATGATATATTGGAGCTCCTCATCAGTGCTGCTCAAGATCGTATTGAACTAGCGAATCGCCCAAAAGTTCCGTGTCGAACGTCGGCACTTACAGGCGCTATGTATGCGCGTGAGGTATACGATGGAAGTCCCGTTCGCTTCCGAGAGTTGTGTCGAATGAACAAATCTGCTTTCAATGGCCTATTGAGACATCTCGAAGGACAGCTTCAAGCTACAAGACACGTCACTGTCATGGAACAAGTGATGATCTTTCTTTTTGTTGTTGGAAACGCCGGCTCAAACGCTCTCGCCTCGGAGAGGTTCCAACATTCTGGAGAAACAATATCCCGATATTATAACAAAGTCCTCTTGGCTCTCGAGAATCTAGAATCTTGAGTGATTATCCAGCCGAATCCAGGGACTCCAATCCCACTGAACATCAGCTCCACTCCAGTACTTCATCCCTGGTTTCAAGGATGTGTTGGAGCAATAGACGGAACTCATATTCAAGCCATAGTCCCTGAAGCTGAACAAGCTCCGTACCGTAATCACAAAGGTACTTTCAGCCAGAACGTGCTGGCTGCTTGTGACTTCGAAGGCAGCTTTACCTTCATCCTCGCCGGATTTGAAGGCAGAGCACACAATAGTCGTGTGCTTCAGGTAGCCCGTCAAGACGGACGCTTCCTGGTCCCACCAGGTACGTCATTTTTTTTAAACACCTCATTGTTAGAGCGTTTCTAACAAAGATTTGCATATGTAGGTAGGTACTACCTTGCCGATGCTGGATTTGCCAACCAACAAGGCTTCTTGGCTCCTTACAGAGGTGTGCGCTATCACCTCAAGCAGTGGAGCTTAGGTAACCGGCGCCCTCGAGACTACAAGGAGTTGTTTAACTTACGCCACTCGGGTATGCGTAATGTGATTGAACGTGTATTCGGAGTCTTGAAGATTCGATTCAACACCCTGGTACATATGAGAAGGTTTCCTGTCCCAAGACAGGGGGCCCTTGTTGTGGCTCTAGCAGTCCTTCATAACATCATTCGACAAAGCGGAGAAGATTTTTTTTTTGAAGAATTCGACCGACAAGAACGAGAAAGGCAACTTACCTGGGACGAGGCTCAAATAGTGGCTTATCGACCACCAACAGCTGCAGAAAGGGCCAATGCTGGTGAAGACCGCGATACTTTAGCTATGGCAATGTGGAATGATTACCTACTTCATCCTCATCGTGTTTAGGAAATCTCAAATGTTTTAATTCACTGTAATATATGTTTTGTGATTGCAATTGAAAGAAAAATAGAATGTACAGCATATACTATTGATGATGTACAGTAGAATAAAAAAACGATAACTTTGAAATACAACGAAACAACAACTACTTTTAAATTCTGTAGACAACACTTTTGTAAGACGATAGATTAGCTTTGAAGACAATGACTTCAAAGGATCAATTCATTCTGAGTATTGATTGACTTGATTGCGAAAAAGAGTTAAAAAAAACAGAGATCTGGTTAATTTAAGGTGATAATTTGATAAAGTTGAGTTACTGAGAAGAGGTGAAGGAGGAGTCAAAAGTGAATTTTGTTGATTTGATCGACTTGAATTATGAAAGTGATATAAGGATTGAGTTTGATGGGATGATTGTAATGAAATAGTTTTGAGATGAGTTAGATTGATGTAAGGTTGGGTAAGTTAGTCAGAGTGAAATGATTGATGTTGATGAGAACCGAGCTAAAGAGTTGAGTGTGTGTTTTGATTGAACCTGATCTTCTATTACGTATCAAACAATTCGTTTTGATGATTGATATTGATGATGATTGACATTGAATTGAAAGATGTTAGCTTTGAGGATTGATTACTTTTGTTTCATCAGAAGAGTTGAGAACGTTTGAAAGCCATACCTTTAGATTGCTTATTTATTTTTCTTCTGCTTTTCTTCATCGATCATCTCTTGTAACCAAGCAAAACAAAGATCATCTTCTAATTCTAAGAAGAATTCCGCATCATCTTCGTTTCGTAAAATCTTAGCTGCTGCCATACGATCGGAGGCAGCTGGGAAGTTTGTTTGACTACCTTGTCTGAAACGTTCCATAGCCTCGGGTTGATATCTTCGAGGCGGTGGAGGGTGGAGTGCCTCCCGTTTGATTCGTGCTGCTTCGACAAGGGCATCAGCTCGAGCATCAGCTCGAGCATCTTTTCGATTTTCTTTTTCAACTAAAGCTTGAGCCTTGAGGGCCGAGTTTTCGGTGACTAGTTTGAGTGAGGTTGCCAGATTGACTGGCGGCTTGTAAGAGCCACTCGGCTTGGATGTTGATATCGGAGTGGGTTTGAGGTTGAGGTTGGGAACATGAGTCAATGAGGTGAAGGGCTTCTTTGAAGTCGAAGCTGCGGAGCGATCAGCCTTTGAGGTTGCTGATTGAGTGAATGTATGGGAGAGGATTGGTGGATTAAAGGTGCTGGAGGAGCCGAGAGGTCTGGGTGGGAGTGGAGGTGGGAGTAGAAAGTTGTCATCCTCGGCTTCAGGGGGGTCAGCTGTGATTGAGTAGGAAAATCAGTGATGTTTTGAAGTTGATTATGAAGAAAAGGCACTTACCTGCTAAATCGATAACTTTGCCTTTCTCACCTCCACCAACAGGCTCATCTTCGCTGTTATTGAGTGCCTCATCTGAGGCTGTTAGTGAGATGGTGCGTTTCCTCTTCTGTGTACTGGTCCCTGTTCGATTAGCACCAGCAATGGGAGTCGAGCCTAAAAGGTAATCCATCGGTTCGAAGTACTGAAATCCACGATCCTTGAAGATTTGGGATCCTGCATGTCCCTGTAACGGATGGTGAGATGAATCAATGATGACTTTCGAGATAGATAGAGTTGAAATGACCTACGCCAATCCAACCACTCCAGAACTCTTCATCTCCCTCGACATTCTGTTTTGCTTTGTTCCAGCCCAAGCCCGAACCTTCTTTAAGCTCACGCATAAGACCATAATGTCGCTTGAGCTGTACAAAAGCATGACAAATTGATCAGTCAATATAGATGGTTTCAGAAGTGATAGAGAAAAACTTGAAATAACTTACCGTAGCAAAATGGTTCTTGAGTTGAGCAATACTGAGATCGAGACCATACGTAGCATTTAAATCTGTGAGAGCCTTGCTCCAAACTAATGGCGGAAAATTGTTGTCAGATTGATCATTGTCTTGATTACCATCTAGAAGCGAATCGAGTAGTGAGCGTGTTTGAGCCTCAGTCCACTTGGCTTGAGGCTTGGGAGGTTGTGAACTTGACTTTGGTGGTCGACCCATCAATCGAGTGATGGGTTGTTGTGTTTGATGCTTGTGAATCGAGGTTGTGAAGTGAGGTTGTGAGGTTGTGAGGTTGTGAAGTGAGGTTGTGAAGTTGTGAAGTGAGGTTGTGAGGTGAAAGTGGTGAAAGTGGTGAAAGTGGTGAAGTCGGCAAAGGTTGAGATTTGGAAAAAAAAAGACAAGTACGAATTTACCTAAGGGAGGACCGATGAAGGGCGTTGAGGAACCGAGCTCGGGGCTGGTTTGGGCTGGAAAAAAAAGTAATAATGCACCAATTAAGCGGAATAATCGACTGTAGAGTCGATTATTTTTGAGTGCATTATTGGTGCATTATGGGGTGTTTAAATCGATTAAAATTCTGGATTAAAATCCAGCCAAAGAACTTTTTTTTTAATGTGCATTAAATTGGAAATTTAATGCAATTTTCGATTTAAGGTACATTAAAATGCACCAGCCAAACGTAGCCTTAATATCTCAACAAATCTCCTCTTCCCGCCTCCGCCTCCGCGTTCGCCCCCTCCAACCCCGGGGGGTTTGTTAATCTAAGCTTCAAAAGAGAAATCCTTTTAATCCTTAACACTCTCACTTTTTCCTTCGAGTCAAAGGAGATGCTTGATTATATGTTCTTGAGATTGATCACAGATCAAATCTACCTCATTATCTTTCTACCTAGAAACCCCTCCAAAACCTTCATCAAGTCATATATAACTTTGTAATTCATAAGTAATGAAACTCTTAGGGCACATCATGTATGTATATAATGAACTGCTTCCACATTGTTTATTTCATGTACTAGGTGAATACATAGATGTCCTTGGGAAATCAAACAAACAAAATCATCATCAAATCGGTCAAAGACATGCTTGGTTTTTTTCACACAACCTTTTCAGTTGACTTGATTTCTTTCCCTTTTTTTCTTTCTATACGTGACATATAAATTTGATAAAAAGTTTTTTTGTTACCAAATTCATCACGTATTGTCTTGAGAAAAAAATCAAGACCAATCTTCTCACTTTTTTCTTGATCAAGGTATTTTTATGTCTAATACATATAAACTTTTTTTTTGGTTACTAATTCATCTCTTTCATCTTGGTGGTCTATTTATAAAAAAGTAACTCATAATCTAAAGTATTTCGATTTCTTGAATCTTTTGACAAATCAAGAATCAAAAACGTTTTTCGGTTGATTTCCTTTCGATCCGTTCTCTTCAAACCCACTTAGGCTTCAGCTTTGATGTTGATGTTGATGTGGATGTTCGATCGTTTCAATTTCTCTTCTTTTCTCGAAGTGATTGTTTTCCAGATTTAGCTAAAAGTAAAGTGAATGAAATCCGAATTGAATCAACTGTTTAACTAAAATGAAAAAATCATGAATTCAAAAGAAAAACTCTTACCGAAGAATTGATTACTAAAAAACTTCAAAACTTCATCAATCACAATCACCGGGAAACTGATCCAAAAGACCGCTTTCCATTCCTCTAAATTTAAAGGAGTAATCACAAACAATTTCTACTCATCAAAAACAAAAGAAGACCCATGATCAGTCATCATACGTGAGAAAAAAAAAGATGTTTGAATGAACCGACTTACAGCTAAAGCAGGAACATAAAGGATCAAGAAATGTAAAGCCATTGAAAGACTAATTGCACCACATAAATAAAGATTACTCCAGAGTGGTAAAGTAAATAGACTTTCGTTTTCAGATAAGGAATTCATAGCATTAAACATTTCGATCAACACTAAAACTGAAAGTGACATGGTGGTGGCTTTCTTCATAAATTCGGATGTAACTAATTCACATCCATTCAATGGGATTGATGAAGTTGAACATTCACCAAAGTGAGTCTGAAACAAATGAAAATTAATTCAATTCCTTTCTCATCAGTCTCTCGTTTCTTCTTGCTAGGGATTTCAAAGATCTAACACACTCACCAATCGATAAAAGGATATTTGAGGACCACTCGAGTAATTCATAAACCACCATGCATATGCACCAACAGTAGCACAGCCCACATACATCCCAATCACACAGTAACGGAAGAATAACCAACCTCCAACTAAAGGTTCCTTACTACTTCTAGGAGGACGTGACATAATCGAGTGATCTTTGGGATTGAATCCAAGTGCTAATGCAGGTAAAGAGTCGGTGACCAAATTTCTGAGACATCAAACCAATCGGTTTTGTCAATAATTAATATACTCAAATGTTAGAAATCAAGATGAAAACTTACACCCAAAGGAGTTGAACTGGAATCAAAGCTTCTGGCATACCCAATAAGACAGTTAAGAAGATAGATACCACTTCACCAATATTAGAAGAAATCAAATATCGAATAAACTGTTTAGTATTCTCATAAATCCCACGACCTTCTTCAACAGCTTGTTCAATGGTAGCAAAATTATCATCAGCCAAGACCATATCAGCTGCCAATTTGGCTACATCCGTTCCACTACCCATAGCAATTCCAATCGAAGCTTTTTTCAATGCAGGTGCATCGTTTACTCCATCTCCTGTCATGGCTACAATCAAACCGGTAGATTGAAGTAAATCTACAATCTTTTGTTTATGTGATGGTTCAACTCTTGAAAACAGACTCGCTCGAAGGACTGCTTCTAATTTAACTTTTTCAGATAATGCATCAAATTCCCTTCCAGTATAGCTTTGTCCAACAAGGTCTTCAGTCTGATCGAACACTCCAATCTGTCGACAAATCGTTTCGGCTGTGGCTTTATTATCACCTGTAATCACAATTACTCGAATGCCTGCTGATCTACATTTCGCAATCGCTCCTTTCACTTCGGGTCTCGGTGGATCTAACATTCCAACCAATCCAATAAACGTCATCTGTTGTTCAAACTTGACGTAATCAGTTGATGAGCTTGTCTTGTAATGTTCTATATTCGATTCCACGTCTTCAATCAGAGCTAGTGCCAAAACTCGAAGTCCTTGTTCAGCGTAATGTTTGACTTTTTCATCCACCAATTCACGCGTCTTCTTGGTAAAGTCTAATTTTCCATTGTTTCCTCCTGATGAGATATAGCTACAACGATCTAAGACCGATTCCGGTGCGCCTTTCACGAACATGTAAGAACGACCAGTCTTAGGTGAATGAGTTAAAACGGACATCGACTTTCGATCACGTGTGAATTCAAAGACTAGTTTCTTTTGATATTCTTCTTCAAGGTAATCATTGACAGCTGAAACTCGGGATTCAGATGAGAGTTTATCTAATTTTGAATTGAAGCTACGATCTGATGATTGGAGCTTTTCTACCAAAACTTTCAAAGCAGCTTCAGTTGGTTCTCCAATGTTAACATAAGTGCGAGTGGTCTGTTAGAAAAACAACGTTAGGATTAGAATTGTTCAATTTATAAACTTTGAGATAGTAACATACCTCATTCATTACAATCTTGGCTTCATTACAGAGAGCGCAGACTCGTGCAAGGGTTTCGATCACTGGTACTTCCGCACAGGGTTCGACTAAGCGTTTGCCCGATGCATCACTGGGTTGATTGAGCATATCAAAGGCAAGTCAGTTTAGACCAACTAATAGCTTGATCGAAAAACAGACTCACATGACATGTCCCTCAGGTGCATAAGTAGCTCCTTCAACAGTGTACTCGTGTAGATTTGCTCCACTCGCGACCAAAAACTATGATCGATCAAAAGAACGGCTTGATCAGCTTAATTGACATTTCAAAAAAGAATCTATAGAGCCTGATAATACATACTTTTGAAACCGACATTTGATTGGTGGTAAGAGTTCCAGTCTTATCAGAGCAAATCACATTAGTGCAACCCAAAGTTTCCACACTCGGTAATGATCTCACGATCGCATTCTTCTTGGCCATCTTAGTCGTTCCAAGTGCAAGACAAAGTGTGATGACCACAGGTAATCCTTCAGGAATAGCAGCAACTGCAAGAGCCACAGCGATTTTGAAATAATAAATAGCACCTTTAAGCCAGCCATGATGATTTGGATCATTGAAATGACGAATGTTGATCACCCAAACTAAGATACAAATCACTGTGATCACTTTTGCTAACATATCTCCAAAATCATCAACTTTTTGTTTCAGTGGAGTTTTTTGTGAGATTTGAGTTGAGATCGATTCATGAATATCACCAATGGTTGTACGAGATCCAGTAGCGACGACGATCGCTTTAGCTTTACCACTAACGATGGTAGTACCACTGAATAGCATGTTGATCATATCTTGTTTGACAGCGCCTTGAAGTTTGACAGGATCGGTATTCTTTGAAACACTAACGGATTCGCCTGTTAAGACAGCTTGATCGACGGTAAAGGAAGCGGACGAGATCGAGATGATTCTAGCGTCGGCGGGTACTTTATCTCCAACAGTCACAGTGATGATATCACCAGGGACTAGCTCAGCAGCATGAATCTTGATCGATTTACCGGATCGAGTCACAGTTGCTTCATCGGGTGCATATTCCATTAAAGCCTCGATCGCCTTTTCAGCATTGGTTTCTTGAACTACACCCACAGTTGCATTCGCGACCAAGATCAAGAGGATCACTAAAGGTTCAACAAAGGCGGTTGCTTTATCCTCTGTTTCCTCGATGATTGCAAGTGCGAATGAGATGATGGCAGAGATGAGTAAGATGATCACGAGCTGATCCTTGAATTGTTCCAATATCAAAGAGAAAAGTGATGTTCCTTCATCAACAGGAAGAACTATATGATTTTTGTCGAAAAAAAAAGTCAGCGCAAATTCGTGTTAACAATGAAAGAAATTAAAGGAGTCTTTATACCATTTCGACCCCATTTCTTTTCAAGTTTTCTAACTTGATCACTCGAGAGACCTAAATTCTCTTTGACCTGAAGTTCAGCTAAAACTTCTTGCACTGATGCAGCATGTGCGTTGTCCATCGAAATGAACGTTTTCTGGTGATTGAGAACTACAGAGCTAGAGGTAGACCTTCAGATGAATGTTTGGATATAACCCTTCAAGGATAATAAATCAGACAGGAGTTGAATCCAGCGAAGGCTTAAGACGCTTCTGAATGAGTGAGCTATGGGTAGAATGTTGCTTTGAAATAGTCAGACTTGCTGAATATCTTTCTTGCTTGATAGTTGATTGCTTGATTGATAGTTTTGAGGATGAAGGTCCTAAATATAGAGTACCACCTGCTTCTCTCTTTCTTTCTCTCTCACAGCTGCCACGTATGTACACTACATATACTAGACTCCAACTGTATGTAAGTCACATGATCTCTTACATACACAGCTACATACACCATACACCTTAAACCCTAGCCATTAACGATCACACTCAGGCACATTCAGTCTCAGCATACAGCCAAAGGAGAAAAGTCAAGATTGGACTGTTTAACCATTCGATCAAAACGAAATGTTCAGCTTTCTCTTAAAACAACTCAGACCAACAATTCAATCTGACTTGAACTTCTTATACACATCATCATCATCATTTCATTCAACACCCACAATATCAGGTGGTCGTTTACTGTTCGTACTATATCAATCTCAACTCAAGAAGAAGGAAACAAAACTTACTCTTATCGTATTCTATTGGGATTCTTTGATGTAGGAAAATCCCATGGAGACTTTCTAGTACACGTAAAGCGAATGTTAGAAAACGATTAAGAGAAGTTGATTCAGTGATTTTAGCTGTAAAAGAAAGTGGAATTCAATGTCAAGCATTGGTAATTATTGAAACTTTTCCTTACATTTCTTTTAAAAGAGAAAAAGTTATCAGATCAATTGATTCAATCTGATTCATTAAATCAAGAAAACGAAAAAAAGATTAACGTTTATGTTTTTTTGGTTTGGTTTAAGACTAAAGCTTTAGAATTACCTACTGAATCTGAAATGAAACCGAAAGATAAATATTTTGTTTTTTCGGCTAATTCTAAAGGTTATAGAAAAGGAATTCATAAAGTGTAAGATTTGACTTCTTCTTTTGATTTCTTATTATCATTTCTCCAACGAAAAACTGATGAATAGACTTGATCTTTCTTGTTTTGAATTTTCTTAGACCTCATTTTACGAAAATTACACATCGGGTTAATCCTAAGGGATTCTAATCAAATCTTAGTGGGATTGAGCTGTGATGAGTTTCCAGGGATTCATATATATTTTGATTTCCTGCTCGATGATTGATCAAGCAGAACTGATACAAGATCATCGGTCAAACCTTATAACTTCAATAAGAGATAAGAGTGAGCTATACGAAAGGCCAACTACTCTGGGCTATCAGCTACACTCGAGGGAAGACTTGCTGAATACAATATGTATTATTAATCACATCTTTGTTCCGAGATCATATCGGCTCTTATATCTTGACATACCTTCATAATGCATGGATAACAAAAATGATGTGGACCTACCCCTTACCCGCTAACCCTAGCAATCCTTGTCTCAACCCAACATTAACCATACTTTACCTAATCATTAATTGCAGTGTCAAGGCTGTGATATCAACAAAGGAGTCTCTTCAAATATCTGTATACATGATCAAAATATTTGTGGGGAGATGAATGGGATTTGGCTGTTTGGAAGGGCTGGGTGTATGCTCTTAGTGGCCAAAGGTTTCTGATTGAACCCACATACTTATAAATGTAGTAAATATCTAAGTATACTCTACCTTCATCATGAGACGGCTCTTGAGGAGAAATTCGGAAACAGAGAGTTTACAACTATGATCATTTTGCTTAGTCATTCTCCCTGAGCCACAGTATGATCATTAAAAGTGTTGTTCAATGATGAGACCCTTCCAGGTAATCTTATGAGAGATGATCACCTTTGATTAAGGAGATTTGATGGTTCATATGTTTCAAGACATATTTCTTACAAAGTGAAATAGTTAAGAAAGAGTTGTGCTAGTCTACAGCTTCTAGGAATAAGTTCAAATTAGAAAGATAAGAAAGATTAATTATAAAGAATCATATTATATGTAAATTGTACAAGAGATCATATCACAAGGATGCTCAATGATTCAGGGAGATATAATTTTAGATCAAAGAAAACAATGAATGAAGTCAGAGGTTTCACTGAAGATTTATAAATTTACTTATGTGAGAAAGAAAGATGTTTGATTTCTATATAGTTGAAGAGCTTGAAGAAAAATTGAGAAAAGTGAGTCAAGTGATGGTGAAGTAATCCTACAATTCTTCGTCCTTTCACCAAAATTTTTTTGGTGTGTCAAAGATGAACATAAGGAGGATCATGATAAAGTGTAGAATTCAAATCAATCATAGCTTCTAAATAACGATTAGGTTTTAGAACTGTACCAGTAAAAACTAAATGAATTGAATGCCAACTTAAATAATTTGTAAAATTCTGACACCATAAAATTCCAATCGGATTCAAGTTAAAATTTTCTGGGATTGCAACACATTCTAAAGCTTTCCATCTCTGTTCATTTGGAAAATATTCTTGGGTGAATTTGAACCAAAGGTTTTCTGCTAATGTTTGATCTGCTAACCAAGTTAAGAACTCAATTGATGGACTCAAAGAAAAGGTAGATAGATATGATGAGTTTGAGTTTGTTTCGTGAATGGTGAGAGATTTGAGTGAGATGAAATCACGTCCTAATGAATTTTCTTCTTCACTCAGTTGTTCAGGTGAACCTGTGATGGATAGTCGAGTTAATGTGTTGTGAAATAGGTGACAAAAACCAAGGACGGGTGGAGTGGTGCGCTGATGAGCTTCACCGAGTGCAATTGATAAACCTTCAAGTTGAGCTTTCCATTCTAAGTCGAGCCATTCGGGTTTAGGTAAAGCTGAAAATCTTAGATCTAAAGCTACGAGCTTTGTTCGTGAGGCGAGAGCTTGCACCTAGGTCAGCTCGTGGACCATACATTCCTTGTTCCTCGAATCCATCACAGATACAAAGACTCAGATATCTTAGGTTAGGTAATTGATTGATAACCCAAGCCATAAACGATTCTGAAAAGGGAACTTTGCAGTCACTGACGAAGACAAAGGTACATAGGTTTTGAAAGCTAGGTATCTTTCCCATCATCAGGAATAAAATACTCGAAGGATTTGGAGCGCTCCCATTATAAACAGTGGGTAGGTTAATTCCAATAGCAAGTTCTTCAATCTGAGTACTTGGACTAATTTTAATAATTTCCATCGCCATATCCATCAACCTGGCTGAAGAATTTTGATTTGAAGATCTGGTTGAAAGATCAAGACAAAAGTGAAGAGCCTTGGTGTGGTTTTTATTAGCCTTGAAGTCCTCTAAAAGAGTCTCGTAGGTATCAATTGTCCAATCTTGTTTTGGATGATAGAATCCAAGCCTCTGTCGTTCGCAAAAGAAATCCAGCGTATTGTAAGAATTTCTGATGGCAGTTGACTAATCGAACTGATAGAGATGGACATCATAGGGCTCACCTTCCATGTGAAGCGCTTGAAGTATTCAACTTCACCTTTTGTTGTTTCGATCAGTCGAGCAAGAGGTCCATCTGAAAAGTGATCAGTATGACGTGGAATTTAGTTGGTCTCAAAACACTTCTTGAACTCATGCTTCATTACATTCAAGAAAGGGAATGAACTGACTCGCTCCGGTTTTCCCATTCTGGGGTAACTCAGTAGTTATCATAATCTCTTCATTGGCCTCTTCTGCTGCCCTCAACATCTCCGTGTATTCCATCGGAAGATGACGAATTTCGAGAATATGACGAGACTTGGTTTTTGCTTGAACTTGGTGAAATTGTGAGACGTGATGTCTTGTTGATACGATCGAAAGGTGTTGAGGCAATCACTAAATGGGACAGGCGGTGAGGAAAATCTAACCATTGTCATAGTAGTTGAGTCTTTTCATGAGTGTCGTTCCACTCAGCCTACAACGTGAGCAAGTCCCGGGTTAGGAAACTCTATGCTTGGATTCATAGCAGGCTAGCTCTGAGGTCGGAAGTCGGGTTGCGATATCCAGAGGGGTACGATTGGAGCGTCGCCGTATTTAGTAACCGAACTCATCTCGCTCATCGACTTGTCTTTCCAGATCAGGACAGAATAAGGATGTAGCTCGACAAGATTTCTTGTTTTACACATACCATCTTCGGTCTGTTTGATATCGCTGAGAACCGCGACTCATGAGGTTTGAGCCGGTTTGAGCTCATTGCATACTCACGATATATTTTTTTGGTGAATAGCCCATCTTGCATCATGACACCTTGCTCAAACTTTCAAGCGCCCGCCCCGAAAAGGACTGGGTGTATTGTGCAGAGCGCTTAGCTTGACCAAGGCCCTCGCGCGGCCGCATGGACGAGGTAAGGAGAGCGCGCAGCTTCGCATCAATTTGAAAGAGTCCGTTGCTTGATTGTTGAACATGTACCTCATTTGGTTCTGTTGGCCGTTTCTCAACTCGTCCTCCCTTGGCCACCCATGTGGTCGTCTATGTACCAGCGCGCCGAATGACAACAGTAGCACCTCAAGTACCAAGGTATCAAATAAAAGATGGCTCAATCCCAGGACTGAAAAGACACTCAGTGGGAATACGTGCTGAAAAATATAAATTGATAGTGGATTATCTACGGCGTCTCATCATCCAACTCTACAATGCTGGTCAGAAGCGCTTGTCTCTTACAAGCTCGCTTGCTGAGAGAAAATCAGTTAGGTTAGTCTTGAATCTACGAAGTATGAGCAACAGGATATGTCGTAAGAGTCACCTGACATTTTTTGTATTGCTTGACATCATCACCACCCGAAGCTCAAACCCACAATATTTTATGCAACGCAGCTCGTCTTGTTTCGGTAGGAGGCAATGGATGCTCTGATACACCTTACACCTGCAAGGTACCCTTCAAAATTTGTAAAAGTGGAGACAAGTGCACCCCCACTCGGGAACAGCTGGGTCTAGAGTTGATGAGGTCGTCACCCCGGAAGCCTGACTTGAATGAAAAAAAACATAGCCCCATAAAGTCGTTTGACCAGAGGCAGGATATCTCAATATCATGTTATGATACTGATACCAGTCTCGTTGAGTCATGAAAGCCAAAATAAAATCCGTATTCATCCTCAGAGCTGATGCAAACGACTTGAGCTGTTTGTATAATTGTCCATAAGGCCGGGGGTTAGTAAATCAATTAGACTTTGTCAACAACGAGGGGAAGACTACGAAACCATCAGATGCGCATTGAAACAAATCATAAGTATTATCTGTCAGACATGAGGGGACAAATCATTGTTCTTGTCCCTTGGTATCTCTTGTCAGAACGGTTTCGAGAGTAAACGAGCCGCAGAAGGTATCGCGGATCTAGGAGGAACGCTTGCCGCAGGGACCTCACAGCCTCCTTCAGCAGTCATTCATTCTGACTTGCGCACCTGATGCCCTACACCTTGTTTCTGTGATCAAAGGTTGCAGATATAAAAGGCCCCAAGGACCTTCCCTGTTCGACTATATTGAGAGCTTGTCTTCAGTTGACAGAAAACCAAAATCTAGTGGTCAGCCCATATTGCAACACCCGCTTTCATAAACCAAAGATCAGTAGAATAAAACACCATAAGATGGACGTTAGATTGAACTGCTTGATCATTTCACTCGTATCATTGTTATCGTTTTCTTATGGAGCCGATGTGACTTTTTTGGAGTCCTCTTCTTCATCCTCAAAATCTGATAGCTTTGCGGCTTTCACGGTCTCTGTCCCTGACTCTGACGCCAATGGGGTGTCCAATAGAACCACAGTAGATGATTCTACTATTTCTAACCACACCAATGCAACTCCTAGTACAAATGGCCATGAGACTACTCTTCACAATTCCACGTCTGTAAACGGCACTATGAGAGACACTGGAAAAAAGGTGGTCGCATACTATCCCTCATACAATGCTGACCTCGGACCGCTCTCAGGGGTAAACTATGGTCAGTCTAAATATTTCAGTCTCGATCTTCATTTGCGAACCTCGTTCTGATTGAGAGACCACTGGTACTGGGTGCTTCAACTTGTGCTTCTGTCTTCAAACAGAGCTCTACGATGAGCTCATCTTTTTCACTGCAACTACCAACAGTAACTTCACTATCGGGCTCGGCGATATTGAACCAACTCACTGGGATTCCTTAGCGCATGAATTCGTACATAGATGTAAAAATGGTAAGAATCCCAATGAGTAGATAGATGGATAATTATTTTAAAGCTGATTCGAGATCTCAATCAGCCTCTGTAACTCCTACCTTGGCTATAGGAGGCTGGACTGGTAGCTTGTGAGTTTATTCAAAATTCCTTATTGTACTACTCATTTTACTCACATGGAAATCCCACTCAATTCTTCCAAAACTAGGTACTTTTCGGATCTGGTGGCCACGGCAGAGAATAGGACTTCATTTGCGAACTCACTTGTTGAATTCACTAAGAAGTACGACTTCGATGGGGTTGATATTGTGAGTCTTTTAACCATCGGCCTTGATGGTAAATACAAATCTTTCTTGAGTTTTTACTGATTTTTTACATTGGTTCGTATCTCAGGATTGGGAATGTTAGTATGAGGCTTCTCTATTTCTTCCAAAATCAAAAAGATCCGCTTTATGTTTACTGATTGTGAGACGCACTCATCCATATATAACTAGGGCCATCTTTGTGAGTATATTTCGATGACCTATATCATAAACCTGATCTAATGACTACTTTTGTGTTTAGGCAAGGCATAGGATGCAATGCTGTCAGAGATGATGACATAGAGAATCTCGGACTTTTCCTTGAGGTAAATTGTCCCGTTGATGATAATCTATGAGTTAAATTAGATGACTGACTCAAAGTTTGATAATCTCAGGAATTAAGGAAAATGTGGCCTCGAATGCGCCTTACTCTTGCCTCTAGTGTTGCTGGCGTACGTGATTCGACATATGCGGCTGTTTCAGCAGAGCGTGTAGCTGCTTTAGTGAAAAACATAGATAGTTTGTGAGTATGGTGTTCGATACTTGTGTTTCCATAGGAGGTATCACCAGAGTGACTGACTTGTTGAATTCAATCTAGACACCTGATGGCCTACGATGGTAAGCTGATCGCTTGCGCAAAATTCACCATGAGGAAACCCATCTGATATTTTCTCGTCTACTTCCTGTGATACTTCGATCAAAAACAGTGTTTGGTAGTTGGTCAAGCACCACTGGTCCACTGGCTCCTTTCAGTGATCAATGTGCAGAGAGTGTAGATAAGCTTTCGGTCCAAAGAGCTTATGAAACATATATTAAGCAGGGGTTTAGAAAGGAACAAATCGTGATCGGAATTCCAACTTATGCCAGAAGCTTTGGACTTGAAAGCCCCTACCCTTGTTCCCAAAACCGTTGGAAACTATACCACTTACTATTATCAAAATTTCACCTCCATCCAAGTAAGTGATCTTTGCTACATGCCTCAAAGGTGACATCATGTTGCATTTTACTAAAGAAAATCTATAAATTTTTCAGCCGGGCGGGGTTGCCGATGACAAACCAGGTGTTGATGTTTGTGGTCAAGCCACCAGTTGGGGAGGTACGTGGCAGGTGAAAGAGCTCATTGAGAAGGGCTTCTTGAGCAAATCGGAAAAAGAAGGCCTCAACGGCTTCACTCTTTACCAAGATGAATGCAGTGGTGTGGTAAGATATATTCCCATGTATCTGTTTATCAAGACTGACATAGTACTGATTCCACATATTTCTATCCTTATTACATGAAGCCCTTTCTGGCAAGCAATGGAACTTTGATATCCTTCGATGGAACTCAAAGTAGCGTGAATAAGGCAAAATGGGCCAGGGAATCTGGCTTAGGTGGCATTTACTTGTAAGTGTATCTTGAAATAGAGTTTTGCTTCTTGATCCTTTCCAGTTGAATTGTGCACTCGTCTGATCGATCCATGCAAATTTCTAGTTTTGATGCCATCTCTGGTTTAGAGAGAACTGTCAGGCATTCGAGAAAGGAGTTACTCAAGAACTAGGGAGGGGTATCTTTCAATTTCATTTGTGATCCTATCACACCTCTCGACCAAATGGCCAAAGAATGGGTCATCATGTAACTTGGATATCTGAATGAGATAGATCTTGTCTATTGATTTCCAAAAATTGTATCTTATATTCTTGCATAACCCTCAAGTAAATTCTTCTGTGTATACTTCTCCATATGAATCAGATCTTGAGAAAGCCTTTTAACATCTTGTGCACCTAAATTCACATGATGTGTAGTATGGACTTGGGCTTCTGTCAGCCTGAGGTGGACTTGTTGGAATTCAAGCTTTTTATTTGGACTGCAAATATTGTGTCAAACCCGGGTTTTTAGTTGAACATGAGATCTGAGGTCTTTTGAAAGCAACCATATATTGTTAAGTTTTGTATGGATAGTGAACCTATCACCAGATTTGAGTTTCATATACTCAGATTCCGGTGCTCAAAACATGAACCATTTCATACAATTTTTGGCCACTTGCGGCAACCAAAAAAGCACCTTTAATCACTCCTTGTATTTGCCTAGTGTAGATCTTCAAAGACTAAACCAGCAATATGCCTGACACCCACCATTGTACTCTTCTACTCCTCCCCCAGTGTCCAAATCCCACAAGTATAGCTGTTGACTGATTACCAGGGCCTGAAGCAAGATACAGGGTGTGCAGCTTGAAAGAAAACTCTGGAAAAACATGCAAAATGATCTGAAAGCAAATGCAAATGCCGCAAGTGTTTTGACTCATGTTTCTGACTCTTTGCAGCTGCTGTATAATTTTCTATATGAGGGGGTTTCAAGTCAAATTAATTTTGTGAAAATCGTAAAAAAACAGACAAGTTTTTTAAAAGAGTGAAAGTCTAAAAACTTGTCTGATCTTATAAAAAAAAGCTGCAAAACATGTGAGCATAAAAGGAGAAAACTGATCTGTTTGAGTATGCAAACAGCAGTGCACCAGACAATCTATGATTGCTAAAGCTAAATTGGGCTTCAAACTGTTTGCTTTCTTCTTTACCACATCAGTTCAATGAGATTCAACACCAATGAATGAAATTCAATTGTTGGATTTCAACACAGATCTACAGGTTTATGAATTCGAGACACCTAAAAAGCTGTCCCAAATTTTTAAAATTTTCAGTAAATTTTACAGTCTCAGACAACTTCTTGCACTGCAAAATACCATAAAAAATTGGACTTGAAACCACTTATTGTCTCAATTCTCTAAGTTCCACAGTAAATTTTTGATCTGGCATAGTGGTACACACCCAGGTGTATTATTTAATGGTGTCCCAATTCTTTATTTGATTTCATGTCATGTCATGCAATGTCATACATGAAAAAGTACTCAAAGCACAATCCTGAAGGCTTGATTTTTGAAACCTGACAAAAGTGCCATATGCAATGACCTTGTAAGCCAATTAGACATCATCACACAACTTTCAAACCAACAATGATAGAAACTTCAATGACGAATGATGTTGTTGAGAAAGTATTGAATAATTATACTCTTTGAATGCTAGCTGAGAAACTTATGCCCGGATTGAAATAAAAATGCTCTATTGATTAGAAAAAGCCACAAGATCAACTGATACTCATATCAATCTTCCTTGCTTTTCTTTAAATTATGACTCAGACCTGAATTGATAGATATCAAAGAGCCATGAGTACCTCCTGATTCTATTTTACTTGTTGGATGGAAATTTTCTAGCCCTGGAGTAGATGTATTCTTCAAATTGGATGTGGGATAGTTTGAATGTGCTAGGATATTTGGATGACGATGACTCAAGGCACCATCAAAAGGGATTGATTGACCTGGCCAGGACGTTCCATTGAAAGTCTCATTGCTCAAATCAGGGCTGGCCCCACCTTCCATTTCATCTAGACGGAAGGCTGTTGAGTGTTTGTTATTTCGGGACTGCTGATTACTGGAAGGTCGTAGTATTCGGACCACGATTTCATGTATTTTGACTGAAAGTGTAAAGATTGGTATCCGTACTGGGAAAGCCGGTGAGATTTTGAATTGACTTTGAGGTGTCCGATCATGAGGATCAGCGTTCAAAGCCAATGGATAGCTTGGTGACCAAGGTAAGGGATGGGTTGTTGATGCTGATGCGAGTATCAGTAAAAAAGGGAAGAACAGAGTGAATAGAGATAAGTTGACTAGAAGATTTGAATGCCAAAATGACAGCATTGTAATGAGGAAACCAAATCCAGCATGATACGTCCATCGTTCTTCGATACTGTGATCATCAAGGGTTTAAGTCACACCTCATCAACACGATGAAGAGTCAAAACGTTTGTAAGGTATGAGAGACGATAAATACCGACTTTTTAACTCTTTCTGCAAAGGTTTGACCTCCTTCTGACCACGATCGTTCGAAACAGTAATAAGAATTTGCAATTGTGCAATAAGCAAAACTCAGAATAGTTCCAATATAAGGGACTCTAGCTAAGAGATGTGAAAAAGCAAAGTAATTCAAAAGAACCAAGGCACGATATGATTCCGATATGATACTATGAGTCAATCCTTTGTATGTTTCTACGTTTGGTGATGTAAGAAATTTTGACAACCGTCTTGAATGAGAAGAGGTATTGAAAAGTGCTTTTGAGACTCGAACACTCAAGAATCCATTTAAAAGGGTGGAAAGAAGTGAGATCGGATAAAGCCAAAGGATCTGATGAAGGGTCGAATGTTCATTAGGTTATAATTCAGGACCAATCGTCTCTGAATAATAAGAACTGACGTCGAAGTAAAACCGTAAGTGTGAGATGTCGGCATGAATGATACGCGGAAAGAGTTCAAAGGAAATGAAACTTGTTAATAAAACAGCTTGTAGTGTTACATTCTGAATTAAATTTGACTGGAAAATGAAGTCAAGAACAATCAGTACAGATCACCATCAGCACTCATCCTACTTTCTCCTGATGGCCAAATTTTGTTAATTTTGAAACTTACTCGTAATTGCTTGTTTGTACTCAAGACATCCAGAATCGTTTTCCACTGCCTGGCATCTGAGATACCTTGTTTGACAAAGCCAAGATGTAACCTGATAGATTCGGTTAAAGTGAGATATGTGTTTGAAATTGTGTTTGATGATCTGAATTTGGATGAAGGATATAATTCGGATGGTGATAGGTTTGAGATTAACTTGTGATTTGATCGTGAGATTGGATGCTGATGATGGTCTGGCTCAAAGGACATTGTAAAATTGAGAAAATGTTCAAAGGATGATCGACTGATACATGCGAGATGCTGATGGGCTGTACACCACGGGTAAGCTTCGAGCCGCAAAAAGGCCCGTGGACCGCCCGGGTCTGAGACTTGCCCACACGTCGCATTCAGGCCAAGTGTACGCGGTCCGCATACCACCCATGTTGTCCCACAGCCGCCCCAAGACCTCCTCCCTACATATAGGCAGGAGACCGCCTACGGCGCTCTCCGGCCTGTCCCCCCCCGCTGGCATACCGCCTCATCGTCGCCCGCCGGCAGACCTCATACAATGGCCATCAGATTGTCACATTCCACCACCAGGCCGTTGGCTGCTTCTTCTTCCCTGCAGATTATCTTTTGCTTTCGATCCACCTTCACTCATCCATCCCCGGTGACGCCGCCATGGACAACACTAACATTGAATACCCTTACATTGATCCTTGTAAGTGTCAATCTTGGTCTTGAAATGCCCTGTCTTGTCTCCCTGTTCTGTCTAACTAATGCCTTCCACAGACATCTATGACAGTTCAGAAGACCCAGTCAATCCACAGATATGATGCTTGGCATGCAACAGCCAGACACTCGCTGATTATTGATCACACATTTCCAAGCCGTCCCATCACCAGGCGGTAGATCGATTACTTGCGCGACAGGCCGCTGATGAAGCCTTGCTATATGCTAATCAATCCTCTAGCAAATCGCCAATGGACCAGGTTGATCAGGAAGTCTTGGACCAACAATATCCGCTTCCAGATGACTCGCCAGTCCCCGACTCACCAGATCGACCCCTCACTCCTCTCTCATATCTTTGCGACCTTCAATGCGCCGGACTCATGGATGATGCATTGGACTCAGACCAGTCAGACCACGTGTTGGATTTACCAATGCTTCGAAAAGCTCTGGAAGCGATGGACAACCTGCTCAAACTCAACGAAGAAGAGGAATTCCAAGACCACTTGGACTTGGATGCCCAATTAGATGTAGTTCATCAAGTCAAATTGAATGGTTGGTATCCGTTCACCAAGAAAGAAGTAGGTCCGTATCGTCATGGTCATTGCCAATACTGTTATATTGACAATAGTGTTGTTTTTATAAAGCAGGTAGTGGTGTTGTTAATCACTGGATCCACCCGGAGCCTCCTATCCCAGCTACAATATCATCGGATTTGATCCATCTTACAAATTTGCGAAGTGGCATTGCCTGCATGGGGATCTTTACGTGATTTAAGCAAGCAACTGAAAAAGCAAATGGGTCTTGAAATCGCTGCAAGAGAAAGTCCCACGGGAAACCCATTGTTTGGTTTGAAAGTGCAGAAAATTGTAGAGAGCGTGAGTCCTTGAGTAGTCTTAGGATTTCAAAGCGTGTTGATGGCCAAAGCAATTTAATATTTAGGAGCTGGCTAATCTAATAGTTAGCCAGCATCTAGTTTGGATACCCGAGCTGCCTGGAGAAGATCGTATCAACCGCCTATCACAGTGCCGAAAATGGCGAGAGTTGTATCCACCTCATCTCCGAGTGCAAATGGTTGAAATGCGAAGCAATCACTATTATATTTACGAGCCCGTGCAGCTCATCCAGGGTCAGTTGGTTGTTCCAATGTTTTTTTACCGGCAGGGCAATGATATCATGGCAAACTGTGTTCCGGCTGTTGTGGAACCCGATGGACTCTTCCACTCCTCTTTCAACATTTTCATGGAAGAGGAACACGCCTTCGATTCTCCCAAATTTTTTTGCATCAATGTCAAGACGTTCTGGAGAACCTTTAACAATGTTAAACTGGAAGATGGCTTGCACCTGAGCAACGCGTGTGGGAATCATATGTATCGTGAGTTCTGATTTAAAGCTTTCATATGATCACAGTTGATATGAAGGACATCATCCATCTAGAGCATACTACTTCTGGTGTGGAATTAATACCTCTAGTCAACCCGTGGAGAATCAAAGCCCAAGGTAAAATCATACGCCATGTGCCTCTAACGCTATACTCAGACGACACCTCAGGAAATGTATCCAAAAAAATCAACAAGCATATGAGTATATATTTCACACTCTCAGGTTTGCCTCCGGTTTGGTCAAATCAAGAATACAACACCCATTTCCTAGCGACAACCAATTGTGCATCAGCCCCTGAGTTTTTTGACGAGGTAGTAGATGATATAAAGTATGTGAAATGCAGTTAAATAACATTTATGTATACAAACACTAACTATTGAGGGGAACAGTGTTCTAGGCCGCGACGGATTTACAGCGTACAATCACTTGCTGGGCCAGGAAGTGATGGCTATGGTGGTAGTCCTTTGCCACCTCGGTGACTCTCCCATGCATGCGGAGATCTGTAACACCAAAAATCCTGCAAATACATTGACTCCGTGTCAAATGTGTGACCTTCATGCGTTGCGGCAGGTCGACAAGCAATCTGAAGGCTTTGTGCGAGATTTTGTGGGCATTGACCTTTCTGGTTATAAGGTGAGTCCCGTGGCCTCAGGAATGCTTGCATTTGGCTCATGACACACTTCTTCAGAAGGAGTTGCCTCTTCGGGATTGGGTTGTAACTCGCGAGAGGACTCGAGATATCTGGCATGCAGCTCAAAATTGTAACTGCAAAAAACTAGTGGATGACTTGGGACGCAAGTATGGACTCCAAGATACTCTTAATGAGCACTTTATTCAGATGGTTCAGGCTGGTCATGAAAAACTCACAGCCCCGGAGGTGGACGTGCTTTGCAAAAGACTGAATCTTGAGTGGGGCGACCGTCTGTTCAATCCGATGTTGAGGCTGGAAGGTAATTTTTTTGATCCCACTGGCTGCGTGTACTGACCTCTTCAAATATGTCCAGGTTTCAATGGACATCTCAATACTCCGGTTGAAATACTCCACGTGATACTGTTGGGAGTGGTAAAGTATCTATACTGGGATACAATGAAGACCATCAAGCCTGGAAAGCCCAGTGCGAGAAAGTACCACAACCTTTCGGCTAGGTGGCGCTCTTTCAATCGCAAAGGCTTAAACATGCCGCCGATCCAGCCTAACACCCTCATTCAATTCTTTCAAAGCCTGGTGGGCAAGGAGTTCCGCACCGTGCTACAGACGGTGCCTTTTGTGATCTACGACCTGGTGACCAACGAAATGCGACACCTATGGGCATCATTGTGCCAGCTAGGCTCTTACGTATTTCAGACGGAGATCTCTAATGTTGAAATCTATTTGAAGGACCTCAATAACCTCATCGATGTGTTTCTTAATCAACTCATCTCAGTAACGGCTCAATGGGCAAATAAGCCCAAATTCCATATGCTGATACATATCAAATATTCCATTCGTTGATTTGGACCTCCCTGCCTGGTTGCAACTGAGAAATTCGAATCTTTTAATGGCAAGACGCGCGACGCTTTGGTGCATTCCGACAAGCAGAGTCCCGGAAATGACATTGCTAACACTTTCCTCACAGCGATGATGATGCGACTACTTCTTTTGGGAACCTCATATTTGAATCATCAATTGCAGGCGCGAGTGGCAGCTGGTCATGAGATTCAAGGACTGATGACAAAGATTCCTGAATTGTCGCAGGCGATGGGCCTGGACATGAACTTGGGACATAGGAATGTATACTCAGACGGTGGTGAGTTTATTCAACTGGGAACCCACATTGACATAATTTGTCACTTATTAATCTGGTATCAATTAACATAATTCGGCACTGATTAATCTGGGATAATTGCCTCAGGACCTAAGTCTGCACAAGGGACTTTCCCTGCGTGCTTGGAGACAGCGGCCCCAAATGTTCCAATGGAAGAGCTGGAAAGTGTGACTTTACCGTCACAACAAACAATTGAACCAATGGACTTTGTCGTGGTATGGCCTCTATGTTTCCCACGTGCTAACCAATCTTCTGACGTCACCAAACTCTTATTTCAGCTCAAACACAATGGAAGAGTTGGCCGTGTCATCTCCATTTGGAAGCCTAATAAGGCTTCATCATCTAGATTGATTCTCATCCTCAGTAGGGCCACCTGAGGGCAAATTGTGCCATTCTATGGTATGCGGGAGTTTATCACCACAGATTTTATCTTCCCATGTGATATCACCGTACGCCTTTGAATATTGATAGTTGCGGATCACCAGGTGTATCAATTAGCAGCTAATTCATTGTTCTGTGAAATTTGAAGGCTGTTGATTCATTGGTCAACATGCAGCATAATTGTCACGGTGGTGAATGCACCACCGTCTTGACTCAACCGAGGAAAATCGAACGCACCGCCGCCAAGATGACGGTGCCCACCGTCAAACATAGCTCGACACCCTCTTTCATCCTCAACTCCGCCTCACATTATTCGGCAGAATTGCATCGGAAATTGGCAGACTTACATGTCGATGTCATCACTTCGACGCAGTGGAACACCGCCGTGGCAACCGGAGTGGCCAAGTGGAAAGCGACGCCACGCCCGACATGTCAGAACAGACGTACCACCCAAGTGCCAGATTCGCCGTGAATATGATTCCGGAGGTGCGAGTAATTAGCGGGTCATGCCTTGTTGGAGAGAAATTATGGATTTGTCCCAACGTGTTTTTCTATCCTATTGCGCTTCAGATATAGGCTCTCACGCAATTGTGATAACTATGCAAAAGAAAGTCGGCATGACACCAAATGTAGGGTACAACCATGTGTGGCAATTGTGGCCCTTAACAGCAAAAGGGGTATTTAATTTATGGATCAAAAATTTTCACGCATGTTTGCATGACTATCTGTGTCTAAGCATCTGTCGTTTCTTGCATTCCATCTCATTCATGTAACATCAATGCTATTCAGTACATTTTCCGATTGACTTGTGAGATTATTTGTTTCTAGGGATGTTTCAAAACATCCCTGCAAAGACTGGGTTGATAATCTAAACACAATCAATTGTTACATGACCAAGGATGAGTGAATCAACGAAGTTGATTCACCGTCTATCCAACTAGAAAATCCCTAGTGCGACTGCCTTCCTCCTTCTGAATTCAGGCAACTTATCTCCTTTTCATCAAGTCTCTCTTTGCCGCCCAGACATTCAAAATCTCTACCTCAACGGCCCTCAAGGTGCACACTTCGCAATCACTATGAATCATGAGTTTGTTTGACACGATCGCTTAGGAAGCGAAAGCAAAAAATGGTTTGCAGCAACATACAAATCTTGTTTTCATCATCATTCACCAGACCCTGATCTGCTATTTCCTTCTCTTCTTAATAGTTCTAAGTAATAAGCTTCTGCGTGCAAGATTATCTCGCAAGCAACCCCAAAAGGTATGCCCCAATCGCACAACTGTTTTGCTGATATAATATCTGGAAATAGGAACACGTGGAAACTCTTGATCTCATGGCCAGAGAGAATCCAAATACATTTGGACGACATTGACGGGGACAAATCAGCAAAGTCCAAATAGTGGCTCAGATGATATAAGCCAGCAAAACGTCGTACAGCCGCGTAAGACAGATTCCGTGATGCGAATTGCTTGGGTTGAATGGCTAACTCTTCAAGATATTCCGGCGCGAAAGGATCAGTGGCAAATGATTTTGTGAGAATTCATTAACTAATCCAAATGTTCACCTTCAATTGCGCTTACACCACCATTGCTATCAGCTTTAGGCAAATCTTCGCGGTCGCCCATTGAAACACTGGCCAATCGACGCTTCTTGGGGTCACTGCCCTCCGAGTCCAATATTGGCATCTGCTGCGAGACTTCCTCCACGCGTTTCAAGGGAATGCGTAATTCTAGCGCGGCTTGGGCCAGTGGGGCAAAGTATTGGCGACGGCATGCGCTTGCCAATGGACTGCTGTGAGCGCTGTGAGGAGGTTGTGAGTGGCTGCAAACAAAGACCATGTTACGTGAGTATTTTCCAAGGGTTTACATCTTCAACTTGGGTCACAATAACACCCCAAACTAACCTGTCGGCCTGCATTTCGCTTGGACTTGCAGTCATTTGATCAATTCGACGGTTTGAAGTTACCATCAAACTTGCGCGAGTGTTAACGATTGAATTCTACAACCAAAACCTTGCGCAATTGCAAACAATGGTATTTAAACTTAGCTGGCTCAAAGGATGGGTGGGTTATGCAAAAATACCAATCTTGTCTGAGAGTGGTTTAGGTTTGTCGAAATTTGGTTCAAAAGGTCACACAATGGGGCAAGATAGTCAGCCTTCAGACAATTGTGATATCCGTTATTTGGCAAGTATTGCACCCTCCAGTTCCAGAGCCCTTGGTGAGTGATATGATATTGCATATCAGCTTGCAAGCCTTTCTAATGCCACTGTATACCTTAGGCGACCTCCTAAACCCCCACCCCAATAGCACCGTTCCTCCCGGTGGCTCTCAAAAACACCCAGTGAAGACATTGTTGCATGGCCTCAACAACCATTTGGAGTTGAGAACACCTCAGAGTGAGTCCCTTACGATATGCCGGAGTGTGGTTTGGCTATTCTGACTAGCCTCCGAGGCATTCTGGAAGATTTACTTCGGAGCAACTCATCACAGTTGCCCCGCAGTGAAGTCACAAGCACCAGCAGTGGATCGGTCGGCTTCAAAGGTGCTAATCACCGTCCATCAGGCAAAGCAATTGACTCTTTGCGTGCGAAATCCCCAGGGAAAACTCACACCCCGCATATGTCAATAGCTGAAGGGCCAAAATGGCGACTGATCAGCTCCCCTAACGACGGACCGAGCTCGGCCAAGCGTATCAAGCCTAGCCAAACATCCCAGGAAGACCCTCCAGCACATCATTCCCAGTTAGACAAGCCGCATGTCCAACGTCTTTCACGCAATCTCACCAAGGCCAAAAGCAATTACCTTGAAACACTGACCAGCACGGGGATGCTCGATGAGATGCATACCCAATTTGCTTGTGACCTAGCTGAGGTTGGTGTTTCTGTATCAGTTGGACTACCTAATATACTGAGTTTCAAAATGCACAATCACAGGTTGCGTTTCAATTTCGCCAAGACTCATTTTTTACACCATCAAAACCAAGCTCAGGTAGCCCTAGTCTCACAACAAATGGCCAGTCAATACGAATTACTTGAGAAACGAATTTCGAACCAATTCAACATCATCACCAAAACGATCCGAGATCTAACTGACGCTGTGCATAGTGGACAGATTGCAAAACCCGCCCCGACCCCAATTCCTGCAGCAAGACTTACCTTACCCGAGAAGTCAAAACATCAACTGTGGGAAGCTTCGACAGAGCTGGAAGTAAGATGTGGTCTCTTCATTGTGTGTCTATGTTCATAGGTGAAAATCACTGAACCACGAAATGATCCATATTGTAACAGTCCCTTCTCACATCGTTATCCGTCGAGCTGATGCCTAAGGCCAATCTACAGGCATACACTGCCGTTGAGGACTGAGCCAAGAAATATCTTTCCAGATCTTTGTTTAACAGTGTCAAGGTGGGACTTCAACGATTTCCAAAACAACATTTCATGCTGACACATTGGCCACCCATGTGATCCAAACTAAAGATACGGGTTTCAGAAGGTGACAAGGAATGGCTCGGCAGACACCTGCCGGTTAAGATCCGAGGAGTCAATGACGGCAAAGGCCTACGCAATTACGATACTGCTATTAGGGAGGCTTGTAAACACTCCCGCGAAAAATTACACCTCTTGGTGAGTGTCCTGATTGTGTTTCATACATAACTTCATGAAGCCCCTTGTGTCAGGCTCAGCTGAAGTCGTTGTATGTTCAGCTCTTAACAAACATCACCAAGAATTTACAAGGTGCGGATAACAAGGTTCCCGTGCCTACTCTCCAGGACTTGTGGCATCAAGTCAGTCTTTCATCATCAATGCACCATCAGATACTCCTCTGATGGCTTGTTTTACATACAAATTGCAATCAAATGTGGAGTGATAGCTGACTCTGTAGAAGCTCATACTGCATGGGCCTCCGCCAATGATACCACTCGTTCCCGGATCGCCTACCTAGTCAGTGAAGGACTACTTTCCATTTTATTTGATGAGATATTATGTGACATAACATTCTTTTTTGGTAATTTGCTAGCGTCGCGAAGCCGCCCGACTCCGGAAGACTCCATCTTCTAGTAACATCTGGAGCGCCGTGGACCGCCAGCTCGATATCCTTTGGGTTATGGATCGAGAAGATCCAGATTACTCAGCTAAGTAAGCCCATCCCCCTCTTATATTATTGTGTGAAGTGCGCCCCCATTTGCTAACGTGTGTAACAATTTGGGAAGATTTTACAACATCATTTACCAGGAAGACCACGAGATCTTTGACAGGAAAAGGTCTTGGTTTGAAATTCAACGGGATTTCAAGCTGACATTACCCAATGAAGCAAGCTTCTTGGCCAGCCCATGTGCAGCCCATGTCAAGCTTAAGGCACCCAATGGGATCGATAATGAGGGAGAAGAAGACGAGGGTGAGGCTGAGGAACACGTGGAGGCGGGCGTACCATATGCCAATGATGAGGCCGAGCCATTGGGGGATCAAGGGCGTGAGGAATTCGAGCACAATGAGGCCGAGGATATTGGGGTGGAAGATGGTGAGGAATTTGAGCATGAGGAGCCCGAAGAAATCGGGGTAGATGATGGGTACAATATTGGACTCCACTCCAAAGAATGAGGTGAAGTGTGGCCCCTCTGCGAGTCTGTGCTATTGCAAAATAGCCATCTCAGAATATAAAGTGTCGCGCCATAGAATTATATGATTGTATTTCAGGCGTCATCTGGGTGACTCATGCTACAAATTATATAAATATTATTATTTCTGTTTTCTATTGGACATATCGCGCATTTGTTGTAGCAATGTCACCCGCATTATCCAATTTTGGCTCTCGGGCCTGAACCCGTTGCACTCGGCTCTCGCGGCGCCGGCGGGGCGCTGTGGGAGTGCCGCGGTCGGGTCAACCATCTATGTGCTGCCCAATTGGGCCTATTTGGTCCTGGCCGGGGCCACACTACAAATGGGGTTTCCGGTTGCAGGGCATTTCTGTGCCGGATATTCATGTGCGCGACGGCATTAGGGCGGTCTGGGGGTCACTTGCAACAAAGTCACATACGGCCTGTAGGCCGAATGGTGGGACTGCCTATAGGCCGCCCCTCTGGGGCCCACCTGCAGGCGGCCTAACACCCTGCGAACTGGTACGGCCCAAAGGCGGTCGATCCAGGCCGTCTGTTGGCGGCCCATCCCTACCCGTGGTGTATGTATGTACACCATGGGGTGGTTACGCAGACAGACCGTCTGCAGAAGGGCTCCAGCTCTACGGTCTGCAGTCCGCCTATTGAATACCGCCTGCAGACTGCCTAGGGGTGAACCAAAGATGGCATAGAGGAGGATGTTTATGGGGCAGTGGAGTTGAATTCGGCTGCTGTACCGTCTCAAGACCGCCCACCGTCCGTCAACAAAGAATGTGAGACAACTTCAAGACCTGTTGTAGGCAGGTCAGAGGCTGGTCACATGGGCAGTCAATCAGCCAATGAGGGCAGAAAATTTTAACGGGACCAAATGAGGAATGAATTGTATTGGCACATTAGATTGAATGTATCACAAATAATACTAGCTTGATAATATTTAATATAATACACAGTGCCTGTGGAGAAGGCCCCCAATGGGGGCCCAAAGATCTTGCGCAAAAGTGACAAGAACAGTGATTTTTCTGTCCAGGTCAAATTGAAATGCTGAGTCTGCCCAGTAGTCAGAACCAAGTGTTTACCACAAGTCATGTGGTGGGTGCGGCACAATTCTGGCACCCAGGTCTGCGCCTGGACGTGTTGTGCCCAGGCACAACTTTTTTATCCAAAATAGGAGCAGGTGTGCCTTTATAACCTAAGTGAGTGAGACAAGTGACTTTGTACCATTTCTCAGACCCACTTGAGAGCAGTGGCGCCCTGCTGCCCCTCTATTAGCTCTGGTGGTCACATATAGTCATCTACTCATCAGTCATAATGCCTAACAAGACATGGATTGAGCCTCCTCCAGGTAGCACTGCCAATTGGACAGGATTTTCAGCATCCAGCACTTGCCATAATGTGCAAGGCGATGCAAAGTGTAGCTTTTGAAACTTAGAAATGGATGGAAAGACAGCAAAATTATATCAAGATATGACTCAAACATGTAAATCTATATCAGCACATGAAAAATCTAGTTACCAGCAGAGAAACCTCACATTAAAAGACCCAGAACTGACAAATAATACTACCTCACAAGATTTGACTGGCTCAACACTTCACTCTGAAGTGTCCACCCCTGGCTCATGATTTTGGTAATCTTCATCATTTCAATATCAATTGTTTTCAGCTAACTCCTTGCAAAACCACCTTTCTACTCTTGCACCCACCTCTTTGACAGGTTTTTTTATTTTCTTAAATTGAATATTTCTATACCTAACCCAACCAATTGTGAAATCCACTCAAACCAAGTGGGTCAACTCAACTTAAATCACTGTTTACCGCCAATGACTGTGGGAATTGGTGGTAGATTACTTAACCCTGGCTAAGAGCATGGCCACCCAGGCCAGGTATCTGTTGGAGAATGTCAACAATTTGACTTTTTACCATCCAGACATGAGCCATGGGGCCATGTAAATTGACATCTCCTCCCATGCAGGATGCATAAATCACTTTGGGGATGCTACATGAAGTATCCCACAAACAAACAATGAATCCTTTGTTTTGACAGTTTTTGGCAAACTTAGCTAAGTCCCTTGCCAATGGCCCAAGGCTTGAGCAAGGGACTTACCTCAAAAACAAGAATTCTTGCATGAGAAGTAGGCTGTATTCAGTCAAAAAGCTCTACATCTCAATAAAAAACATGTGAGTCATCAAAGACCCTTTTGAGCAAAGAAATTAACTGATGGCCACAAGCCATGACATGAGCTTAGACTTCCAGATGTTCTGTTTGTGGACTGAAAGTACCACTTGTTGGTGATCAAAGATATCACCATTGCTGAGTGGATAGCATCTAAGTAATACATGTATCTGCTGTGGGTTTCAGGCAAAGGTTTTGACCGTGTCAGAATGATCCATTTGATCCAATTTGCTACTTTCTGCCGCCACAGTGGTTTTTTACTTTGGTTTGGGGCATCAGGTCAACTTTCACTCAATTATCCACTTCCAGGCCACAAACAGAACATCTGGAAGTTGGAGCTCAACTAATGGCTTGTGGCCATTGTTTCTTTTATTTGCTCAAAAGGGTCTTTAATGACTCAATTTTTTTAAGAGATGTAAAGCTTTTTGACTGAATACAGCTTACTTCTCACGCAAGATCCTTGTTTTTGAGGTAAGTCCCTTGCTTGAGCCTTGGGCCGTTGGTGAGGGACTTAGTTAAGTTTGAGTTTTTGAACACATTTTTGGCAGCACTTCTTCCCTTTCCAGCCATGCAGCATATTTTCATCCCGCAATACGGATAACGTCTTTGGCTCCACATACAAATTGACGGCACACTTCTTGTCAGCTCTCTGGGGATCATCCTCATTTGGGAGACCGGGAGAGCATACTACATGGTGTTAAATTATGATGATTGCAATAGTAAAACATCCTAAGTATGATGACAAGAGACCATCAGTGGATCCGTGAAAAGTTTCCAGGATGTCCCGCGGGACACAGGACACGGGACAAACCGTGTAACAGCGCAGGTGTAACGCAGTGTACAGATATTGTACAGATACTACAATGGTCGATGATCTCCCAGATCATCCGCAATAATTTCGCAAAGAGTAATTAACTTACCATGCACGAGAGCCATGCACAACCATTCGGGTTAACATGGTATTCACGCATCCAGCAATGCTCACGATTCCCATCGTGCATCTCAACTCCACAAGTTGGAGAGTTTAGACGATCGATTGACGACTACCCTTCTTTGATTACGCCGTAGTCGGACATCCTGGAAACGTTGAACTTAGAAATACTAAGTATTTCCGTACGGTAATGTTTCTCTCCCCACCCATTCCGATTATTTCTTGAGAGCATTGGATTGACTTTGTTTATTCGTGTCAAATTTGTTTATCTCCTACACCTAATGGTCAAGACCACGGAACCCTACGTCCTATTCCCCCTGAACGCCCAACTCCCCATCCCACCACCTGTTGCAAAGACACCGAGTGGCCTTGCTTGCAGCCACAAGGACTGTGCCGTACGACCACCCCGCTCAACCAATTATTACACGCCTTTAAGACAAGGTACTACACCGACCATTTCAGTCCGGGTGAGTTACTGAAGATTGTCATTCGAAAATCCCATTATTTATTGCTGACAAACCCGAATTCCACAGTGTAAATACAATCATCATCGAAAGTACTACATCCATAAACTGACAGCTGAAATATTAGACCGGAACTCAGCACTTGCCTGCGTTTGCCCAGCGCAACCCAATAGCACCTTCAATCAGGCTCAAATCACCGCACAGACCACAGCCGACGCATTACTCGCAATGGAAATGCAAGCGGCATTCAATGCCCCCAACACACTCTGGACTCCACCACAAACCCAAGCGGAATCTTTGAGAACCTCTCAACAGGTCACTGCCAGTGAACGGAAGCAAGGCATCTGCTCGGGAGTCAATGGTGGCTTTGCGAAATCCCACCATAAACGCAAGAACGCCGGTTGCTTAAACAACGCTTGTGTTGCGGTGAGTCTTCCTTTTTCATCAGTCACCACAGTTCTATTCTATCGCACTTTGCTGACCTTACATACCCTTCAAGTGCTGTTACCTTGTGAATCAGTCAGCTGGGTGTGTTCCTCACACAACGATCCAAAACAAGAAGCGCCGGGACGCCTTTGCCACCAAGAAGGCAATCAACGACCATTCTGTCCACTTGGATCCAGCTTTATGTGAAAATGAATTCAACCCAAGTAAAGAAACTCAGAAACCCATTCCCGCCTATGCTCAAGACGGCCAATATCGAAGTTTCCGAGAAATATCTCTCCAGAATCAGGCCGATGAACGCAGCAATAACCTCGCTGTCCAATTAGCAAATCAAAGTATATCAATTGTTGTGTGGGTACCAAATTTGCAGGTAAGCAGAACATGAATGAACACTTTATTTTCAATAAAACTCCAGATCTCTAATACTCAATCGTCGCTTGTTTCAGGGTACCGTTGTCTCACCTGACTTATGGCGAGTGGTGGCACCGCTCTGGCCTCGTTTCGCACTGGAACAGTGCCATTTACTTGTTGAAGTCGCAGAGAGTAAGCTGGGTACTTCATGGAACCGCACCGTTCGCGTTTGGAATGATAGCGAGCAAATATGGGTAAGCAAAATACACTCTATTGATTGTACATTTTTAGATTTGCTGAATTATGAGTTGTGTTTTGCTACCTGAAAGGCTTTGACCCACGTTTCCTTGATGGAGACCTATTCGATGGAGTTCCGCAAGGTCTTGGTAATGTTTCCTGGAGTCGAATTGTCTCAATGTGAAGGAGCCGAGAGGCATATCGCCTCTGTCACCACACGAAGTACCAAAGACCGCATGAAGCTCCATCGATATATCACCCCGACGAATCCCAATTACAATGTGATATTTGTCGACGGCAGTCCAACACCCTCGCCTGCAATGGATGGCAACGGCGGCCGAATTATCTATGTGGATGAAAGCCCAACAACCCCAACGCCTTCCCAATCTGAAATCGACCTTCTTGATGATTACATGGAGATGACCGATCACGCAAACAACAAACAAAAAGAATGTGATGAAGAAATGTCTGACAACGAAGGCGTGACTATTGGTATTAAAGATCCAATGCCAATTGAAAACATCTCTACATCTGACGACCGCGATACTGAGCGTGATTCAACTCCAACAGCGCCCACCCAATCGTGGCCAGAAGGTGTCAACATGACTACTTTGGTCGAATTCTTCAAAGATTGCCAAAACGGTCCTCTATCAATGGCCAAGACTTGGCAGAAGATGTTTAGAGGGAGTCATGTCAAGTATTTGTCCACTACCGTGTCCAACTATCGCAAGTGGTTAGGGCGCGTAGACCCTTTAAGGCTGAACAAATTTGTTCAGGCAAATGGTCACATCTCAGTTGCTGATGCTCGCAAGACGCATTTCAAGGAAGAATGGAGAGATTCTCTCCCAGGTAATACTAACACTGCCCCTGAGAAAGGAACTTCAAATAAGCGGGCTAAAATCTAGCTCTTTTCCCTGTGCTTTGCTTTGCAATTATGTCTCTAACATTGTTCTATGCCGGTCAATTATGTTATAGTTCTTCTCTCACTTGTTGTTAAAAGATAAATAGGTTATATCAAACTACTTTCGAAATAAAGCATCTTGATGATGATTTACCTTATGTTTCTTCTTTAGAAAGTTGTTAAAAGTGTGTTTAACTTGTATGTAAAATGAATGATCGAAATCAATGTAAAATGAATGATCGAAGTTAATCATAGTCGCGATCAATCAATTGCATTATAATGATAAATGTGAGAATTACTCCGAGGTATTAAGTGTCCCATTGGTCTTGAAATCATCAAGATGAATGAGTTAAAAACGCTTCGAGTTAATCCATCATAGCATTTCCGAGGGACTTCACGCTTGCAATCTTTTAAGAGGCTGAAGTGGCAGGTGAGATTCCATCAATACTCATCCTGATATCTCTTACTCCTTATCTCTCTTACCTTCTGCTATTGAAAATTTGTTCAGCTTCTCAATGCCTAGAACAAATCCCCACCGCCTTACCAGAGGTGTTCCTGCAATCGCAGATGAACAAACCCCCGAAGAAATCCACCCTACCACCTCATCATCAGGAGTGGTCGGGTGTGATGATGATTGTCCCCTTGAAGATCATGTTAAGTCACTCAGTGTAACGGAGATCAGACCAGTTGTGCCATCAACTCCTACGTCAACGGACAACAACGAAGGTGACACATATTTTCTTATCTTTCTTGAGTTCATTTATTCTAACATGTTCGAAATCAAACAGACTTCACATCAACCCCTTCAGCATCTTTGGCAACATTTACGGAAAGTAGTTTGGGGGAGACTGACGAGAAAGAAGGTAATCAATACGCATTATTGATTTTATTGGCGTAATTAACTATATGCTGACATGCCATTTACTTCTTCAACGCAGTCAACAGGGAGGCCGACGTGTCTGGTTGACATGCTTTCGGTATAACCTTCACCCCGATGTCCAGCAAACACGCAGGAAGTATATATCAATTAAATACTCCTGCATTCCGTGCTTCTAAAGCTGTGTACCACATAGTCAATACTGTTAAAACAACAGAAAGCGTTGTCAAATACAATTACCTGCCCGCGAAAGACTTCTATCAAAGCAGGGATTGCGAGGATTGGATCGCGAGTGATATAGATTTATCTTCACAGGGATTTGGGATGGTCGAGGCAAAATACCATCAAAAGTGGCCCGATAACGAGAAGGCAGCCCGCAAGCATGCTTTTGAGCGACTCCAGGCTAATGTTTACACCGCTATGATGTTAAAGCACTTTCAAGACACCTTATTTCGCAAATGGACAACTGAACACAATCAGAAAAAAAGGGATGTGGCTCGCGGCTTTCACTTTGCGTCTGGGAACCTCAAGGTACGCTTGCATATCATTTTTCGAATGGAAATTTTTGTTAATGTCCGAATTCAACTTGAAAGGTTGTACCAGCATTCGTAATGAATCCCATACTTGGTGATAAAGGTTCTGAAGATTCGCATTGGCTCATCTGCGAATCTAAGTCTGACTCATATAGACACCGTTATATGTATGAATATGTATTCAACAACTATAGTCACCAAATGGATCCGGCACAAGATCTGGTCTATGCTTTTGCGCATCACGTCTACAGCGTCAGTGATTGTCAAACATTGATTGCTCAAATGGACTGTGATGCTCACGGAAAAATTAGCGGTGTGATATGCTTCACCAAGGAGTAAGTATGTTTCTTTGAATCAACATTGTATTATAATTAATATCATGCTGTATTTGCAGTCAGGACGAAAGTCATAACATCAATGGCAACGATATGCTTCACACCATGGAGCGAGCATTCATTCATTTTGAGGACCAACATGACTGCAACCCAGTTTGCCGCGCTCTTGGCCTCAAAAGTTTCCGCTGATGCACCCAACTCTTCCCCAAATTCATTTCCCTATTTGTGTTCTGAAGCGCGCAATAGTTCACAGTTGTACTTGTTGGTTTCATTCCCCACATGAATGAGATTATTAATAATTTATAACATTACTCATAGCGTATATTTGGCGCTGAAAGATCATACAAATTTTCGGTTTCACTTGTCTATATCTATTGTGCATATTTGGTCTAGCTGAGAACAATTGATGTTTGAAATAACTCTTAACAAAGGTTATATTGATTTATTTAATGTTCATACTCATTCAGTCTACTATGTCATATAAGTACAACTAATCTTTGCATTCACATGAAGAAGAAAAGATGAGAATGATGATGATGAGAATTATGACATGTCGTACTCAACAATCAAGGACATAGAGGTTTTTTAGGCTTGTCAACAGTGAAGTAATCAATATTGCCACAGAAAGCTACACCACGACTCTCTAACCTTTCAATCAATCGCACATTATGAAGCCGAATCATTTCTTCTAAGAAGAAATTATATTTCGTATGAGTCATGTTACGACATATGGAATCAAATCTTCCAAACCACGCATTGACTATTTCAGCGGCGGAGGAGTTGAACTTCCACTTGCCGTCGCGCTTGAGTTCGGGGAAGAGGTTGGGATCGTTATTCAGTCGACATGTTGTGTGGGAAGCCTTATGAGATTTAATGTGGAAAGCATCCACTGGGAGTAAAGTGTTTCGAAAAGCTTCACGGTCTTCAGGATTGGTTTGTATATGAGAATACAAACCACAGGCATTATCATAAAATAACACCTGAGGCATTTCTTTGGGGAAAACTTCGCGTATCCAGTCCTAAAGAGGAGTTGGCACCAAACCTTTTCAATCTACGTGTTTAAGAGGGAAAGTAAAAGCGATTTAATTGATATCTACCTTTACTTTCGAGACTGACTCTGACTTATAAAATGTTCGTCGTGCCAGGATGATTCCGCAAGGTGCAACCATCAGCTGTTCATTGTGAGTTTTACTGCGTGATATGATGACAGTCTTCTTATTTATCTTTCCTTCACCGCCATCCCGAGCGGCCTCGTGCTCGCGTTCCTCCACATCAGCCAATAGGAGGGCTCTCTCGGTAGTGTCGACTTCTCCTGTATCTCCAGATAAGATCACACTGGGGTCCAGGTGGAGGTTAGTGTGAGGTCGATTGAGGCGACGTCGAAGCCCAAATAAAGATGTATTTCGATCCTTGAAGGATTTGTACGCCTCAACATGTTCCTCTTTGCCGCATGTATCATGTCCAGGTTTGATGTCGTTGTTGCACGGTTGTGCTGGGCATTTGTTTGCCAGCAATGATTGGTGTGTTGGGCAGAATCGATCATTGACATTGTGAAGTGGTTGGTCGCAATATTTAAGTGTGGCGTCTGGGTTGAGTTCTTGGAGTTGTGTTTCGGACACGCTGCAGCAGAAATGGCCAATTGTTATGCCATCGGTCACCACGGCTCGCATGACTCAATGAATACGTTGATTTCATATGATGTTAATCACACAATATGTATATAAAAGGTGTGTGGAAGAGAGAGATGACAACGTACCCCTGGCTTCTTCGGGGCTTCCTGTTGGAGTGAATTCACAACAAATAGAACAAACATGGGATTGAAAATATGAACCTTCTTTTTCAATCCATGACAAATGTTCTTTCATCGCCTTGAAAAATCGGCGATTGTCTGAACCCTTGGACTCTCCCCTCAGTCGGACTCCGCGGGTGTTTGTGCATCTCATTAAACAGTGTATGTCGAGTCCAAGTGAGCAGACATTGTGACTTATCTTGCGTGAGAAGTGCACGTCTTTGAAAGTGTTAGGATACTCTGTTTTGACGGCCACGTGTGCTTGATTGTATATGCAGAAAATATTATAGATGCTGACCCTGGTGGAGTCGTGGTTGCAAACAAGGAGTGAGTTCGAGTTGGAAGGATACACGTTGATCAGTCAGTAACTCACACGCCCTGCATTTGTATGTGGTTGAAGTGGTCAGCAAGCCTATGCGTCATAAAGTAATGCTGCGTTACTTGAAAGTAATCTTGCGGCTGTCCTTCCTCAATAGTGTAGTATTCTCGATAATCCTCACGGCGTAAGTAGCAAGGAGTATACGTTGAGTTGCAATCTGAAATATTAAAGCAATTAAAACAGTAAAGTCATTATTAAGCCCATGACTTTGAGGCAGATGAAAGTTGTAGACTAACGGCGACAATAGCCAGTAAAATAATGTACGGTTTCAATGCCTTTAACATCAAACAAGTAACCGTAGGTCTTGGGCCTTGTCATGAGGCGTCTGTGTTTACCGGTATCTGGATCAATACATGTCAGGCAGTGTGTAGTTGGTGGCCGGAATGTGTTCTCAGGGATTATGAGACATTCGTCTTGGGGTCAATCTTTCGATGGAATTCCAAACTTATGAATCATTTTGGTGTCGTAGTAGCAGGTTGGGAGGTGTTTGTAGGTCAAGAGCCAAAGCCTGCCCCATGTGTCGGACGACTGAGCGGGGTCAAGACAATGAGATAGAAACTCGATGGGCCCATAATCATATTTAAACTTATGAGCCCCATTGTTCTTCTTCAGGACTTCCGCCGAAAGGGTGGTGAAAGATGTGAGCTGGCTCAGTGTGAGACTGTCGTAAGTGTCTGGATACAACTTCCGTATGCGCTCCATCAGCACTTTGACAAGCATTGCTGGAAGAGGGAATTCTGGAAAACCAGAAGATAGACGACATTGAGATGAGGTTCAATGAGAATAGATCATATCCTCATTATAATCAAACGTCGATTTTCCGTCGCATAACCGTTGTATTTTCCCATTGGGTATGGTGGGGGTACGGCCTCTCGATATGGTTTGAGGCATCTTCCAATGGATATACTCGACTTTTGGTAAATGGTACTAGTGAGCCATCTTCAAAAGTGATTTACTAATAATCGTAATTATGATCAATAGTAGCCATTTTCCCCTGTGGAGAAAAATCGACGGCTCTTCCAAAGTGATTTACGCGGCTTTGGGCAGTGGTGAAACACAATGTGTGTGTAGTATATCACTACGGACGGCGAGTGTGGCGATGAACGCTGAATGAGATGAAATAATATGCAGAATGTGATCTGCATGTCATGAGTATTTAATGGAAGATCGGCAAATATTAAAATACGAGAGGAGGTTGTAGTAGTATCCCACGCTGTCACACGCAGGTGACAGTCTTGCGGTTATGTATTACAAATACAGTAGATATATGTGAAATTCGACGAAAGAGTCAGGTCAGCCCGTGTCCCGCGGGATGTCCCAAAAAATTTCACGCCCCTGCGAATTCTCTGGATGACAAGGGTCCTTTACTCTTTTTGGGTGTTCACTTTTCTTTTTTACATTAATCACATCAAAGTAATCTTCACATATATAAATATATGTTTCATAGAGCTGCTTTCTGATCATTCCTTCTATCTTATCCTCTCTGTTTCACTCTTTACCAAAGCAGGACCTGCGCGTCATTATTTGTGAGAAACACAATAACTGCTGATATATTTTCCTAAAAACCTATTGAGAAAGAACTACTATAAAAGAACTTGTTTGAGCTCTACGGTTGTAATTCCTCACTCAAACATCTTTATCTTTTATCTCACTACCTTCCTACAGGTATTTCTCTTTCTCTATATCACTTATACGTGATCCAGGTTGATTAACCTTTAATCACGGTACTTGTGATACTATCAGCCCTTCCATCATTCCTTATTTCATCACATGGTGCGGGTGGCGGGCACACACACAATCACCCACAGCTAGTGGGTGACAGGCTGGGAAAGCCACCGTATTGAGCCAGATTTACCTGGCCTTGGTGGAGCTGCAACAACAATTGTTAACTTTAGGGTAGCTATTCCTAAAGTTTACGCAAACGGCTGCGAGTGCTCTTAGTGATCAAAGAAAAGAATTAGGCTGGGTTAAATCCCAGCCTAAATCATCCTTCTTCTCACTCTTCAAACAGCGCATTACGTAAACTCCAATATTTTCCAAACTTTTCCGAAATTTTTTCTCCTTTAATATAAAAAGAATTCCTTTTGGATTATAATAATTGATTTCCTTAAAAAAGAACAAAGAAAGATTTCGAAAAATGGACGTCCTCGCGAACGCAGCAGCCGCACTCCAAGCATTGACCCCCATAGGAAGCGCGTCCGCTTATCAGGGAGCGAACAGAGGATCCCCAGCCTCCGGTGGAGGCGTAGGGCATGGAGCTGGCTCCGAGCAGATAGGTGATCCTGCACCCAGTACGACGGATCGTATAGATCAGGGGGATAGTCAGAATGACTTGGTACTGAGATACCTTAATCGAGGGAAAAGCAACGAAGGTTTGGGCTATTCGTGTTAAGAATAGAATGAATCCCTACTGACCCCAGGCGTTCCTGACGGTTTTGACAGGGAGTTCCCGTCCGGTGGACAGGGAAGGCCGTACAGAAGCAGAAGCCACTGCCAGGCCGAAAGTCAACGAACACCTAGACCCAAGCTTATTAGGAGGAATCTCAGCCTCTCAGATCAAAGAATCCCTAGGGGCGGTTGCGGACGCGGAGGAGGTCGGGGAGAAACGTAATATTGCGGCTGCAGAGCAACGTGTGGATCATCCAATTGAAGAAGAGTTCAACCACCGCGGTATACTCGAAGAAGCAAAGAGGTATTGTCAATTAGACAGAGTAGACCAAGCAGCAAGCCTATTTACACGTTACGCAAAGGCGATCAGAGCGAAGGAAGGAAAAGAAGACAAGGAAGTTATCGATTTAACAAAGAGCACTCCGGCTCTGGGTGACTTTCAAACGACTGTCGAGCGAGGTTCATCTACCTTTATTCAAGGAGGAATTCAGTTCGACTTTAGCAAAGCACCGAACTCTGATCACCTTGGCTTACCAGCCTTCTTTCATAAAGCGTTGACCGATCTGCAAGGTACACTCCCCCTTACGATTTTCAATAAATCATGGCAGCAGGCTGCCAGCGACAACCACGTGGACTACAAAAAGAAGGATCAAGATTCGCACACCTATAGAGGTTACCCTTACGCAAGTGAGTGGTCCCAATCCAAATCGGATTGGGTCGACAATATGGAGGAGTTCATCGGTGCACTCGCGGCGTACGGTTTTCCAGGCCTATCAGATTCCTTCGAGATACATAGGAAGAAGGTGAATATGATTGCGAAGGAAAGAGGTTCATGGGTGGTAGCATTTACTTACGATTTAAGAATCAGGAAAGCGACCTTCGCCTTTAGAAATCCAGGAGTATCCGTCCCAAACCCTGCTATAGAACCGTTAGGACTAATTGACGAGATTTACCACAAGGTACAATCAAATGGCGACCTAATTTTCAAGGATAACCCGTACAGGAAAGGAGGGGAGAAAGAAGGGAGAAGCCCCTACGTCGACTTACCAGGCCCGCCTACTGCAAGCTATCAGGCGCAACCAAGAACAGGACCTTACAGGTACCAAAACAACAGAGGTTTCTACAGGAACAACAACGGGTATCAAGGGAGGAACTTTGACTCAAATTTGAGAGGGAAGCCCTATAATAGTAGAGAGAAGGGTAGGGAAAAAGATAAGAAAGAGTAGGTACCTACACAGATTCTTGAAACCTTGTTCCCCTAGAGAAGATCTTTTTTCCTGTGCTCAGCTTGTACACAGCGCCATTTTCACACCTCCTTTGCAATTGATACTTATTGTCTTGCCTGCTTAACCTTCTTTGCCGAATGAAAATTCTTCCCTTTTTCTTTCCGTGCTCCATTTCTCTCACCTCACACCTGCTATGAATCAAGTCATACATCCTTAAAACCCATTCCCAGGGAAGACCGTACGATTTCAACCATGGTCAGGAAAGGTAAAAGTGAGTTGAAACCAGACGCGGCAAAACAAGACGGTAGCAGAAGAGGTACCAATCCGGGGGGGCTTATATCAAGACCGGGACTCGGCAGGTGTAAAATACCAGCAGCAGATACGAGAATCCTAGGAGAGGAGCTGTGGCCCACAGCGGTGACGTGTGAAATGAATATTGAGGAATGGAGTAAGGCGTTAGAAAAGGCGGGTTTGTTAGAGAAGTACAGGGACGTACTAACAGGATTCAAGGAGGGTTTTGATCAAGGAATCCCAAAACATACTTTAGGGGACTATGATTGGTTCACTCCGCCTAACCACAACTCAGCAGCACTAGCGGAAGAGAAAATCAGTAAGAACATGAAGAAAGAAAAAGAACTAGGGAGGATCTACGGACCATTTACACACGAGGAGGTTCACAAGCGGTGTGGTTTCTTCAGAACTAACCCTCTAGGGGCAGTAGTGAACGCAGACGGATCTGTAAGGGCGATTAACGACTTATCCTTTCCAAGAAATGACAAAGAAATACCATCAGTAAACGACTTCGTGGACAAGGAAGACTTTCAAACGACCTGGGATGATTTTGCAAAGGTACAGAGATTTATGATAGGGTGCAACGAGGAAGTATCAGTAGCTATCTTTGATTGGGAAAAAGCGTACCGCCAAATCCCAACAAAATTAGATCAACAGCAATACATGATGATTCTGGACTCTGAAGGTAAGATTTGGAGAGATACGAGAATTGGTTTTGGAGGTGTAGCCGGATGTGGATCATTTGGACGACCGGCAGACGGGTGGAAGGAGATAATGAAATCAGAATTTGAGGTGATTGAAATCTTCCGCTGGGTAGATGACGCACTCTTCATCAAGAGAAAAGATACGGAACTGTCCATGAGACAAGTGGTGGATAGGAGTCGTGAGTTAGGAGTCATAACCAATGAAGAAAAATTTTCAGACTTCGGGATTGAGCAGAAATTCTTGGGTTTCATCTGGAACGGAAGAGAGAAAACTGTCAGATTACCAGAAGAGAAGTTGGAACAGAGGTTGAAACAGGTGAAAGAAGCATTAGATCGAAAAGAACCATTTTCTCTGAATGAAATCGAGGTACTCTGCGGAAGGCTAAACCATGTGTGCTTGATGCTCCCCCAACTCAAGTGCTACCTTTCTTCTCTGTACTTCATGAAAAGGAGCTGGTTTCATAAATACGCAAGGCAACACCTATCTTTCGACGCGAAGTTGGATTTGCTTCATTGGAAGTATACTTTGTCCACCTTTAAGCATACCCGCCTGTTGAGATTCGAAGAACCCATCGACATAGGTTGGGTCGGGGATGCATCTACATCGTATGGAGTCGGAGTAGTCCTGGGAAAGAATTGGTTCCAACTGAAGTTGAAAGATGGCTGGGAAGATTCCGGAGAGAAAAAGAGAGGCATTGCATGGCTTGAGACAGTGGCGGTGAGGATAGGCCTATGGCATATTGTAGGAAGAAAGGACTATACCAGAAAGACTATCATCGTGTGGACTGATAACACGACGACGGAAAACGCGATAAATAGCCGAAGATCTAGAGATTTCGAGGTGAACCTTGAATGGAAAAAGATACAAGAGATTCTGTTGAGGTGCGAAGTGAACATGGTAGCGAAACGAGTCATTTCAAAGTCAAACGGGGCAGACGGAATATCTAGGGGAGAAGGGGAAAAGTTCCACACTTTGGAAGAGTGTCACAGAGTCGTGACGAACATCCCCCTAGACCTACAGTGCTGCTTTCAGCAGAAGCCGCTGGATATGAGGTACGTGGAGTTTGACGATTTGAGTCATCAATTCCCAGGACTGGTTTGTACATGAGGTCCGAGGACTAGTTGTAGATACTAAGGAGAGCTTTTGAAATAATAATCAGTTGATGAAACATGGATTGTTTCAACAGGACAGACCCTGTAACAGGGGATGAAGTCACTCAACCCTGAAGTGAGTTAAATACTGAGAGCAAGGTATAGCCCAACCCTGTTCAGGAAAAAGAAAGTCCTTTCGTCGGAAGTCAACAAAGAACCTCTAAATGGATCAACCACCTAAGCGAGATCTCTCTGCGATAAAGCAACTCCTCTCCGATGGCCAGTCGAACAAGGAGCTCAGTATTCAACAGTCACACATGCTGAACGGGTGGAAGCTGAGCACTTTGCTATCATATAACGGGGCAGTAAAGAAGTTCTTGAAGTTCAAATCGGAGAAAAAAGAAATTTTCAAGCTACCAGCAACAAAAGAAGACATTTACGAATTTTGTTGCTGGGCAGGTAGAACAAGCGAAGGTCCATCGAAAGAAGATATACTAGGCTCAACCTTAGAAAAATACCTTCATGGATTAAAAGCGTGGCATCTTTTACACGACGAAGATTTCCCCAATCTGAAAGAGGAGAAAGTAAAATTACTAATAACAGCGTCGAAAAAGATTGATCTGAGAATGCCAAAGTCGGAGGGCAAGAAAGCGGTGAAATTGAGGCACCTGGAGGAGCTCTTGGTAGGATTGAACTTCAAGGTCCCGAAAGAGCTAGCGATTTTGGACACAGCCTTGTGTGCTTTTTGGAGCTTGGCAAGACTCGGAGAGTTAACTGGAGACAAGAACGACATATCAGAAATAATACTAAAATCAGACGTACAATTCGAGTTAGTAGAGGGGACTGAGGTGGCGAGAATAAAGTTGAGAGGGGCTAAGACAGCGAAGGTGGGGGAATTGCAGACGCTGCAGCTGAAGGCATGGAAGAACCCATTGTGCCCGGTGGCGGCGGTGAAAAGAAGGTTGGCATCCGACACACCAACCGACGCAGCCTTATTCAGTTTCATGGATAATGGGAAGTATACAGTGGTATTGAAAAGAATGGTTATCGATGTTTGCCAAAGAATTTGGTCAAAGAAGGAGAAGAGCGGTCTAACAGGACACTCCTTCAGGGTAGGAGGTGCATCATTACGACACGCGTTCGGTGTGTCAATTGAAGACATATGCAAGATAGGCAGGTGGAAATCTGAGGCATGGAGAGTTTACATAAAACCATATACGAAGTTAGATAAAGAGGAAGTTGAAAAAGTTTTGAATGAAATGAACAAATACAATATTGAGTAGGCAATAACGGGTACAATTAGAGAGATCACTGAGTTTGTAAAGGGTGGGTTTCGGTTTTCGAGACTCAGGCTTTACAACATGAGAGCAAGGAGATGAAAACCTCGTCCACTGCTTTAGATTCGTAACGAGAATCTATAGACTTTTCCAGAGATCCTCTCTAGTGTGCTCTTGAACCCTCGAGACTTTATCCTAATTCTTTTAAGCATTCCATGACTTCAATTCCCGGTATAGTTCCGTCAGTAGCTCGAAGCTCTTCAGCATAATTTAGGCTGGAATATAAACCCGCTATAGAGCTCTTCGGTCACTGAGTAACCGGTAAGATTGATGTTATGAGATTTATTGATCTAGAATCGGCCATTTGGGCCCTTCTGTCAATAAACAGGAAAGTCTTTAAGTTTAAGTGAGCAAAAGATGGCTCATTTAAAATTAAAGGAGGTTTCAAGAGAAACCCGAACGTCGGCAATCCTGGGCTTCGGCCGGGATTGCCTAGGGCCGGGGTGACCCTCTATTTTAGACTTAGCTAAGAAAGAGAAGAGCCCCGGCTTGAACACGCACACACTAGATCTGGATTACACAGATATTAGTGGATTGATGCTTACCGGAGAAGGCACGACGTAGGTGGGCGCTGTCCACGTTTACGCGTAATGCAGTTGTTGGAAGTGCAGTTAGCGTAAAAGCCTTTACCCTTTGTGCACGTAAAGTAGAGTATCATAGTTTTGAGACCAAATTCGAATCTGGCTGAGCCAAAAGGCTCAGCCTGATAAATTAAAAACCAATGGGTGGTTTAAGCCTTGACCGAACCAAGCACCAGTTGAGCAAGGCGCCGTAGCTTGAACCATCTAAGGCAGGATACGGAAACCCCTGATGGAAGGAAAGAGCTTTTACGCATTAAGAGAATAAGGATAGGGGGGAGAGAAGAGATCTTCCCCCTCATCCTTCTTCTCACTCTTCAAACAGCGCATTACGTAAACTCCAATATTTTCCAAACTTTTCCGAAATTTTTTCTCCTTTAATATAAAAAGAATTCCTTTTGGATTATAATAATTGATTTCCTTAAAAAAGAACAAAGAAAGATTTCGAAAACCATCCCACCCGCCCTGCAAAGAAGATAGATGACGAGGTTGTGAGATGAAAACCTCGTCCACTGCTTTAGATTCGTAACGAGAATCTATAGACTTTTCCAGAGATCCTCTCTAGTGTGCTCTTGAACCCTCGAGACTTTATCCTAATTCTTTTAAGCATTCCATGACTTCAATTCCCGGTATAGTTCCGTCAGTAGCTCGAAGCTCTTCAGCATAATTTAGGCTGGAATATAAACCCGCTATAGAGCTCTTCGGTCACTGAGTAACCGGTAAGATTGATGTTATGAGATTTATTGATCTAGAATCGGCCATTTGGGCCCTTCTGTCAATAAACAGGAAAGTCTTTAAGTTTAAGTGAGCAAAAGATGGCTCATTTAAAATTAAAGGAGGTTTCAAGAGAAACCCGAACGTCGGCAATCCTGGGCTTCGGCCGGGATTGCCTAGGGCCGGGGTGACCCTCTATTTTAGACTTAGCTAAGAAAGAGAAGAGCCCCGGCTTGAACACGCACACACTAGATCTGGATTACACAGATATTAGTGGATTGATGCTTACCGGAGAAGGCACGACGTAGGTGGGCGCTGTCCACGTTTACGCGTAATGCAGTTGTTGGAAGTGCAGTTAGCGTAAAAGCCTTTACCCTTTGTGCACGTAAAGTAGAGTATCATAGTTTTGAGACCAAATTCGAATCTGGCTGAGCCAAAAGGCTCAGCCTGATAAATTAAAAACCAATGGGTGGTTTAAGCCTTGACCGAACCAAGCACCAGTTGAGCAAGGCGCCGTAGCTTGAACCATCTAAGGCAGGATACGGAAACCCCTGATGGAAGGAAAGAGCTTTTACGCATTAAGAGAATAAGGATAGGGGGGGAGAGAAGAGATCTTCCCCCTCATCCTTCTTCTCACTCTTCAAACAGCGCATTACGTAAACTCCAATATTTTCCAAACTTTTCCGAAATTTTTTCTCCTTTAATATAAAAGAATTCCTTTTGGATTATAATAATTGATTTCCTTAAAAAAGAACAAAGAAAGATTTCGAAAAATGGACGTCCTCGCGAACGCAGCAGCCGCACTCCAAGCATTGACCCCCATAGGAAGCGCGTCCGCTTATCAGGGAGCGAACAGAGGATCCCCAGCCTCCGGTGGAGGCGTAGGGCATGGAGCTGGCTCCGAGCAGATAGGTGATCCTGCACCCAGTACGACGGATCGTATAGATCAGGGGGATAGTCAGAATGACTTGGTACTGAGATACCTTAATCGAGGGAAAAGCAACGAAGGTTTGGGCTATTCGTGTTAAGAATAGAATGAATCCCTACTGACCCCAGGCGTTCCTGACGGTTTTGACAGGGAGTTCCCGTCCGGTGGACAGGGAAGGCCGTACAGAAGCAGAAGCCACTGCCAGGCCGAAAGTCAACGAACACCTAGACCCAAGCTTATTAGGAGGAATCTCAGCCTCTCAGATCAAAGAATCCCTAGGGGCGGTTGCGGACGCGGAGGAGGTCGGGGAGAAACGTAATATTGCGGCTGCAGAGCAACGTGTGGATCATCCAATTGAAGAAGAGTTCAACCACCGCGGTATACTCGAAGAAGCAAAGAGGTATTGTCAATTAGACAGAGTAGACCAAGCAGCAAGCCTATTTACACGTTACGCAAAGGCGATCAGAGCGAAGGAAGGAAAAGAAGACAAGGAAGTTATCGATTTAACAAAGAGCACTCCGGCTCTGGGTGACTTTCAAACGACTGTCGAGCGAGGTTCATCTACCTTTATTCAAGGAGGAATTCAGTTCGACTTTAGCAAAGCACCGAACTCTGATCACCTTGGCTTACCAGCCTTCTTTCATAAAGCGTTGACCGATCTGCAAGGTACACTCCCCCTTACGATTTTCAATAAATCATGGCAGCAGGCTGCCAGCGACAACCACGTGGACTACAAAAAGAAGGATCAAGATTCGCACACCTATAGAGGTTACCCTTACGCAAGTGAGTGGTCCCAATCCAAATCGGATTGGGTCGACAATATGGAGGAGTTCATCGGTGCACTCGCGGCGTACGGTTTTCCAGGCCTATCAGATTCCTTCGAGATACATAGGAAGAAGGTGAATATGATTGCGAAGGAAAGAGGTTCATGGGTGGTAGCATTTACTTACGATTTAAGAATCAGGAAAGCGACCTTCGCCTTTAGAAATCCAGGAGTATCCGTCCCAAACCCTGCTATAGAACCGTTAGGACTAATTGACGAGATTTACCACAAGGTACAATCAAATGGCGACCTAATTTTCAAGGATAACCCGTACAGGAAAGGAGGGGAGAAAGAAGGGAGAAGCCCCTACGTCGACTTACCAGGCCCGCCTACTGCAAGCTATCAGGCGCAACCAAGAACAGGACCTTACAGGTACCAAAACAACAGAGGTTTCTACAGGAACAACAACGGGTATCAAGGGAGGAACTTTGACTCAAATTTGAGAGGGAAGCCCTATAATAGTAGAGAGAAGGGTAGGGAAAAAGATAAGAAAGAGTAGGTACCTACACAGATTCTTGAAACCTTGTTCCCCTAGAGAAGATCTTTTTTCCTGTGCTCAGCTTGTACACAGCGCCATTTTCACACCTCCTTTGCAATTGATACTTATTGTCTTGCCTGCTTAACCTTCTTTGCCGAATGAAAATTCTTCCCTTTTTCTTTCCGTGCTCCATTTCTCTCACCTCACACCTGCTATGAATCAAGTCATACATCCTTAAAACCCATTCCCAGGGAAGACCGTACGATTTCAACCATGGTCAGGAAAGGTAAAAGTGAGTTGAAACCAGACGCGGCAAAACAAGACGGTAGCAGAAGAGGTACCAATCCGGGGGGGCTTATATCAAGACCGGGACTCGGCAGGTGTAAAATACCAGCAGCAGATACGAGAATCCTAGGAGAGGAGCTGTGGCCCACAGCGGTGACGTGTGAAATGAATATTGAGGAATGGAGTAAGGCGTTAGAAAAGGCGGGTTTGTTAGAGAAGTACAGGGACGTACTAACAGGATTCAAGGAGGGTTTTGATCAAGGAATCCCAAAACATACTTTAGGGGACTATGATTGGTTCACTCCGCCTAACCACAACTCAGCAGCACTAGCGGAAGAGAAAATCAGTAAGAACATGAAGAAAGAAAAAGAACTAGGGAGGATCTACGGACCATTTACACACGAGGAGGTTCACAAGCGGTGTGGTTTCTTCAGAACTAACCCTCTAGGGGCAGTAGTGAACGCAGACGGATCTGTAAGGGCGATTAACGACTTATCCTTTCCAAGAAATGACAAAGAAATACCATCAGTAAACGACTTCGTGGACAAGGAAGACTTTCAAACGACCTGGGATGATTTTGCAAAGGTACAGAGATTTATGATAGGGTGCAACGAGGAAGTATCAGTAGCTATCTTTGATTGGGAAAAAGCGTACCGCCAAATCCCAACAAAATTAGATCAACAGCAATACATGATGATTCTGGACTCTGAAGGTAAGATTTGGAGAGATACGAGAATTGGTTTTGGAGGTGTAGCCGGATGTGGATCATTTGGACGACCGGCAGACGGGTGGAAGGAGATAATGAAATCAGAATTTGAGGTGATTGAAATCTTCCGCTGGGTAGATGACGCACTCTTCATCAAGAGAAAAGATACGGAACTGTCCATGAGACAAGTGGTGGATAGGAGTCGTGAGTTAGGAGTCATAACCAATGAAGAAAAATTTTCAGACTTCGGGATTGAGCAGAAATTCTTGGGTTTCATCTGGAACGGAAGAGAGAAAACTGTCAGATTACCAGAAGAGAAGTTGGAACAGAGGTTGAAACAGGTGAAAGAAGCATTAGATCGAAAAGAACCATTTTCTCTGAATGAAATCGAGGTACTCTGCGGAAGGCTAAACCATGTGTGCTTGATGCTCCCCCAACTCAAGTGCTACCTTTCTTCTCTGTACTTCATGAAAAGGAGCTGGTTTCATAAATACGCAAGGCAACACCTATCTTTCGACGCGAAGTTGGATTTGCTTCATTGGAAGTATACTTTGTCCACCTTTAAGCATACCCGCCTGTTGAGATTCGAAGAACCCATCGACATAGGTTGGGTCGGGGATGCATCTACATCGTATGGAGTCGGAGTAGTCCTGGGAAAGAATTGGTTCCAACTGAAGTTGAAAGATGGCTGGGAAGATTCCGGAGAGAAAAAGAGAGGCATTGCATGGCTTGAGACAGTGGCGGTGAGGATAGGCCTATGGCATATTGTAGGAAGAAAGGACTATACCAGAAAGACTATCATCGTGTGGACTGATAACACGACGACGGAAAACGCGATAAATAGCCGAAGATCTAGAGATTTCGAGGTGAACCTTGAATGGAAAAAGATACAAGAGATTCTGTTGAGGTGCGAAGTGAACATGGTAGCGAAACGAGTCATTTCAAAGTCAAACGGGGCAGACGGAATATCTAGGGGAGAAGGGGAAAAGTTCCACACTTTGGAAGAGTGTCACAGAGTCGTGACGAACATCCCCCTAGACCTACAGTGCTGCTTTCAGCAGAAGCCGCTGGATATGAGGTACGTGGAGTTTGACGATTTGAGTCATCAATTCCCAGGACTGGTTTGTACATGAGGTCCGAGGACTAGTTGTAGATACTAAGGAGAGCTTTTGAAATAATAATCAGTTGATGAAACATGGATTGTTTCAACAGGACAGACCCTGTAACAGGGGATGAAGTCACTCAACCCTGAAGTGAGTTAAATACTGAGAGCAAGGTATAGCCCAACCCTGTTCAGGAAAAAGAAAGTCCTTTCGTCGGAAGTCAACAAAGAACCTCTAAATGGATCAACCACCTAAGCGAGATCTCTCTGCGATAAAGCAACTCCTCTCCGATGGCCAGTCGAACAAGGAGCTCAGTATTCAACAGTCACACATGCTGAACGGGTGGAAGCTGAGCACTTTGCTATCATATAACGGGGCAGTAAAGAAGTTCTTGAAGTTCAAATCGGAGAAAAAAGAAATTTTCAAGCTACCAGCAACAAAAGAAGACATTTACGAATTTTGTTGCTGGGCAGGTAGAACAAGCGAAGGTCCATCGAAAGAAGATATACTAGGCTCAACCTTAGAAAAATACCTTCATGGATTAAAAGCGTGGCATCTTTTACACGACGAAGATTTCCCCAATCTGAAAGAGGAGAAAGTAAAATTACTAATAACAGCGTCGAAAAAGATTGATCTGAGAATGCCAAAGTCGGAGGGCAAGAAAGCGGTGAAATTGAGGCACCTGGAGGAGCTCTTGGTAGGATTGAACTTCAAGGTCCCGAAAGAGCTAGCGATTTTGGACACAGCCTTGTGTGCTTTTTGGAGCTTGGCAAGACTCGGAGAGTTAACTGGAGACAAGAACGACATATCAGAAATAATACTAAAATCAGACGTACAATTCGAGTTAGTAGAGGGGACTGAGGTGGCGAGAATAAAGTTGAGAGGGGCTAAGACAGCGAAGGTGGGGGAATTGCAGACGCTGCAGCTGAAGGCATGGAAGAACCCATTGTGCCCGGTGGCGGCGGTGAAAAGAAGGTTGGCATCCGACACACCAACCGACGCAGCCTTATTCAGTTTCATGGATAATGGGAAGTATACAGTGGTATTGAAAAGAATGGTTATCGATGTTTGCCAAAGAATTTGGTCAAAGAAGGAGAAGAGCGGTCTAACAGGACACTCCTTCAGGGTAGGAGGTGCATCATTACGACACGCGTTCGGTGTGTCAATTGAAGACATATGCAAGATAGGCAGGTGGAAATCTGAGGCATGGAGAGTTTACATAAAACCATATACGAAGTTAGATAAAGAGGAAGTTGAAAAAGTTTTGAATGAAATGAACAAATACAATATTGAGTAGGCAATAACGGGTACAATTAGAGAGATCACTGAGTTTGTAAAGGGTGGGTTTCGGTTTTCGAGACTCAGGCTTTACAACATGAGAGCAAGGAGATGAAAACCTCGTCCACTGCTTTAGATTCGTAACGAGAATCTATAGACTTTTCCAGAGATCCTCTCTAGTGTGCTCTTGAACCCTCGAGACTTTATCCTAATTCTTTTAAGCATTCCATGACTTCAATTCCCGGTATAGTTCCGTCAGTAGCTCGAAGCTCTTCAGCATAATTTAGGCTGGAATATAAACCCGCTATAGAGCTCTTCGGTCACTGAGTAACCGGTAAGATTGATGTTATGAGATTTATTGATCTAGAATCGGCCATTTGGGCCCTTCTGTCAATAAACAGGAAAGTCTTTAAGTTTAAGTGAGCAAAAGATGGCTCATTTAAAATTAAAGGAGGTTTCAAGAGAAACCCGAACGTCGGCAATCCTGGGCTTCGGCCGGGATTGCCTAGGGCCGGGGTGACCCTCTATTTTAGACTTAGCTAAGAAAGAGAAGAGCCCCGGCTTGAACACGCACACACTAGATCTGGATTACACAGATATTAGTGGATTGATGCTTACCGGAGAAGGCACGACGTAGGTGGGCGCTGTCCACGTTTACGCGTAATGCAGTTGTTGGAAGTGCAGTTAGCGTAAAAGCCTTTACCCTTTGTGCACGTAAAGTAGAGTATCATAGTTTTGAGACCAAATTCGAATCTGGCTGAGCCAAAAGGCTCAGCCTGATAAATTAAAAACCAATGGGTGGTTTAAGCCTTGACCGAACCAAGCACCAGTTGAGCAAGGCGCCGTAGCTTGAACCATCTAAGGCAGGATACGGAAACCCCTGATGGAAGGAAAGAGCTTTTACGCATTAAGAGAATAAGGATAGGGGGGGAGAGAAGAGATCTTCCCCCTCATCCTTCTTCTCACTCTTCAAACAGCGCATTACGTAAACTCCAATATTTTCCAAACTTTTCCGAAATTTTTTCTCCTTTAATATAAAAAGAATTCCTTTTGGATTATAATAATTGATTTCCTTAAAAAAGAACAAAGAAAGATTTCGAAAACCATCCCACCCGCCCTGCAAAGAAGATAGATGACGAGGTTGTGAGATGAAAACCTCGTCCACTGCTTTAGATTCGTAACGAGAATCTATAGACTTTTCCAGAGATCCTCTCTAGTGTGCTCTTGAACCCTCGAGACTTTATCCTAATTCTTTTAAGCATTCCATGACTTCAATTCCCGGTATAGTTCCGTCAGTAGCTCGAAGCTCTTCAGCATAATTTAGGCTGGAATATAAACCCGCTATAGAGCTCTTCGGTCACTGAGTAACCGGTAAGATTGATGTTATGAGATTTATTGATCTAGAATCGGCCATTTGGGCCCTTCTGTCAATAAACAGGAAAGTCTTTAAGTTTAAGTGAGCAAAAGATGGCTCATTTAAAATTAAAGGAGGTTTCAAGAGAAACCCGAACGTCGGCAATCCTGGGCTTCGGCCGGGATTGCCTAGGGCCGGGGTGACCCTCTATTTTAGACTTAGCTAAGAAAGAGAAGAGCCCCGGCTTGAACACGCACACACTAGATCTGGATTACACAGATATTAGTGGATTATTTCATCACATGGTGCGGGTGGCGGGCACACACACAATCACCCACAGCTAGTGGGTGACAGGCTGGGAAAGCCACCGTATTGAGCCAGATTTACCTGGCCTTGGTGGAGCTGCAACAACAATTGTTAACTTTAGGGTAGCTATTCCTAAAGTTTACGCAAACGGCTGCGAGTGCTCTTAGTGATCAAAGAAAAGAATTAGGCTGGGTTAAATCCCAGCCTAAAGATTTTGTAAGAGCATCCGCACTTGTGCGGTAAATCAGGTGCGGTAAGGTTACAAAGTTAGTCATTTTTACCTTACCGTACAAGCGGGTACCACAAAAGACACTGAATCTTACCGCAAACGAGTGCTGCCATAATCCCCCGTAGAGATTGACGGTTGTGGGTTTTGGCCTGGATTAAGGTCAAATTTAAATAATCCGTGGGTTCAAAGACATGATTGCTGGTGCTCTTATGGTGAATTATACAGAGTTTGACACAAAGACGGGTTCATAAATCATAATTTTCAGTCGCAAACTTTCAAATTGACCTCCTCGTGGTAAAGTCCAGATATCAATACAGGTGATATTTGTTTAAAAGACTTTCACTTTTACGCAAAACAGCTCAACACCCTTCTGTCTTGATAATTTGTTGAACATAAGAGAAGCCAAATTATCATTCAAGCAAGTAACAATATCATCATGGCCTCTCAGATCGATTACGAGAAAGAATATATCAGTGATTCAGGGAAACGATGGAAGCCGTCAGGAAGTTAGTACTATCCATACAACATTTATAGCTCGACCTGCTACGAATTGCTGATTGAATTCATCCCCTATGGTATAGTCCGTGGTCTTTTTCCACTCGAAGCAACACCGGGTATGATTTCAATGTTAGCTGGCAAACCGAATCCGGAAACCTTTCCATTTCAGTCAATTTCAGTTACTCTCAAATCACCAGTAACTAGTAACTCAGACGGAAGTTCAGTGGTACCAGAAGTGTTAACAATCGCAGATCGAGATCTAGATGAAGCTTTACAATATGGACCTACTTCTGGTATTAATTCATTCGTCTCCTGGATCATTGGATTACAACAGCTTAGTCATCGACGGGGAGATCCAAAGGAAGAAGGTTGGAGAAACATCGATTGGATCAGGTAGTCAAGAATTGATGTACAAGGTCAGCTGGGATGTTTATAAATTCATGCATATCTTATTTCGAATACCGACTGATTTCTGAGGTTCGAAAACCGTACGTCTCCTATAGGCATTTTCGGCAATATGCAACCGGGACGATACTATCTTGGTGGAAACTCCAGCTTATGCGTATGTGCACATCAAAAACAACCCAGACCAATTGCTTCAAAATGAAACTCATATGTAACCGACCCATCGTACAGAGGGGTGTTGGGGCTTTTGAGACCACTAGAATCGAACCTGATAGGTCATTCCTCTTGTCTTCAAGTATGAACTTTGAGCATATATTGATGATTTCGTGATTGGTGAGAACAGAAATTCCTTCGGATGAATATGGTATCAAAGATTCAGACTTACATTCAATTCTAGAGAATTGGTATACAGATGAAAAGACCAAGTCTATGAAATTTCCAAAGGTAGTCTATACATGGTTCGTCAATGATGACTGAAAAATTCTCATGAGCTGATCACTATCACACACTATCATAACTTATCTGGCTGATGATTCTTCATGGCTATTCCATTCGTTCACCAGTCCAACTGGGTCCAATCCTACTGGTGCTTCAGCTTCTCTTCCCAGGAAGCAAAGTATCTTGGCCCTGATTCGCAAGTTCAAGTTGTTGATCATGGAGGATGATGCGTATTTCTATCTTCATTTCGATCGACCTAATCGTGCGCCGAGTTACTTTGAACTAGAGAAGAGTGACGGAGGCGAGCGGGGTCGAGTCATCCGGTTTGACAGTTTGAGGTCAGTCATTCCAATGATTGATTTCCTTTGGAATGCACTGCTAAATTTTTATGATGTTGATTGGACTTTAGTAAAGTCTTGTCATCGGGTGAGTTTCACTTTCCGGCGTCATCTGACCAACATAATGCAATGAGTCCTAAAACAATCGGAGTATAGGTATGCGTTTGGGATTCGTTACAGGACCGATCCCAATCATGAACGTCATTGGTAGGTTATATTCACATGATCCACTCAGATTCGCACCGCATGGCACGATCTGACAAACAAAGACTTACTTCACAAGACCTTCACACGTCTAACACGAATCTGCAAACCCCAAGTTTGACACAAGTGATCGCATACAAACTTCTGAACCAGTTGGGGTTATGATGGATTTATCGCACACTGTGATCGTGTAGCTGCTTTCTATGCACACAAACTTCAAGTCGTTGAAGCAGCTGCTAGAAAACATCTCGAAGGTCTCGCTGATTGGGATCGACCAAGGGCTGGAATGTTCCTTTGGTTTAAACTTAGGATCGCTAAGCTAGGTGAAGAAGAGAATGCTTGTTCAAAGGCTTTGATTGCCACAACAGCCCTTAGAAATGGCGTGCTTGCTGTACCGGGATATGTATGATCAAGATTCACTTCCAAATTTGACAAACTATGAGACACAAGATATTGATTAGTGTTTGATATCTAGGAATTTATGCCCAGTGGTCGTAAAACTGTGTATGTTCGGACAAGCTTTAGCTTGATCGATGAGGAGACAGCCGATGAGGTAAGAATTTCATCATCTAGACTTCTTGGAATTCGCGTGACTCGATTTTTTCTTTTCATGTAGGGATTTCGTCGGTTGGCAAGTGCGATCAAAGAAGCGAGAAAAGAGATAGGATTAGATGCCTAAGTTCAAAAAATCCTATGAGGAAGTTTTACTTCCACTTGCTCTTTATTCACTTGTAGATGGTTCCATATCCAAAACCATTGGGATACTTTAGAATTTTGTGGACCTTCTTTAGAACATAAAGCATTCGTCCGTTTCACGAGCAATGTTAGCTGCATGTAATCGGATCGGAATGGATTCGTCTTACCGATTTCGATATGCTGCTGTTCGCACGAGCCATATACATGAGGCCTGTGTAGTGTGGCTATGTGAGTGATCCGAATTCTAGGGAGAACATATTGTGTCATTGCAAATCAATGCCATGACTCGCACGACTCTACACTATGAAGACGTTCATGAGTTATACGAATCGTTAAATTCTGAATTTCGAATACATGTCTAGGTACATCTTCATCTCATCGACAGGGAAAGATCATGTCAATGATATTATTTCGCAATAAGCAACATCCTCAACATCCTCAAGCGTATTAGTTTTGATGAAAACGATGTTTTACATCTACGTCATCGTGCCTACCGCTAGCTATCCCTTCTCTAGAAGGTTTGAACAAAGACATCCCCACATCTTCAGGACCGTCACAATATACATGTTTCTTTGTAGGGTTCGGGTTAGCGAGGTACTTCTGTGTGTCCCCAACTAGAAAACTAATATTACATGTCCTAAAAATGTGGTCAGGGTCTTTGGCATTTTTGATGCAGATTTTTCGAGGTTTAAGCCTCTCAATCTCTTGACCTGATCCCCTCATAACGCTTGATTACCTTGGGGCTGTGACTTCAAGCAGGGCAGTAGGGTATTGTGCTGGTCATAGAAGGACTTTTAGTGTAACGACGAGGATTAAGGCGATAAGTGGAAATGATACGCTTGGGATGCGAGAAGGGGAGTGATAATTGCCTACAAAGGTAGTCGGGATGAATGAATCTAAGAATTGGTTGAGTGGCGACTTCCATACCATATCTGGCAAATTTCAAATCGCGTGTTAGTGCCAAGAGGCGGTGAATCGATATCGGTGTTCTTGCAATTCATTCCAACTTCCTGCGAAATTGTCCGTTGATTGATACCAATTTCGTGAATGGATTATGAAGTTTCTTGATGTAGCAGCTTTGATGCCAAGTGTTGAACTGGGGCTTTCATTGATATTGTGTAGTTGCAGGTTGCGTAGTTCGATCAACAATCTAAGGTGAGTAAATCCTCCACACATTGCTTTCCTTCAAAGGAATCGAGTGCTTCTAGGCATTTGATTCAACTACTCAATTCCCCTAATCCGGCTTTTTGCTATTTGAAAATTATCTTAAAATATCAGATGCAAGACATCAAAAGAGCTCTCAATATTCGAACGTGAAGACCGACACTTTGTGAAATAATCTCAGGAGAATAACTCACTTTTACAATCTTTTCTACTCATCAAACTAAAACATTCAATTCGACATAAGCCTATAGGCCATGGCCCAAGAGATTGACTATGAAAACAAATTCTTCAGTAAATCTGGCAAAGGATGGAAAAATTCAGGAAGTAAGTGAATTGTACTCAAGTATTAGAGAGAAAGCTGATTCTAAAGGATTTCATTACTTCAATTTCAGTACGTGGCTTGATGTCCTTTGAACAAGCTGAAGGTATGATCAGCTTTTTGGCAGGAAAGCCAGACCCAGCAACCTTTCCGTTCGAATCAATCAAATTCACTCTTAAGCAACACATCGACTACAGACCGGGACCCGATCAATTGGTTCCCGAAGTCTTGGAAATGAAGGAGGTAGAACTGGATGCGGCTCTTCAATACGCTAATACTTCGGGTATTCCTGCCTTGTTATCTTGGTTCATTGGTTTACAAAAACTTAGTCATCACCGTGGTGATCACAAACAAGAAGGTTGGAGATGCTCAGTTGGTACAGGTAGCCAAGAATTGATGCATAGGGTCAATCTTTTTTGCTTGTGATCTATTGTGAAAGAATGTAGCTGACTTTGATGCACTGAATGGTGCGTATCACTTATAGGCCTTTCAAGCGATTTGTGACTCCGATGATAGTATATTGCTCGAGACTCCTACCTATGCGTACGTATGTACATTGTCAATCCAAACTCTCATGATATGCTAAACTTATTGAAGTCGTCATGACTCATGACATCCCTTATGTAGAGGTGTCCTGGGTTTTCTACGACCTCTTGGGGCTAACTTGATAGGTCTCTTACAATATAAATCTCTTATAACCTTTATCTCTAACTGAATTTATGCATCTAACACTCTCATATTACTTTAGAGCTTCCAACGGACGCCGATGGCATCATGGATCAACCCTTGCAATCTATCCTAGAAAACTGGCACACGGATCAAAAGACCAAGTCATTAAAGTTTCCCAAGGCGATATATACCTGGTGCGCTACTCTCTGACTTCAATCTCAAACTCCGAGACTTGAGGCAGCCCTGACTGATCATTCATGGGTTTGGATATTCTCCTTTCGAAACTCAGTCCAACAGGTTCTAATCCTACCGGTGCCACAGCCTCTCTAGATAGAAAAAAGAAGATACTAAGTTTGATTAGGAAATTCGACTTGCTATTGTTGGAAGATGATGCATATTACTATCTGCATTTCGATCCTCCAAACCGTGCTCCGAGTTATTTTGAACTTGAAAAGAGTGAAGGAGGTCAAATTGGAAGAGTTCTCAGATTTGACACGATGAGGTAATTACTTTCTCAAAACTTACTTGGAAGAAGCTAAGCTCATTGATTTTGTGATGTTTTTCTCTATTGACGCTCTTTCCCAAAGTAAAATAATGTCCCCTGGTTAGTCCATCATCTGATGAATTTATAGCTCATTTAAGCCTTCGGTGGATTGACCAAGCCGTTCAAATCTTAGGTATGCGATTGGGATTCGTCACAGGTCCGGCCAAGATATTAGACATGATGGGTAGGTAGATTCTCATCATGTGATCTTTCTGTGGAATTATGCCTGATATTATTGGTGTTTTTATAAGATCTTCAAACGGCAAGCATTAACATGCAAACTTCGACCTTCACTCAAGCCATCGCATTCAAGGTCTTATCTCATTGGGGTTATGAAAGATTTTTTGATCATTGTCATAGCGTGGCTAAACTGTACGAAAGAAAGTCTCAAAGTATCGAAAAAGCCGCAAGGAGGCATTTAGATGGTTTAGCTGATTGGAGTCGCCCTCGAGCTGGAATGTTTTTGTGGTTAAAGCTTGAAATTGCTAAAGCAGGTGAAGAAGCAAAGACAGATTCTAAGGCGTTGATGATGTCCATCGCTTTGAGGAATGGGATACTGGCTGTCCCAGGATGTGTATGTTGATTCACACTATTCTTTTTCTCAACTTGAGCTGATAATCATTATTGTTCTTTTCAGGAATTTATGCCTAGCGGTAAAAATACAGTTTATGTACGGATTAGCTTCAGTGCGGTTGACGAAAAAACTGCCGATGAAGTAAGTGATCTTTCATTGATGAACCCCCTTCAGTTATGAAAGTTGAAGTTTCTTTCTTGCTTCGTTTGCTTAGGGGCTCGGCAGATTGGCACGTACGATCAGAGAAGCAAGGAAAGAAATAGGATTGGATTCTTAAATCTTGCAAAAACACAGTTGTACCGCTTGAATCAAGTCTAAGCCAGGACTAACGCGCTTCCTTATCTTGTTTTCTTGTTTCATACTACCTAGACTTGTGCAAAAATGAGGTTTTCAAACCTTGAATCCTGCTCTGCCCTCCGCACACATCTTTCTGAGTCTCAGAAATTTGTTTTGATGAGTGCGAAAAAAGTCTGCCAAGGAAATCTTTACATTCTAGTATTACAATGTTAATTCGTCAGTACTGTTACAATAGCTTGAAGACTGTCACTAAGTGCCGGTAGGTCAAGGATTGATGGCTTGAAAAGGAAAGATACGTCGGCGTGTTCAGCAATCACCACGGCTATAAAGTCGAATACAATTGATGTCATAAGTACAAACCGAACACAAGCTGAAATAGAAAATATACACCCAAGTATCACGTCCGGTAGGTTTTTTGAGATGCCAAAAGTGAGGAGGAAGTGAAAGAAGAACTATGCTAGTGTTGATTGGCGATGCTTTGTTGCGGGCGATGTCCAGCGCCTCAGTAGTTGCGAACCAGATGACAAAAAGTATGTGGTCAAGTTTTACAGTCAAAAAAGCATCCTCGTGTTGTCTGCAGGAAATAGTTTTTCTATAAAAGGACGCGTCAGACATCAAAACTAAGACAGGTACACAACAAGGTCATTAGGAGTTGTCATGCTCACCGTCATCTGATATCTCGGAGCGAGTAAAAAGACACATTTTCGCTTTTCGATCTCTTTTGCGCCGTTCGGCATTGAGGTTGTAGCCACCTGACTCGCCAGTGAAATCATGATTTTCAGGTATCGCTTGCATCGTTTGGAATAGCCAATAACATCCCATGAGGAATAGGCCGATGGCGAAGCCGCATAATGACAGTGTTAAATTTGCTGGAAGGACTAAGGCGGATGTCATGGTGCTATTGCAAAGATCGCGGTCGACAAACGTTGATGAGCCGATTTGGGGCGAAAGAGAACAAATTGGTTTGAATAGCTTACGAAGCATGTGTGTAGGGCAATTGTCGAGCCAGGTGTGACGGTAAAGTGATATCGAGGATCATGTTCTTGCTACTTGATGATGACAAAGGCGAGAGTAGATGTTATTGACAGAAACCAAAAGGCGTTGAGATATGAGATCAAAAGAGGAAACCCGAAAATGCTGATTGTGAATTGGCGATGGTTGGAGGTTTGAAGAGAGCCTACGAGGGCAAGTTTGCCCGATCAATCAGTCAACTAACTGATTGCTCCTATCATGTATTGTACGGCCAGCCGATGAAACTTGTCAAATCGAGAAAATTGGGTGTGCTGAGCCTAAGTTCAGACTGACTAGTCAAAGAAGACGGAGAGAGAGATCGAAATCAACTAAAGTTGTATGACGATTGCACCAATCAGGACGATATCGGGCCAGTCAGACACACGACTCTGTGGAGAAAGCTAACTCGAGAGCTTATCAACAACGACAGATTTAATTTGTCGAGCAAGCATTCTCTCCAAAACTACTGGTGTCACTAGATCATATAGCACGTCGACCGCGCCTCGGTAGCTCAGCAGTGTATGAAGCTCGTTAACGACGAATCGATTGCCCTGAATTGAAACCCCTTTATCATCTTATCCATGTTCTGATGGGCGATCTTTGTGCATGTCTTCCTGTGGTTACCGAAGTTGAACTTTGTAAATCGTAAAAGGGTCTTCTTGATTAAAGACCACACCGTTCCTTCTCAATCGCTCTGCAAGTTCCATCAGTCCTAAACATCATCATCATCATCACCATCATCTGTTAAGTAAACGATCGACCTACAAAAGTTCTCTTTTTAGCAGTTAATTCTGTAAGTTGTCCTCCTGTCAATTTGCATCTCTTGAGTTCCATAACTTCAGAACGTCCTTAACCCTCGGAACGATAAATAACAGCAACGTGTATCTCTCAAGCCCAGAAAGTATAACACTTCAAGCCACAAAACATGCCTCGCAGACGTAATTCCGCCCCTACTTCTTTACTTCTGGTGTCACCGACCAAGCCTTTGATTCGGGGGGCACCCAAGTTTGTCATCCCTTCACCACCTTCCACCCAAGCAATCCACTTGGCCGAACACCATCGATCAAAGCGCTTCGAAACCAAGACCAACGTTGGACCACTGAAGGAAATGCCCAAGTTAGAATTCCCTGTCGGTGTATATGGATTTAGCCCCACCAATACGACACCCACCAATCCGAATCTACTCGTAGAGCTCCAATCCGCTAAGCTTGATAGTTATTTCATTCCACAAGGCCAATACCCATGATGCCTTCCTTCAATATTCAGTTTTCCTCATGACCTCGATGACATCTCTCAAATATTTCTCAACAATCCAAGCGATCGATAATTTCTCTCTCGTTTTCATCTCACTTTTTTCCTTCGAATACTAAATTTCATCTCTTCGTGTAGAGACAACGCATACTCTATTTTTTTTCTTGACATTTTCATCTGCTCTCGAGAATCAGTCTTATGAGTGAAAGACGATTTTATCGGTTGAGACAAATGCGTGTTTTTCTTCTTTTCGAATTTTGTTGTAACATGTGGTGCCTGGGCATTTGGTTTTTTTTCTTGTTTGAAGTTGAAGAGGAACTGGATTCCACTGTAGAAACATTAATATCTTCACCTTCACTCCTTCATGCGAAATTCATCCCACATGGGTACTCTTTCAAGTCTACTTGAGCTTTCAGTGACGAAATCCATCATTACATTTCAGGGGTGTCCCCTCAAAAATATCTCCCAGGATCCATGTCTACGGCCAATCAAAAAGTGTAGGGCTGGGGGAACCGCTCGTACGACCATCCAATTTTTTTCCGATCTTCATGAGCCCTAAACATCTGAATCTTGTAAAAAACGTGACATAACAAGTCTTTTCCTTGAAAGATCCGCATCAAAATTCACAACTCACTTTAATTTACAATAATGAAATCATCATCAAGCTCAGAATTTTAAACCATTGACCAATAAACCAATGATCAAGGAATCCAACATTTAAAGATGTCAATTTGATCAGCAGCAGTGTCATTGAGAATCTGAGTTGTCATCAATAATTTACTTTTTTGTGAGATGATATGGCAGAATATGGCATGTGATTGCAAGTTCATCTTGGTATTGAGAACACAAAAAATCCAACGTGTGATCTAGTGATTGAGCTGATCACGCTGATCACTTTGGTTCAGAAGAAAAGTCTGTATGTATTTGTATAAACATTCCATTTTCCTGAGATCCTGCTGGCTGAGTTCAGGAAAAATGAAGATAGAAGGGGGTATGTTTACCTTGCCCAACTTATCAATTCTTACGGAGACATATCGACCTTTCTTGTTTAAATACATCAAACCTTGCATTTGATGGAAATGTAAAAAAATCAGGGTCATACTACAATATGTGAAACTCATTGTTTTGGAAATTCAACATCAGGGTTGCAGTTGGAACATCAGATTGATGCTATCAGCTGATTGCAAAGATCTGAGGTTTGATGTTTTTTTTTGCCAGGAACAGAGGGGGTTGAGTCAATTTAGTGCTTTCAGATTCTTTTCCTTGTCTGGCAATGTATATTCATATGTTGCCACAAGTAACAGTCTTAACAACGTTCAGAACACCTGATGGCAGAAATTATACATTGGACAAGGTTACTGAATGATGAATAGAAGTACATAAGACATCTTTCTACAACACAAGAAACAAGGGTGAAGATTTGAAATTCCTTTTGAAACAATATAATCCCTGACCCACTTCTTTTTGAAGACTCAAGATAAGAGTGAATTCTTACACTTGTTCAGTGAACAAAATTCAATTTCATCTCTCCTACACAAAGTTGGCCTGGAAGATTTCCACAAAGCCAGAGATGCAAATTTTGGCTGTGTTCTGGTTTTGTGGACTTGTGAAAAAGGTTTCATTTGAATGCTATTTGCCCCTAGGGTCCAAAAGACTGTGTGATAGAACCCTGCATCAAGATCTTTTCATTGTGGAAGTTGATCAGAGTCCAGCCAGAAAGCCAGAACATAACCTGGGTTCTGGCTTTGTGGAAAACTTGGTTCTGGAACTCTTTTGGAAAAGTTCCAGAACAAATTGGTGTAGTATAATTACTCAAAAGAATATTTTTCACACACTTCTATCATTGAAAAAAAAAGTAAGATGATTTGTCTTGTTATACTATGAATAGAGTCAATCTACACCTTTTTGCAGTGAGAAGTGATGAGGCTTTTCTTAACCAATGAATCCCTTACCAAGTTCTGTAAGTTGTTCATACTGATTAAATGATTACATAACCTGTTATGAATTTCATTGAAGGTATCTTAGGATATGGTTTCATCAATCATTGGGGTTTGACATTTTTTAACAAGTTTCATCAAAAGTTTTTCTTCTCATTGGTCTTTTTGGTTGTCCAAGGTTTTTTCTTGTTTCCCATTACTTGGTTGTCTTCTAGAGAAGCCTCAATGATCAAAGATGAAGATTTGTATTTTGATTTTGATTTTGAAATTCTCAATACTTACAAACTCAAATGTAATACCAGGTGTAAGCTCATTGAATAAAGTAGATCACCTTGAAAGTGCATTAAACAATTCTAGAGATGGTGAGATTTAATTTAATCAAACAAATCATGGTAGATATATGACTGAATTCTCCAAATTCTTTGATCCCATACAACAACTGAAAAACTAGGTATTGTAAGGGAACATCAATCAATAAATGTCAAGTCAACCAATTCAAAGGTCAAGAAAACTCTCAAACTAGTAAAAGATGAGGGACATGCATCTTTTTTGAAATATTGTATGCATTCCTGAATATTGTTTAACTGTTCAGTTCAAATCTTCTGACATATGGAAAAACAAAAACTAGTGAACAAGCTCTATGATTTAGATCATCCATATAGATCCCTTGTTTCTCAATTTGCAAGGCTTGCAAACTCCAGAAAAGAACATTGGGGGACATATATCAGAAGGATCTTCAGAGATATATCATTGAAAGGAACACCTCAGGATTTTTCAGAGCAATATTATTTGATATCCATCTTAGAACACATGTTTTATTCATACAATGAAATACCAATTGGTGTGATACAGGCAATTTTAAGTGAGCTGGGAAAGATTGCGCACTCTGGTGCTGAATACCCTGACCACCTCATGGATTTGATGAGAGAGACACAGGCTCTGTATAAGTCCAGAATGGAGCACTATATTCTTTCATCAATAGATTCAAACCAGTGAGTTTATTTGTGTTGATGGATAAGAGATTGATCAGGAACTAATTCAATAAGGATCTTACAAAACTTATTCAAACAACAGGTCTTTAATCAAATTTTCATCAATCCAGAAAGATCTACAAGAGTATGGAATCAAATTCTCTTCAGAATGGTCACCAAAAGACCAATTATACCTTTACTTACTTTGGACATCTGGTAAAGTTGACTTAAAGATCTTAGTGATTGGAGCAAAACTGACATATTTCTGTTCATACAATTAGACATGGAACTATATGAGACAGTCAAAGGGAAACTACAAAATGTGTTGGAAACACAAGTAGCTCTAATCAATCTGATCAAATCTTCTCAAATGTTTTCTGTGTATAAACCTTCAAGTGATCAGGTGTTTATACATTGGAGTGAATCAAAGATTGAGACTTACAAAGATATCATTTTAAAATACATCGATTCTTGTGAAACTGATGAGTGAGTAATGCATGACCACAAGTCACATTAGTGAAATTTGAAGCTAAGATCAATTCTTGACTTATAGGGAACTTGAGGATTTTTTATCAATTCAGAAAAGAATGCAAGAATATGATTTAAAACCAACTGAAGCTTTGAAACTAAGCAATCCAAAGCACATCTTGATGTTTTGGTTAAAATGTGAGTACATTGCTCCAATGCTATTATATATATAAGATCTAACAAGCTTCTATCAATTATCAAGACATGCACATCTATCTCAAAACCAGAAAAGAGCCAGACATCTACTGCTTGATGAATACAGTAGAAAGTCTAGTGGATAAGGACTATGAAAGTATGTTGGTCCTCATGGATCAGTTTCTTAGTCAACCACACCATTCTCAGCCAGGAAATAAACTTCCATTCCTTGGTCAGTTCTTAAGATACGCTCTCCAATCTCTCAAGATAAAAGATGACAAAAAGATGATCATCAATGCATTAAGAAAGTATACAATCTTGCAAACCTGGAGAAAGATCAAAAACTTATTTGACACTCTCAGGGGAATCTGGAGTAGTAAAGCTATATAAAGGATGACTTTTGCATAAGAATCACTTAAGAAGGAATCAAACAAGAGAGACAAACAAATGTGACTCTTGGATATACAAATCATGAATTTTCTTGTCTATTGATTAAAGAAAAAAAAACCCTAAAGAAACAAGTTCAAATTCAAATAAGTTCAACTCTTTTGCAACCAAAAAGTAAAAGAACCATCAAAACTTCATTCATTCTACAATTCTTCTTCTCAAACTCTCATCCATCTCAAAAGAAAAATGATCACATCCTTAAATTTATGAAAACACCATCATCATCTTCATCATCATCATCAAAAAAAAAGAAATCTTGAAGAAAAAAAAACCAATTTATATAATTTTGCAAAAGGAAAAAAAAATCAAAAAAAAAATCCATGACTAATTTTTCTTTTTTCAAGTACGATTGAGAGAAGAAAAAAAAAGGTTCGATTATTTACGTTGATATAATGAACTAGAATTTGGACTACTATTTTGAGAAGTTGAAGTTTGTTGATACATTTTTTTAGATGAGGATGAAGATGAAGATAAAAGTAAAGTTGGATCATCATCAGAATATAAAGTTCCTTTCTCACTAAATTCGATTTCCTTTTCATTTCTCCTTTTACTTTCATCATGATCGATTTCTTCTTCACTTTCAGTACTTTTAAAACAAACAAAATCCAGAATCCGATCAATTTCAATCAGGAAAAGGTAAAAAAGAGAGATGAAAGGAGAACTAACTCTGAATCTTCTCGTTCATCATCTGCACCATTTCCAATGACTACATTCCACATGATCCTTAAGATCAAAACTAACCAGAAGACTAACAAGATTTCTAAGAGGACTAAGAGTGCCAAGAAAGCTACCCATAAGTCATATCTAGCCAATCTACCTTCACTCACATTGAAGTCAAATGAGATATCTCGAGGTAATTGATCATAAATTGCCCAGATGATCTTAGCAAAAACATAATGCCTTGTGTAGATCCATGAGAGTACAAAGACTGCAAAGACACTGTCACAGGCTACTCCCCCGCCTACGTAATTTAACATTTTGGCAACCTGGAGTTTGGAAGAGTGTCAGCGTTGAATAAATAAATGACACAGCGTTGATGAAGATCTCCTCATACTTACGAAAAGGATGATATCCGATACGTCCATCGTGACATGGATAGCTGTACCGATGCCAGTGAAGTTAACGGCATAACTACCACACACTAAAAGGATAGTGACCACATGATCTGCAAAACACAATGTGATTGGATGAGAACTTTAGTCTGGAGCTGAAGACAGACAAGAAAGACGTACGAGTGAACATTTGATAATGATCCTTTCTAGGTTTCTCTAAATTCAAAACAATCAATTGTTGAATCCAAAAAGCAGCTTGAGATAAATAATAAAACTTTGTAAGAGCTGGAATTGAATCATGTGGATAATTTTGCCAATACTGTCGAATGTTTAATGAAAGGATTGGATGAGGAAATCTAGAAAGGATTTTCTTTTGAGAAAAGGGAAAAAGTGGAGAAAAAAAAAGAAGTGAATTGAAATGGATTAAAGGATCAGATGAAGAAAAAAAGAAAAAGGAAAAGGAGCAACATACCACTCCTATACACCAAAACACCACATAATATTTTAAATTCCAACCTTGTTCAGCAAACCTTTGTAATTTATTACGATCTTTAATCCCACCTAATTTCGAACCGATCGGTTTCCAAAACCGAATTGATAATTCCCTTAAACTTAACCAAATCAAAACCCAAAACCCAACAAAATAAATATCATCATTTCCTTTTAGATATTCACCTGAATTCGGATTATAATAAGAAAGATAAATGAATTTAGGTATGGGATTTTTGTATTGGATCGTAGGTAATCGAGTTTGATAAGTTGAAAGGGTCTGATTGGATGAATTTGATAATTCTGGAAATGAGATATTTAAAGCTACGATTAGAGTGATGAGAGATAATGCAGTTGCTATTGTAACGTCACAAGAACAAAGGGAAAAAAAAGAAAACCAAAGTTTAGTCAGTTTTCAAAAAATTCTTTCTCATTTCATAATCTTAAACCTGATGTGTCTTTTGAAAATTTAAATTTATTCAAACTTTCATAAACCAATCAAAGAAAAAAATGAAAAATAAATTGAAAAACTTGAGTGAATTTCTCTCAACTTAATTGCCAATCTGCACAAATTTGTAAAAGTCCAGGACGTGTTTTTGTACTATAACGGATCACTCGATTTGACATTTCGTTTTTTTTTCGGAAAGAGGATATCGATAAGACGATGATCGAGGTTTGGAATTTCTCTCAATCGATCTTGATTCTTTTTTTCTTCTTTTCAGTGATGAAGAGTTGTTGATAAAACAAGTGAATCTTGAAAGGTATATAATTGAAGTTTTTTCTTTAAAAAATTTGAACTTTGTTGTTTAGGTAACTTGATCAGATGAGAATCGTTAATTCTTCTTGTTGGTATGATCGATAACTTTGGTTTAAATCTCAAGTGAATTTATCGATAAAAGATCTTGGTGTGAATTCGATTTGGCGTGAGAATGAAAGGAGATGAAGAATTGAATGAGATGAGTTTGATGAAGATAAGTAAGTAAGTAGTGAGGTGAGAAAGAATGAGTATGAATGACAGACTGAGGGCTGCATACAAATAGGTCAATTCGATTCAAAGTGTTTGTAAACCGAAAACTGTATGAATCGATGAGTTCAAAACAATTTGCTGAACCGATTCTTGAAGTTGCTCTACTGATCCTTCCTTCATTCTCATCTGTCGGAAGAGCCGTGGTGGTCTCTCTGATACACCATTGAAGGGTTTCATCAAACCAATTGGATATCAACGAATGAGACAATCGGATTGTGACAGAGTGTAGATTGAGTTGGTCATCATCTCCATCTCCATCACTGCGGATGGTTTTCCTAAAACTCATGACCATCTCAAACCCTTCTCAGAACACTCTCAACGCTCCTCATCAGGGCTCATGAACTCCGACTGTTGAGATCTTATCTTCAAGTTGAACTAGAGTTAAGGTTCTCATCATCCTCTTGCCTTCAGTAACTCAATCCATGGTAACCTCCAGTACGGTGAGTCTCAGTGACCCTTGATATCACTCAGATCATCTATAGAGGTCAATGTTGAGAGCTCACATCTGTTCATCAAAGTGCCCTGGATAATCTCGGGGTCCACTGATGGCATCACCCTTTGGATTACCAACTTTACAGTGTCATTCTTTTTTGTAGTTTTTCTTGAGCTCCTTCATCACCATGTGTACATACCACACTTTTAAGATCATTGAAAAAAAGCATTTCAAAAATCACTCATTACTTAAATTTTTAAGAGCCTTTGGTAGTGATTCTCGGATTCAATTCCTCCGACAAAAAAAAACTTACTCGAGAGATTTACTTAAAAATGACATTTCATGAGATTCACTCACTCTCTTTCAATCCTCGGTCTAGTTTTCTCCGAGGGTTCTCTAATCCAAACAAATCCAGATCACCTCAGATCTTTCAATCCAAGAGTGATTGAACCTTTTTTTAGCTCAGTCAGTGAAGCAGACATAGAGATCATTTGAGTTGAGGAATGTGAAGGTATTATTTACTCAAAAAGTTTCAAAAATATTGAATTGAAGATTCTTGAATGGAAATCAATTGATGAATGTTCATCTTTCTCAAATCTTACTTGAAAATTTCTTGATAAAGAGTGATCTGAGAAGACCAGAGTGGTGTACTAGATCTTAGTAGATTCCCAAGACCATCTTCAATATCTTGACAACTAGATTGCTTTTGACTCTCATGACCGTTTAAGAGCTTCTCATCCTCTAGCTCCATCCATTTCTCACCACTCACATCGCTCACCTCTAGTAAATCATCACATAGACATGTTTGATGAGGATGACCATGAAGTTAAAACATCATCTATCAAGTAATAGGATTTGTTTTCTGGGAATTCATCGATGCAAATCAAACCAAGTAAAAGTAAACTAATTCAGGATACATGCATCAAAAGAAAAGAAGAAAAGATGAAGTTGAGGATTATATATGTACATTATACATAGACATTTTACAACTATCAAGATCTTAAAACTCAAAACCAAAACAATATATGAAAACAAAAACTTATCAAGAGAGATTCTCTTCGTTCGATACAAACCAAAAGAGAAAGAAAGAAAAAGAAAAGGAAACCCCTAATAGCCAGTTTAAGTCCATCAAAAAGAAAAGCAAAAAAAAAAGAAATCTAAAACTATGAAAAGAAAGAAAAAAAAAACCCATTTTCTAAAACCAAACCAAAAACCAAAATGAACCATAAACCAAATTTCAACCCAAAAAGAAAGCCTATAGACCAAAGAAAAGGCAAAAGAAGAGGAATGATAAAGAAAGAAAAAACACTTCATATGAAGTAGAATTCAAATGATAATAAGTCTTAGTTTTCATCCTAAGTGACTTTGAACCTCACTTCTCAAAATCAAATCTCTCTGTTTTCCATATAACCAAACTTGATGGGGAAAACCCTATCTCAAAGTGATTTCCAAACCTAATTCAAAACCCGAATCCCAAATCCAAACGTTTTAATCAATCCATCAATTGAACAAAATGAATGATCGATGAAAGTTTAAACTTACTTTTTGAACTTTCTTTCGAGTTCTTAAGAGACCGATCCTAAACTCAAGTTTCAAGGATTCAAAACCACGTCTAAAACCTTTGATAGTGATAGGTGATGGTGGTGGTGATGGTTTTTCAGGCATCGGATTAGGTATACAGTGTGGTGGTGACCAAAGATTGAGTGGAGGCGGGGTACGAAGAGATTCGGTGATGCTTGAGTTTGAATCGGAATCTGACTGATCAGATCTCCATCGACGATGGTATGCAGGTGTTGTTAAAGGAAAATGACAATCTAGATTGATAAATCCAATGAGTCAGGCTTAGTAAGATCCTGAAGAAGGATGAGGAAAGTTGGAAAGGATGCTTACGTTCTGGATCGTGTTCGATACCCTGATGATCAATAAATACATTTCGATGGTATGAGTTTGATGAAGACCAACTACGTTGATGATTGTGTTTTTTATGTTTGAGTTTCGCTTTGTCGAGGATGATCATGTCTAAGGAACCTGTTTGATTGATTGAAGTTGATTGGATGGTTTTGAGGTCAAGAGGAAGTGAAGTGTATGATTGAAAGAGAGGGGTAAAGAAAAAGGAAGAAAGGTTTTGGGTAAACAAAACGTTTGAAAGCTTTAAGAGGAGTTCACCAATCAAAAGTGGGGATTCATAGGAGAAATCGATCGAATGAGAGGGGTTAAGGTTTAGAAACTCAAAACCAACTTAGGACTTTCCTCTTCTAAGGATCTGAACTGAAAAATCAAACAAAGGATCTTCAAGTCAAAAGTTTGGATCTCAAGTCCTCAACTTCAACTTCATCATCATCATCATCTGTATGTATGTATGTATGTAAATAGTTTATCTTGATGACCTTTTGATGAAGATTATCAACAGCTCAGCTTAGGAATTCCACACAGAGCTTCACCCACAGAGACACATGAGACTGAAGCTTAGTTGATGGTTAATTTTAGACAAAACATTCAAAGCCTGTGATCCGATTAACCTTTAGAAACATATATGTAAGTAAGTATGTAAGATAACATCTGATGTGGGGACAAGACATGAACTGTAAAAGATCGGTGAAAGTCGTGTGGGTTCAGAAGGCAAAATCGATAAATTCCGGCAAAAGCCTCAACATCCAGATAACCGGTATCCACCACTCTGGATGCGGGCGCGGCGCGAAGAGCATAAGGAATGTGCGCCAGCGTAGAACATACGCGCCAGGATTTAGGGTATGCGCGCCTCTGGTGTGGTTCCAACCTGGAAAGCAGTTTGTTGATTTGAAGACCCCCGGTGTCATTGTTTGTCTCACAAGCCCAGAATCCTACCCGGTTTGAATTCAGTTTTCTTGAGATAGGCTCTCGTGTGTGTCTGGGCCCCGTTGAAAAGAGAAAAAAGTGGAGGAGCGCTTAAAAGAGTTGCACACCCACAACCTGAACCACAACAGCTTGAAGATAAATGCACTGGTTAAGCTTACTTTCCGATGGATTTGACATCACAATTAGCACACCATCAATGTCCAAGTGACAGTAACATGACAAGTTAAAATTATCACATGAGCTATATGCCCACATCTCTCAGGCTGTAGGCCAACTTCAAAGTGTGAAATGACGCTACACTTACCTGTGTACAGACATAGACTTTGAAAAGTGATTGGCATAATGTGGTTTGAAGGAGTTTGAGAAACAACTTGGAGAAGATTGAAATTTTTCAATCTTAGGGATATCTCATTTGTTTCTATACTTGTACACCAGCAGGATTCTAGATGCTGATCTGGCCTGGGATTCTGTGCTTCATGGGGTGATGGGCCTCAGAGATCATACTTCAACAGGTTGATCAGGTAACTCCTGATCCTAGCCTAAGAGGACCAGACTCAGAAAAAACTATAGTGTGGTGTTGATATTATGGACAAACAAAGCTTGGTCTTGGAACGCCCAATATGATTGTTTAAGTAGGACATTCCTCACTGGTCCTCAGATTACAAATCTGCTGAGAACTCCTCCCTTCATCAAAGGCTTACTTGTACAGTCTTGTACAAAGATGGATAAACTCAACAGCTTGTGGTATGATGGAAAGATTTGATATTTTGTTCCTGGATCGAGCATGTCTTTCTCTGACAGCTCATTGACATCAATAACATGAGCTTGAGGAATGAGTAGATATAAACTAAATAACCCAGTGGTGAAGGTCATTCAGCTTGTGTTGTAGGTTATATACAGCAATCTTGTGATCCTATGCTCATGTCCTGCACTGCTCATGATGTTAGGTATGTGTATGTGCTTGGCAGAATTCAAGCAAAAGCTTCCCTGATATGAATTTATTTATTATTGTACAAGTGAGAGTGAAAAAAACAATGCAAAAAAAATTATAGACATATTAGACCCCATTTGGATTTTGAGGACATAAAGTGAGGACTGGGTATTACAACAAAATTCTAATCCGGTCAAGATAGAACACAACAAAGTGAAAGAGTGATGTCCAAAAAAAATAACAGGCTCCTTAGTGTCTCATATATTAACACATGTAGTTTGTATAACCACTTATGTAACTATGATCACAAGACAAAGATACACAACTTGAAATTCCACTGAAAAACTGAACAATCCTTAAGTGCATTTTAATGGGTATTTCTTTGGGTCAGGTTTGGTTTCTGTGTGTCCCTTTGATTTGCAGGGGTATTTTTCAGCTTTGGTGTGATGTAGAGAATAGCCTTTATCACAGAATGCGAGCTTATTCTTATTGCATTTGAATTTAACAGGTTTGGGACCTGACGGGCCCATCTTCATACACCAAGCTTTGATAACACCAGTAGTGATCAATTCACCCCCACCGCCGCAAGTGATCTTCTGCGCTACTTTATCTACTTTCGTCTCTGTTTTGGTATTCTCTTGCTTTCCTAACACACCAAAGGTGACGCAAATGATCATCATTAATACATAGACTGTGCTTGACTTCATCCTGAAAAAGCCGGTGTTCGTATCTAATTCAATAAAACCCACTAAAAAATTAATTTTTCAAAACAAATTGTCAGTTAATTTTTTCTGAAGTCGATCAAATACCGGCTGGGGGAAGGTGGTGAGAGGAGTTTGATTCGAGATCAGGTAAAAAACTAACATGGTGGTTTATGGAGGAGTTTTATGTAAAGGTTCAACTTGGGATGAAGGGAGGCAGATGTCTTGTTTGAAGACCAAAGAAGCGATTTCTTCTCTCTGATAATGTAAGTGCCAGTAGTAGCGGTATAGCAAAGATATGTATCCAAAAGGATGGTTCGCAGAGAAGAGCCGATTTAGCTGGAAGTATAGCGAGAGGATTTGTACAAGCAAAAAAAATGAAAGAAGTATAGGACTATGAGATATTTGGTACAAGGAAACGTCAGGAGGGTCAAGCTTACAAAGGAAATGCTCTGATAAGTGTGCTCTAATAGCTCGAGATTGCAGAACGAGCGAGCAATGCAGGGTGGTGCGAAGATTGTCAACTCTTCTTCGGTTGAAGCGCAACTGCTGATCCCGCTTCATCGCTCCGGTCTCTGAGACACAGTTCTTTCATCTAAAGACTCTTCTCCGGTTATTTATAGAATCCCGCTTATCTGGTCTCAAATGTGTACGCAGGATGCGATAGACGGCCGTAAGTCCATGTCGATCCGCCTGAGATTGGTGAAGGAACTCGGTTAAGAGTTTTGAAATCATTTGTAACCAGGCTATCTCTCCTTCCGATTTTTCAAAGCTTGTGGCTTCAACGACAGCAGAGCTATTAGCAGAGAACTTGTTCCGACGTCGGAATGTACTGAGTTGAGTTAGAGATTGACTGGCATCGTGAATAAAAGTCTGGTGACCAGATCACTGGCGCTCGGTCAGACGTGTTCCATCATGCTCGTCACTGTTTCCTCGATGAACCAGCATTTTGATCACAACATGGTTACATAATTTTTGAAGCCGGCCAAGAGACATTGGAAAATACTTTTCTCTCCCAAGATTTCAGGATCTTTCTGTACGTGCATTTTGTTGATGGGGAAGATTGAGTTGCAGTCCTCACAGTAAATCTATCAAATCTGGACTGTAAAAATGTGATTGCATCTTCAGATTGTGGATTTCCAACCATCTGGGAGACATTTTTCGCAAGAAAGTTTACCTGGCTGTCAAAAACTTAGTCAGACTTGACCTTCCAACACTTTAGTGGCAGATCAACATTTTCTAAACCACTAGTTAGCCATTGAAGTTTGAATTTCAGCACAAGTTGACTCGAAAGGGAACCGCTTTTTGAGAGACAGAGTTATAGATAGGGTGAACAAGACTAGATATAGACAACAAATCAAAGCTTATTAATATAGCTGATAAATTGCGAGATTGAATGGATGAATGAAAATTGACCAATGATGACCAATGATCAGGGGATGCACTATCACATCAGCTTACTTTAGGTATTACAAATGAAAGTCAGTGCTGGAAAGTTCTAAAGGAATGTTTCACAGCATGGACCAAAGGTATATTTGCAACTCTTTCATTGTCTTTCAATTCAGAAAATATTTTGGTATCAGAAATCGTTTAGGCAATAACTGAAGTGTTCTAGAGATGCAGATGATTGAAATTTGTTTATCGGATAACTGAAGACTAAATAAAGCTCTTAGTATATTTGGCTTTGAGGTTTGTTTTTCCAAATTTTATTGTGATCAAGACAATGTCTTTTTTTGATCAAGTTGAATGATGACCATGGAGCTCAGCGTTCCTTAATTATACACTTTTTTGTATTATATGTACATGTACAGACTATTTAGCTACAGATTCTCAGTCAACAATAAACGAGAGAGTTGATATGATTAAAGTATACACATCAATGAACGTTAAGAAATATAGCGTAACCCAAGACATTTCAGCTCTTCCAGTCTGCAAGTTGACATGACAAACAACCTATAATTATAGGACGAAAATAAAGGTATTAATCAGTGATGTATCATTCCACATGACTTCTGTATACTTACTTGGCATGATGCTTTCACGTGTCATACCCTGAGGGATCGGGCAAATATATAAGTCTTCTAAAGCGCCATGTTCCCAAACTCCCCGGGCTAGTTTGACAAATCCTCGAACAACTTAGAATTGATTGATTTCTTCAATCAGCATCCTTTTACGATAGCAGTCTGGCTGAAAATACATGGGAATGAGAGGTAAGACGTACTGAGAGGTTTGCGGGTAGGATCATATTTTATGGTGACAGGAGTGATGATAGCGTCAACATATTCTCTACCGTAGTAGGTGTAACATCCTGTTAGCTGGAATGTATCCCAGAAGTCTTTTATTCAGACGCACAGTTGTGCCAGATATAGAAATGGGGGTGTTACGTCAACAGATGATTAAAAGGTAAAGATGAGTCAGAATTTGTGCTCACCATATGTTGCAAGATTTGAGGGCGCGAGCGTTCCCACAAAACAAGTCGACTTGTCGCAGAGATACTTATTTCTTTGTACATCCTTACACGCTATTTTTATTCAATGTTGAGAGTGAGTTGATCAGTTCTTGAACCGTCTTCTAGCTGCTTGTTAATGAAGGATTTAATCTGACACGTACCAATTCTGTCGTAAGGGTCATCCCAGTAGCCACCAAATTGCCTTGCACAGTTTACTGCATAACTTGCTGAATCAACAGTTACAATTTCTTGGTTTATTTGAGAACTATGCACAGCAAAAACTTTGGGATTTTGAAAGATAGTGAAGCTTAAGAGCACAGAGAACATAAACGAACTCCATTTATTCATTTTAATGAATTTGACGAAGGACTAGATAAGCGTAGAGAACAGAATCTGAGGGTGAAAGGAATGCACTCTTAGGCAAGAATATGTGTTAATCGTTGGTTCGTAACTATTGCGATCAGAAAGATTTCTGATGAAGGTAGTGTATCTTTATACGGACTGAGAAAGATATCACAACTAATTGGAAAGATGTTTGGTAAAGTAGAAGATTATAGACGAGGATGTATGATATAGAAAATCGATTGATAACCGTGATACGAAAAGGAACAATCAAACAAATGGTAGCTCGTCGAGCATTTAGGCAGAAGATGAAACACCTGAAGGAAAAACCCATATGCTTGGCTGCATACCAACTCTCGACCCAAGGCAATGGACATGTTGATCAAGGTCGGCACCCCGAACCCATCACTATGATCTTTGTTTCCTGGATATTTAATGATCTTTCGGATGTACCGGCAACCAAATCTTGCGATACAGTCGACTGCCTCAAAATTCATATCCCTCTAATCCCATACTTCCGGCCAACTCATAGAAATTTGGGTCCATAAGAGCACCCGCAATCGTCGGGTTAAGTCGCGGGAATAGCTAAGTTTTTAACCTAAAGCTTACATGGATTTCACAATGGTGAATCTGTAACAAATCATTAGCTAAGTTTGCCACAAAAAATCGCTAGGCTGGGATAAATTTGTCCCAGCCTAGCGATTGTCAATAGCTAACTCCGTGCCCTCGCAAACCCAACCCCGCACCCATTCAACCCTTTCTCTCTATCCACTACCATCACCACCTTTTCTCTCCATCCACTACGATCTCGACTTCAACATCCATTCGACACCAAGAATATGAATTCAGATCGATTACTTTGATTTTAGGGTTTTTTTTTATTTTCATCACTCAGTTTGTTTTCATTTTTGTTTTCATTTATAATTTTTGTTTTGTGTCAATACCCATTCTTTTTGAAAAAGAGTGGAGATAGTGAAATGAATGATTTCAAAAGAGAATGAAATGAATTACTTCTTTTTGTCAATCATTATTCCTCATGAACCATAGTAGTTCTTTGCACAGTCAATAACAATTGTTTGAAAAAGAGTGGAAATAGTGAAATGAAAGATTTAAAAAGAGAGATGATATCTTTAGTATCCATGATGTGTAGCGTATAAAAGAGGTGTGTTCAAACGATGTGAGTCCCAGAAGATGAAAAAGGTTTGGCTCTAGTCTAGAGCCAATTTAACTCTAGTCTAGAGCCGTACCATTGTGAATTACTGTCGATTGGGGGGTTAACTTTGACCTAATCCACTTGGCAACGCCAACGACTGTGGAAAAAGGGATTAAATTAATTGTCCCCAGCTAACGATCTGTAACTTCGACTTAGCTATTTCCAATTTTGACGCAAACGATTGCGGGTGCTCTAAACTTTGTCGACGGGGAAAAGTGGCTTAAAACCCATACCTCACGCTAATCCCATGACCCATAGGTCTTTTAGGAAAACCAGGTCACAAGCCATAACCAGAATTTGTCAAAGTTGAAAATTTATGAAAAAATAATGCATCCATGTGTATTTTTCAGCAGGATCAGTCTCAAGAAGCTTCCAAAAGATCTTCCACAATCCAGTGTATGGAGGAATAGACTACAGATGAAATCTCTGAATCAATGATACTGACAAGGATCTGCAATCCTGCAAGACACATGGTTCAAGTCTCACCTCCTTGACTAAGCTACACAGCCTTTACACAATCCCTTTCTGTTGATTTTAAGTACATCAAGAACAAAGACCAAGCAAAGTCTTTCAAAGCTGATATTCATCCTGCTAGTAGTATTAAACATCTTGGTTTAATTTACACTCTCTTGAAAGTATCCCTAAAGATTTGACTATTTCAATAATGCAATTAACTACACATGAGCCTTATTATAAGTAATGTGATCATTCAGAAGAATGTAGAAATGATTTTTTTATTGACTGATTAATTTATCTCCCTCTTGACTCATACTTTTGCCTGTCAAACCTTAATCTATGAGTTATGAGATAGATCCTCAAAAAAGGATATGTCCAATAAACCCATGCTTTAAAGATTCAATTGTAAATGAGTTTGAAGTAAATTGAATATAGATCAAATCTGATTTTGACAAAAAAACAAAACATCAAAAATCTTTAAAAAAAAATCTTATTTTTTTTACATAGTAGTATGATTTTATTTATTTCTTCTTCTTCTTCTTCTTCTTCTTCTTTTGGAAAAAAACTAAAAAAAATGAAAATACAAAATACTCTTTGACTTGTTTTTGAGATTAATTTTTTCTTTTTGAAAAAAAAAACCCCATCAAAATCTTCAAAAATAAAATAAAATGGATAAAATAAAACTCATACTAAATTTAATTCATAAAAATCAAGAAAATTAAATAAATTAAATATAGGGATCCCAGTATATACACTCCCCTCCTTTGGTGCATGCACCCCCTTAAAATCCTAAGTGGTTTTGGTCAAGCCTTAGGCCACAGAACTCAATCTGTCTTGATTCAGTTGCTACCAAAAGTTTATCAATTGATTTCAGTGTTCTACTTCAAGCCTATCCATCTTCAAAGGAAGCCAAAATATCAATATGCACATCTGCTAAGAGGTCTAGATACTCTTTCAAGAAGGCTAGGTAAATGACAAAATCTCAAAAATGTGTTTTAAAAGATTTCCTTGGTCTGTGCACACAGTGGTAATCAAATACAGTCAATGACTTCAGTTTTTCATCACATTGAGCTCTCTTCTAGGTTCTTGAATCATCTTCTCTCTCTCACTGCTTGGGAGGCATAATTGATTGTTTAAAAGCTGGTTGATAATCCAATCTATCAGCCCTGGTTTTTTTAAATTCCTTCTTACCAACAATTCAGTGTTACTTTGGGACTTCTCACAAGCTTGAAGGTGATCATCAAGCATACAAACACAAATCTTCTTGCTTTTTTTCCATGGAAAATTGCCCCCAACACAAACCAATCTTCAAACTGATCCCTTGCTCCTGGGGAGTTGATCCCAAGCTGAAAGGGACTGTGTCAAATTTGGCCTGAGGCTTGAGCAAAACCACTTAGGGCCGGTTTGGTATAACTTATGAAAGTTTGTACCTTTTGAAAGGTACAAACTTTCCAGGCTGGGAAAGTCAAATTTTGGTTTAAGTTGACTTAAAGGTACCAAAAAAGTGGTGACCCGTTTGGAATTTGAGAGAAGAAAGTCTTGTTGACCAATCAAAAGTCAACTTTTTTTTTAATCATCAATCTTCTCATTCTCATCATCATGTTTATCAAACCATCACAAGTCAACACCTACAATGTCTGATTCCTCAGACTTGTTGAGAGGATTAGATTTACTTCTTGAATCTTCTTCATCCAAAGACAGTAATCCTGTAGATTGAACGGAAGATGTTGGTGTTAGTTGAATTGTATGTGGTTGAGTGTGGCGGTTAGGGAGGATTGGAGACAATCAAAGAGGTGGGCTGAGGGTGGTTTTTGAGGACAAGGTTGTGGTTTGAAGTGAGGAGAGGGGGGTATGGAAGATGGGACTTGTATGTTTTTTGAAAAAATATGAAATTGGAGCTCAAATAAGCTATTATTGGGAAAATAATGGACTCTTGGTCCATTATTATAATAGACAAGATAAGCCATTATGGGTATCATAATAGCTTATGAAAGGGTCTCAAAATCCCCTGCCAAATGGACTTTTCAAAATTTGGCTTTTCAAAGTCAGATTTCAAAATAATAGCTTTTTTTAAGCTGTACCAAACAGGCCCTTAGGATTCTAAGGGGGTGTGTGGACCAAAGGAGGGGGGATGTATATCCTGGGATCCTAAATATATTCAAGACAATTTCTAAGAAAATTTATATATATATATATACAAATTTAACTTTCATCTTTCTCTTCACCTTATCCATTTCAATTTCCTTCTTCAATTTCCTTCCACCCTTTTTTCTTCTTTTGAAATGAAAAACTTTCATAAACTTATGTACTGTACATACTTTTGAAAAAAAAGAAAGAAAAAAAATCAATTTTTTTTTCTCTTTCTTGTTTCAAAAAATTCCAAATATATAAAACCAAAAAGAAAAAAAACCCACTTAAGATCCTTGAATTTAAAAAAATTTCAAACTTCTTTCCTTTTCTTTTCTTTTCTTTTCTTTTCTTTTCTTTCTTTTTTTTTAAAAAAAATAAACCATTTTTTTCAAAATCTTCATCAAACCTTCCTTTCACCAAAAAAAAAAAATTGCACACAATCACACAATATCACAACCATTCTTACTCTTACTCTTACTCTTAACATTCATCAAAACAAAAATTCAAAAAAAAATATATCAAATTATCAAATTATCAAAATCACACACATAAGAAAAAAAAAGGGAAACCAGAAGAAAAAAAGAAAAAGAAAAAAAAGAAAAAAAAGAAAAAAAAGAGAAAATCATCTTCTTATATATATATATTAGATTATATCTTCTTAGATTTTGTATCTTGATACTTTAATAATCATCATCATCAAAAAACAAAAACACAATCAAATGTTATAATTATACAAAATCAAATCAACTTCACTCTCTTTTCTTCATCTTTTCCTCAATCTAAGTTCTCTATCATTCCTTCTACATTCTTACTCCTATTCCCACTCCCACTTCCACTTCCACCTCCACTTCCACTTCCACCTCCCCCTCCACTCCCACTTCCACCTCCACTTCCATTTCCACTTCCACTAGCCACTTGTTCTTCAACTTCACCTTTCTGAACCAATGGTTCATATTCACCTAAATCTTCATAAATCGATTCCCTTTCTTGAACCTTCACTTCACCATCTTCATGTTGTATTAAAAAACTAGAAGAACTCGACACATTCCTTTCCAATCCCCAAGGTTTCTGAACTCCCTCTTCTTCTGCTTGAAGAGCTTCTGTCCTATGTTCCTGATTCGAATCGTCTACAGGTGAAGTGGAGATCGGTAAAAGATGTGAAGTACGTGGCGTGCTCGGGTCTGGAATCTTCGCTCGGATTGGACAATCATTGGTTTCAAGGATTAGAGTCTCGGATGATGGTGGGATGGGCGTATCTGATCTCGTTTTCGATCCAGGCGGAGTAGAACTCAAATCGGTTTCATCATTTGAAACCTTCGGACTAGCTCCAGGCGTGAGATGAGTGGATCCTTCTGAGTTCGAAATCGGGAATTGTGAAGTAGAAGGTGAAGGAGTAGGAATCGAGAATCGATTCGAAACCGAATCTGGAAGCTTCATCGATTGATCCTTTGGATGACTATTACTCTCATCACAAGCTTCTGAAATCGCTTGACTGATTCTTTGTAATTTGGCTTCTTCTTCTACTGCTTTCTTCTTTCGATCTTCTTCTTCAGCTAAACTTAATCTCATCGCTTCCATGATCATCAATTCTTCTAAATCCACTCCAAATGAAGGTTCATTTCTTGATCGTCTAGAACTATTGCTACCCGTTCCACTAGCACTCCCTCCATGTCCTCCAACTAGATTACCAAATGAAGCTAAAGTTCTTCGACTACTTATCGATCCAGACGCCGATCCTGAACCTGAACCGATTCCTGATCCTGATTCATGTTCGATACCAGTTAAGAATGAACTCGAAGGATCCCTAGAAGAAGTGATCCCAACTGGTATCAATCGATCTCCTTCCTGTCTAAACACAATCCTACGATTCGCTCTTCTTTGGACAGTCGCTTTCACAGCTTCTAATTTAAGTTGCCAATCTGGTTGAATCGAATCAGTTGTCACTACATCTTGACTTGTATGACTCGTGTTTTGTCGACGTTTAGAAGATTGGACTGGATTAGGAGATTCATTGGGTTCGATAATCGGAAGAGGAGTGGTGGGAGGAGAAGAGGATGAAAGTTCATGATGTGATGGAGGTGATGAGGATTGAGTTGAGAGAGGATCATCTGATGTTTCAGGCCTGGTTTGAATTTGTGAGGTTGAGGATGATCGTTTAGGGGCTTCATAAGTGACGCCGAAATTGGATTCAACACAATATGGACAACAGGCAGCTAGATAGATAGGATGAAGATAAGACGATTCAAGAAGGTGAGTGTGATGATAGGATACTGGGAAGATCAGATCGATCACATACGTTCACTCTTCAATTCTTGAGCTGTAGGGTCAGCACGTTTGATTTGTACAAAGCATTCAGTACAGATAGGTTGTTGACAGCAACGAGATAAGTTAATGTTGGGAGGATAATACCTAGAAATAGAACATATCAGATTAGTTGATTGATTGATTGGTTGATCAGGTCAAGAGATAGATGAGAGATGTTGAGGAGACTAACAAAAAACAAATTGGACATTCAGCGGTTTCTTTCAGATAACAGAGAGCTTCTTCAGGTCTGAGATCCCAAGTAAGGACTGCTTCAAAGACATCTTTACGAAAGTGAAGATTGAAATCATTTGAAGTAGATTGATTAGAAGAAAGTTGACCTTCCAAAGTTTTACCTAATCTACGACTGGTAGTACCTGAATTGGTTAATTTCTCTTGTTCTGATTTCTCTTTGATTTCTTTTTTTTGAATGTCTTGTACAATCTTTTGACGTGATTTGGTAGCTGATTCTAAAGCTTTTAAGATTTGATTTGTATCCCAAGATGAATCCCAATCTTCTAAACCACGATAGAATGGAGCTAATCTCTTAGAGATGATCAAACGTTGAGTGAGATCATGTAACCAGTCTTGTTGAGAAGCAGGATAGATGTTTGATAATGGTAAGAGATAACCACCATCGATGAAGGTGGTAGAGAGAGGTGGTAAAGGTGGACCGAGATTGAGTTGAGATTGAGATTGAGATGGGATTGATGGATTGAGATGATGAGTTGAAGATGAATGATGAAATGGGTTTAGATTGGATTGATTGATTGAAGGATGATGATGATGATTAGGAATGTTTTGATTTGAAGATGAATGATGAGAACGAGATGAAGAATGTGATGGATTGTTACCCATGGTTTGATGAGGTTCAGATGCTTGATGATGATGATGATGATGATGAGGAGGAGGAGTAGTAGGAATGGTAAACTGCTCAAACCCAATCCCAATCGAACCATTCAAAAAGACAACAATATCAACATCAATTTCCATCAAACTACAGTTCAATTTAATCCACTTTCTTCATACGATTTACCTTTTTACTTTTAATGATTTTGAATTTCTTGACCATTCTCATCATCAAATCCGATTTGGATGGATCTGAGTGGTTTCTGATCATCATCTTTGCTTTCTGCTTTTCTTCAGATAATAATCTAAAATGAAAGTCAGTTGAATTGCTGATTGAAGTTAAAGAGAGACACAATCTTTTTCCATCTGTCTTCAGTTTCTTTTATATCTAATCCAATTCCATTTAATCAGAATTTCATTTGAATGATGATGATAGTGGTTGTTGACTTCAAATAAACTGACCAGCAAGGGTCTTTAATCATCAAATTTGACTACTTACATCACCACTCATCCCATTTCACTTTACCCTCACTACAAACTATCCTCATCGACAAAAAACAACCACCACCACAAAACATAAGACAATTCAAAGAAGTCATAGATACATCCCAATACAACATCCATTCAATGAGTCATCAATTTCCAATCAACCATTTCTTACTTACTTGCATAAATCAAATCATCATATCAAATCAAATTGACTTTTCAAATTCAAATTCGGAAAAAAAATACATGACGATTGGCTTGAGCTGGATTCACATCATCTTTCTCAGATTCTAAGTACTTCATGACCTCATCAAAACGTTCACCACCAAAAGTATAGCACGATTCAATGCTAAAAGAACTCGATCGAATCGGTACGTTTTGAGTTGATTTGAACACTTTGAAGAGCTTTTTGATATCTTGAAATCGTATTGACAAAAAGCTTACGTATTCCGCGAGAATTCTCCCCAAATCTTGTTCATAAAGCACTTGCAACAGACAGAAAAGAAAACTGATCAAACTTTTCTTCAAATTGAATCTGTTGTACGAGTATGATTCTTTGATTTCTTTGTCTTTCGATCTGAAACTTAAATTCTCTTCTTCATTGAGTAAGCATTATGTACAAAAAAATTATAAAATGGGCAAGTTTGTTGTGGGGTAAAGGTTTTAAGTGATTATCTTGGAATGGGATTTGGTTTAAATCGATTTTAAGAATCGATTTTGATGATTTTCGTGCTGATGAAAAATCTTTCTTGTGTTCATACATTGTAAGTAACTCAATTGAATCTCCTGAAAAGGTATACTTCATGCATCATCAGTCGAAAAAATTGAACTATGATCCTTTAAAAAAATTGAGATGCAGAGATTCATCAGATATGCAAGTACTCATCCAAACATATTTGTCTGTGAGTTCTTTTCAAATCTTCAAATGAATTTATTTAAAACTTCATCTCTCGAAGCTTCTTTACTAAAGATTGACAAAAAGCAAAAAAAAAGGTGTATGGTTTTCACTTTTCACTTTTACTTTCTTCAATTTTCGAATTTTTCATCTTAAGAGGGAAATTGAATGAATCCAGGTGGAAAGTGAGGAATTGTAAGGTCTGACTAGGGTTTTGTATCATCTGATTTGTCATGCTGGTTTCATATAGAAAGAAAAATTGGTACAAGTGATTTGAAAAGATTTATTAAGGGAAGAGATGTGAGTCAGGTTTATTAATCAAGTCACAAGTTTTGAGACAAGAATGTATATAACATATTTGGATTGTATCAGACTATGCAATAGAGATCTCAAAGTTAATTTTGAACAATTTTAATCAAGTAAAAAAAACCCCAAAGAATGCTTCAAGTCATTCATTCACATTGATTTCCATGAGCTTTGAAGGTTGGATCCTTAGGAATCCAACCACCCTATTGAAAGAAACCAAACGAAACAAAAAAAGATAGATAAATGAAAAAGAAGTTCAAGGGATCTGTTTAAAGAAATAAAGAAGATTGAAAAAACGAACCTTAACACCAGCATCATAACTAACATCATCAGCATTCTCAGCTTTAAAAGTCCACATGATCCAACCTGAAGCTTTTTCATAAACCGAAGTTTGAACTTCAAAGAATTTACCTAAACTGATCTTATACTGATTTGAAAAACTGTTTTGATTTCCCGATTTTCCAATACATGATCCGATGGATTGAAATCCAAAAAAAGTACCATCATATCTAGATCCAGTTGGTTGATGATTTATACTATTTGAACAATCGGTTGGAGAAGGTGAGAATTCTCCTACAAAGGTGATGATCTTTGAATCACTCTTTTCTAATTCATCTGACATACTACAATACGTTTTGATTCTTTCTTCATCACTCTTTTCTATAGAGGTTTTGTCAAAGATGGTATAGATATGAGTGTCTAATCCAACGTTTTCATACTTTGGTGATGGGAATGAGTTTGACCAGGTATTGATGGGTTGGAATGAGTCATGTACCACGTAGAGTAAATCAGATTGAATGTTTTCGCTGTTTGGGTATCTCACAATGTTGTATGCGTCTACCAAACAGAAATCCAGATAGGAAGAAAGAAAGTTTCAGCGATTGGTGTAAGATGTCAAAGATTCTTCAAAAACTTATAAGAAGACCACTTACCATGGTAATATTCTTTAGCGAGATTCAAAGTCTTACCACCATCTTGAACAAATCCAGCAGGCTCATTGAGTGCTTCCAAGCTAGTCACCGTTCCGGCTAAATCAAACATGTGAATTGAAATGTGATTAATCGATGAGGGATTTTTCTTCAAGTTCAAAAATGAAGACTTGCCATATTGAAGTTGAGAAAACTCTTGGGTGATTTTAGTTAGGATTTGTTTAGTACGAACGATATTCTTAGGATCATTAGACCAATTTATAGGTCCTTTTCGTCCAGAGTTATCTTGAATTGATCAAGAAAGATGGAAAAGAGGTTAGATGGGCTCAGGTGAAGTAAAACAAGATCTTTATCAATCCTAACCAAAACCATTCTGTGAACCCGGAGCACCGTGCTGAGATGGAAATTTTGGACAAATGAGCTCTCGAGAAAATTTGAGTTGAAATGTCTATGTGACTCACTAAATCAATCATCACCTTAAGACCTGATCTTCTTGCCCACTCAACTGCTTGTTTGAGGTACTAAATTCAATCCTGTGAGTCACTCTTGGGGGAAATTGTATCGAGCTCTAGAAGAGATCCGTTTACCTGATACTGTCCTTGTACGTATGGCTCTCCATCTGAGATGTCAAAAGCCCAATATCCTGAATTGACAGAACCATTTGACTCAGCTTTCTGTTATATTTTATAATCACCCGAATGAGAAACAAAATCTTTACTACGAACTTACCAATAGGAATTCGGACATGATTGAGACCGTATGATTTAATAGTTTGAAAATCAGATTCGTTATAAAATGAATCCCAATGTGCTTGTAAACGTTTTGATGCTTCTTCACGACTTTGAATTGAATATTGATTTCAACTTACTTAGTTGTAATTTTTCAAATAAGCAAAAGATGAAGTTCGTACCCTAAATATTGACAAAATGTATATTCGTCTACGATCTTGCTATTACCAGTTCTATACAAGCTTGGTGTGAGCCAAGACTCGGTGAGGAGCCATCCGCCAATGTTAACCCCTCGGATTTTCTCTTTACCGTACTGAAATCCACTTCTCGTCGTCCCATTCTTCTCGCGAGCATTATCCATCATTGGAACAACCTCCTTGACTGGCTCTGAAGCTTGATTCCGTAGAGCAACATCCGCGGGAACTGTGTCAGTACCTTGTACTGGCTCCGAATCTTGGCTGAGTGTATCAACGTTGGTGGGAAATATATTGCCCAGCACATCTGAAAGTTGTTGTTGGATTTCGTGACTAATCGTGGTCAGTGACTGAGCTGACAAGGGAACTTTCGAACTGAAAAGGAGCGCGGCCCAAAGCAATGTCGATGTTCCGTGTAGTATGTGCATGGGTGAAGGGGTCTTTATGATGTAAGGAATGTGAATGGTGAGAATAGAACGATGAGGAGAGTCCCCAGCGAGGATGGGACTTATGGGTATAATGTGCTTTGCATCGGAGCTTGGTGCGTGATATAAATAGGCAGACATTCACAAAGAGCTGAAATGTAGACACTTTTCGGACTGGTTTGGCTTGGAAGCAACGAGTCCAAAATATTTCATGGTAAACAAAATTAAAGATCTTTGTTACGCTAGTTCGAGATTACACAGGAACACAATCGAGGTGTACAATCGTAACAGGATATCACCATAACTCTCGATAAGCTTGCGTTCGAAGGATTCGGCTTGAACTTTATGACCAAGTTGAACGTTGTCTTCAGAGATCTCCCTGACCGTGCTGGCAATGTTTTCATCTTGACTCCAACGCGCGATTGGGTTCTACTGCAGGTCAAGATTGTTTCATTTAGGTATTTAAGTCAGGCATAGGGTGACAAGTGATATGTATGCAAATGGCAAGGAAATTCTGAAATGCTGGGACAAGTTTTTTGGAAAGTGTGACGATGTACATATTTATGAACATCGCAACGCGTACGATAAACATTGCAATTGTTATGTAGTGCGAATCTCAGTAAGGTCTTATTTAAGGTTCAAAACAATACCTAACAATTGGGGAGTCAGATGAATGAAAAACCTGCTGCGAAGCCCAAGAGCTGACTAACAATCTCGACGTTACTGATACCAGACCGAATAGCTGGAGTGGGATGCCAAGATCGTAACAAACAAGAACATAATTCAGGAATGAGTGAAATGAAAATAAAGCCCTCCTCACAAATCGAATGGTCTACAATGCGATTGAAAGGAAAGAAAGAGAAAAAGACGCTACAGGCACTCGGCCCCAGAGTGAGAATTTGAATGAATGAATGAAGGTAGCTGAAAATGACGGTCACAGAACTCCAGCCTTTACAAAACATGAACAAGAAGTGTAGATAGGTTTCAAGCTGATTGGTCGGGGTTCTCGCCATTGGATTGGCTTGATTCAGTGTCACCGTTCCCAGCAACGCCAGTCTCGTTCGACTTTTCAGCTACATAGAAAAGTAAAACTCAATAAGTAAGAAAATGTAACTGTCAAATCACAAAAATCTCACCAACCTGGATTTTCTGTAGGCAAACTATCACTTGTTCTTTCCCCGGTGTTGTAACCGGTGGAGTTCAAAGTGGAGGTCGAATTCATGCCGTTCCCACTTGGTGTGCCTTCGGGTGATGGAGAGCTGGTTTGGTTTGCTGGTGATTCATATGAGGGAGGTACGGCTGGATTGGATGAACTACTATCATAATCACTGGACTGTCCTTGCGAGGTCGAGCCCTTCTTGATCGGATCTTCACCGCTTTGCTCAGATGGATCAGCTTGATAAGAGCTTCCCGATGGCTTGGTCGAGTCTTGGGAGTGTTTATGAGAGTATTTAGGAAAGTGTTTCTTCTTCTTGAAACCTCCATCGGGTTTTTCAGAGGAATCAACTTGAGAGAAGCCTCCTGATGGCCTCTTGAACTCCCCACCACCTTGAGAGGACATACTAAACGGGTTCGAATCACCTGAGTTTCCGTACGAGCTTCCGGTGCTCTTGAACCCTTGAGTTGGTTCCACATAAACTTCAGGGTCGGTGCTTATCGCTCTAGCGTCGGTCCACATGCTAGGTGCCATCACACACAAAATAACGAAGAGAGCAAGCGATTTATTCATGAAGCTAGACATTTTGATCGAATTCAAAGTGAAAAGAGGCAAAAGATAGATTTTGATTGTTAAGAAAGCGTCCTTTGTAAAATTAATAAGTCAATTATCGGTGTCTGAAAGGTGTGTTATTGGGAGAGCAGGATGCAGGATAAATTGGACACATTGCCATCCGTTTATATACCCTCTTCTTTTCACTGAGTCTCATTTTTTCAGCCTCCTTGACCGCGGAGCCCTCAGACAATATTGAGGAGTACCCTGTGGGTACGCAGAAATAAACTCAGAGATAGGCGAAGATACAAAGTATTCATGCTCGCACTTCAACACGATGATCCATTGCGCACAGAACAGTCCGACAAAAATAGAGCAATCCCCTCGTATTCACAAAAAGAAACTCTGAGATGGGCGAAATTCCACATCTCGCAGTAAAACACAATATCCCAGGAGAGTAACCAAAAGATCGACAATGTATGGTACTCACTGATCGTCATTTTTACTACTGACAGCTAAAAAAAGGTCTTTAAAACTTGGGTATCATGGCCGATGCAATGTCGTATTGCTTCAGGTACGTCATAGCTGGATTATTTTTGCCAATGACGAGAAGAGCCGGTAGGGATACTGCGGAAGGAAATGTGTGACATACCCATATACCAGGGAGCGTTGAATATCACGATGAAGTTATTACTTACCACAAGCCCCACCAAACCGTGGATCCCTCTCTGCCCCTTCCGTCGGTCTTTTCGGAGGGGAGACTTGGTAAGTTAACGATTATTCCAATTTTGATGAACGTGAAGGTTTGGTCAGTCCCTCATTGCCCTTGACCAGGCAAGGCCACTTGAAAGCGACGCAGTACTCACAATACTCGACAGTTACTCTTTACCGATCTCGTGATGGAGGTTAGCGCGATGGGATCCCCCACACGTGTGTGAAGCATGGCCACTTGATATCCAAGTTCAACTTAAGTTACATAAATGTGGCATGGCGAACGTCTGATGAATCATTAGACTCAGAGCAAAGTCTCGGAGAATAATGTGGATCAACATAACTAGAACCCAATTTAAGCACTTGGGGACCTTCATCTGCTATTTCGTTCATTGAATAACGATGACGGCTCATTCGCCTCCAAGACTCGCATGCTGGGGGCCTCTCAAGATTCTCGAAATCTTGTCTTGATATATTCGCAATATTGATGATGTAATCGCGCTTATTAACACATACTTACAGGCCATGATTATCTTCATGATCCAACTGGCTTTGTTTCGCCCAGGTTGGCTTGATGGAGGGGAAAGTGAGGCGAGAATTTCTGACACACCACAAAAGTCTTATTTATTGCAATGCATTTGAGGCGACCCGTGCAGAATTGAAACGATAAACTGAATTAAGAGTTGGTAAAATTGGGTCTGCGCTTCTCTGCAAAAGCTCTCATGCCTTCTTTTTGGTCATCCTATTACGAAGATGAGAAGCGAAGAGAATATAATTAAATATCTGCCAATCATCTCCTGTACACTACAATGGTGTGAAAGATATCTGAAATGAAGACAAACCGTTGCAAATAGCATGTGGAAGAGTCGTCGCTCAAAGTTCAATCCTTCGCGCAGCGGTAACTCGTAAGCTGGAAAGCAAGCCAGGAAAAACCCGGTCAACATCATTTCATACAAAACTTGGATATGTATCAAAAGCGTAGGAAACTCCAAAATTTGGGCCTCACCGGAATTTACAGCCTCTTTGGCGGCTTTGACCGATAGTCTTCCTTTGCTCGAGATCTTTTCAGCAACTTTGACGGCTTCCTTTACAAGTTCATCGTGGTTGCCCTGTACAATTCTAAAAAGGTTATATCTTTAAAAACGAGGGATCTCCTCGACTTTTCTATCTGGGATGTCCCGTTTCTGGCCTTGTGATGGAATGTAGTAAACAAAGCATCACCTTGATATGAGGCCCCAATCATAGGCGTCTTGAGCAGAGAAGTTACGCCCCGTGAGTACGATCTCCATCGCTTTGGATTTCCCTATCGCTTTGGTCAATCGTTGGGTACCACCTGCACCAGGAATGACGCCCAGCTGTAACACAAACCTTCAACTGGAATCAACATCTCGAGACATAAGATATCTGAAGCCGACTCACATTGATCTCCGGTTGTCCAAAAGTCGCATCCGGGCTTGCGAGAATGATGTCGCACCTGTTTCTCTGAAGTATTAGCTTTCGAGTACTCTTCCGCACAAATTCATCCTTGACTTACATCATTGCCAACTCGCAACCACCTCCGAGTGCATATCCACTCACAGCTGCTATGATTGGTTTCTTCACATTGGTGATCTCAGTCCAATGTGTAAGGAAATCCCCCCCATAGGTTTCTTGAAGTGTTCGTTCCTTCATCTCTTTAATATCTGCACCGGCTGCAAAAGCTTTCGCGTTACCGGTCAAGACGATCACTTCCGTCAGAGAATCAGGAGCATCGAGAGTTTTGAGCGCATGGTTCAATTCATGAAAGAGTGGTGAGGAGAGCGCATTTAAAGCCTTCGGTCGGTTAAGAGTGATCAAAGTGACTGGTGGCGAAGGTTGGGTAAGTAAGATGTTTTCATAAGAGTGACTCTCGTTGGTCAAAAACCGTTTGTGGGCGCAGGTCACACAAGTCGTTCGAGTTAACGAGGTAGCTAATCTGAAAGGTCTGCTGGCTAGGAACATTCTGGCTTAAGCAGAGCAAGGATGGCCGACGGGTGTGTATCGAACTGCGGTTGCGGTTCAGAGCTCGATCGTTGCAGAACGACGATGGTGGCTCGAGGATGAGCTGACGTCATTGAATGTCAAGCTTATGATACATATGTACATATGTACTTAAGGTCTTAAGTTCGAGTGTCAAGGAATTTGAGAAATGCTGGGCTGGGTCACTCCAGAAGGTGTGATGATTGGAAGTACAAGTCACTGGGTAGCAATTGGCACGTTGCAGATATCAAACCGAACAAATGGACTTGGACCAAACATCATCACAAAAGAGGACACAATTCAGGAAGGAGTGTAATAAAGATAAAACTTTCTTCATAGATCGAATGGTCCACAATACGATCATATTGACCAAAAAAACAAGAAACAGACGCTACAGGCACTCGGCCTCAAAGTGAGGATATAAGAGCATAAAGTTGATTGAAAAAAATCGGTCACATAGCCACAGGCTTTGCGATTTGTGAACATGAAGAGGAGATCGCTTTCAAGGTGACTTGTCAGGGTTCTCGCCATCGAAATGCCTTCCTTCGGTGTCCTCGTAGCCAGCAACGCCAGTCTCTGAATTGCGGATAGGACCAGTTCCTACTCCTGATTCTCCACCCATGTTGCTGCTCAATTAGAATCAGTAAGAATTTGCAATGAAGCCATTGTGGATCCGAAAGTGAAATCCAGCACGTCATAACTCACTTCCAGAAAAACACGTCATAGCCCGCATCCGCTACTAATTCTGACTCCTCGGGGGCGGTCTGTCATACATGGTCACAGTGAAAGATGATAAGCATCCATTCAGAGCTACAGGGAAACCTAGAAGAGCTATTTGAAAGAAAGCACACACCGAGACAGCGTAACAAGTTCCATAGGGTGCGCCATGGTTGTTAGCCTTGGAAGGATCAATCTTGAAGTACGCGAAATTTTGACTGTGAGTCCTGAGATTGTGGGCACATTCAGCAGCTTGGACGTCATCGTTTGACTTTTCAGCTACAAGATTGGAAGGAAAAGTGGATAAGTAAAAATGAAACTTTCAGATTAGACAAATTTCACCAACCTGGATGGGCCGAAAGCCAACTATCGCTTGGTCGTTTCCCGATGTGGTGACCGGTGGCGTGCAAAGTGGTAGCCCTCGTCGTCGATGTTCTGCTACCCCCAGTTTGTGAACCTTTGGATGACGCGGATGTGGTTGTATTTGCTGATGATTGATCAGAAGATGCGGATTGATCTGATGAATTGAGGGCACCACCGGATTGTTCTTGCGAGCTTTTGCCCTTCTTTTTCGGATCTTCATCAGTTTGCTCAGAGGAATCATCTCGAGACGAGCTTTCTGTTGGTTGAGTCGAATCACCGGATTGTTCTTGCGAGTGTTTTTTCTTCTGGTGTTTTTTCTTCTTCTTTGAATCTCCATCGGTTTTCTCAGAGGAATCATCTTGAGACGAGCTCCCTGATGGCTTTGTGGAATCTTCACCATCTTGGTATGACATACTAGACTGGGTCGAATCTCCGGTGTTTTCGTGCGAGCTTCCGCTTTTCTTCGACCGTTGGGTTAGATGCGAAAAAACTTCAGCATCCGTGTGAATAGCTCTAGCGTCGATCCATATGCTCGGTGCCATCACACACAAAATAACGAAGAGAGCAAGCGATTTATTCATGAAGCTAGACATATTGATCGAATAATTTCAAAGTGAAAAGAGGCAAAAGGTAGAGTTTAATTGTTAAATAAGCGTCCTTTGTAAAATTAATAAGTCAATTATCGATGTCACAAGGTTGGGTATTGGTTAATGGGAAATTGGGAAAGCAGAATGGAGTGAAGCCAATGGACACATTGTGATCCGTCTTTATACCCTCTTAATTTCACTGAGTGTCTCTTTCTCAGCCCCCCTGACCCCCATGAAGTCCAATGATATCGAGGGGTACCCTATGTAAGAATTCTCAAAAAGAAACTCAGTGATTGGCGAAAATCCCCCGCAGTTGAAGACGATGTTCCAGTGTGCAAAGAACACCCCGACCACATCGAGAAGTACCCGCGTATACACCAAAAAAAGTCTGAGATAGACGAAATTCAACATCTCGCAGTACATACAACACGATGTCCCAGAAGAGTACCCAAAGTTCGTCAATGTATGGTACTCACTGATTGTACTCACTGATTGCCATTTTTGCTACTGAGAGCTAAAAAAAGGTCTTTAAAACTTGGGTATCATGGCCGATGCAATGTCGTATGTATTGCTTGAGGTACGTCATAGCTGGATTATTTTTGCCAATTGACGAGAAGAGCCGGTAGGGATACTGCGGAAGGAGATGTGTGACAACCACGAAGGTTTGAGCACCCCAATCATGTCTATCTTGATGAGCGTGAACTTCAGGTCAGTTATCTTTATTGACTGTGACCTCGCGAGCAAAGCCACTCACATAGTTAAGTTAGGATGGGGATGGTTTGGCCATGACATTCGGATATGCTGCCCACTGCGATAAGGATGCTCGTGTTCATCAATTTTTGGCATTGAGCACTCAATCAGACTCTCCGTGGCACTCGACAACGATGAATGTTGAGACCGGCTAATTTTGACTTTGGCGCGGCTGTGCTGGTCTCGGTCAGTTCCAAGCAAGTCAAACTACTTTACACAAGCGTGGCAAGTGATAAATGAATGAGAACATCGTATGCTCACCTAGATATGGTCGACCTCCAAGCTTGGAAACCTTTCGGCGCTCCACGCAAGTCCCATTTTTCGATTTCAATTTTTGTTTACTTTTTTTATAATTTGTGTTTTTACTCATTCGGAATATCACATTATCAGTCTTGCGCCCCAGGTCGGGCTTCTTATCTGCTATTCTTCGTCGTGTGGTTGAGTACTTTTTGTGGTGCGTAAACTTCCATCTATCCATTCAACATAATTCCTCAGATGTTCTTCACCTCGATTGAATTCTCCATCAATGATCCTTACAATTTCGTCTTCTTCATACTCTCGGTCTTAGCCCTCATATTCGTACACTGGATTGAGGACAAGTTAGACGAAGTTGAGTCTCGACGTATACAGTGATTTGACTGAAGATCGAATTAATCCAAGCAGTGGAAGTAGTTGTGAATGAGTATGTTTTGGACAGAATTTTCACCCTAAAGTTGATCAAATGCTAATTTCTGAATAAATTTTTAACCCTCGCTGATTTGAGGTCTTGAAATCAACATTTGATTAATTTATATCAACAGCAGAACCATGAGACTCACTCAAAGAATATTAAGGACTCGCAAAACAGCAAGATCCAACATATACAATGTGCAACAAACTCAGGCCAATGCCTTCTTTACACCTACCCCTATCAATCCTACAATTCCTGCAAACAATCCCGCGACTCCCACCACCAATCCCACGACTCCCATCAATAATCCTGCGACTCCCATCACCAATCCTGCGACTCCCATCACCAATCCTAGAAACCCTGCAATCAATCCTGCAGTTCCCTCGACCAATCCCATCACTTCCCCAAGAAATCCGACCACTCCGACCACTCCGACCACTCCGACCACTCCGACCACTCCGACCACTCCTACCACTCCTACCACTCCTACCATTCCTACCATTCCTACCACTCCTACCACTCCTACCACTCCTACCACTCCTACCACTCCTACCACTCCTACCACTCCTACCGCACCTACCGCTTCTACGATTTCTACGACTCCTTCGACTCCTACAACTGCTACAAATAATGCTATCACCCCTACAAACAATTCTATCACTCCTATTCAAGCATCAACCACTTCTCCACTCCGAAATCCTCTCACTGTACCTCGTCTATCTGGCTCTTCTCTTTCGAATGTTACGGCCGACAACGGAATTAGAAGGACAGGCCCGAATGATACCCCGGGGTTGGCATCATCCGTGAATCCTATCTCTGGCCAAAGTAGTACCACTGCCTTACCTCCTGCTCAGCTAAACAACCCAATACCCACTAATCTTTCCACAATCAATCCTACAACTAATTCTCAAAACAACCCGACCTCTAACCCTCTCCCTGGTAATCCAATCTCTACAGCCTTGAATGCTCAAAACGGTGCCTCCGTTTCTACACCCCCTCCAGGCGCGCCTGTTCCTCCCACTCCAGAAGCACTAGCAGAGTTGATGCGCGCTGAAAACGTCAATAGCGTCAAAGGGCCATCTGGTGCTGTGATTGCGATAGCTGTGATCTTTGCAGTTGCTATCCCACTTATCAGCCTACTGTTGGTATCATCATATAGAAGGCGAAAAAGACGACAGATGAATGGAATGAGACGTCTGCCAGATTGATCAAAATCACATTGGATTTAAATTTATTTATGATTATTAGTATATATTTTTTTACAAATTTCATCTTTATTTGTTGACCTTTTTTTGATAATATGACAAGTCTGGGTTTTTTTATTGAATTGTGTGTCTAAATTTTTTTCTTGTGCCACTATAGCAAAGGCTTCATTTTTTCATTGCAAAAACATGTTTACAAATTCTCCTCATAATCATATAGATAGATATCTTCAGGAAAACAATACAAAGACTTAATAAATAGAGATACGACAAACTGGATGCTTCGCAAGACCAAGAAAATACATGATTGACTTCAGTAGCTAATATCAAAAGCTAATACTATCTCCTGCTAAGGAGGTGTGAATCAAATCATTGTCTGCCAAAGGGTTCAGTTCATCAATAAATTGCTGATAGATTTACCCCCCATGTGCTTCGATCCGCGAAGAAAGAGGGCCGCTTCTTGAAGCTGCCTCAGCATCTTGACTGCCTCCTCTAAGTCCACCCGCGCGTCCCTTACAGACCCCAAAAGAGGACTATTTCTAGAAGTCAATATCATCTTGTCGGTTTATGGAGATCGGGAAAGGGGCAAGATTATGAAATACCAAACCATGATCAACTCACGTAATGCAGACTCCGCACTTATCCGCCCAAGGACGTTGTGCAGCGTATTCTCACGTATAAAGATACCGATCATTTGGAAAATATATCCAATACATGACCTGAGTAAGACAGACTTAGAGTCTCGAAGAACTCTGCTCTAGCAGAAGTGCATTGGAGCTCACGGTTCTACCTCGAGTTGTCCATCTTCTGATTTAGAATTGTTCAGTTCTCAACTCTCATCTTATTGCATTTCTTTTCTTCCAAGCAATCACTATTAGGTCTTTGCCTTTAGTATGCTGCAAAAAATCGAGCATTTTTACAGGAAATTTCTATAGGACATTAGATATAGGGAATTGTGCGCTTCCTTCTTTTATCACTGGTTCATTCATTTCTTTGAACTTTTTTTTACCTCACAGGACATCTACTCATCTGGAAATACACTAAATCTGGTTAGAAAGACTTCGGGACTGTTGAACTATCGGACCACCAGTACTTTTAAACAAGTCTATCCTTTTGGAAATATCAAATGGTCCCTCATGAGCATAGACTACACGGGGATGCCAGGAATCAAGGCGGTGGGGGAGATGACAAATCACGCGTACTTTGTTGTTTCCATAGATCATCATTTGCACCTTGTACCAATGCCATACAAACAAAATGCATGGTGTGTTGAGGGAAGTGCTCTTTCATGAAAAAATGAGCTTATTCATGTCCGATCTTGGGCGTGCGTACAATTTGATCCACACTTGCTCCAGACGGCAATTTACGCCTGGTTTGATCTTACGGCTTTGGTGAAAGGAGTCAATCTTTCTACCTCAAATGACTCACACCATGTCACAATGAGTCAACCAATGTAAATTTCTCTCTTCGTCATCATGATTGTCTTCGTGAACTAACTCATCAGTCCCCTTTGACAAAATTTGAAGAAAAGATACTCAGCGGAGTAAAATGCTATCATTGAAAACATAATCTAGAAGCTTATGGAAAACCAAAGTCTGACATCGCCATCACGTGGAGAAACGTCTCATAGAATTCAACTTGCGGGATTGGAGTGAAAGAGAATCGGTCGATATATAAGTGGAATACATAGTGCACGTGCTTTGACAGAGATCATCGAGACTAATAATAAACATTGAATATATGACTAGTGTATGTGATAGTTATGAATGCTCTGGATGAAGAAAGGAAAGTTGAAACATAAAAAACGTGTATATTACTGCTATTTATCAGACCCTGGGCTGTGGACCCATCAAGAGTCTAGGTGAGTACACACTGAGATCAATTTGAGTTTGTCCACAAAATCATAAATAGTAACTGAACGCGACTGAAGTCCGGAAGATTCAATTTGGGAGAAGCGACTCGAAATGCAAAATCAAGTCACTTTGAATGATCGTATCAAGTCGGTAAGTATCACTCGTGACGTAAGGTTTCACGCATGGTCCGCTGGCAGGTTGAAGACGTCCAAATTCGTTCAGCTGACGATGTCCTTTGTTACACTTTGTATGCTCTTCAATGATTGCCGCGACATCAAGCCATTCATCATCTTCTATTCCCAGTTTTTGACGTTTCCTCGATGCGCCTGACAACGCGTTCGATACTGCGGTTCTGATTCTGCGGTTGAGTGCCTCGAGAATACGTAAGCGCATTGTTCGGTTTATAGCCATCATTTTCGTTGAATTCGATAGTGAACTGAGTCTGTTCGGCGTTAAGCTAGGTGAAGTGTCGACTGGACTGATAGGTTTACCTGTTAAGTAACCCAGATTGTTCAGCAAAAAATCTTTGAGGTAGTACTTGTGGGGTAAGTGGGAAAATCCCATATAAATCTACAGCTTACTATAAAGATCATAAGATGTAATACTCTCATCAGACTGGCCAAGTTCGAGACGACGCTTGGCCAATGCAGAACCTTTGTATGCAAAAAATTCAATTCCCTTCATCTCGGCTGTCGTTTGCGCAACGAGGTATTCTGGTCGTTCCTTGATATCATCTTTTTCGATTCCGGAATTGGAAGAAGGCCATTGCCGTGTATTGCAAAGATTATGCGTCGAAGAAAGTATATGTAGTTGACTTTCAAGCTGACTTAGGCGTCTTTCACGCTTTCGGTTCTCAAAGCCACGGAATATGAATGGAGGCATATTCAAAACACTGGTTAGATGCAGATTAATGTGGTATTTATGGGTAGAGATTAATCATAAGCTTTCAGTCGAGAGAGATATTTGGCTTCATCTGACGCTTACCGAGAGTTAATTGCAATCTTTTGCAAAGATTGAGCAAGATAAACCAGGGAAATCTATGAGCAAACCACAAAACCATCAGCGCCAAAACAAACAGACAAGACATGCTAACACACTTGTAGATCGAAATTCGACGTCCGGCAATCGAAAACACCAAATCGAACCTGTTCTGATTCAAAGCTTGGTTACAGAGAGAGGTATACAAAATGTGACAATTAAGGGTATGAGGGAGTCGCAGACGATCGCTGACGAGCAACGAAGAAATGTAAAAGTCTAGCTCAGAGGAGGATGTAACGAAAAATCCAACAGATGTTGAGAGTATTTTCCTTTGACTTATGACTCGCTTGCAATCTTTCAGGTCGCTCCATGGGGAAACTGTGAGACAAACCGGCAAGAACAAATTAGGGGTGCCGTATATCAAATCGGCATCAGCTTGCACTTAAAACCGTGGCTAGACTTTGGGACAACCATTTCATAGCTCCCACAATGCCTGAGCTTCGCTTCATGCAAAGTACTTGATGAGTCCGGCAGAATCCTGCGTATTTGTTTCGGGAGGTTCTCTTACCCAAAAAGTCACTGTGGCTGGTTAGGATGATCGGCAAAGGCAACACCTCACAGAAGAGTTAAATCTTGATCCCCCAGAAGTCCCTCTATGTTGATGAAATTACAATCAGGCCTCCGGGAAGGGATGTGAATCTGAAAACCAAAACACGCATGAGAATGAAAACTCATCAATTCGGTGGATCCGCAGGATGAGGTGATGCGTGGAAGGATCATGTTGCAAGCGGGGCAGCCATAACATTCACACCATGGGAGGGCATGGACAGCCGCGGGGTAGCCTTGACCGACCGCCCCAGGGCGGTCGATCCTTGCAGGGAGAACGCCCGTCTGAAGGTAGGCCCCACACAGACGGCCTTCAGGTTGTTTTGTTCGGCGGTCTGGAGGACGCTTGGTTCTGGCTTCTCAACAGCCACGAGGCTGGTCCCAGGTGGAGAATGAGGGTACACAAACATTAAAACCTGTCCACAAAACCCATGGAAACTTGTCTGATTCTAGCCAATCTCCACCAAATTGAAAAAAAGTGCAAAAAGAATTGAAATCACTCAGCTTTTCATGGGATTCTCAGACGGGTTTTGATGCTTGTGTACCCCTGATGTCTCAATATACATTGTGGAAATCAAAGTCAAAAAGGGCCTTGAGAGGCCTTCTTTATGCCTTTCCTTTTTCAAGAATTCCCTGTCTCTTTTGTTCTTGCGGCTCAAAATGTTTTACACATTTTGATCTATTTTCTCATTCTCATTCTCATTCTCATCATCATCATTATATTATGTTACATTATACAAGCAACTATACTATTTACAACAAAGAAAAAAAAAGAAGAAAAGCAAGAATCAAAATTAAAATTGACTTTGAGTCTACTCCTGATACACGAACAAGATCACAGCTAGGGAGTGGATACAGAAAGAAGAGTGAAAGAAACTTACCAAAGAAGGCCATAATCAATTTTGATTCTGGGGATTTAAAAGGCATGGGCAGTGTGGTGAGCAAGCAACTGTATTGTTTTCAAATGAGATGTGGTCAAATTTGATCCAAGGCCTTGGAAAACTGCAGGAACAATCTAAAGATGATATAAAACAATCTAAATAAACAAAATCTCAATCCAGAGGTACAACTAACACCTACTGATTTAGTCTCAAATTGGCTTTCACTACAAGATGCTGAGATTCATTGCCGTCTGATGAATGATCTCAAAGTTCCCAAGTGGATGGCTCAAGGGAATCAGAATGGCCAGTGAAAAATTTTACATTTCTTTGCATTATCTTTGCTATACAAAGTACAAGAGTTGAAACAATAACATGTTTTATAGCAAACATATTTTTTCAATACCTTGTTCTAAAGATAAAATATATGAATTAACATTCGTAAAAAAAATTGAGTTTGAAAAACAGAAATTGATTTAAAAGAGACAATCAATATATATTAAGCGTTACTAGTGCAAGCATCTGATGCATCAGGTGCTTCATACTTCTCCTGTAAACGCTAGTGCATCAATCTAAGAATATCCTTTGCAAAGTCTGTTTTGCAATTATCCTCTGACATCATCAAAACCTTGAGCTTGTTGACTTGAGTTAAACTTGCTTTTGCTTCAGCATCTGATTTAGCCATCTCCCTTACTCTGTTCCCTTCCTCAAAAGCCTCTATACAGCATTAAGCCAATTCATTACTTCTTTGAAGATGATCATCACAAGCTCCTTTCATCTCTTCAGACTTTGCCATGGCACCCTCCAGTTGTTTCCTTTTAGTTTGTTGGATTCCAGGTGGGCAAGGTGGGGTACAAGAACAAGTAAGAGGGGTACTGGGTTTGGGGGAATCCAACGCTCCATCACTAGAGGAGATGGCAGCAATAGCCATGGCCCAAGGTCCTGGTGGAGGTTGTGGAACAATCCACTCTTGTGCTGTTGAAGGGATCCTCCAAGCTGGAAGGGACTTGAAATGATCCCAATCAAGGATTAATCTGTTGTAAATCTTGATTGCAAGATCTGGCCAATCAGTCTCAATGGTTCCACTGGAAGGAATCTGTTGGACCTGAGCATAGAGGGCTGAAAACTTCAGCCTGGCTTCCTTCAAAGAGGCCAATCTACAAAATAGAAATTAAATTTGATTAATCAGTTTGATTGATTGGATTGATTACAAAATTAAAAGCTCACCTTATTTTGATGGATTTGGCATCCTGGTCTTCCAATGACAAGATTGTATTGAGACAATTGGTGACATTCACAGATTTGATTGTAGAATCTTGAAAGTGGTGTGAAGTGATGAAAAGGAGGTGTTTTGGGGAAATTGAAGGTTACAGTTGAGAATACCAATTTTTGACCAAATTAGTAGCTACTGATCCATAATTTGGCCACAATTGGGCATTTTAAGGCTTTGTAAAGTAAAATTTACCATACCAAGGCCATTTACAGAGACAACTGTCGATGCTCTAAGAGCATCTCCAACGGTCCTGGATCTGTAAAACAGATACAGAGCCCAAAGAGGGGTGCTAGAAACTTAAGAACAGCTGTGTTTGCTTTGCACATTTTAGTTCCTCCAATGGGCACACAAGGCAATTGTGTTTGAGTTCCCACCCATGCTTGTTATGCCAAACCAAGCCAAATTGAGCAACCAATTTGTGATAATCAAGAGACTGCAATCAGGAGTCTTGCTTCACATGATCATCATAGATAGATCCATTCAAACTTGCCAAAAGCCTGTCTAATACGTCTCTAATACAATGTGCTGCAAGTTCACAATTTGTCCTTCATACTTGAAGGACTTACCAAGTGAAATTGGTTTTGTTGGAAAAAGAAGCTCACACGCATGGTGAGCTGTTATGTTTTGAGACCGCGGTGGAGGGTCTTATTGTGACCCCAGCCTGCAAACATAACATACAGCTTACGTGTGTATCCAAAATGTTACATTTTTAGGCCCCTGTGGGAGATGATCTAAGGAAGGTGTATGGGGATAGATCACAAGTTAGTATGGGATTACATAGAGACACAGTAGCAGTAGTGTAGAGTCATTTAGGAGCACAACTTCTCTTTTCCTCTTACAGACTTTCTTGCCTCCTTTCTCTTTCTCTTAGTTCTTTATATTGATATTACTGTGTTTCAGGCTTTCAATAAGAGTTTTACTTGGTAATTTTTCCATTTGGCTACAGTTGTAGAGACCTGAGAAACTCAGTGAAGGTCAAGATATCATTGACCTTACACTTTTTTGAAAATCCCAACATTTCAAATTTGAACAACATCAATCATCAATTTGAATTCATTCAACTCAATTGTGGTGCAAGCTACAATCCAATTAAAGTTGAAACCTAAAAATAATCAATTCAGTCTTTTTTGACACTCCAACTGCCTCCTTTTTTTCTCTACCTGTCTTGTTCCTGCTACTTGCTTCCTGTCTCACCTGTCAATCTTATTCATCTTTAACCATTGGCTCTCTTATGTCAGAGGAGCTTCCTACCATTCATCAATCAACTCACAGAAATCCTGGTCCAGCTTTACCTCACATCAATGCCCCAGAACACAGTGTATTCCCTTTGCGTGGATATCATCCAGTAGTTGCCCACCCTGCTCCAACTTGTGTGGACATCCCAACACCTCAGAGACCTGGTTTAGCCTCTCCTGTACAGTAGCCACAAGGATGATATAACACGAGTTTACCCTACTGGCACAAAATGGCTTACTGATTGACTATACAGCTGTTGGTATAGTCAATACAGATATGTGTAGTAAAGCAGTTGGGGCTGGCCAAGTAGACTGGTGTCATATCATTCTTGTGGCTACTGTACCGTTTTTGTCAAAACTAATTCCTTCCTATTGCAGCAGTGGAATCAGTGGTATCTTCTTGCCAACCCACCAAATCCTCACGGCTACCTGGTGATCACTGACAATTGGCCTCCAGAACCAACATGCATCACTATTGATCAGGCGTCTGCATATTTTGAAGAATTGGGTTGTTTACCCTTGCAAAAACCTCTGCCTCAGCAGCCTGGAAACAGTATACCTGGTGCTTTTGACCCCAACACATTGCTCATCAGTACTGGGGACATGTCAACTTTTATGGATACTCAAGGACCTTTTAATACCTTATCCAGCGGTCAGCCCTCATCCTTGATGCCTGGCTATGATGTGAGCAAGGAGTTGGCTTGGGTTAAGATGGCCAATGATGCTCTGTGTAATGTTAATGCTGGTCTCTGTACCGAAATGTGTAAGATTCAATTGTTGCTTAGGACTTGTTGCATTGTGAGCAACCTTTTATACAGGATGTGGTTGAAGATGGTGGATCACCTGAGGTCACAGCTTCTACTCAATGTCCTGGTAGGGACCCAATGACAGCCAACTCCCATTATCAAAGTCAATAGATGTTCACTTCAATGCCAGGCGTGGGGAATAAAACAAATCTCTTCAATGTCCTGGATTTGCTACCTTTGGTTGCTGAAACCCCATCTATTCCTGCACAACAAGTTGCCAACCTCTCTAAATTCCACACATCTGATTGGCCCCAATACAAAGGTAAAGTTGGGGACATGGTGGCATTTAGAACATGGCAGTATTATATGGAAATCACTTTCTGAGTGAAACTGATTGATTGGCCAGAAGATTGTTTCCATTCTTCCACTTGCTCTCTCCAATAACCCTGCGGCCTCTTGGTGTTGACACTCAGAGAGGAATCTTGTAGGCAGATCCTGGGAAGAAGTGATGAGGTAAATGCAGGATATAGTGTGACCAGTTGGCTGGGATGCCATGGCAAAGGAACAACTTTGTGAACTTACCATGAAGCCCAATGAGTCCAGTACAGCCTATTATACATGAGCTCCACTAATTCAAGAGGAGATTGGTGTGAATGAGTGTTCTGATCAAGGGTTGGCTTTAACAGTGGTTGGAGGAACAATTTGTGCCTTCAAGGGCTGGTTAATATAGAATGTGTTGTTAAGAATAGTATCAATCTCATCACAAAGTGTCTTTCATTTTCAATATTTGAGGAGCACTTGGGTGCCATCTGGGTCCTCACACAAGAAACTGATAATCTTAACAATCCAAAGAAAAAGTCTGCAGCTGTGCAAATCACAAACAGGATGGTGATTGTGGATGGTAGTAACCTATAGCTTTGTCAGGTTTAATCTTTCATCAGTCTAGCTCTTAGTAGAGGATAGTCTGTCTGTTGATTTGGTTGCAAGTTGTATTCAAGGGGGTATTCTGTGATAGTTCCTCTGGGATTATTCTTTTCACTGAGTTATATTTAAACTATTTATTTCTTTGGGGAATCTTAGTCTGAAGCAGTCATTGTAGCATAGCTTTTTTTGTGTGTTCAGTACACACCCCCATTTATTTAAAACTTTTATTCAGTTCAGCACTTTATCACTCTTTGTAATTATACCTCAATACACTCTACTCTACTATTTTACCCTCATATCCTATCTGTAGTACTCCTCAAAGTATTATTGTTCACTCTTTATTCTGGTCTTTTGGCTCTTTCAAAGCTCATCATTATCTTAGAGTAGGCTTGTTAACTCTATCCAAAGTTTATATCTTCACACCTCATATTTCTCTTTGTGTGTGTTGGAATGACACATATCATGACAAACACAATTCAGTTACAAACATATTTTGATATCTACTTTAACTACTTAGCTAAGACTTAACATTTACTTTACTTTCCACTTCAAATTTCACACTGCACTGCCTCCTTAGGGAATTGAGACTGATCTCTTACTCAATATCTCTTGGAGTCATAATTGAGAAATAAATAATGAATATGGTTTGGTTCTAGAATCCTCAATTCCACTACATGGCATCAGAGCTCTTGTTTCCCTCTTTGACTAATCACTATAAGTGAGGACCACACAGGCTTTACATGTGTGTGGTTGTTTCTCTTATTCTGGTGACTCAGTTACAGCTTGCTAAAACTCACATTTTCAGCAAGAGTTCCTACAATGTCTCCTGATATACTCATTGCAACTCAAACGGTCTTTCCGTCTTCCAATATACTCATTAAAACTCAACACAGTCTTTGTGTCCTCCAACATACTTATCACAACTTGAAATGGTGTTTCTGTCCCCTGATATACTCACTGTAACTTGAATCAGTCTTTGCATCTTCCAATATACTCATTGCCACTAACAAAAGTGTTCCCAATTTAATTTTTTTAGTTTCAATCAATACATGTGTCATAGCCAAAAAATAATGTAGGCGCTCACAAATTACTCCTACATTCCTTTACTTAAAATGTAGGCATGGGAAATTACGCCTACATACCAGGCACCCATATTTTATGCCTACATCTCAAATACAAGAATGTAAGTGTAATTTCTTATGCCTACATCTCAAAAAATGGATGTAGGCATAAAATATGAGTGCCTACATTACAATCCCCACAGATTTAAATGGGAGTTTTGGAAAATGATGCCTACATTCTTGTAGGCGTAAAAAATTGTGCCTATGTATATCCTGACAAATGGATGTAGGCATAATATTCTAGTGCCTACATCCAATGTTGTGGGATTGTAGGTGTAATATCACAAGAAACACCCATGTAGGCACAAAAAACATGCACCTTCATGAGTTTTTTGTGGGTAGCAAATAGCAACGGCCTATTTCAATTATTATATATAATTCATGATATGTTTATATTAACAAGTTTTTAATGTGATATAAGCATAATTAACTCTTGATACTGAGTTATGAGATTTTATTACAGTCAACTCTAATATAACTAATACCAAATGAATCTTCCTCAGGATTTTTGATTTTGACAAAATATCTATCTTTTCACACCTCTGAGAAAACCAATACAGATCAAATTTCAGAGTATTATTGGTTTTGAAAAAAGAAGAGGCTCCAAACAAGGATTTCAAGATTTGAATTCCTTTCCCAATGTCTAAAATAGTGTATTTAAAAAGATTCATGGGAAGGATTTTGTTGAAAGCCAATGATTTTGAATGCAAGGAAAGATTCAGCAATGAAAATCTTCACATTTCAACAGCAAAAAAAACAAATAAACAAGACCAAAACAACAAATGACCCAATATTTTATTGGGTTTGAACTCAGGATCCCAAAAAATCAGTATTGGTTGTCACTTATGGCAGGTTTTTTGGTTTTTTGACCATCTTTACTGCAGATAAATTTTACTGGCCCAAAGATATTTCTTTGGCTGGAGTATTGGGTTTGGCACATATCAGTTCTATCAGAGTTAACTGCATTGGTTTTGTATGTTAATTGATATGTTACATGTTAGTCTTTGGGTATGTGTATATGTTGTAAAGGATCAATTCTGTCCTCACTTTGAAGGAAGTTTTCTCACAGAGGGAACAGAGAACTCTGATGCCACAAGTGGACTTGAAGAGTCTAGAACCAAAGTATAAAATGTTGAGGATTTTTGGCTCCAAAGGAATAGAATGCAAGATCAATCTTGAGTTCACTAAGGAGCCAGTCCTCCAATTGTGGAAATCCAAGATTGTATAAAAGTTGTTAAATCTAAGTCTAAGTCTATGTAGATAATATGTATATTTAACTGTTGTGATGATGTATGTGTATGCATCATTACATATCTACTCAGGGCTGACAACATCTCATTTTTGTTGGTATTTCACCTACTGTCAATAACTGACTCATATTGCTGTGATAGCAAACAGATTATTTCAAAAACAGATTCAAATCATCTTGAAAAAAATTGAGGTCAGTGGGTTGCACTGGCCTGCCAGTGACTAATAATCGGAGGCTATGACTTGAAATATGTTTTCTGTCCTCCTATATTAATTTTGAAATCCAAAGAATGCTCTGAAAGGTGACATAAATAATTGTAAAATAGCAGCCTTAAGTTATAGGTGCTCACATCTATATATCAAAATGTAGGCTCTTTTATTTCAGCACCAACATCACTCTTTGGTAAGATTCCATGTAGGCGCTGAACAGTAACATCCTGTCAGAGGTTTGTGATCCAAGGACACCTTGAATTTGACAATCCAAGGTAGATATGCTGTCAGTGTGTGGTGAAATGTGAAGCTTTCCTTCTTCCAAGGTGAGAAGAGGGAGGGTTTATATACCCAACACCTAGGCATCAACTTGTAGTTGGCTCTTTGGGTTAGGTTTGATTTTGATACTTAAATGATGGTTAAGTGTTTGACTCTTGATACTAGTAAGCCATAAGGTGTAATATTTATAGTTTGAGATAGGGATATGACCCGGTCCTGGCCCTGACCGGCCAAGTGTGCCCGAGGCTTCTGGAGGCAAGAGCAGGGCCTTGGCCGGGGCCCTAGCCCTAACCTAATGATAGACACAAAGGCCCTGCTCCGGGGCCACCCGGGGACGGCCCGCCGAAAAAAATTCGGTCCCACAAAGGGTGCAGGGCATGTTGAAACACCCTCTGACCCTCTGCCAATTGGTGATACACCGCCTCGTTGTTTCTTCTCTCAACTCTTACTTCCTCTTCCATGTTACGCCAAAGTCTTCGCTGTGATCTCACCAATCCAAACGCCATGTCAACCACCTCAAGCACCGCTTCTATCACACCATCCAACTCAATTTCAGCTGCAGCTAGCTCAGCTGCGGCTAGCGAAGTCGAATCAGAACATACTGCCACCAACCAAACCTCTTGGGTGTGGCAGTATTTCTCAACTGTCACCTTCCGCAATAAATCCGTCAAGAACGTCTGCCACGCCAACAAAGGATTTGCCGACAAGGTCAACGCCCTCGAAGACTCGAACGATCCTATTGTAGTGTGTGGAGAACAGCTCTTGATCGATCAAAGTGGAAGCACCAAATCGATGAGCCGTCATCTCTCCCGTGCTCACTGCATCTCAGCCCCACTGGACACATCACAACAAACTCTCACTTCTTTCTCTGAAACTGGGAAGACTCCTAATGTAAGTTTGTTTTATATCACCTTCACTGTGACTTTGACTGATGATGGTATTATCTCAGTTGGGACCACTTAACAGGAAGAATTTCACCAACACCGTGATCCGTCTGATTGTCAATCAAGAACTCCCAGTATCGCTTGTGGATGCCCCGGAGTTTTGCCAGCTCTTGTCCTGGCTCAACCCAGCCGTTTCCCCTATCCTTTCAAAACAAACCGCCATTACCAATGGAATCGTGGCTCAATTCCGACTTGCTCGCAATTGTCTCAGCAACCTGTTCTTGTCTCTGGATTTTATCAGCATCACTTGCGATGCTTGGACCTCACCCAGCAGCGTCGCAATGCTTGGAATTACAGCCCACTGGATGGACAATAAATTCAATATGAAATCTGTGGTCTTAGCTTGGAAGGAAATTGATGGACCTCATACTGGTAAAAACCTGGCGGCTCTAATCCATCATACATTAGATCAATTCAATATTTGCAATAAGCTCTATTGCATCACAACTGACAACACTTTGAACAATCTCACCATGGGGCGAGAGCTCCAAAGACTCATACCCCATTTCAATCCCGACACAAATCTTCATGGCTGTGTGGCCCATGTCATCAACCTGGTTGCCAAGTCTGGAATATCGATCTTTGACAGTAAGATTCCCCCCAATCCCCTCAGTGCTTTAGATCCTCAGTTACCTCGAGAAAACAAAATTCCGGACGGCTCTTTGATTGAACCGACCCCGCATCTTGAAGTCCACACAATCTTAACTTGAATTCAAGGTTTCCACAAACGAGTTCGTTTGAGCACACAGCTCAAACAGGCTCTTGACCAATGTATCCAGTCATCCTCACAACCTCGAAAGGTTGGACTCATCCACGAGGTTTCGACTCGATGGTCTTCAACTTTTTACTCTCTGGAACGATTTTTCGAGCTGAAGAAAGTCCTTCAATCTTATTGTAACATCAATGAATCTCTGGAGCCTTACGTCATGACCGAAGATGAATGGACCTTGGTTGGCCACTTAGTCAAGTTTCTCCGCCCTCTTGCCATAGTTATCAAGGAAATCAAAGGTGATGACTATCCCACCTTTTCACAAGCCATGCCTGACTATCAATGGCTCGTTGAAAAACTTGAAAAAGTAAGTTTTTTCTTTTTTACTTTACTTCTTTCTATTTATGTGATTGCTGATCTATCTTTATATTTACCAAATGTAGGCCTGGGGCATGTCCGAGTGTACCAATTTGAAGGCAGCCATTCTGCCTATGGTCAAGAAGCTGGTTCGATATTCCACATTAGCCTTGAAGAAACCCGTTTACATATGTGCACCAATACTTGACCCTCGCCAAAAGCTGACTGCTGTCACTGGTTTTACTCTGGAGGAGCTCGCATTCGACAAAGATCAACTTGTAGAATACTTTACTGAACAAGCAATCAAATTCAAACCAAATCAAGAGCCTGATCCTGAGTTGGTTGAACCAGAACCTACGCTTGAGGACAATGATGATCGACCTCATCATTTTATCAAGCGACGCAAATTCATCACGCTTGAAGACAAAGTAAGGGAGTATCTTCTTGCTCCTCTTGTTGATGAAGGTACCGACATCTTAGTATTCTGGAGAACAAACCAACCAAACTGGCCTGTTCTGGCTCAGATGGCTATGTACATGCTTGCCATTCCTGCTTTGGGTGGTCCTTCTGAAAGAATTTTTTCTTCTGGTTCAAGATGTCTGATTATCAATCACGTATGACCAATCAAAACTTTGAGGCACAGATTTGTCTCAAGTCGTGGGAAGTAGCTTTATGCAAGTAGATTGAACATTGTTTTCTTATATTCTCCTTATTTTCTCCTTTATATTTTCTCTACACTCGTTCAACTTTTTTTTTTCTCAGTTGATATTTTTCTTTCTTTACATTTGTTTGTTTTCCTTTTGATTATTTGCTTGATTAACTCATGTCATCAAGCGTACCTTCTGAGCCAAAAATCTAGCCCAAAACGGGCTGGCCCAAGCCAGGGCCTGCCCGAGGCCGCCCGACCATATTTTCAAGGACTCCAGGGCCGAGGCCGGATCCGACCCGGTCCCAGGGACGGTCCTGTCGCTCCAGGTCCAGGTCATATCCCTAGTTTGAGATAAGTTACATACATTGCATATATTTACATGTGTGTTTGTTAGTCCATGGTCCTGTACACAGGGCTTAGGGTTGACAAACCATCTTCATCTGAATCATCTGTAAAGCCTCAAAAAGTCATCAAATTATTATACACATTAACTCAACCAGATTGAATCTATCCTAATCTAATCTTGGATAATTCCCCACTTTACAAAGATGCAAAACACAATGCAAGGTACTACCAAAAATTATAATGTAACCACTTTGCAAACACTCATCATAATCACTACCTCTATGGTAGAAACACACATCCATACACATATGATGACCAACGAGAACCAAAAGGCAAGAAAAGAACAAGGTGTAGAAGATGGTTAGCTATACCTAAAGAAAGTACTGATTGAAGGTGATGGTGGTGTATCTTTTGGCACGGCCGGTACGGTGTGTGAACTGCTTGAACTGACTGAGGGGGGTCTTGACGGTTTGGTGGTAGAATTGCCAAACAGGAAGGAGCTGAAGGTTGTTGCTAAGGACGCTCGTGCGGTGGGTTGACCTGTCGTCAAATCATTTTCTGGAAGAATAGGTCGATACGGTCAGGAAATTGCAAAGAAACAGACAAACAGAAAACGATCAAATGTGGAGTAGGGTCTCATACCTTTCTCGCTATTAGAGGTACTGGCATCAACAGGTTCCGGCGAATGTGATACTTTAGATTGTTGATCTTCCGCACCACTTTGAGGAGACGGTGTGGCATTGGTTGCGGTTCCAAGTTTGTCTCGATACTCTGCCTGCCTCTTCGCAATGTCAGTTTTAATACTTGTTGCTAGCCGCCAAACACTCTCTGAGCCTTTTGAAAGAGTTTCGTCTAGTTTGAGATCCTTGAAACCATGCGTGAGTCTGATTCCTACATCTTCGACGACTGAGACACGACCTTCACATGGATGACGCGGATCGATCAGATCAAAGATGACACTAGGAAACACAGACAAGCATGTCGCAAACGTGTTCACCAGATCAATCGACACGATTGCGGAATATCCAAGAGTAAATTTTTGCGACCATGACACTTACCTATCCGTATTCCGGTCCCATAACTGAAACGCACAAGTAGTCTTGAAACTATGTATAAACTGTTCATTGAACGCTGCTACGCTGGCACTTGCGGAATCTGAAATACAACGTCAGAATTTCATTAGCATTACCGCGAGAAGTGGGAAGCGTGGTTCATGTATATTACAAACCACTGTTAGCCAACATGACACTGGGCCCCTTAGCATTCTCGCAGTAATCAGAAAATTTGATCACGGAGAGGGCCTGTCAAATTGAAATTGAAGCTGTGTTTAATGATGTTGATTATTACCCCCGGAGAGCTCATATAAAAGGGCACCCACAGAACAGACATAATTCTAAGTGAGAGGTCCAAAAGATTAGCTATGAAGCACTTAAGCGATACATTGTCGAAGATCAATGCACCTCAAATTCCCGCCTAAGATAGTCATCACTTCCAACAAATCTATACGTGGGTGATGAGATAGGTCTCAACAGTCAATCCATAGAGCTCCAGAGAGAAAGACATCAGACGATATCAATCTTACTTATTTCCTATCGGCCTGGAAGGGTCTTCGGGGTTCCATGACGAGTCTACAGCATCAATGAGCTAAAAAACGGGCTTGACGTTAATGTGCCGATGATAGAGTGTATAATAATCAGACAGAATCCTGAACCTCGTCCATCCATTTTCTATCTGCCGGTGTCAGAGCTACCAAACTGGCAAGTTTTGGATCCTTGAACTCAAGTGTGGCAAGCTCAATCTAAACGCAAGCACCACATCGAGGGAACAATGTATCAGACCAGCACACCAGGCAATATCATTGTTGAATGACGTGGGTCGGGTGACGCACATTGGCAATAGCATCAATATGACAATCCCGTTGTTGTTGAAAGATTGTATTTGTAGTCCCGACCAAAAATGTCGAGGCCTTCAACATATCGATTTGCTGCAGCGGTAGATATGGTTGAAAGAAGGCATCCTAGATGATAATCAAGATCTGTCAATGACTCGAAACTCGATTTCACACAAGCTGAGACCACAGGAGCACGAAACGACGCACGTACTTGGCCAAAGATGTCCAACGGTAACCCAAAATATCGTAACAAACTCTGCCGATCGGAAGTTTGTAGTGAGCTAGGTCGAGACATATGCTGAGCACGTTCGGCTAGCATAGGTGATGCTGAATCTTCCAAGTTGACGAGTAGACCTTATGTGTCATATCGAGTGATGACTTAGTCTAAAACCATGGAAAAGGCCAATGAAGTGGTTCTTACAAGGTAATAGGGAAACCTTTCAAGTGAAATCAAAACAGAAGAGGGATGAATCAGGACCAAACTTGAGCCTGACAGATAGACAACATACCAGTGAATATTGATAGGTACATAGACTCTCTACCGGATGCCCATAAAACATGATCTACAATTGCAGCGGGGTCGAGTCAGCTGTGAGCAAAAAAGCGGATTGCTTTCAGTAAGCAGACTCGCCCTTCGTTGGAGCATCAGGAGCTTGACCAATTGCAACGTCTTGAGCCGGAAGTGATGGATCAACTCTCGCAAGCTGATGGGGGACAAAGATTCGTCAAACCGTGCAGTTAAACAAAATGATCAACTTGAATGACACAGGCCGGACGCTCAATAGAAAGAAAACCGTCCAACCAACTTTGTGCCCATGTAGATGGCCACATCACCCGCCCTTTCCTTTTCCTTTCCTTTCTTTATAGCCACTGTACTAAGTTTTTCTTGTTGAACGGCGTTCGCATCAAAGGCTTTATCGGGCGCATTGGGTGACGTATCTTGGTTGAACGGCGCCGAGTCAGACGGAGCGTTGCTCGGACTTGGGACTCTTCCTTCGCCGCCTCCCTCGCCTAACCCAAGCTCAAACGAAGCTTCTAAGCTATGATAAAAGTCTTCTAAGATTGAACGATCCGCGAAATCCCGTTGAGCGAATAGAGCACGAGTCACCACGCCAAGTTTATCACGAATGCAACCGAACACAGGTTGGTTGGCCAAAACCACTAGAGAGACCATTGATCATCAGTGCGAGGCAAAGAGATAGTAATTTCAAAGAGCCGCATGGAGTGTGAGAATTGTAGACTTGCCGACTGCTTTTTGCACGGTAGATCGAGTCACATCCACGCCACGGTTGATGAGATCTGTGCTCACGATTTGTCGGTTGCATCTAGAGCAGACAGGGGAAAAGGGGTTTGAGATATTAGAATTTATAGATAGGCTTTTCCGAGTTGGTCACATCACGATTGAAATTTCCTACTGACGAGATCCCAAAGACGGTTGAAGTGGTTGAGATGTGCGGAAGAAAAAGGTGAAAGTAAGAGTAATCCTCGGTTTGCTAAATAATTTTTTTGTTTGAAGACAATCAATTTCATTACAAGTGAAAAACTTTTTGGACAATGAGATGGCCTACAAGGTGTGCACCATCTGGAAGAGCTAAGAAAGGTAAGTTTCGGTTGATTTGTTCGCTGATTGCTTCACCTTCGGAGATTGAAGGTGGATAACTCCATTCGACGGTTGGACCTAAGGCATGATCGAAAGAGATGAGAACGACGGCGTAGACAGTCAATGGTGCTTTGTCTGGCATATTCTGATGAGTTATTGGATGGTAAGCTGATGATGAAGTTAATCAAGATTGGGATTAGAAAATTATTAAAATAAGTCAGGCTTCATGACCAACTGCATACAAAGTTCAACGTCATGATCACCATCTTACATTGTACATACATACATACATGTAGACGTCTCGGTACACATCACCATCTGCCAACGGGATCATAACGTTTCCATCCAACCGAATAATCATTATTACTCTCACACACATCTACCATTCCATTTCTGCCAATTCATTTGGATACATAGAGCAATTGTAAAGTCTTGCCATAACAATCTGGCATGAAGAGCTTCTAGGATTTTTCACTGAAACGTTGCGAAACCAAATAGTCATAGTTTCTGATAACCTCAAGCTCAGATAGCAATCATAGCAATGCAAAAGAAAAGAGCTTCTTCAAAAATAAATATATACAGATGTTCAGCTCTCGAGTCAAGCAAAGCGTTGTTATATCACATAGATCGAGTTGAGGTTGATAAAATGATGGAAGAGAAGTAAGAAAAGAAGTGGAAAACAGCCATTGTTCATTAATATGGAAATTAGCATTTTTTTGGCAAATCAACCATCCACTACAACCACAGGTGACTTTAACCTTTTAAGTCATGTGGCGGGCGCGAGCTGGAGTGCAACGCAGGGGGTGCGCCCGCACCCCGCGCACCCCAAAGGTTTAAAATTGGGGGATTGCGAGGTTTGACAGATGTGATTTAAATCAATTTTCTTATAGATCTTCAAGTGAAGCAAACTTAAGCAAGATGAATGAGTCAGAGTGGTGTCCGTAGTTGATTTTATCTCCACTATCCCAGGTTGAGTGACATTGCCAGAAAGTCAATCATGCAGGATTCACCTAAGATTGAAGAAAGTGGCGATGAGGAGGTAAAGCCAGTTGACCATTTGTTACTTGGTCAACCAGTCATCTCAAGTCAACAGCTTTTCATATTCTGGTATTCATCAGACTCAGAGTTTCACTTTACCAAACATAGTAGGTACTTCATATCAAACCAATAACAAGATGCAAGACTTTCAAACTAACATATCCAAATGCTAAGATTCCATACAAATTTCTCTTCAACAGATAATACTCAAAGATGACAAAAAATAAGAATCACAATTGAAGCCAAGATTGGATGGAAGCCAATTTTCCAGCTACTAAGAAACCTACCATCCAACTCCAAATCCCAAGTGAAAATGGATAGGCACCTAATGAAACTAAACCAGGTCCTGGGCATATCCCTGCCAAGCTGTTCAAATTCAAATCAACATAAAATATCAGTTATCAACAATGACACATGAATGAACAAAAGAAAGAGTGGAATAGGACTTAACCCCCATCCTATTCCAAAGAGTGCACTTCCTCCAATCAATTTACGATCAATGTTGGTATTCGAGAGTTCAGGTAATTGCCATTCAGATTGTGAACAACTATTAGGAACATGAGCAAGGATTGATTGTCTTAACCCATCGATGGTCAAATCATCGGCTTTCGAAATCTCTTCTTTTAACTTGGTCCATTTGATCACTTTAGGTTTAACTACAGTCATGTAGACTAATACATTAGTTCCTAGTCCTGCAAGAGCAACTCCTAATAAACTTGGATCCCAAAATGGTAAGAAAAAGTCAAAAAAGCCTAAAACAACCGATGGTCGAGTCATTCCCGAAAGTGCTAAACCTGATGCGAAAGTAGCACCAAGGAGAGATGTACGAAGGAATTCGAATCGTTTGGATGAGACCGTAAGTTTGAGGAGGTGATAGAGAAGATAAGGAGATCCTAAGAGGAAGATCGCGAGTGGCGCAAGTTTGGACTCGAGAGTAATACGATTGATGGAATGGCTTTGAGGTAAGAACGCGTAGAGCAAAGGTTTAATGATTCGATGGGTTAAGATAGCGACTGGGAAGAACACCATGGTGGCTGCCCAGCTACGTTTACTACCACGAGCCACTCCGCATAACATATGACCTACAATTAAGGAAAGTGTCAACGAGTAAAAACTTTATCGGATCATGACTTAATTTTTCAGTAACATACCGGAAACGCAACCCGAGCCAATTTTTGATCCAGCACCGACCAATGCGCCAGAGACAGCCAGAACCGAAAGAGCTTGCCAGTGATTAGCATGCGACAGAAGTGAAGAATCGAAAAAAGTTCTCGATAGAGAGGTTTCTAAAAAAGGTAAACCGATTCTGATCGCACTACCACCGAAAGTGAGACCAAGAACAAGGGCCAACTTATTGGATTGATAAGAACCAGTGATGATCGAATGAATTGCACCGGAACATCCGAATACACGACCGTAATCGTAAAGTAATGAACTAGAAGCTGCTGCGAGGAATGCTCCACCGAGTAAGGGTAATTCTAATTTTTGAAGCATTTCCATTTCGAGTTGTTTTGATGATGAGATCTTGATTTACTGTCGTTCTCAAAAAGCTTGTCCCAACTCCAAAAAGAGAAGGGCAAGCTGTTCCGTGCGCGCTGTCAAATACAGACAGGATGGAAGCGCTAAGAAATACCTCGACTGACAGGCAAGTTCTTTGCCAAGTCCTTTGCCTGTCAGTCGACAGGCAAAGAACTTGCCTGTCAGTCGAGGTCCGTCTCGAAAGTATATTGAATAGTAGAAATAATGAAACGCATAAGTATGACAAATAAGCTTGGATTCCACAATCACTGGGGGGAAATATTTGTCACATTTCAATATGTGAGACATGTGTTAATCTGAGTCACGCTGTACATACACATAAATTGAGTGACATACTGTCACACACCTCAAATGTGACTTTAATTCACTTGGTGCTCACTTTCATACAGATCCCTCAAGAGTTTTTGCCCGGTCAATTTTGAATGGCCTACTCAGCCTGAGCCCCGACCCAGGTCCCCGACCGGGGACTCGACGGAGCCCCCGATCGGTCGGGTGGTCGGGCAGGCGCTTTGAGATCCCCGTTATTCGGGAATCTCCGAGGGTCGGGGTCCGGGCAAGCCATCACTCGACGGATGACCTGCATTGTAGGTTCAGCCTGAGCGTTGAGCCGGATC